>OY743179.1:16024191-16684191 GCA_963555705.1 Ligustrum vulgare
CTTACGAATAATGGAAAAGAAAAATCCACTATATTAAAGTAGTATATTGAAAAATTTGACACCCATCAAATCAATGGAAGCATAACAACAATATAGGAGGCATGCATAGCTAAAGACTGCCCCACATTTTGACGAAAATAATGGAGGACAGCTATGGAATCTACTTTTTGAAAAGTATGATGTGATATATCAACAACTGTATGTAATTATAGAGCTGTGATCTAAGCAGTGATATAATAAGGACCAATTATTGGTCCACCCACTTGTACCAAATTATGTAAGTGATGAAAGTTGATTCTAAAATCCTCTATATAAGTCATTAACTGAGATAGAAGAAGGACACGCTGAGTTTTGCACATACAAGACTATTCACAAGAGTCTGTAATATCAAAAATCCCAATATCAATGTACAAGTTCGATTGATTACCAAATATCATGAGTTTCTAAATTTCTATATTTTGAATCCTATTTCCTACAAGAAGATATATTATTAAGAAAACTCTCTACACTTTGTCAAAAATATTTTCCATCAGGATGTTATACAGTGAAGGTATGAATCCGGGTATGGCTAATAACCCATGAAGGAAAGAAGCAGTTGAAGGGTTTAGTAGCATAAAACATGTGAGTCTGAAGGTCATCAACATTAGAAGGAAAATAGAAAGGTACAAATAACAAGAAAAGATGTCAGTATTCTTATTATATCTTTCTTTATGGATTTAGGAGAAAGAAGAACCTTTAGAACATTTTGGTATCATGAATGAAAGGAATTATATCATGAAAAAACCCAGATATAGGAGAGGTCCATATAGAGTTAAAAATAATATAAAAAAAATAAAAGAAGAATTGAATATGAAAATGAAATTGATAAGATTGGATATCAAGAATAACTGTATGCATTACAAGAAATATTAAGAAGTTTTAAAGAAAATCTAATGGAAAACTTTGCTAGATGTATAGTTAGACCTATAGTGATACAAGATATTCAAGATATAATTGATAAATTAGAAAAAAGAATGAAAAATATTTTAAAATATGATATACCATTTGAACCAAGTTTAGATATCATAACTGATATAGATATAATAAATTCTCAGACATTAATTGAATTTGAAAAATTACTTGAAACTTTAAAGATTGTTTTAGGATTAATTAAAAATGCTTATAGTTGCTTCATATCTCGATGTTTGCATTTGAACAACTCAATTTTAGTATATAATGCCAGGATATACAATCAAGGATTAGATAACCTTTTAGAAAAACTGATAGAAAAAATAAAAGATATCAATTATCAACTGGAAATATACCTTTTCAAGAGTATGATAGACTTAGGAATATATGAACAATATATTATAGATTATTGTGATTTACTAGATCAGAGAATGGACTCATATAGTAGAAAAATACAAGATAAAACCATGCTAGTTATACTATTAAAGTATTAGATAATCTGTTAGAAAAAATACGAGAATAAATAAATAAAGTTATTTCTCATTTAATGGATACAAATGAATTATCTGAAAAATATCATAAACTGTTAGAAAACCATGATCAATATGTTATAGGCTATTCTAATTTATTAGACCATAGGATGAATTTATATACCAAGATTCAAGATAGAATAAGAAGGAATAAAAGATAAAACTAGTTTATTACCGGATTAACTATTGAAAGAGAAGTTGAAATTATTAGAAAAAGATTAGATGAAATAACTCATTTTATTAAAAATAATAAAATATATTCGGAAGATATTAAAAATCTTCTTGAAAGTTTAAAATTATTAGAATCTAAAGTCCAAAATTTAAGAAATAGATTAAACAGATAAAAAGAAGGATATTTTTGCAAAATTTATAAAGAAAGGGGAATATAGTCCGAATACTAATCACTATTTTGTCCTTATTAGGCTATTTTAAGTTTGAACCATTATGTTTATTATGGATATATTTTTATGTATGAATAGCATTTCTAGTTATGTAAAGAAGGAAATATTTGTAAAATGGAACTTGGAAGACTTTATACTAATCTAACATATATTGCTGGAAGTTATTTTTCTCCTATCAATGGAGAATTTATGTCTTGAACTTATTGAATAGTCACACATTAATAATAATAGAGGGTATAATTCTCAATTTTATGATATTCATCACCTTAAAAAGTTAAAACAAAATAATCATAGACATTTGTTTCCAATAAATTCCATTTGAATTTAGCTAAAAAAGTTGATAAAGACATCCTACCAGTCAACGATAGATTGTTGGATTAGGAAGAGGTGTACCATCCTCTGGTCTTAAACGAAGATGTTGTTCCATAGGAAAATCAGATAGTCGAGAACCAGTCATACCAGAATTAGTTAAGACGTCAAGGGTATATTTTCTTTGACATAGAAAAATTCCTTGTTTAGATCGAGATACTTCAATACCTAAAAAATATCGAAGATTGCCAAGATCTTTTATGGAAAAAGATTGAGTGAGAAATTGTTTGATTTCAGTGATGACATCATCATTGTTGCCAGTGATAATAATATCATCAACATAGATGAGAACAAAAATAGAAATATGATCATGAAAATATGTAAAAAGAATAAAGTCTGCAACAGATTAGCGAAAACCTCGACGAATAAGAGTGGTTTTGATAATTTAGAGAACCATTGACGAGAAGCTTGTTTGAGACCATAGATGAATTTATTTAATTTGCATACATGAGTCTCCCCTTTACGAGAGCAACCGGGAGGAAGTTTCCTATAAGCTTCTTGATGAGATCATGGGGCGGCTCGATCGGGAAATCAACTATTTTGAGCCGAACAATTTTGAACATACTTTTGAAAGACTCTCAGGGTGACAATTAAGAAGATTCAAGGCTTAAACAAGAGATCAAGCCAAGAAAAGAAGCCTAAAATCAAATTGGGAGCAAAAACATGAAGATTGAATCAAGTTCGGGATTCAATTAATGTTTTGACAAAGATAGAGTCCGAATTTGAGGTTCACTATTTCTGGCAGTATTGTATCTCTTTTCGTGTAGTTTCCAGATCATTTTGAATCGTGTCAATCGGATATCGGGATCAAAAGTTATGATCAAAATACTGAAGAAGGCGCTTGCAGTCAATTTCAGTTGACAATTTTCGGTCGACCGAAATGGAGTTCGGTTGACCATTTCGGTCGACCGAAAGTTACTGAAACGTTCAAAAATACGCGTTTTCTAATGTTTTTTCATATTTTCTTTATTTTTCTTTCATATTTGTACTATTAATACTCATTTTCTTTCAAACCCTAGAAGTTAGAATGTATGAACAATGAAGCCTCTTTGGAGAGCATTTGTGAGGTAAAATTCCTCAACTTAATCTTGTTTCTCTTTTGAGAAATTATGCTCAACTTCATGTGGATTTTATGAATCTTGTGTTGTTGGAAGAAATCTATGAACTTGTTTATTTCTTTCCATTGGGTTAAGGATTATTCCTTGGAATTTTGGTTAGAGTAAGCTTGGGTTTAGGTTTATTTTACCACTTTAGCTTTCTTGGGTTGATACATAAATTGTTGTGGGAATTTTTGGTTCAAACACCAAAGGGGTTCGCATCATTTGGTATCAGAGCTTGGCTCTAATTTGGTAAATCTATCTTTTACATTATTGTTCTTGTTTTTCTTCATTCCAAAAAAAAAAAAAAAAAAAAAAAAAAAAAAAAAAAAAAAATATTGGAAAAAAAAAAAAACGCAAATTAAAAAAAAAATTGGAACATTTATATGCCCATTTGTATTTCTTGATTCCTACATATTGGGTATTGTAATTGCTATCATTGTTGAGATTGTTAGGGAATTTTCATAACCAAAACACTTGCATTTCCATGACTTCCAAAGGGTGCCTACCAAGTGTTTGATAAATTGCCCCAAAGAAAACTTTCATGTTAGAAACTTCTTTTCTCTACACCAAACTTTTCCTTGGTAATTCCTTGTTCTTTGTCAAGCCTTTGTGACCTGTGCTATTGAAAATTTGTCCTACAAATTCATAGCCATTTCTTGTATCCTAGCAAGTAAAGAAAATTCCACTTGTTCTTGTGTCTATCCATTCCTACATCACTTGCTTGTATGTGGTTTCAAGCTTCACAAGATTTAATTTTCTCGGTGTATTTGATTGCATTCCTATGAGAATTGAGTGAAACACGAGTGAAATGAATTCTTTGTGAGGACATTTTCCACACTTGCACATCATGGCTCGATATTTGAAGGAGGTGGAAGGGGGATGGAATAGGTTGGATAAATTGGTGGGTAGAATGGGAGTTAGAAGGGGAGTAGTAGAATGGGGTGATAGGACTAAAGATGGGACGGATGAGAATAATGAAATAGTGCAAATGAATATTCTATCATTCCATAAGAGGGGTGATCGAGAGTTGAAGGGAATTGCTAGACCACCAACCCCTTTGTGCCATGCTAATGAGGGGAAGAAACGTGAAGAGCATCCTTTCTATACTAGGTGCCTTGTGGGAGATAAACCATGTAGCATCATTATAGATGTAGAAAGTTGCAACAATTTGGTGAGTGCTAGTAGGGTGAAAGAGTTGGGGCTGTCGGTGATAGCGCATCCTAATCCTTATATGTTGCAAGAGTTGGGTAACGATGGGGAAGTGAGGGTGAGTGAGCAAACTCTTCTTAGATTCAACATTGGGACTTATCATGACCTAGTGTTGTGTGATGTAGTTCCCTTGCATACTACTCACATCATTTTGGGAAAACCTTGGCAATGTGTTAGAGATGTGGAGTATAATATACGGAGGAACCGGTATAGCTTCATAATGGAGGGGAAGAAGGTTGTGATCCTCTCATTGAGCTTAGATGAAATTTGCAAAGACCAAATGAAGCTCAAGACGGAATATGAGGAGGAGAGTGCAAAGAGTGAGGGAGGGATGGTGGTTACATTGGAGGAAGAAGTACCCCTAGGTAAGAAAAATGAGAAGAAGGAGGGGGATTTAGAATTAAAGATCATTGATGCCACTCCAAATTCTCTTGTGGGCGAACAAAATGTTGATAAGGGGGTACATGAGCTTAAACTTGTTAAGGATGTTGGGGAGGTTGAAAATGGGGAGGAGTCAATGGAGAGTGAAGGGGAAGAGATGGTGGGAGTTGAAAACATTGAAGTATTGGATGCTGGAGATGAGGAGGAGTGCCTCATGGTGCGGGAAGAGGAGTTGATCGTGATGAACCACGAGTATGAGGATCCCTACCTCGTGCTTTGTGTTACTAACATTTCTTGCCCCACTTTATTTAAAAATTTCTTGCAGATTGTCCATGACGAGGGGTTCGTTCCACATCAATTGTGCCCGAAGAAGTTCATGGACCGGCCTTTCCCTTTTGTCCAAGTCGCATAGTATTTTGGGTTGATAGCAAAGCATGAAGACCATACATTTCCGTTTAATCCAGGAGGTGCGTTGAGGCCACAAGAACAACTCCATGATTCGGGTCGAATCATCCTAAAGAAGGAGGGTATGATGAGATCATGGGGCGGCTCGATCGGGAAATCAACTATTTTGAGCCGAACAATTTTGAACATACTTTTGAAAGACTCTCAGGGTGACAATGAAGAAGATTCAAGGCTTAAACAAGAGATCAAGCCAAGAAAAGAAGCCTAAAATCAAATTGGGAGCAAAAACATGAAGATTGAATCAAGTTCGGGATTCAATTAATGTTTTGACAAAGATAGAGTCCGAATTTGAGGTTCACTATTTCTGGAAGTATTGTATCTCTTTTCGTGTAGTTTCCAGATCATTTTGAATCGTGTCAATCGGATATCGGGATCAAAAGTTATGATCAAAATACTGAAGAAGGCGCTTGCAGTCAATTTCGGTTGACAATTTTCGGTCGACCGAAATGGAGTTCGGTTGACCATTTCGGTCGACCGAAAGTTACTGAAACGTTCAAAAATACGCGTTTTCTACTGTTTTTTCATATTTTCTTTATTTTTCTTTCATATTTGTACTATTAATACTCATTTTCTTTCAAACCCTAGAAGTTAGAATGTATGAACAATGAAGCCTCTTTGGAGAGCATTTGTGAGGTAAAATTCCTCAACTTAATCTTGTTTCTCTTTTGAGAAATTATGCTCAACTTCATGTGGATTTTATGAATCTTGTGTTGTTGGAAGAAATCTATGAACTTGTTTATTTCTTTCCATTGGGTTAAGGATTATTCCTTGGAATTTTGGTTAGAGTAAGCTTGAGTTTAGGTTTATTTTACCACTTTAGCTTTCTTGGGTTGATACAAAAATTGTTGTGGGAATTTTCGGTCGATATACCGAAGGGGTTCGCATCACTTCTTCATTTAAATCTCCTTGGAGAAACGCATTGTTGATGTCAAGTTGATGTAAGGACCAATTTTTAATAACAGCAATGGAGAGAAGGAGACGCACAGTAACTACTTTGGCCATAGGTACAAAGGTATCATGATAATCAATCCCTTCAACTTGAGTATAACCTTTGGCAACTAAATGAGCTTTATATCTCTCAATTTAACCATCATATCAATATTTAATTTTGTAGACCCACTTACAGCCAATGGGTGATTTTCCTTTGGGAAGTGGGGCATAAAGACCAAGTGTTTTTTGATTCAAGGGCCCAAATTTCTTTGTCCATGGCATCACGCCATTCACCAGATTTCATGGCTTGAGAATAAGAGTGTGGTTCTTGATGTTCAATAATATTTGTTAGAAAAGCACGATGAGAATGTCTTAGATTTGACAAAGAAAAATAATTTTCTAGTGGAAAATCACTTGAAAGGGAAATATGATTACAAAGATAATCCTTGAGATGACCTGGTGGACAACGAATTCGCTGGGAATGATTATTAATTATAGAACTTGGTGCTATTGAAGGAGAAGTATTAGAATCAAGTTGAGGACTATGTGCCATTGAAGGAGAATTGTTAGAGGAAGTATCCATAGGTGGAGAATTGGTCGTGTCATCAAGTGGAGAACCATTGGAATAATCAATTTGATTATGAGGGATAGAATCACTAGAAGATATATTAGTGGGGACAATTGGTGGTGTAGTGTAGTTAAAAGTTCCATCATCATTAATTGGAGTAATAGTAATTGGAGTTTTTAATGATGGAGATGGAAGATTGCGATATGGGAAAATTGACTCATGAAATATAACATCACGAAAAACATAGGTTTGATGAGTTTTAAAATCGTATATACGATATCCTTTTTGACCATATGGATAACCAACAAATATACCCGGTTTGGCTCACTCATCAAACTTATGTTGAATATTCATATTTTTAGCAAAACATAAACATTTGAAAACTCGAATAGATGAGTATGAAGGAACAATTCCAAGTAAAACTTGATGAGGTGATTGATATTTAAGGATCGGAGTTGGAAGTTCGTTAAAAAGCGGAAGTGAGAATACATTTACCCCAAAAAGAAGAGGCAAGTTTGCTTAAAGTCGTAGAGCTCTAGCAACATCAAGGAGATTCCAATGCTTACTTTCTACAACGTCATTTTGTTGGGGGGTCACAACGCAACTACGTTGGTGAATAATACCATTTTCATGAAACCATGTTTGAATTTGTTTAGAAAGAAATTCAGTAGCATTTTCTGAACGAATGGTTTGAAGTTGAGGAAGAAAAATATTCCCATTACTAGAGTTGAAACGATAAATTTTTATGTTGAATTGGCTATTGATTTGATTAAAAAATGAATTAACATGTTGAAATTTTCAGATTTATGTTTCATTAAATAAATCCAAGTACACACTGAATAATCATCAACAATTGTTAAAAAGAAACGTGATCCATTTTTGGATGGGATAGAAAAAGGACCACAAATGTCAACATGGATTAATTCAAAGCATTGAGAAGAACAAGATGATCTTTGAGGAAAAGAAAGATGTGGTTGTATAGCAAGTAGACATACAACACAAATAAAATCTTATTCGCAATAATACTTGGAAAATTCTTAACAATGAAATCAAAATGAAACCTAGATGGATGACCAAGGCGAGAATGTCATAGGTAAGATTAATACAATGCTTGAATGAAAAAGCAGAATAAAAACTAAATCTGTAACTGGGTAAAAAAGACCATTTCGAGCACTGCCCCGACCAATCTTCTTCTTCATTGCTTGGTCTTGAAATATACATTTAGAAGATGCAAACAATACATCACAATTTGTTGAATTTGTTAATTGTGAACTAGATAACAAATAGATAACTATGCCTCTGTATGTTACAGGCATATGAGAACCATCTGACAATTGAATTGACGTACTTTTATAAACAATAGAATATGAAGAAAAAAATAAAAGAGATGTACATATATGATTAGAAGCACCTGAATCAATTATCCAACATGAGGACAAACAAGAGAGAATTGTTCATGCCAAATGGACTAATGGTCCACTAGATTCCTCTTTGGATAAAAGTGCAAGAAGCTTGTTGTATTGTTCAGGTGTTAATTGATTAGTAGTGAAAGTGGATGGAGGTGGCCCTGATTTTTTCACCTACTTATCTGGAAAGCCATGAATTTGGTAGCATGTGGTAAGAGTATGACCATGCTTTTTACAATGTTCACAAAAAGGACTTTGATGCTTTCCTAATGATAGAGAAGGTTGTTTAAACTCATGAAGTGCTGCCGAATCAATGGTAGGAGTTGTTCGAATATTAATCTTTTTTTGTTTTTCTTCTTGACGTACCAAATTTCACATACGCTGAATAGAAGGGAATGACTCCATTAAGAGAATTTGATTGCGAATTTCTGAAAAACGATCACGGAGTCCTTGAAGATACTCCATGGCAAGATCTGATTTTGCTGATCAATAATGCTTTTAGCATTACCATAGATACATGGAGTGGGGTAGACAATGGAACTGAGTTCATCCTACAAGGATTTGAGTTGTGAAATATAATAAAATAGACATACCTTCCTGTTTTAGGGAAGAAATTGATTGTTTCAAATGATAGATTTTAGGAGCATTTGATTGAGAAAAACGATCCTTAAAATCTGTCCAAATTTGTGTTTCAGTTTTAGCATACAAGATACTTGGATGGATCTCGGGTGAGACTAAATTAAGAATCCAACTTCCAACCAAATCTTTATATCATTCCAAGTTGGAAATATCATCTTTCTCCTTTGGAATTGGAAGTGATCCATCAACAAAATGCAGCTTGCTTTTTGCACGAAGTGTCATTGTCACTGCACGACTCCAAGGGCCATAATTGTCTCCTGTCAACAAATGTGTAACAAAAATAGTAGAAGGACTATCTAAGTGATGAATGACATAAGGATCTATTTAGATAGGTGTTGATGACTGTGGAGATAATGATGGTGATGTAATGTTGGTAAGAGGATTTGCATTAGACATGGTGAAGAAATATGAAGAATTTTTTTTTATAGATCTAATACCATGTGAAAATGACAAACATGATAGAAGAAAAAGTAATAATTTTGCACTTGTATATTCATTCAATGATTATAAGTAATATACAGACAGATTATAAGGAATATTTGAATTTTAAATATATACAAAAGTAGGAAACTAATTAACAAACATAGTGATAAGAAACAAAAAATTGTTACAAAACTAAAAGGCCTAAAATGTAGGAGTTGACTTGATCTTGATCTTGATCTTTGAGTGCGTCCAACAACAATTAATTTTATTCAGACATTTCATGGAATCTACAATTTTTATCAATTGTTCAACCCACATCTCATCACCTTTTCAAAATATATTCCTACTAAAATATTATTTTAACAAAACAAAACAAGAACTAAAATGGCTTGAGCATACCACTACTTTAAAAAAAACTCGTATGTCCGAATGTGAAAACTCATTACATGCATTTACAACATTAATAAAAAAACTATAAGAAACAAAAACTAAGAAAAAGAAGAAATTAAAAATTTAATATTATTTAATCGAGATATCTTTAAAATTTCATTCTTTTTTTTTTATTTTTTTGAAAAATCACCTGAATAAAAAACTCTTATCCACGGACAATTTTACTTCCAAAGATATACAGAAAAAAAGAGGAATTCTTTTTTCCTTTCTTCATTTCCTACACTTGCCTTTTTGGATTAATATGACCTTGTGTATAAATATAAATAAGGAGCATGTACAAACTTTATAGCAGTTTTGATTACAAATTACAATTGAAGAATATTCATATCATTCAAAGTTAAAAATTATAACATGATACCTGATTTTATAAACAATGGCTTTCAACTGTGAAAACACTAATGTAATTTTCCTACTTTAATTTCTTCATTTGATTCGAAGTCTGATGGACATCGAATAAAAACTACCAACATGAAACGATTTTCACATTGATTAGCAGCACTAGTGCAATGCACATATTCAGACTAGTTTTTTTATATAAAAAAAATCAAAAAAAAAAGATATGAGAAGCTTGGGGGATCTGGAACCTCATTGCCTTGGGGCTCGACCATTGAGCTTGTGTTCGAAACTACAATATAAAATCATTCCAAGAACAATATTAGTAAAATATTTTGAGAAAGAGTTTAATGCAATATGCATTTAGAGGTTCATGACCATATAAGCCCTTTTCGCAATTTACATCTGTAGTCATGATGAGAAAGCAAATAAAACAACCAAATGACTGGAAGGAAATTAATAATGTAAATAAACTACACTTGCCATTTAGCCTTGAAATCTTTTCATGAATCTTCTCCCATATATTGTCATTGTCACACACATCCAATCTCCAATGTTTATCCAAAAGTTGAAGTAGGCGGTTCTCCAAGAATGCTTGAAGTACAGAGTACTAACAACTGCCCAGAATCCAATGATGAAACCAAATACCATACAGACATAAAACTGATGATCTTCTTCAACATTGTTGCCATTGCCTTGATTAGTCACGATAGGGCCACGAGCATCTCCGGGACACTCTTCTAGAGGAAGCCCACATAGTTCGTCGTTCCCAGCATAAGCAGAGGAATTGAAACTCTGTAGTTGAGTGCTTAATGGAATCTTTCCCGTCAAATTATTGTATGATAAGTCTAAAACGCTGAGAAAATGTAAAAGAGCAAGGCTCTTTGGAATGTCCCCAAAAAGTTGATTTCTAGACAAGTCAAGCCATTCCAACATCTCCATTTGACCAATGTTTGAAATGATATTTCCCATCAAATGGTTTCTTGATAAGTTCAAGAAAACTAAACCTCTCATATTAGAAAATTGTAGAGGAATCGATCCAACTAAATTATTGCTAGAAAGATCAATGCCTTTTACAAGTCCTAGTTTTCCGTGTTCCGTCTCTTGTCCTTTCCATTGAACTAAGATACTATCAATGTATCTACGAAGCTGAAAACCACTTGGAGGACAGAGCATAGAAGTACATGAAGCGTGTACGTAATCAACTATAACTTCGGTACTTTCAGTTGAACTATTTCTTTGAACCAAAGAAGTAAAATTGTTCAAACACTGCAAAATTTTTCCCGATATGTTATTTCTGGAGAGGTCCAAGATTTGGATATTGGTAAGATGGCAAATTGTTGAAGGTATGTTTCCATGAAATTTATTGGATCGAAGGCTAAGAATGGTCAAATTTTTTAGGTATATTCCTATCCATGGTGGAATATTTCCCGTTAACTTGTTTTCTCCCAAATCAATTATTCTCAACTCTGTGCAATTTTTCAAAGAAGAAGGCAAGTCACCGATCAAGCTATTGTTGCGCAAGTGCAAGGTTTGAAGATGATCCAGATTTCCCATAGAGTACGGAATTTTACCCGAAAACTTATTATTTGCCAAATTGAGAACAATTAAATCACTTCTATTCTTCCAGCAGTCGGGAAGCTCTCCTGACAATTGGTTATTTGAGAGATCAAGGATTTTAATGTCAAAGTCATGGGAAATTCTACATATGTGAGAAATGGATCCCGAGAACATGTTGTTGGAGAGCTGTACTTCCGATGAATGAAAAGCAGATGATGAAATTGTGCCAGAAAAATTGTTATAGCTTAAATCTATAAATTTATAAAAAATAGGCTTTTCAAAGAAATCAGGAATTCTGCCACCAATGTTGTTATGAGAGAGATTGAACATTTGAATAGAAGGCATACTCCATGACCACTTAGGTAAGGTATCTGATATACTAGTAAAAGACAAATCAAGCTCACTAAGATGGCTTTGAGTTTGGAGCCATTTTGGAAAATGAAATCCCAAATTGCAATATTTGAGCCTTAAATGGTACAAATTGAAAGGAGGAACCCAGCCAGACCTCAAGTTCAAAGCCAAGGAATTGAAGGATAAATCAAGTTCATATAATTGGGTAAAGTTTGAGAAGTGGTACTCAGTAATTGTATCTTCCAACGAATTTGAATCGACATACAAATGTTCAAGCCGTGAAAGTGCACTCAAACTTTTCAATAATTTTCCTCCAATTTGATTATCAGACAAATACAAATTTACAAGACTTGAAGTTTTCCCAAGCCTTTGTGGTTGGAATCCTCTCAGTTGATTTTTGATAAGTCGCAACGTAACTAAATTTGAAAACCTGGTGATGTCTGGGAAGGGACCAGAAAGTTGATTGTAAGATAGATCCAATGAGGAAATGACTGTCTCTGAGAAATTTTGAAATAACTCAGCAAGAGGTTTGTTTAAATTATTGTTGGATATATCTAGTGAACTTAAGTGACTTAAATTTCTCAAAGATTTTGGAATCCCACCGTGGAGCATATTCTCCTTCAAATACAGCGTTTCAAGTGAAATCAATTCCCCAAAGGCATCAGGAATAGGACCATCTAATTGATTATAAGAAAGGTCTATTGTACCAACATGTCTAGTAAAGTTAAACAACCATGGGAATGTGAAAGATGAAGTGAGATAATTTATAGACAAATCAAGATGTCGAAGTGAAGAGAAGGAAGAATTAACAAAGATATCAATCTCGGATGGAGTATCGTGAAGTTGACATTCACTCAAAAACAATAATCTCAAGGAAGGGATCATTGTTATTTGGCGTAGCCAGTTGGTCTCACTACTAAGGTTAACAGAACTCAAGTCGAGAAATGATAATGAAGAAAGACCAGAAAGCCAATCAAGATTCTTCACTCTCAGGCCATAGTTGTCACTAAGGTCCAGATGCTGCAGGTTTGTAAGGTTTCCAAGTTGACAAGGAACGTCCCCAGTGAAGTTTGAGTGTTCAAGATGCAAGTACGTTAAATTTTTGAAGAAACCAAGGAAATTTGGTATTGGACTTCCTCCAAAGTCGATAAAACTGAGGTCCAAATAATTCAAATGCTGTAATTCAAGCAACGATGGACTAACCTGTCCTCGCAGTTGTGGAAATATAAACATTCCCATAAGATCGAGACGGATTACTTGACCTTTTTCGTTACAAACGACTGCAGACCATTGGCAGCATTCCCTTTTGTCTTTTCCCCTTCCCCAGGATGAGAGAATGTTAGAAGATATTATAAGTTCATGTTTAAACTTGAGAAGTGCTTGTCTTTCAGTCTCTATGCACCTAACCTCTCCAAAAGAAGATACTGAAGTTGGTTTCATGTACAGAAAAAGTAGAAACAACAGTAGTTTGATCAATCTTTTAATCTCCATTACCTTTTCTGGTATCATATTTATAGTGATAAATATTGAAATTTCAGAGTATTTTGTGCTCAAATGAAACCATCTATATATACATGTATATGTATGAATATTTCCAAGTGGGGACCAAACCTGGTATGACCGGAGGATTCCTTTTTGGATCTTTTGTTTGGTGCCTTATGATCATGATGCGGAGCTGACTCAGCTGAGGCAATACATCTTTTTCTCTCTCTTTTCTTTTTGTTTGAAATCTTTTTATTTGGTTTTTCTCCTGGGGCCTAAATAATACAAATGTAAAATGTTATATGTTTGGTTTAAAATTTAAGGGATGTAAATGCACTTTTGGGGAAGATTCGGGGCTCAGGTGTATATTTCCCTATTTTGATACTCAAGAAAAGTGATACTCAACTCAAGAAAAGTTATTTAATCTAACATCTATTAATAATACTAAAAAATCAAATATAATAATTGAATTTAATAATTTTTATTGAGTTTTAATGTTACCAAAAATATATTTCTACAATGACTAGAGAAAAGTGGTAAATGTTTGGTCAATAAGATGATTGTCTCCAATAAGATACAAACACACGATGAGAATTATAGAGCTCTTTCAGTTGACTGCAGAGTCAAGTTCATTTGATTTTAGTGTGGAAAGACTAGTAATATGAAAATCAAGGTTTCCAACAAGACAAATATTTAATTTGATTGAATGCGAAGAACACAATAACTTAAACTGGTGGAGTGGTGGAAGGATGTTTGGTACATGGTTGGTTGGAGATAAAGAGATTTTTTTTAAATAAAAAAATTAATATTAATTATTTTCCTTTTATTTTTAACTATCACCATTTGAACTTGTGTGTAGCTTTAATTTGAAAAATATGAGACTCTGACTGCAATCTTTTATTTATTGCTGTTTATTTAAAGCGGATGATAAATTCCTCATTTTATAACGTTTCAATGGAGAAATTGGATGAAATCATCTATATATACATATATATGTATGAATACTATGCAAAATAAAAGGAGATATGTACACAATGTAGGTTGATTTATAAGATGCACAATATGTTTGATAGAAAGCCTAATACGGTATTGTTTGCTAAATGAAAGTTAAATCGACGCTCAAAATTGGATAACAAAGAGAACGTTAGTTTGGAGTGGATTTTGTTGATGCAAAAAGAAGAATATGTTGGTAATGTTGATGAGGTTGCGGATTTGCCAGCATTTGCTGCTATTGGGAAATGGGAATTCAAAGGTTGGGAAATCTAATCAAACAATTTTTCTTCTTCAATGTCACACTCGTATTTGTCTACTTTAATGTTTGCTCCGGCAAAGAATTTACTCATTCCAATTAAGACAAAATTATGTTCGCGTCAATCCGGCCGGAAAGATATGAAAATCATTTTGAATTATGTGTAGTCAAGTCTTCCTTTTTGTATATTTTTTTGGGAAAATTCTCAAGATATTATTTCTGATTTGGACTGTATTATTGAATATCCAAACACGAAATTTAATTTTCAGATTCCAATCTCTGCTTGCTAGTAATTTCTATGGTCAACAATGCTGTAAGGTCATCTTAACATATTATTTCATTTATTCACTTATTATTAATTATTGTGTAATGCATAATTTAAGACTATTACTTTGGTTTCTATTTAGATTGTTATCCTTTGATATTCACACTCATTATGTAAGGGAGGTAGTACCTCCTTATTTATTGCTTTCTCTTACTCTTTGTTTGTTGCATTTTCTGGAGGTCAGGTTCATGTCTCATTCCTTTACTGTATTTCTTTATATTTATTTATATAATGGTAGGGGCATCCTAACCCCCACTAGCTAGTCACGATAGAGGTCTAAAAATCATATTATGACTGTGTCAGTACTTTATTTAAAAAAAAAGTGTTCAGATTCAGAGAAAGAAGCTCTTCTCAAGTTCAAAGATGAGCTCGTTGACGAATATGGCCTACTCTCTTCTTGGGGAACGATGGAAGATAAGAAGGATTGTTGTTAATGGAGGGCCCATTGTCAAAATGAAACCAACAACATAGTCGAGCTAGATCTTCATGGCTCACTTGATGGTCCAATGCTGCTAAGACGTAATGATCGAATTACAACATTTGAAAAATCTAGACCTCAATTACAATAATTTCTCAGTAGTTTAAGGGAATTATATTTTTTAGAAAAACACAATTTCTAACTAAATCTGTCTTGCTATTATCCCCCCTCAAGATGATCGGTATACGAAGAACGGTCAGCTTGCTTCGAAGAGACAATAAGTGAGCAGATGATACATGTTTAGTCAAAATGTTAGCTAGCTGGTCATCCAAAGGCACATAGTGCACAATCAACTCATTGCGAAGTACCATATCCTGAATAAAGTGAAAGTCTATCTCAGTATGCTTGGTGCAAGCATGGAAGACTGGATTCAATGCTAATTGGCCAGCACCTGTATTATCGGACCAAACAATGTGAGGAGAAGGCAAAGATAAGTGAAGTTCAAGGAATAGGGAGCACATCCAATATAATTCAGCAGCAACATTAGCTAGAGCACGGTATTCTGACTCGGTGCTGCTATGAGATACAACACGCAGTTTAGAGGATGACCAGGATACCAAATTACACCGAGGAAGACACAAAATCTACCAGTGCTTCGACGATCATCGGGACAAGAAGCCCAATCAGTATCTGTGAAGGTAGTAAGGGATAGAGAAGAGGTTGCTTGAAAGGTAATTCCAAGAGGAAGAGAACCTCGAAGGTACTAAAGAATAAGCTTTACAAATAGCCAATAAGCTGAGGTTGGAGGCTGCATAAACTAACACACCTTACTCACATGAAAGGCAAGTTCAGGTCTAGTGATTGTTACATATTGAAGGGCCCCAACAATGCTTTTATATTCGGTGGGATCATCAAGTAAGACACCATCAAATTTAGACGAAGGACTACCCAAAATACCTGGAGTGGAGACTAATTTAGAGTCCAGCATACATGTCCTCGCCAAAGAACTCTCTCGCTATCTCTATAATCTTATGCTCCTTATACACACACCTAAGCTCGGGGTAGGTCAACATGGTTTCACTCTCCTCCTGAGCCCGAGGCCTTACGTCTACAAACTCTGCTATGGGGATCAAAGAAATTCTTAAGTCCTCAGGCCAACTATGCTTGCTACTGGAGCTGCTTGTACTACTACCACTACTTGAAGTACTATCACTGCAAGACATATTTTAGAAGCAGGAAATTGGATTAACTCAAAAGATCGAGCTCTTACCTCGAAGACTGAGTCACTGAGCACACCCAAAACATTGTTCTAAGCCCGAGCATGATCTCAATTGTTTCACTCTCAAAGCAGTTAGTGAATGTGAAAATGAGGAAAAACTCTATTTATAGGTGGAGACCGCGTGAATACCAAGAGACGTATGATCTGAAACGCCAAACAAAGCCACATATTATCCATCTAGGGCCCACGTGGCCTGTTAAGCGTTATGTCTGTCCAGATTGACGTGTCACTGGTCAGAACTATCAAATCACCCCCGATCATCTTGACCCAGCATTTAAGCGCATCCCCTTCTCCCAGATCTCGAACATGGATGCGTGGGGGCCAGTGATGAGCATTGAAATCGACTCATCTCGAGCACGATCAACTATCTAAGCCCGAAAAATGCCAACTATAACACTCAACCCCGAGGAAGTATCTCATCCTCGAGGACAGATTCCACGTAAACAATGTGTAGCATGCTCGGGTCTATGAATGCTTGGGGAGTTGGGGTTCACCTCCAACCAGTTGGGATAACTCAATCTTAACATGGAACATTCGTCTCCTAATCCTAACAGGACTTATGAACCCTACAAAAATCAATTCCTTCTCAATAACTCACAACCTTATCCCTAATAAATAGGAGGATTCCTAGTAGGACTTATGCCTAAATCCAAGCACCCTAATCCTATCATGATCCTCTTGCACACCTCTATAAATACTCACCTCTCAATCACAATTAAGGTACACAATTATTATTACAGTTCATAGCCTCTTGCATTGATATTTTTCTTTCTCATTATTGACTTAAGCATCGGAGGGGCGACGAGGCCACTTCTTACTGCCTTTGTTTCAAGTATACAGAGATCCAGATTATGGTTGTTTATTGCACAAGCTCGGAATATAACAGATGCGGATTTTTAGCATCAGCAGTTATGTTAAAACAACATAAGCTTAGGCAATAGTCAATAGAAATTGACATCCATGGGCAGCATTAACTTGGAGTTGGAGGTGATGCACCAGCACCACGTCCAAAGCCAGGTTTTCTACCCAGTGAATTCAGTTTTTAAGATAAGTATGACAACGCACTTGTTTTGTTTAGTTGGGTACTTCATGATATCACAAGTTCATAATCTGGATTGACATATAAATTGCACAAGCTTTTGCACATTTTGAGCTCTATACAAAGTAGAAACATACAAGGAGCAAGAGGAACAAACAAAATCTCTGCACTGTCTTTCCATCTATTCTCCCTAGTCTATCCCATTCTCCATTCACACGCGTTCCCAAACAATAAAATTTATTTGAGCCATTGAACAAGCCTAGTAATGCCATTACATTAAATAATACAAGTTTTAAAGTTTGATAATCAGTTGAATGCATAGACACAAGTTTAATGACAGAAACTCAATACTTGAAACTTCAGTGATCAATCGAAGACACTGACATATGTTTAATGATTATTGGGACAATTAACTCTAAAAGGGGCGAATTTATTTATTTTAATTGAAATTATATATTTTATTCATTATGATGATTAGATTGGCATATGAATCAACGAGCTCCTAAGTCAAATTTTGACGAGCTCACAATAAAATTCGCGTCTTGACTATTAGGACGAGCTAGTGCGCGACTCGTCCCACTTAACACTGGTCTCTAATGTATACTCTAGAAATTAAGTCAATCCTTAACCTTTAAAAGAAAGTAAATTAATTTATAACTTTTCATTATAAACTACTAAAAACTCTTTTATATTAAAAACTACCAGGAGCTTTGCCGGATGAGCTCAACAATTTCATTACACTATATGCACGACCTTCTTATCCTTAACCCTCCTCAAGAAACAAAAGCTCGTGTAAAGAAACTCATTTTAATTGAGCATTTTTTAATTAAAGAAACTCATCAATAATAATATTCAAAAAGTCTTGCCGTGTAAAAGGTCCTTTTGGAGGATGAGACAAATGAAAAATATAAATGGACAACATTATTAAAATGAAATTAATTAATTTTTATTTATAATACCCTGCAACATATATATTCTGTATTATCGTGTTCACGATATTATTATATCAAATCCAATTGAACAAATTTTCTTCTTCAATGTCCACACTCGTATTTGTCTACTTTAATGGTTGCTCCGGCAAAGAATTGTCTCATTCCAATTAAGACGAAATTATGTTTGCTTCAAACCCACCGGAAAGAGATAATAATCATTTTGAATTATGTAGAGTCAAGTCTTCCTTTTTGTATTTTTTTGGAAAACTTTCAAGATATTACTTCTGATTGAGACTGTATTATTGAATACCTCGACGCAAAATTAATTTTTCGATTCCAATATCTCCGTTTGCTCATTATTTCTGACGTCTACAATGCTTTAACTAGTGTTGCTTAAGCCCCCGTTTGATTGATGTACATTTCAAAGCGAAATTGATTTTTTGAATAGGGTAATTATATTAACACTACACTTTTTTATATCTACATAACAATTTAATTGAAAAATAAGAAAAAATTTTAAATTTACGTGCAGAATATTATACTGTGTAAATGTGTTGTTAAAAATAAGTATGGAAAAAAGATTGAAAAATAAACATAGGCTGAATGACGAAGACTACATCTTCAAATGCTTTTCAAAATTGTTAGGTAATTTTGTGTTACCAAACTAACCCCTTGGTTATGATGAAAAATCGAGGTCCGTTTTAACTTTTAGACTTTTATAAGTTAATATTGAAGAATAATTTAATTCACAACATAATTGCTTGTAACCGAATTTGGTCGAGTATTTTGAGAAAGTCAACTCAATTGGGATTGATGCTCAATACCCACATTGAAGACTGAGATAAAAATGAAAAATGGATGAAATAACTTGACTATATTATGATCTTTTTTTGGGTACCTAATTATTTCGGAGTTTATCTCGATTTTATTCAAAAGAAGTCCAAAATAGGTCTCCAACCAATACTCCACGTTCCAAGCTTTGGTAATATATTATATTCTGGCTTCTAATTTTTCTTAAGAGAGAAAAAACGACCGAAAAAGTATTCAGCCTCTGTTGGTGCTCTTCTTCGTGAATAGACTCGTTATTGTTTCTTTCTTCATGAAATTAGCTGCTGTCTTTCTTCGTTAACACTGCCTCTTGTTCGTGTTCCTCTTCGTGGGTTGCCTAGCTTCATGCTTATTTCTTAAGTCTTGTTATTCATCCATTCAGTTGGTTATTACCCATATATCCTTCGTGGTTGTACAAATTTTCAAAAAGTGGTGTTACACCTTGTGATTGTGCATCGATTTATCTAAGCCAAAACAAAAAGAGGGAAATAAAATTTCTAAAACCTAAGGTGGCGTTCTGTTTGTATTTTATTTTGTATTTTCATTTTCGAAAATGTTTTGTGTTTCCTGTTTTCATTTTTATTTTCAAATTTGCTGAAAACGCGTTTGGTTTGTCATTTCTGAAAACTGTTTTTGAAAATGAAAAGCTGAAAAACACGTTCTGTTTCAAATTTTGCAGAATACTACTTAAACTATTTTTAATTAATTTGCTTGCAGAATACTACTAACTCAAACTCAAATTTCCTTTCACAATACACTAAAAATATGGTTACATGCAACACACTAATGTGAGCATTAAGAGTTTATATTAACACAGCTTAGTCAGATTCGGGATTTGAGAAAGCTCTACTTCTATTAAAATCCAGAAAATGAAAGTTCTTTCAAAATCATCAGAGTCCATTTATCAGTGCATTTTTTGAAATATAACAATAAGAATTCTCACTTAATTTTTTTTGTAATGTTGATATTGAATTCAATACAACTTTATTTAAACTTAGTTTCAAGTTAGGATAATTCTCAAAAAAAAAAAAAAAAATCTTTATTTAGGCTTAGTTTCAAGTTAGGATAATTCTAAAAAAAATAATAAAAAAATAAAAACTTTATATTAAGCTTAGTTCTAAGTTAAGATAATTCTATAAAAAAAAATAAATAAATAAAAATTCCCAAAACGCGTTTTCCGCGTTTTGGACATTTTTTGTCGAAATACACACAAAACGCCCAAAACGAGGTTTTGAGCGTTTTCCGTTTTGTGTACAATTTTTTTTTTTGGTTTTTCAAAATGCGTTTTCGAAAATGGTAAAGAGAACGCGTTTTTAGCGTTTTCGAAAATAAAAACAGAAAACGACCTCAAAACAGCAAAGAGAACAAGGGCTAAAGTTTTTTTATATTGTTGATTTTCATTTATTTGCTTTAATTCGCTCTAACTATTTGATTTGTTTGAATTATAGGTTGGATTAACGCATATCATTGGTATCAGAGTAATTTGTTGCATTTTGGTTCAGAAATTTGAAAAAAATCGAAAGAACAGAAGCTGTGTAGTTCAAGATTTTTGAACTGAAAATTCTCAATTCCTGCCAAACCAGTGATCGGTTGGTGAAACGGAGACCACCATCGTACTCAGCAAGTTGAGGCGGTTTCGGGTGTGGAGCGCCTGATTTTCCGACAGCGGTGGCGGCGCATGGTTTTGTGGCTAATTTTTTTTTTTTTTTTTTTCAATATCTTTATTTTGTTATTTCTAAAAACTATGTGCTGTTAGTTTTTTGTTTCAAGCTTTGATGTGAAAGTTGGACAAATTTTCCCACGATCGTGTGAAAATCAGACTAAGATTGAAATTTTCCAGAATCCTAGGGTTTGAAAAAATAACTCTAAGGACTCGTATCTCTCGATTTTACGGTTACAGAAAGTCCGCTCTAGTAAATTGGCTGAAACTTTTAATTTATCGCACTAACAGATCATCATGTAGAGTGATTATTAGGATTAGGGGTTGCCATTGCTTTGTAACCATTACTTGTTGGTATAACCTAGGGCTACGTGCTTTATCTGTGTTCTTTAATTTCTATGTGAAATTATTTGATTGTCATTTTTAGATTAAATTTTGTTGTTGAATTCTGTTGGTTTAGTTATCTCTTAATTACTTAGATTTTGTCTCAGACTCCTATTCTAGTTTCTTACCTTGACCTGAGAACTTGAGTCTCACGGAATCATGAGGTTCTATAATAGAGTATATTTTGTGAAACCACATGAATATTGTTTTTGGTTACTTGGAGTAATCTGTGATTTTTTCCTTTGGTATTTTAGATACTTGTGTTTGTATTAAGTACATTTTTTGGTAAAATGTCTACACATCATTTTGAGTTGGGGGTCTTTAATGGTAAGGGGGATTTTTCAATATGACAACAAAGATGAAGGGTATTTTTGTTCAACAAAAAGTTTCAAAAGCTATTGATGACACCTTTTTCTTCAAATTTGACTACTGGAGAGAAAAAGGAGTTAGATGATTTGTTTGAATTGTAGGTTGGATTAGCGGTTATCAAAAAGTTTGTCATTAAAAGTTTTCTCTCATTTTCATGTCAGTCATGTTCTTTTGTGCAAATCTATTGTCTAGTTAACGGTTCATTCAACTAAAATTATACAGGTATGCATGTGAGTAAACAGATTGCATTAAAAATTGGTGATGTGTATAATTTTAATTGAGTGGATAGTTAAGAGGCAACATATCTAGACATTTTTTTTTTTCAAAAACTATAATGGTTCAATCCGGTAAATAATGACATCCCACCAATTAAGAAGAAGAAGGAACGAATGAATGACAAAATTAATTGGCCTTGCAAGAGATATATAAATTATGGATATAGCTTTAAGAGCAAGAAAAGTCCAAATTTATTGCTGATTTTGTGGAGAATCTTTCTTCTATAAATGGATTATTATTTTCCAATAAATTATTTCTGATTGAAAATATTACATTAGTTCTCAAAATGGTTTCCGATGAAAAGTTCTTTTAAAATCACCTTTTGCTAGTTATCGTACTGTTACTTAGCTTGAGAGATGCTTTTGGAAACTCTTTAGAAGTAAAAACTGGTGGAATCAGGTGTTTAGATATAGAGGGAGAAGCTCTTCTCAAGTTCAAACATGAGGTCGTTGATGAATATGGCTTACTCTCTTCTTGGGGAACAAAGAAAGATAAGAAGGATTGTTGTTAGTGGAGAGGTGTTCGTTGTCAAAATGAAACTAATACCTAGTTGAGCAATATGGCCTACTCTCTTGCTTGTTCATATGCACTTGCCTTTTGGATGAATATGATCGCATGTATAAATATAAATAATGAGCGTATACAAACTTTAATAGCTATTTTGATTACAAATTACAATTGAAGAATATTCAAATTATTCAAAGAAAAAACTATAATATGATACCTGATTTTATAAACAACAGCCTTCAACTGTGAAAATACTGATGTAACTTTCCTATTTTTCATCATTTGATTCGAAGTCTCATGGACATCAAGTAAAAGCTACCAACATGAAACGATTTTCACACTGATCAGCAGCACCAGTGCATTGCACATATTCAAGCTAGTTTTTTATGAAAAAAAAAATAGAAATGAGAAAAGCTTGGGGGGTCTTGAACCTCCTTACCTCGAGGCTTGGCCATTGAGCTTGCGTCCGAAACTGCAATATAAAACCATTCCAAGAACAATTATAAAGCAATATTAGTAAAATATTTTGAGAAAGACGTTAATGCAATATGCGTTTACATGTTCATGGGCGTATAAGCCCTTTTTGCAATTGACATCTATAGTGATGATGAAAAAGAAAATAAAACAACCAAATGACTAGAAGGAAATTAATGATGTAAATTAATTATACTTGCCATTTAGTCTTGAAATTTTCTCATGAGTCTTCTCGCATATATTGTCGTTTTCACATACATCCAATCTCCAATGTTTATCCAGAAGTTGAAGTAGGTGATTCTCCAAGAATTCTTAAAGTACAAAGTACCAACAACTGCCCAAAATCCAGTGATGGCACCAAATGCCATACATATATAAAACTGATAATCTTCTTCAACATTGTTGCCATTACCATGATCAGTCACAACAGGGCCGCCACGTGTATCTTCGGGACACTCTTCTAGAGGAAGCCCACAGAGTTCGTCATTCCTTGCATAAGCAGAGGAGCTGAAGCTTTGTAGTTGAGTGCTTAATGGGATCTTCCCCTTCAAATTATTGTACGATAAGTCCAAAACGCTGAGAAAATGTAAAAAAGCAAGACTGTTAGGAATCTCCCCAGAAAGTTGGTTTCTGGACAAATCAAGCCATTCCAACATCTCCATTTGACCAATGTTTGAAATGATATTTCCCGTCAAATGGTTTCTTGATAAGTTCAAGAAAACTAAATCTCTCATATCAGAAAATTATAGAGGTATAGTTCCAACTAAATTATTACTAGAAAGATCGATGCCTTTTACAAGTCCTAGTTTTCCATGTTCCGTCTCCTGTCCTTTCCATTGAACTAAGATATTGTCAATGTATCTATGGAGCATAAAAGTACCTGGGTTGTATGGGTCATTAGGAACCATAACTTCGATGCTTTCAATTGAACTATTTCGTTGACCCAAAGAAGTAAAAGTGTTCAAACACTGTTGAATTTCTCCCGATATGTCATTTCTAGAAAGGTTCAAGATTTGAATATTGGTGAGGTGGCAAATTGTCGGAGGTATGTTTCCATGAAATTTATTGGATCGAAGGCTAAGAATGGTCAATATTTTTAGGTTTGTTCCTATCCATGGTGGAATAATTCCCATTAGCTTGTTTTCTCCCAAATCAATTATTCTCAACTCTGTACAATTCTTCAAAGAAGAAGGCAAGTCGCCGATCAAGCTATTGTTGCGCAAGTGCAAAGTTTGAAGCTGATCCAGATTGCCCATACTGTAGGGAATTTTACTCGAAAACTTATTATTTGCCAAATTGAGAACAATCAAACCACTTCTGTTCGTCCAGCAGTCGGGAAGCTCTCCTGATAACTGGTTATTCGAGAGATCAAGTATTTTAATGTCAAAATCATGGGAAATTCTACATATGTGAGAAATGGGTCCCAAGAACATATTGTTGGAGAGTCGTACTTCCATTGAATGAAAAGCAGATGATGAAATTGTGCTAGAAAAATTGTTATAGCTTAAATCTATTAATTTAATATCAAAAATAGATTCTCTTGAGAAATCAGGCATTCTGCCACCAATATTGTTATGAGAGAGATTGGACACTACCAAAGAAGGCATACTCCATAACTACTTAGGTAAGGTATCTGATATACTAGAAAAAGACAAATCAAGCTCATTCAGATGACTTTAAGTTTGGAGCCATTTTGGAAAATGAAATCCCAAATTGCAATATTTGAGCCTTAAAGTGTACAAATTGAAAGGAGGAACCCAGTCAGACCTCAAGTTCAAAGCCAAGGAATTGAATGATAAATCAAGGTAGTATAATTTGGTAAAGTTTGAGAAGTGGTCTTCAGTGATTGTATCTTCCAACAAATTTGAATCGACATGCAAACTTCCAAGCTGCGAAAATACACTCAAATTCGCCAATAATTTTCCTCCAATTTGATTATGAGACAAATACAAAGTACTGAGACGTGAAGGTTTCCCAAAGCTTTGTGGTAGGAATCCTCTCAGTTGATTATTGTTAAGTAGCAACTGATATAAATTTGAAAACCTGGTGATGTCTGGGAAGGAACCAAAAAGTTGATTGTAATAAAGATCCAATGTGAAAATGTGTGTCTCGGAGAAATCTTGAAAAACCTCGACAAGGGATTTGTTTAAATTATTGTTTGATATATCTATGGATAAAAAACAATGACTTAAATTTCCCAAAGATTTTGGAATCCCACCGTGGAGCATATTCTCCATTAGACTCAGCCTTTCAAGAGAAATCAATTCTCCAAAGATATCAGGAATATGACAATCTAATTGATTATGAGAAAGGTCTATTACACGAGTATTTCTAGTGAAGTTAAACAACCGTAGGAATGTGAAAGATGAAGTGAGATAATTTTTAGATAAATCGAGATAAACAAGTGAAGAGAAGGAAGAATTAACAAAGATATCAATCTCAGATGGGGTATCATGAAGTTGACATTCACTCAAAATCAATGAACTCAAGGAAGGGATCTTTGTTACTTGGTGCAGCCAGTTGGTCTCACTAAGGTTAACAGAACTTAAGTTGAGAAATGATAATGAAGAATGACGAGAAAGCCAATCAAGATTCTTCACTCTCAGGCCATAGTTGTCACTAAGGTCAAGTGTCTGTTGGTTTGTAAGGTTTTCAAGTTGATAAGGAACGTCCCCAGTGAAGTTTGAGGAATGAAGTTTCAAGTCCGTTAAATTTTTTGAAGGAACCAATGAAATTTGGTATTGGACTTGAGGCAATACATCTTTTTCTCTCTCGTCTTTTTTGTTTGGAATCTTTTTATTTGTTTTTTTTTTTTTTCTCTAGAGGCCAAAATAATACAAATGTAAAATGTTATATGTTTGGTTTAAAAGGTAAGGGATGTAAATGCACTTTTGGGGAAGATTCGGGCTTTGGTGTATATTTCCCTATTTTGACACTCAAGAAAAGTCGTATAACATCTATTAAATACTAAAAAATCGAATATAATAATCGAATTTAATAATTTTTATTACCATGAGTTTTAATGTTACCAAAAATATTTTTCTCATGACTAACAATTAAATTTTAGCTAATAAGAAATTTAAATGTATATTCTCCATCATTATTTCGATTAAATTGTTTGTACAAATTGCATTGTTTGTATTTATTAACACTAGTATTTGCCCCCGTTCGATGCACGGGACATATAAATGATTAAAAAACATATATAACATAATTACAAATGTGTATTATGTTATATATGCTTTTTAATACTATTTTATTTTACTAATAAATTCTTTAACAATTACGTTATCTTCAATACTGATTAATTATTATAGCTTTGGTAAAACATCATACATTTTTAATTACGTTATTTTCAATACTATTTTATTATTAGCATAGCGTGTATTTAATTAAAACAATATATACACATATTTAGTTATATTCTTTTTTAATTACATAATTAAATTACGTTCTTTTAAATATTGTTTTATTATTACAGCATTATTATTAATTAAAACAACATACATTTTTTAATTATTTTACTTTTTAATACTATTTTACAAATTTAAATTTTCAATTATATCCTTTTCATAACATAAGTAAGTTATGTTCTTTTCAATAGTGTTTTAATTATTATAATAACTTTTTAAAGCAATACTTTTTACACTTATGTTATTATTATTTATCCATCATTTAAAAATGTATGTGTTTGCATTTTTTTATGAATATAATTTTATATTCAAACTCTACATCATAATTTCAAATTATAAATATATATTTAAAATATCAACTAATTAATAGCTAAATATATAACATTACTAATAATGAGATAAAATCATTTTCAAAGTGACTGTTTATATTCTCTAGATAAAAGCAATTTTGAAATGTATATATATAATCACTTTTTTTTAATCTCTATAAATTAAGAATTTCCATTTTAGGAAAGTGTAAAAAGGGCGGAAAATTATGTGATGTTATATTTGACCATTTTATTGTTATAATATATATATATTCAATGTTCTTACGATGACTAGAGAATAATGCAAAACATGTGGTTCACAAGTGGTTAATGTTCCTACGATGACTAGAGAATAATTCAAAACGTGTAATCAATGTCAATGAGCTTGATTATATAAGCGAACTGTTTAAAAAATGTGTGAAGAGAGTCTTAGCTTCTATTTGTCAAATTTATTTAAAAACCTGTTTTTTAAACAAATCACATTTTTTAATTAAACATATTTTCTTTCTTCAATTTTTAAACAAAAAATTTTAACAAATAGAGATGACATACAGTGAATGTCCCTACGATGACCAGAGAAAAGTGCAAAATGTTTGGTCCGTAAGATGATTGTCTCCAATACGATACAGGCACATGATGAGAATTATAGAGCTCTTTCAGTTGACTGTAGAGTCAAGATCATTTGATTTTAGTGTGGAAAGACTAGTAATATGAGAATCAAGGTTTCTAACAAGACAAATATTTAATTTGATTGAATGTAAAGAACACAATAACTTAAACTGGTGGAGTGGTGGAAGGATGTTTGGTACATGGTTGGTTGGAGATAAAGAGATTAAAAAAAATAATAATAACAATTTTTTTCCTTTTATTTTTAACTATTATATTCGAATTTGTTTGTACCTTTTGAAAAATACGAAACTCTGACGGCATTCGTTTATTAATTATTTTTGTTTATTTAAAGAGGATGATAAATTCCTCATTTTATAACGTTTCAATTAAGACAAAATTATGTTCTCTTCAATCCGGCCGAAAGAGATGAAAATCATTTTGAATTATATATGTGGAGTCAAGTCTTCCTTTTTCTTTTCTTGGGAAAATTTTCAAGATATTAATTCTGATTCATACTGTATTATTAAATACCCAGACACAAAATTTAATTTTTCAATTCCAATATTTCCGTTTGTTGGTTATTTTCTGAGGTCAACAATGCTGTAAGTACCAAGTAGTGATTCTTAAGCTCATGTCTGATGTACATTTCAAAGAAAATTTGACTTTTTAAATGTTGATTTTTTGGTGAATGTATTATTGAAAAATTAGGAAAACCTTTTGAATTTACTTATATAATATTTTATTGTGTGGACGTGTTTTTAAAAACAAGTATAAAAAAAGATTGAAAAAGTGAGAATCAAACATAGGCAAGTGATGAAGACCACATCTACAAATGCTTTTCAAAATGTCAGCCGTTATAAAAGCTCTCTCACATTTTCATGTTAGTCATGTTCTTTTGTGCACACTTGTTGTCCTAAAATGTTGTCTTCTTAGAGGTTCATTCAATTAAAATTGTATATGTATATATGCGAGCAAACATATTTGAAACATATACAAATAGTTACATTAAAAAGTGGTGATGCGTACAATTTTAATTGAGTGGATAGTTAAGAGGACAGCAGTTATAGACTTTTTTTAAAAAAAAAAAAAAAAAAAAAAAACTATAATGGTTCAATCCGATAAATAATGACATCCCACCAATTAAGAAGAAGAAGGAACGAATGAATGACAAAATTATCCGGCCTGCAAGAGATGTATAAATAATTGATACAGCTTTAAGAGCATGAAATGTCCAAATTTATTGCTGATTTTGTGGATAATCTTTCTTCTATAAATGGATTATTATTTTCCAATATATTATTTCTTACTGAAAATATTACATTAGTTCTCAAAATGGCAGCCGGCGAAAAGTTCTTTCAAAATCTCCATTTGCTAGTTATCGTACTATTAGCTTGAGAGTTGCTTTTGGAAACTCTTCAGAGGTGAAAACTGGTGGAATCAGGTGTTTAGATACAGAGAGAGAGAGAGAGAGAGAGAGAGAGAGAGAGAGAGAGAGAGAGAGAGAGAGAGAGAGAGAGAGAGAGAGAGAGAGAGAGAGAAGCTCTTCTCAAGTTCAAACACGAGCTCGTTGATGAATATGGCCTACTCTTTTCTTGGGGAACGAAGAAAGATAAGGATTGTTTTCTCCACGTGTTCCGTGTTCGTTGTCAAAATGAAATTAATACCGTAGTTGGGCAATATTTAACCATATCCCGTGTAAGCTTAAACTATTATAGAGTAGACATATTTATTGTTACAATAACAAGAGTCCGCAATAACCAAGTAATAAAGGCAACAAAGACACAAGAAAACCAGATAAGAAATTTAACACAGGATTTTTACGCCCGAAGGCCTCAGTTCACCCAACATTTGGCTACATCTTGTTGAAACTCCACTAAAGTGGATTACGATTTCTATTTTATTAAGATTCAAAAGAGTACAATATATCAAAGATTACAAGCCGGATGTCAACAGATCGCACAAGAATCAGAAACAGAAACCCTCAAGCTCTCAAAGATCACATAGATTAAAAATACACAAATTCCTCACTACAACCACTTGCTCAAAACTTAGTAAATCAAAGATTTACTTGAGATTTTCACTAAGAAATATAAGATCAGATACCAAAATCAACAGAGTGTTGAAGAGGCGAAGAAGAGGGAGAGAGATTAGGGTTTTAAAATCAGAAGAGTCTGGAAAACATCGAATGTAGCCAAGTATATATATATATATCAACATCTAAAGGCTCGCCTTTACAATGAGTAAGGCGTGTTTAAAAAACACGTGTTTGTTATACTTGTATCACAATTTCCACATTTATTTAATTAAATCTACCCCACCCCTTCCCCGAAGTGGAAATCACGAAGATAGGACTATACTTGCTTCACTCTTTTAAGAAATTATCTGCCAAGAAATTGTTATATTTCGCTGGGATTTACTTAAATATGTAAAGGAAATATTTGTAAAATGGAACTTGAAGACTTTATACTAGTCTAACATATCTTGTTGCACTTCATGCTGCTGATTTTTCAAACCAGTTATCTTCTTAAAAAGGTTCAATCGCAACCCCAATGACCCTCACCTGCCCTGAACCTTGGTGAAGGATGTAAATCGCAGAATGTGCCTCAAGTTGCACAGGGTTGAGGACTTGTCCTTTAACTCTACTTGCCAAGGGTATAATTCTCAATCTTATGATACCCATCACCTTAAAAAGTTAAAATAAAATAATTACAGATATTTGTTTCCAATAAATCCCATTTGAATTTAGCTAAAAAAGTTGATAAAGATTTTAAGTGAAAATTAGCAATTAATTCCAATCATACATTTGATGAAATGTACAACTTTTATCAATTTATCAACCCACATCTCATCACCTATTCAAAATATAGTACTCCTACTATATTATTTTTAGAAAAACAAAACAAGAACTAAAATGGAGCATACAACTACTTTAAAAAACTCGCATGTCCGAATGTGAAAAACTCATTACTTGTATTTACACTATTAATAAAAAGAACTATAAGAAACAAAAACTAAAAAAAATAAAAAATGTAATATTATTTAATGAGATATCTTTAAAGTGTCGTCCCCCCCATTTTTTTTTTTTTTTTTTTTTTGAAAAATCACCCGAGTACAACACTCTTATCCATGGACAATTTCACTTCCAAAGATATACAGAAGAAAGAGGAATTATTTGTTCCTTTCTTCATTTTATTCCCTTGCCTTTTTGGATGAATATGACCGTGTGTATAAATATAAATAAGGAGTGAATACAAACTTTTATAGCAGTTTTGATTAAAAATTACAATAGAAGAATATTCAAATTATTCAAAGTTAAAGCTACCAACATGAAACAATTTTCTCACTGATCAGCAGCACCAGCGCAATGCACATATTCAGACTAGTTTTTATGTAAAAAAAAAAAAAAAAAAAGAAATCGAAAAAAAAAGAAATGAGAAAATATTGGGGGTTCTTGAAACTCCTTGCCTAGGGGCTCGGCCATTGAGCTCGTGTCCGAAACTGCAATAAAAAACCATTCCAAGAACAATTATAAAGCAATATTACTAAAATATTTTGAGCAAGAGTTTAATGCAATTTGCTGTTTACAGGTTCATGGCCATATAAGCCCTTTTCGGAATTGACATCTGTAGTAATGGTTAGAGCACACAAATAAAACAACCAAATGAGTGGAAGGAAATTAATGATATAAATTAAATATTATACTTTCCATTTAGCCTTGAAATTTTCTCTTGAATCTTCTTACATATATTTTCATTGTCACATATATCCAATCTCCAATGTTTATCCAGAAGTTAAAGTAGGCGATTCTCCAAGAATTCTTGAGGTACAGAGTACCGACAACTGCCCAAAATCCAGTTATGAAACCGAATATCATACAAATATAAAACTGATGTTCTTCTTCAACAATGTTGCCATTGCCATGATCAATCACAACGGGGCCACGAGCATCTCCAGGACACTCTTCAAGAGGAAGCCCACAGAGTTCGTCGTTCCCAGCATAAGTAGAGGAGTTGAAGCTTTGTAGTTGAGTGCTTAATGGAATCTTCCCCGTCAAATTATTGTATGATAAGTCCAAAACGCTGAGAAAATGTAAAAGAGCAAGGCTGTTTGGAATATCCCCTGAAAGTTGGTTTCTGGACATGTCAAGCCATTCCAACATCTCCATTTGACCAATGTTTGAAATGATATTTCCCTTCAAATGGTTTCTTGATAAGTTCAAGAAAACTAAACCTCTCATATCGGAAAATTGTGGAGGAATCGGTCCAACTAAAGTATTGCTAGAAAGATCAATGCCTTTTACAAGTCCTAGTTTTCCATGTTCCGTCTCTTGTCCTTTCCATTGAACTAAGATACTGTCAATGTATCTACGAAGCACAAAACTACCTGGAGTGCAGTGCATAAAAGTACATGAAGTGTATATGTAAGGAACTATAACTTCGGTACTTTCAGTTGAACTATTTCTTTGAACCAAAGAAGTAAAATTGTTCAAACACTGCAAAATTTTTCCCGATATGTTATTTCTGGAGAGGTCCAAGATTTGGATATTGGTAAGATGGCAAATTGTTGAAGGTATGTTTCCATGAAATTTATTGGATCGAAGGCTAAGAATGGTCAAATTTTTTAGGTATATTCCTATCCATGGTGGAATATTTCCTGTTAACTTGTTTTCTCCCAAATCAATTATTCTCAACTCTGTGCAATTCTTCAAAGAAGAAGGCAAGTCGCCGATCAAGCTATTGTTGCGCAAGTGCAAAGTTTGAAGCTGATCCAAATTGCCCATGGAGTACGGAATTTTACCCGAAAACTTATTATTTGCCAAATTGAGAACAATTAAATCATTTCTATTCGTCCAGCAGTCGGGAAGCTCTCCTGACAATTGGTTATTTGAGAGATCAATGATTTTAATGTCAAAGTTACGAGGAATACTACATATGTGAGAAATGGATCCCGAGAACATATTGTTGGAGAGTCGTACATCTGATGAATGAAAAGCAGATGATGAAATTGGGCCTGAAAATTTGTTATAGCTTAAATCTAAAAATTTATGAAAAATATGTTCTACTGAGAAATCAGGCATTCTGCCACCAATGTTGTTATGAGAGAGATTGAACATTTGAATAGAAGGCATACTCCATAACCACCTAGGTAAGGTTTCTGATAAACCAGCAAAAGACAAATCAAGCTCTTTAAGACGACTTTGAGTTTGGAGCCATTTTGGAAAATGATGCCCCAAATTGCAATATTTGAGTCGTAAAACTTCCAAAAGGAAAGGAGGAACCCAGTCAGACCTGAAGTTCAAAGCCAAGGAATTGAAGGATAAATCTAGGTGCTGTAATTGGGTAAAGTTTAAGAAGTGGTATTCAATGATTGTATCTTCCAATGAATTTGAATCGACATACAAATGTTGAAGCTGCGAAAATGCACTGAAACTTGCCAATAATTTTCCTCCAATTTGATTATCAGACAAATACAGAGTTACGAGACCTGAAGGATTCCCAAGGCTTTGCGGTAAGAATCCTCTCAGTTGATTGTTGTTAAGTCGCAAATCAAGTAAATCTGTAAACCTGGCGATGTCTGGGAAGGGACCAGAAAGTTGATTGTAAGATAGATCCAATGTGAAAATGACTGTCTGCGAGAAATTTTGAAATAACTCAACAAGGGATTGGTTTAAATTATTGTTGGATATATCTATTGATAAAAAATCATGACTTAAATTTCCCAAAGATTTTGGAATCCCACCGTGGAGCATATTATCCTTCAAACTCAGCCTTTCAAGAGAAATCAATTCTCCAAAGGCATCAGGAATATGACCATCTAATTGATTATGAGAAAGGTCTATTATACTAGTATTTCTAGTAAAGTTAAACAACCACAGGAATGTGAAAGATGAAGTGAGATAATTTTTAGACAGATCAAGATAACGAAGTGAAGAGAAGGAAGAATTAACAAAGATATCAATCTCAGATGGAGTATCGTGAAGTTGACATTCACTCAAGAACAATGAACTCAAGGAAGGGATCTTTGTTACTTGGCGCAGCCAGTTGGTCTCACTAAGGTTAATAGAACTCAAGTTGAGAAATGATAATGAAGAAAGACGAGAAAGCCAATCAAGATTCTTCACTCTCAGGCCATAGTTTCCACTGAGGTCAAGTGTCTGCAGGTTTGTAAGATTTCCCAGTTGACAAGGAATGTCCCCAGTGAAGTTTGAGGACTCTAGTTTCAAGCCCGTTAGATTTTTGAAGGAACCAATGAAATTTGGTATTGGACTTCCTCCAAAGTCGATGCTACTGAGGTCCAAATAATTCAAATGCCGCAATTCAAGCAACGATGGACTAACCTCACCTCGAAGTCGCGGATGTCTAAACTCTCCCTTCGGATCGAGATGGATTACTTGACCTTTCTCGTTACACCTAATTCCTTCCCATTGGCAGCATTCCCTTTGGTCTTTTCCACTTCCCCAGGTTGAGAGAGCGTCAGAAGATATTACAAGTCTATGCTTAAACTTGAGAAGTGCTTGTCTTTCAGTATCTTTGCACCTAATCTCTCCAGAAGTTGGCTTCGTGTATAGAAAAAGTAGAAACAGCAGTAGTTTGATGAATCTTTTAATCTCCATTACATTTTCTGGTATCATAATTATAGTGATAAAGATTGAAATTTCAGAGTATTCTGTGCTCAAATGAAATCATCTATATATACATATATATGTATGAATATTTCCAAGTGGGGACCAAACCTGGTATGACTATGACCGGTGGATTCCTTTGGGATCTTTTGTTTGGTGCCGTCTGATCATGATGCGGAGCTGACTCATTCCAATTAAGACAACATTATGTTTGCTTCAATCCGGCCGGAAAGAGATGAAAATCATTTTGAATTATGTGGAGTCAAGTCTTTATTTTTATATATTTTTTGGAAGATCTTCAAGATATTAGTTCTGATTCAGACTGTATTACTGAATACCCAGACACAATTTATATATATATAACTATAATGGTTCAATCCGGTAAATAATGACATTCCACCAATTAAGAAGGAGGAGGAACGAATGAATGACAAAATTATCCGGCCGGCAAGAGATATATAAATAACACAGCTATAAGAGCAAGAAAAGTCCAAATTTATTGCAGATTTTGTGAAGAGTCGTTCTTCTATAAATGGATTATTATTTTCCAAGATATTATTTCTGATTGAAAATATTACATTAGTTCTCAAAAATGGTTGCCGGCGAAAAGTTCTTTCAAAATCTCCAATTGCTAGTTATCGTACTTTTACTTAGCTTGAAAGTCGCTTTTGGAAACTCCTCAGAAGTGAAAGCTGGTGGAATCAGGTGTTTAGAAACAGAGAGAGAAGCTCTTCTCAAGTTCAAAGACGAGCTCGTTGATGAATATGGCCTACTCTCTTCTTGGGGAAAGACGGAAGATAAGAAGGATTGTTGCCAATGGAGAGGCGTCCGTTGTGAAAATGAAACTAATAACGTAGTCGAGCTAGATCTTCATGGCTCACTCGAAGGTCGAATGCTGCTAAGAGGTAATATTAGCCCCTGGTTGATTGAATTACAGCACTTGAATTATCTAGACCTCAGTTACAATAATTTCAATCTTAGCCGAATTCCCACATTTATTGGCTCCCTAGGCAGATTACAGCGTCTTGATCTTTCCCATTCTAATTTTAGCGGTCCCATCCCATATCATCTTGGCAACCTTTCTGAACTGCAGTACCTCGCTGTTCGAACAGACAATGGGCTGATAACTAGCAAGAACCTCGATTGGCTTTCTCGATTTCAATCTTTAAGAAGCCTTGACCTGAGTTCTGTTAACCTCACAGAGGCAACCAATTGGCTGGAATCAATAACTAAACTAAGTTCGCTTGACGTTTTATACTTGGGAAGTTGCTGTTTACCGGAAATCCATCCTCCATTACCTCACATGATCAATGCTTCTAAGTCTCTTTCTATCGTTAATCTCGATGGCAATGAGCTCTCCTCTTCTTCAGTATTCTCTTGGATGTTCACCTTCAGTGGTAGCCTTAGTCACATTGATCTCGGCCAGAACAATTTACAAGGTCCAATTCCTGATGCTATTGGGGAAATAATTTCCCTTGTGTCTCTTCATCTATCTGGAAATCAACTCGAAGGTGGCATTCCTATATCCTTTGGGAATCTGAGCAGTTTAAGGGAATTATATTTGTCTGATAACCATCTAAGTGGGATTCTGAGCGAAAAAATCGGAAGTCTTTCCAAACTCGAGGTTTTGTATCTTAGTTCAAACAACTTTGACGACGAAATTACTGAAGCTCATTTCTTTAATCTCTCCCAGTTACATATACTGGATTTGTCTTCCAACCCACATCTCTCTTTCAATTTCAACTCGGGATGTAATCCTCCTTTTCAGTTAAGAGATCTATCGGTTGGGGGTTGCAAACTAGGGCCACATTTTCCGGCATGGCTTAGAACACAAAGAGGATTAGAGGGCCTTGATATCTCCAATAATGAAATTGATGACGCCTTGCCTAGTTGGTTTTGGGATATTTGTCCCAAATTAATCGGTTTAAACTTATCGCATAACAACATTCATGGGGTGCTTCCTGATTTATCGTCAAAGTTCTCCTATTTCAATTACATAGATTTGAGTTTTAATGATTTTAATGGTCCATTGCCTACTTTGCCTCCTAATGGGTTTATACTCGATCTATCAAGTAACAAACTCTCCGGGTCCATCAATGGTTATTGCAATATAACTTATTGGAATTTTCTCGACCTCTCCAACAACTTACTGTCGGGACAACTTCCAGATTGTTTTGCAAATCAATCAAACTTGTATTTTCTAAGTTTGGCACATAATAATTTCCACGGGAATATCCCTTCGTTAAATATCACTTATTCCGTGCATTTACAGAATAACAGTTTTACCGGAGAAATTCCAAAATCATGGAGGGATTGTACATCTTTACGTTTCATCGATCTATCGAAAAATATGTTGTCTGGTAGAATACCGACGTGGGTCGGAGATAGTTTGCCGAAATTGGTCCTCTTAAGTCTACGATCCAACGAGTTCTTTGGAACTATACCTCCTAGCTTGTGTCGTCTAGCACATCTACAAGTGTTGGATTTTTCTTTGAACAACATTTCCGGTGCTATACCAAAATGCCTGAACAATCTCACTGCTATGATCCAAGAACCCGATTCCAACTGGGACCCATTCTATGTTCCTATAATTTCTCTTCCCTTTGAGAGTGCAACCATAATTTGGAAAGGGAAAGAGGCAGAGTACATGAGAACTCTTAGTCTCGTCAAAGTCATTGATCTTTCTAGCAACAATTTAGAAGGTGAAATCCCTTCTAAAATTACGAGTATCGTACGTCTAGTCGGGTTGAACCTTTCAAGAAACGATCTAAGTGGATCCATTCCTCCAAATGTTGGACAATTGAAGTCTTTAAATTTTCTCGATTTATCAAGAAACCACCTTTCCGGTGAGATTCCTGCCGGTCTTTCTCAGTTGGACGGACTTGGAGTGTTAGATTTGTCGTATAACAACTTATCGGGCAGGATTCCATGGAGGAATCATTTACAAACTTTCGACGCTTCAGCATATGTTGGAAATTCTGGTCTTTGCGGCCCTCCATTTAGTAAAACATGCCCAAGTGACGAATTTCCTCAGGATCAAGAGGACCACCAGCTTATTAGTGAAGGATATTACATTAGTATCGTACTTGGGTTCATTTTCGGATTTCTGGGGATGTGTGGAGTTTTACTTATCAATAAATCATTTTAGATTTTGTAAATATTTAGTAAAACTTTGATGCAAAATCATTTGTTAAAAGAGACAATGCAGACATGAATGGATTTTGCATGGGATGAAGATGAACAACATTCTTGAATTAATATTTTTTATTTTCCATTTAATCAAGTCATCTTTATATATATAAAAGTAGAATTGAGGAGAGAGAGTCATTTTGGAGGGAAAATTGTATTTAATGACTCTCTCTCCTCATTTGTACTTTTATTATGTATAAAAAAATAAATAAAGAAAAGATAAATTATTTTGTAGGAAAAATTATTATTTATTATATATTTAGTAAGATTTGTAATAAATATACTATACGTAAATGTATTACATTGAAAATGAAAAAATTAGATTAATATATTTGAACATAAATAATGTGATATATGTAAATGTATTATGTGGAAAATGAAAAAATTGGATTAATATATTTGAACATAAACAAATGTGATATTTATGTAAATGTGTTTGTATGAAATGAAAAAATTGAATTAATATATTTGAACATCAATAAATGTCATATCTATGTAAATGTGTTAAATTGAAAATGAAAATTTTGGATTAATATATTTGAAAATAAAAAAATTCATGCTATATAAATTTGTTAAGTTAGAAATGAAGATTTTGAATCAATATATTTTGAATATGAATAAATAAAATCATTGAATCTTTACTTACTAATATGTCAATAAATGAGTAAATTCTTCAATAAGCATATTACAAAAATAATTAATTATTTGCTATCAACTTTTTACCACCAATGATAAATTGGTAGAAAACTTAATCATTTCATCATTTTGACAAAAATTAGTGTGTTTAAAAAATAAGAAAAAATAAAATATATTAATTAATATATTTGATTTCGAATAAAATATATGTAAGCAACATATTAAAAAATAAAGTTAATTAAAAATTATAACATATTAAAAGGAAAATAAGTGATAAGGTGAGCAAATTTAAAAAAAAAACATAAATAAAAGTCAAAAGAAATTTATATAAAAAATTTAATTTAGTGCCAAACATTGAATGACGCGGTACACTGAGTGTACATGCAGAATTTTTTATTATGTAGGAAATGAAAAAATTGGATTAATATATTTGAACATAAATAAATAAATGTCATATCATATCTATGTAAATGCGTTACATTGAAAATGAAAATTTTGGATTAATATATTTTAAAATAAATAAAAATATGGTATATAAATTTGCTAAGTTAGAAATGAAAAAATTGAATTAATAATTTTGAAAATAAATAAATAAAATTATTGAAATTTTACTTCCTAATATGTCAATAAATGAGTAGGCTCTTCAATACACATGTTATAAAAAATAATTAATTATTGTATATCAAATTTTTAACCACAAATATTTCCTCACTTCAATTTTCAGTAATTACTTTTTACCTCAAAAATTCAAAATCATAAATAAACAAGTTTATAAACCAAACATTATTACAAAACGAAGGCTTAATCGTTTCATCATTTTAAAAAAAAATTGGCATGTTTAAAAAATAAGGAAAAATAAAATATATTAATTAATACATTGGATTTCAAATAAAATATATGTAAGCAACACATTAAAAAATATAGTTAATAAAAAATTATAAAATATTTAAAGGGAAATATGTGATAAGGTGGACAAATTTTCAGAGAAAAACGTAAATAAAAGTCAAAAAAAAAAATTATATAAATTTTTTAAATGAGTACCAAATTATGAGTGGCGCGGTATACTTAGTGTACATGTAATATTTTTTATTTTTAATAATTTTGTCTTTTTTAAAGTTTCAAATTCAATAACATTTTGTATTGAAATTTTATTGAAATTATATTTTTTATTTGTGACTGAATCAAGTTATTTTCAAAATTATGATTTAAAAATTATATATTCCGTGCATCGCACGGGTAAAAAACTAGTATATATTAATACAACTTGAACTTGAGTTATTCCAATATAAAATAGTAAAAATGTTATAAGATGAAAGCTTTATAAATTTTTTTGTAAAGATCCCGATCTTCCTAGTGATATGCGAGTCGTGACCATTCCATGTTGCCAAGAAATAGTTCCTTTGCACGAGTAAGATACCAATGTATCTTCACGGGCGATTATTATCAGGTATTTCAGAAGGTAATGGAGGAATGAGTTTTTCTCCGACGATCATTTTGGCGATTCATGGTGGAGGGAGTTTTTTTCCGACGCAGTCGCTCATGCAGCCGATGTTATTATGCCACAATCTATAAAGCATGGTACCGCATCTTTCAATAAACACTCAATGCAGCAGGCTAATACATCAGTCCCACAACTCGCCAGGCACTGCTTGTTCGAGGTGCATTTCCTAGGCTGAAGATAATGAGTCTTTCCGTCCAAGGTCCATCCTCGTCCCAGAACACGCGCCCGCACGATATTGCTACTAATACAACTATGATCATGCTCGCTACTAACTTGTTACATGGTAAACCCATATTATTCAGAATTATTCAGATTACATGATGACTATGGATGTTGCATGTACACATGTCCAAAGAAAACGTTACTTGCCAAATGGCAATAAAGTCAGTAGCTAAGTTGCACGGAAAGGAAAACGGAAATAGAAACTGGAAAAGTCAAATGGCATGACTCGAAAAACATTATTTTTGAAACAATGTTAGCATTTTTTAGCTAACCGTAAGTGTACGGATCGCATAAGTAATATAATGAATTTTTAAGTTTCTATATCGTACCCATAGAGATTAATGAGGAAATTGTATTTTAGACTAATTACCTTAATCGGAATTAAAGAAGATTGATTTGAGAATTTTTGTAGAAAAACTAAACTAATGATTAAATTAAAAAAACAAAAGATTTGATTTTTGAAAAATATAAGAAAAGCATGCTTGCATTAAGTCAAACGTTTAATGATAATTCGTGGGATTTTCAAAATCCATATTCCTAATATTGTTAAGACTCCCTTTCACATAAGAATTAACACATTTTCCTACCCATGATTCGACTATATTTCTATGATGAATGCGAATATATAGAAAAGCATTATGGTTTTGTGAACACTATTGTAGATAATACAAAGTATATGTGTATATTTCTATGATGAATGCGAATGTATAGAAAAGCCTTTCGGTATGATTTTGACAAGTTGGGAACCCCAAAAACGTGCCTCAAGTTAGGTATATATAGGATTAGTCGAAACATAGGTGAAAAACAGTTGAAAATCGTGAAATAGGCCAACTGCGGGGGCCAGTCATATAACCGTGTGATCGCTCAGTTAAGAATATTTCCATTTATCCGATACTTGACTTTATTGTGTGTCTGTGAATACCCAAAAATCAAATACAAACCAATATAAAAATATACTTTTGATTTTCCTTTCGGTATCAAATACTAATCATGCATAAATAAACCCGAATCTCATGTGGTCGATCAATAATTTTCTTTTGATTTTCCTCACAATTCTTATGGATGATTACAACCTTACTGCTTTTATCTCATATCCCGAGGTTTTTTGCTATTTATGTGGTTTCTAAACATTCATTTATTGCATTTTTCCACAAAAGGTATTCAGGATTAGATAAGCATACACAATAAATCAGAGGTAATCAATTCCCAATCTCACACCCAGTATCTGGAATTTCAACCAACTAAACTTATACCATGCACTTTATTTTAATGGATGACTTTTCTTTTTTATGTCCATGTCTCTTATCATCTTTGTGCAATATCTTTTTATTTGCTTTCTATGTGACTCATACAGCGAGTTTTGGGTCGGTGTCTAGATGACTTTAGGGCACCAGATTCAAAGAATTCTTAAAAACTTAATTACTCGAGTCACAAAAGTTACAAAGAAAAGTTAAAGATGTTTTAGCATCTTATGTGTAAGTCATCTCTCCCTTAAGCTTTATTATTGGCCCATGTAATGAGCTTTGGGCTGATAACTCCCAATTCAATTGAATTTAGGGTATCAGGTTTTGAAGACCCTTAAAAGCTTACTTGAGCAAGTTAAAAAGGTTACGAATATCAGAATAAGACTATTTAATATTATGTTAGTGCTGGCTTATACCCGATGACCAAAACCCCTTCAATCAAAGATACAAAATCAAAAATTCCAGACTCTCAACCCATCAATGCCTACATATACTAACATTTCCACCCCCAAACTGCTTCTTGAGTGGTTTGATTCTAAATTTCAGGCCGGGATCTACAATCTTAAAGTTTGTGATTTTATAGTCAATAATATGTTCAAGTTGCATAAATTTGCCCCACATATATGAAACATCTCCATACACAAGTAATTACTTGACAATGACTGTGTGCTCAAGTTTAATAAAGTCTAACATGGATAAATGTCCAGAAAAATCACGTTGTCCAATTTTCTAACTAAAGTACAAAGTCAATCCAAATTGCTCATAAGCAATAAACAAATTAACAAAGAAATTCAATTTTTTATGAATTCTCTACCCACAAATCGAATGAATTTAAATAAAATCACATGAATGAGATTTTCACCCCCAAACTAGAATTATACATTGCCCTTAATGTATTTCATGTACATAAATCAATTAAACATAAAATGATGAAGAGAGGTTAGGTACTTCTTGGGTTTGGAGAGGTGGCGTCACATGCTGAAGCTTTGATTTCAATGTTTCTTGATGATTCGACTATTTTTTTTTGCTTTTCAATGTTTGGCTCGAAGTGTTCCTACGATGATATGTTCCTTGCAAACAAGAAAAAACAATCATTATAAGCATAATTATCATGTAGGAACTAAAACAAATCAATACAGCGCTTCAAAACTAGGATATTTTAAAATTTTGAATTTTTAAACATGGTTAACCACTAACATTCAGCCGTTGACACTGCCTCAAAAAAGTAAAAATTTCCTGAGACATGTCCCTAGCATATGAAAGTACATAACCTAGTCTACAACATGTTAAAAATTCAGAGTAGTCGGAGTTCATTTGGGTCATAAAAAGGTGGAGTGAAGTAGTGACCTGAAGTAGATTTTAGGTCCAGTGGGTGCTAGCTGTGTTGCATGCAATTAGGTGCAATGATGTTCCTTCGAGTTTAATGTCTTAAATCAGTATAAACTATGAGTGAATAATGCACATACAATGTATAATATGTGTTGAATGTAATCATCCTAAATGATTTGCAAAAAACTCAACGAAAAACTCACTTTGGCATTTTATCGAACATGTGGTGTGCATGTGAAGAAATCAAGAGAAAACATAGATTTGGAGAATTGATTTTGTCCAAAATCATTCCCCTTGTATATTGTAATGCTTGTTGCCTTTTATAATGTTGATCTAAGCTTTTTGAGAGAGGACACATTATTTACACTTCCTTTGTTTGTTAACATTTTTTGATTTATAAAATTGTTTATTTATGATTTTGAGGTAAAAGGTAGTAGTTGAAAATTGGAAAGAGAAAATGTGTGTGACTAAAAAGTAGTTTGAAAAAATGTGTACTTTATAAATTGGTTTATAAATCAGTTTATTTGGGTTACCAAACGAATCTGAGTGGGCCATTACGTATTAATTTGATTCACTTTTTCATAAAATATTTAACACCTGCACAATTTTTATAAATGGAAGGCAGTAATACTTGATATATTTAGCGGCCGTTTTCTTCGTGTTTTAGTTTTTAATTTGTTTTGTGTTTTGAGTGTTCATTTTGAAATTGCTGAAAATGCATTCTTTTTTGTCATTTAGTAAAAATTGTTTTTAAAAAAGAAAATTGAATTACTTCGTTATTTTTGAAAACTGAAAATAGGATTAATAACATATATACACATACGTTAATTCAAAAAACCAAGCAACAGTTTCTGTCGCTTTGGTTAAGGTATTGAGGGTTCACGTTGGGGACTCAGGTTCGAATTGCGTTCCCAGAAAATTTCTTCAAAATATTACTTTGTTAATATAAAAAAATTCATTTGCATTGAACTACAAATCATTTGTGTTTGAACTCATGACCTTTATAGAAGTTTGAGCCTCCATCAACTGAGTTACCCTCATTGTTGGTGTTTTGAACTGGTTTTCTGCGTTTTTTGTCCTTGGTTTTCATTGATTACACACACACACACTAGTCTAAGCACGTGTGTTGCACGAGAAATATATGTAATAATATATTCGATAGAGTTCAAAGCATCTGTTTCTAATAGGTTCTAATTGGGTTTGATGTGTATTCTAACAACAGCATTGTTATTAGTTACTTCAATAAAACTAATAGACGACTATAGAAAAATCATCAAGATTTTAGGTTCATACTATGTACTTGTAAAAAACTTGTAGACTGCAAAATGGATTAACTTCATCAATAAACAAATATAGAATTTTGCATTTAACAATTTAAGAGAAAGGGAAACAACCACTTTTATAAACAAGGAAATCTATATAGTTTTCGATTACATTCTGCAAAATATGTGCCAGAAGTATACATTCAATTGCTTACATCAATAACATTACTACTACTGTATCTCTACTTACATATAAACAATAAATGATTACAAAAATTTCTATCAATCATATTCAAACTATCACCGAATTCTGGTTTGTTCTAAACATATCAGCTACATTGAATCCAAAACTCAAAGAATAGAAACTTAAGAACCCATATATATTTAAAAAAAAAAAAATACATTCACATCTGAAGAGCATCTAAGTTGGCTAAATCAGAATTTGCAAGTGTAACAGCCATTATCAAGCAAGTTTGAAGTTTTAAATACAAAATTATCATTGGTGTAACAGCCAATATCAAGCAAGTCTGAAGTTTTAAATACAAAATTATCATTATTCTGATACTTGCCTCAATATCAGATGGCTGCATCATCACCAACAGTAACTTTTGTTAAGCCCTCTCAATCCATAAGAGTAATAACAAGAACATTTAGTTAGAAAATCGTAAGACGAATCAAGTGATTAGGTATATTTTTTTTTGTGCAAGTATGCGTTTAACTTCGGCTATTCACACACACACGAAAGTTGAGCATGAGATAAGTAGAAATAATTTCTATGTTGTTCCATTCTCTTTTCTAAAGTGCATTTTTTTTATTCGAACTTGAGGTAATATGGTAAATGAGTTAACAGTTAAAATTTTTGTTATTCAGTTATTTTGACAAATTTTTATTTTAAGTTTTAGTTTGTTCGATGACGAACAAATATTCTAGTTTGAGGGGATTTGATAAGTGTATTATACACTTATTTATCTATCAAAATTAGGATATTATATTGTTTTTTGTGAATAAACTCTACTTAATTTGTTTTTATTTTCATTATTTCAGGTTTTATCCGAAAATCAAGAAAAATGAGGAATTGAACTATTTATTCAAAAATTGGAGCAAAAACTCAATTTTGGATGCAAATTGAGATAAAACGAACTTCAATGAGGTTGCTTCATTTTTCGACCCGCGACCTCCTTATGTTGTCATCTAGGAGAAAATTCCTAAGGTCGGTAAAATATTGACCTCGGTAAATTATGGACCTAAGGGAGCTCTATTGAGAGTAGAAATTAATCAAGTCAACGCAAGTGGATTGCCTAGGGTGGCACAATTAAGAGAATTTGCTTGTAACACGACACCTACTATGCAGATTGGTGGGGAATATTGTTACAGTGGATCCACCATCACATTGCTTTTTGCTTAAGCAACAAGTTATCAACATCATTTGTATATATTACTGTCTAAATCCTTTATTTTATTCATTTAGCTACAGTAAACACTAAAGATTTTCCTCCATTTCATTATCTTTAGATATTTTTCCAATACAACCAAAAATATCGATCTAAGTTGATAAGAAAATTACCGCGTCAATGACAAATTTTGACGTTAACAAAAAGTATAGATAGTAGTGTTGCGATACCATCATTGTTTTCCTTAAATGGTTTATAAGGCTAGCTAATGTGTTGATTTGTTAATAAATAAGGATTGGGTTAGTGAAAATTCACATAACCTTATAATGACATTCTGAATTGTGTCATAATTTGGGATGGAAATAGACAATTTAGCCTTATCCATTGTTCGTTGAAAGCTATATATTTTCCTATCATTTTGCTTTTATTTGTCTCATGGCCTCATCTATAATTGTTGGGATAAGACAACGATCACTTAATTTGCTGCTTTGGTCACCTAATATTCCTTAATTATATCTAATCCTACTTGATACTGTGTTTTAAGCCTTAGTATTAGCTTACTGATTTTAGAGTATACACTAACTACATTGTTTTTAGGAAATCGATTTTGAAAATTCATTTTTTATTTGATTGAGGCTTTATTTCTTATTAATGCATTAATTACCTTATTTGTTGTTGGCTTTTTTGTTCTTCGCGAATGCCTCTTCCGCGTTGGCATCCCTTGCGGAACCACAACCGAAATTGTCACTGATATCTCATCATCGCCATCAAACTAAGCATTTGTTTGATTCCCATTACTTCTCATTAAAAGTACAACTTTTTTCTACAGTAATCAATCTCAGCCATCCAAAAAAGTCAAGCCCACAATTTTTTTACTTTTCAAACCACTTTTTAACCATTAGATTTCCAAAATCCAAATTATAATTTGAAATAATTGGAATCAAACACACACTAAGTACTTTTGGATGATGAACACTTTGCAAATGACTTATATCAGGTCCAAATCTCTCTCTTTCAATTTTTTTTTTTTTTTTTTGAATCTTTGTTTGGAATCTGAATTTTTATGTGTTGTTTTGAAATATTTTGAAACATTGTCCATATTTTACAGTTTTTATTATGTATGCGTTTAGTATCTTTTCTCTAATTGGAATATGAATTCTTATGTGCGGGTTTGAAATATTATGAAACACGTCTTTACACCTGAATGGTTATGAATGGGCTTTATTGGTTACTAAAAGTAAAAGTAAAGGCGGAACAAGCTTTATTTTGGATGACTTTTGTTTATATGGTCTTGAGTATAATTGTTGGGCTATGACCACTATCACTTAATTTGTTGCATTGGTCACCGCTAATATTTTTAATTGTATCTACTCCTACTCGAGACTGTTTTAAGCCTTGATAGTAGCTTATTTATTTTAATGTATATGTTAACTTCATCATTTTTTAGTAAATCAATTTCGATTTTTTTTATTGAGTCCTCATTTCTTATTAATGCATTAATTACATCATTTACAGTACCTTGTTTCTTGTTTGGATATTTTGTTCCTTCTTCACCAACGAAGATCGGATGTTGTATGGAGAGTCGCAATCGAACTAGATAAAACAAAGGTAAAATGCGTCGTGCGAGAACTGCAAAAAGTGTTCACTAGTTTCCAAATATGCGGAGACCTATCTTTGACATGAAAGAGTGATCCATTTTCTAGGCTTGTAGATAGTAATGGGAGAAGGTGGTAAGTCTCATAAGAGTGGGGTTCTCCTTCTTTGGGTGTTTTGGACGAGAGCATGGGATAAGAAATGGGGTAGATGGTTTCACGAGGAAATTTTGTCATTCTAGTATTATTAAAGTTTTTAATGACACCAACTGATGTGATCTAGGTCCAGAGCCCAAACACAAGCCCAAGAAAGGATTCGTTGATTGTGGAAGAAGGGCCGATGACTCGATTTCGGGCAAAGAAGGTCAAAGAAGCAATGGATAATGTTGTGCAAGAGGCTATGGACAAAAACATGTTCTTGACTAATAAAGAAGCAACTTTCATGCTGGACCCGAGCCCCCAAAACCTAGTGGATCAACATGATACAAGTGGATGAAAATTGGATCCAGCCAGACGCCAGCGCGATCACGCAGGATAATGGGTCGACGATCGGGTGACCGTAGAAAAATAAAGGCAAAGGTTTTTAAGGTATTCCATGTGGTCGCATAGTAATTCACCACGTGATCGCGAGGTGCAAACGAGAAGGGCCTGTTCGCAATTTTTGCAGATTTTTTATTTATTTTATTTCCCTTTTCAATTCAGTTGTTTCCTAGTATAATTCTAAGACCTAGTTTCGTACCTTAGCAGTATATAACAGTTCTTTATGTTTACTTTTCAATCACACAACTTTGAGAGATTTTGTAAAGCTATATTGCTTTCAACAACTTTATTCTTCATTGAATAAAATTTGAACTTGCGAGTTTATTATTGTTTGTTCAAACTTAGGTGAGAATTAATATTATTTGCGATCAAGAGGTCAAAATATCAATTTGATTGTATTGGTTGCTTGATTCAATTGATTTTTATTGGATCCATAAATCTTGATTCTTTTGGTATTCTTAGGTTGAGTCAATCTTTTGTGGATTGTGTGGCTACAATTACTACGTGGTTTGCATCAGTTGGTATTAGAGCTTAGGCTCCAAAAAAATAAAGGTTATATCTTTTCTTGGTTTGTCGAATTCTTTAATTTTGTTCTTCGTGTTCTTCATAGTTTTGAGTCTTTGATCCGAAAAGTATCCAAAAAAAATTCAAAAGTTGTTATTTCATTCGTTTCTTATCCAAATTAAATTTCGTTTGTTTCGTTGTTATCATAGTTGAATTTTCCAGCAAAATAAAAAAATAAAAAATTCAAAGTCAAGAACTACTTTCTTGAATTAATTCTAGTCTCTAATCTAAAGTGTCAAATTCCTTCATTCAGCCAAATTACCTTTGTCAAGTCTTCATTGATTTTATTCCAATAAATCATTGAATTCTCCTTCATACATAGTTTTGAATTATTCGGGATTAATACTTGCTTGAGTTCGGGTTCGTTCTTTGAAGCAATTTGTGTGAAAGCTATTGAGTGGAAAAAGGCAGGAGTGGTGAGATCAATAGAGGGAAAAATCCAAATTGAGTGATACACGAGTGAAAACACATTAGGCATAAAATTACTTAGTTTAGGATATCCGAACAATCTTCTACTACAAAAAAACAATGATTGAGCCAACATGTCCGATGAGATGGTACAACGGTTTGAGCGGTTGTTTGGGGATGTGTTAGGTAGGTTAGAAAGACTTGAACAACCTCGGGAAGTGCCTAATGCACATAGGAAAGGTGGGTGAGGTCGTAGAGTAGACGTGGTTGATGAAAATGAAGAAGACAATGATTTTGATGATGGAGCAATTCTGGATAGAGGAGTTAGGCATGGAAGGAGGGATATAGATCTTATTGGGGATAGAGTGGATAGTAGTATGAGTAACATCAAAATGACAATTCCGTCATTCAAGGGTAGGAGTGATCCGAAAGCAAACTTGGAGTGGGAAAAGAAGATGGAGTTAATTTTTAATTGCTACACTTATTCGGAAGAGAAAAAGGTTAAGGTAGTTGTACTTGAATTCTCCGATTACGCTATTACTTGGTGGGATCAATTGGTGACTTCTAGGAGGAGGAATCGCGAGAGGCCCATTAATACTTGGGATGAATTAAAAGCTACCATGAGAAAGAGATTTGTGCCAAGTCATTACCATCGGGAGCTTCATAAAAATTTACAAAGTCTATACCAAGGATCCAAGAGTGTGGAGGATTATCATAAGGAGATGGAGATGTTAATGATTAGAGCTAATGTTGATGAGGATAGGGAGGCTACTATGGACCGGTTTTTGAACGGATTAAATAGGGATATAGCTAACGTGGTTGAGCTACAACATTATTTGGAAATGGAAGATATGTTACACATGGCTATAAAGGTGGAGAAGCAATTGAAGAAAAAAGGGAGAACAAGGTATCAATCAAGTTCTAATTCTTCTTGGAAGCCGAAGTGGGAAAACAAAGGAGATGAGACTGTTTCTAAAGGGAAGTTTGAGGCACCAAAGGGAAAGGAGGAGCATGCTAGCAAACTCGCACCTAAGGGGGAACCTCAACCATCTAGGAGTTGAGACATTCAATGCTTCAAATGTTTGGGGAGAGGACACGTGACATCTCAATGTCCTAATCGGTGAGTAATACTTGTACGAAAGGATGGAACCATGGAGAGTGAGAGTGAAGAAGAGGATTATAGCGATATGTCTGCATTGGAGGAAGTATGTGATGATGAGGATGTGTTATCCGGGGAGCATGGTGAGCTATTAGTGGCAAGGCGAGCTCTTAGTGCTCAAATCAACACGGATGACTTCGAGCAACAAAGGGAGAACATATTCCATACACGGTGTCACATCAATGACAAGGTATGTAGTATGATTATTGATGGTGGTAGTTGTACTAATGTTGCTAGTACCACACTTGTTGAAAAATTAGGATTACCCTTGTTGAAACATCCTAAACCTTATAGGCTTCAATGGTTAAATGATAGTGGAGAAATTAAGGTGAATAGGAGGGTGTTGGTGAGTTTTTCTATTGGTAGCTATGTGGGTGACGTTATGTGTGATATAGTTCCTATGGATGCCGGACACATTTTGTTGGGTAAACCTTGACAATATGATAGGAAGGTGATGCATGATGAATATAAAAATAGGTATAGCTTTACCAAAGGGGGGAAAACCATTACACTTGCACCATTGACGCCATCAAAAGTGTATGAAGATCTAATAAAATTGAAAAATGATAAAGAAAAAAGAGTGAGGGAAAATGAGAGAAAGAGAGTTGAGGCCACGACATCAGAAAAAGGAGAGTAAAAGAGGGTTGGAGCCACGACTCCAGAAAAAGGAGAGGCAAGAGAAAAAATGAGTGTTGGGATACATACCTCAGCAAAAGGAGAGGGAGCTAAGAGTGCCAGAAAAGAAAAAATAAAAATGAGTTTCTATGCAAAAAAGAGCGAAACCAAGAAGGTCTTCATGAAAGAGCGACCACTGGTCCTTTTATTGTACAAGGAATCATTCCTTGCATTTGATGAAACTAACAAATTCCTCCCTAGTTTGGCTATTTCTTTATGGCAGGAATTCAAAGATGTGTTTCTGGAGGACACACCTAGTGGGTTACCACCCATTCCATGTATTGAACATCAAATTGATTTCATACCTGGAGCAGTCATTCCAAACCGTCCCGCTTATCGAAGTAACCTCGAGAAGACGAAGGAGCTTCAAAGGAAAGTGGAGGATTTGATGAGCAAGGGGTACATAAGGAGAGTATGAGCCCATGTGCCGTACCCGTGTTACTTGTGCTAAAGAAGGACGGGACTTGGAGAATGTGTGTTGATTGTAGGGTCATCAACAATATAACGGTAAAGTATCGTCATCCTATTCCTAGGTTAGATGATATGTTGGATGAATTGCATGTGGCTAGCATATTTAGTAAAATTGATCTTAAAAGTGGTTATCATCAAATTCAAATGAAGGAGGAGATGAGTGGAAAACTAGTTTTAAAATTAAATATGGCTTGTAGGAATGGTTAGTAATGCCCTTTGGACTTACTAATGCACCCAGCACATTTATGCATTTAATGAATCATGTTTTACGTGCATTTATAAGTAAATTCATTGTAGTTTACTTTGATGATATCTTGGTGTATAGTAAAACTTTGAATGAGCATGTGGAGCATGTTAGGTGTGTGCTTGTGGTTTTGAGGCAAGAACAACTTTATGCTCATTTTAAAAAGTGTACCTTTTGCATGGAAAAAGTTGAATTTCTTAGCTATGTGGTTAGTGCTAAGGGGATAGAAGTATATGAAGAGAAAGTCAAAGCTATTAAAGAATGGCCAACACCTAAAAGCTTAACTGAGGTTAGAAGTTTTCATGGCTTGGCTAGTTTTTATAGGCGCTTTCTTCGGGATTTTAGCACAATTGTCGCACCACTCACAGAAATTGTCAAAAAAAGTGTTGGTTTTAAATGGGGTGTAGAACAAGAGCATGCATATGAGTCTATCAAAAATATGTTATCACTTCCAAACTTTGACAAAGCTTTTGAGATTGAGTGTGATGCCTCAGGGCTAGATATTGGAGCTGTTTTAATGCAGGATCGAAGGCCAATAGCCTATTTTAGTGAAAAGCTAAAAGGGGCTGCTCTTAATTACCCCACATATGACAAGGAGTTGTACTCACTTGTGCGGGCATTGGAGACATGGCAACACTACCTATGGCCACAGGAGTTCGTGATTCATACCGATCATGAGTCCTTGAACCATTTGAGGGGCCAAGATAAGTTGAGGAAGAGACATGCAAGGTGGGTGGAATTTATTGAAACATTCCCATACGTCATCCGGTATAAAAAAGGTAAGAAAAATGTAGTAGCTGATGCATTGTCTCGAAGGTATGTACTATTGACTTCTTTAAGTGCTAAATTGCTTGGTTTTGAATACATTAAGGATATGTATGCTAGTGATCCGGAATTTTCTATTATATATGATTCATGTGGCAAGGGGGCTTTGGATAGCTTCTTTAAGCATGATGACTATTTAATCCGGGAAAATAGACTGTGTGTTCCTAAGTATTCAATGAGGGAATTACTTGTTAAGGAGGCCCATAGTGGGGGTTTGATGGGACATTTGGGGGTTAAAAAGACCTTAGGGATATTAAGTGAGCATATTTACTGGCCTAATATGAAGATTGATGTCGAGCGGGTTTGTAGTAGATGCATTACTTATAAAAAGGCTAAGTCTAAGGTTATGCCCCATGAGTTATATACGCCTTTACCTATTCCTAGCAAACCTTGGGTTGATATTTTCATGGATTTCGTTTTAGGGTTGCCTAGGACTAAGAAGGGGAGAGACTCAATTTTTGTGATGGTAGATAGATTTAGAAAGATGGCACATTTCATACCATGCCACAAGACCGATGATGCTACCAACATAGCAGACCATTTTCTTAAGGAGGTAGTGCGTTTACACGGGGTTCCTAAAAATATTGTCTTGGATAGGGATGTTAAGTTTCTTAGTCATTTTGGAGAGTTTTGTGGAACAAGCTAGGGACTAAACTACTCTTTTCTACCACTTGTCACCCACAAACCGATGGGCAAACCGAGGTATTTAATAGGATGATGATTCAATTATTGCGCACTATCATCAATAAGAATCTAAAAAGTTGGGAGGAGTGTTTACCATTCATCGAATTTGCATATAATAGGGCTACTCATTCTACTGCTTCTTGTTCACCTTTTGAAATTGTTTATGGTTTTAAACCACTAATACCGTTGGATTTAATTCCTTTACCTGTTGATGAATGTGGTAGTTTAGATGGAAAGAAGAAGGCTGAATTAGTTAAATCACTCCATGAAAAGGTGAGGTTGGAGATTGACAAGAAGAATAAGTGTTATGTATCTCGAGTAAACAGGGGTAGGAAATATTTGTATTTGAACCTGGAGATTGGGTTTGGGTACACTTGAGGAAAGAGCATTTTCCAGACCACCGGAAGTCAAAGCTCCAACCACGGGGAGATGGTCCAATCCAAGTCCTTGAAAGGATTAACGACAATGCATACAAACTGGACTTACCAGGTGAGTATAAGGTTTTAGCTACATTTAATGTGTCTGATCTTTCTTTGTTTGATGCAGGTACAGATTCGAGGTCAAATCCTTTCGAAGGAGGAGGGGATGATGTGATCTAGGTCTAGAGCCCAAACAGAAGCCCAAGCAAGGATCCGTTGATTGTGGAAGAAGGGCCGATGACTCGATTTCGGGAAAAGAAGGTCAAAGAAGCAATGGATAATGTTTTGGAAGAGGCTATGGACAAAAACATGTTTTTGACTAATAAAGAAGGAATTTTCATGTTGGACCCGAGCCCCGAAGTCAAGTGGATCAACATGATTCAAGTGGACGAAAATTGGATCCAGCCGGACACCTGCGTGATCGTACAGTGATAATGGGTCGACGATCGCGCGACCGTAGAAAAATAAAGGTAGAGGTTTTTAAGGTATTCCACGCGATCACGCAGTAATTCACCACGCGATCGCGCGGTGCAAACGCGAAGGACCTGTTCGCAATTTTCACATATTTTTTATTTATTTTATTTCCTTTTTCAATTAAGTTGTCCCCCAGTATAATTCTAAGACCTAGTTTTGTACCTTAGCATTATATAAGGGTTCTTTTATGTTTACTTTTCAATCACACACAACTTTGAGAGATTTTGTAAGGCTATATTGCTTTCAACAACTTTATTCTTAATTGAATAAAATTCGAACTTGCGAGTTTATTCTTGTTTGTTCAAACTTAGGTGAGAGTTAATATTATTTGTGATCAAGAGATCAATATATCAATTTGATTGTATTGGTTGCTTGATTCAATTGATTTTAATTGGATCCATAAATTGTGATTCTTTTGGCGTTCTTGGGTTGAGTCAATCTTTTGTGAGTTGTATAGCTACAATTGCTATGTGGTTTGCATCACCAACTAACGAAACTTTGCCATATATTATGTTCAAACAAGTATTGTGCCATTTAGAAGCGAGTCCTATTTGTAATTGAAAATTATAAACACTGGACAAATATAAGCATTTTCAATGGTGATATAAAAATATATTTAAACTTTGGTTTAGATCTCCAAAGTGATTGAAAATGTCTCCAATAGAGAGATACAAAGAAAATGTAAAAAAAAAAGAGAGAAAGATTTAACATCCATAAGAGACAAAAAAAAGATTTAGATATTATCACTCGAAAAAAATTTGAATTTAAATCCACCAAAATGTGATATAGAAGGTGAATGTAAAAGTAATTTTAAAGATATGAATTTATATTCAATTTACACTTCCATTTGAGATGCTTTTTTTATTTTGATTTTTTTTTTAATTTTTTTATACTAAGGTGTTCTCTTACGTCTGAATAATCCTAGGAGTGGCGGCCTTCCCCTGGTTTGCTATTCATGTAAATTCGGATGTGGTTACAACTTATACACAATTGATCGGATATTAGGGATGCAGGTCCCTCCCTATCGTCCTACCTTTATGACGTGTCAATGAGACTCCGAAGAGGTGACAAAGTGCATCATAACTTTTGCCTCCATAGGACTTATAAATTTCAACATAAATGTTGCCTTCCCAATATCACGGGAAATCGAAACTCCGATACTCTGTGTAAAATCATCCAGTTACCATCATGCCATGCGCATGGGCTGTCGACCTTTTTTTTATTTATAATAATCCATTAAATTAAATAAGGGCTTAAGTGCTATATTGCTGAAAAAAGAATTGGACCGAGTTGGTTATACAGTTGCCTACAATAGCCTATTTTTTTAAAAAATAAGTCGAGATGAAAGTAGAAGACTCTAGAAGGCCCGCGTCTTGGCATTTCTTCGTCTTTGTATATGAAAAATGATAAACTCCCCTCGGGAATGACCTCCCGCATGACCTCCCTCTCACATAAAGGGCGATGTGACCACTCCAAAAAACTGGTCCCACTACCCTCTATGTGAGGGGACGGTCAGGCGAGAGGTCACTCCCGAGGGGAGTGTATCATCACCCTTTGTATATTCCAACCAACGGAACCTCCTAGAACCCTACCATACATCATTAAATTTCCCCAGCTTTTCTCTTTCTCCTCACTTCCAAATCTCTTTGTATTAACTAAAATTCTTCGGCGCTTTTGTATCGCTCACTCCAATTCTCTCTCTAGCTGAAATCATCGTTACTATCGTTTTGCAATGGCAGATGTAAACATGTCGGACGTGGAGACCTTCGCTTTTGAGGCGGAGATTAACCAGCTTCTCAGTTTGATCATTAATACATTTTACAGTAACGAGGAAATTTTCCTTCGTAAGTTGATCAGCAATGCCTCTGATGTGTTAGATAAGATCAAGTTCGAGAGCTTGATAGATAAGAGTAAGCTCAATGCACAGTGAAGTCGTTTATTCGACTTTTTCCGGATAAGGTGAATAAGACACTGACTGTTATTGACAGTGGTATTGGCATGAGCAAAGCAGGTACTGCATTAAGAATGATCGATATTTGGATTCTGATATGTTCGTTCATAAATTAAGTTGTTGCATTGCATGATTATAACACGTTCTACTCGAGATTTTGTATTCTGGGTGATCGGTATGTTTTTGGTAATTCCAATATCGGAATATTACTTTTCATCTTTAAACTTGAGGCCCAAGGTCATGCTTTTGGCCGGCCTTCTATCTTGCCCAATATCACACTTTGGACCGACCTCTTCTATGGCTCGAGATCACACTTTGGGCCGATCTCATTTACAAAGATTAGCATAAATCTCGAGCTATGTAAAATAACACAGTTTTAATAAATGATCGATATCAAGGTCGTGAATATAGCCAACCTATTCCTTTTGAGCAAGCTGGACCTAGTTGATCGACCTGTCTCTTGATAATTATAGGATAAGCTCGGCATATGGGTCCATCTGTTCATAAAGCGTCTTGATCTTGTAATGGCCTGGACATAACCCTAATGATCAAAAAAATTTCACGAAGTCTGAAGATGAGCTAGGCTTTGATGCCGGCCTTGGTGCCCGGTCTCTTTAAAACTAGTAACCAAATAACAAAAAGGTTGGGCATGAATGCCAGGCCAAACGTAGCCCGGGCCTGTTTCCCGACCTAACTAGGTTATTCATTCCATTTATGCATAGGCCAGCATACTAGCTCGGACATATTTTGTCACTGAGGTCGTGTATTCCCAACCTCATCTTTATCTTGTCATTTGAGGTCGGTCCATCTCGGCCCTATTACGCCAAAAGCCCAATACAAATAGGACTCTAAGCATTCTTCGTTTATGGGCCTCATCAATGGGCCACTTTCTTGGGCCCCAAGACAAGACGTATTCCATAAGGAAAAATCCTAAGAAAGGGGAGTTCAACCCTTATAAGGTTAGAACTTCTCCTAAAAGGTAAGTTTATACAAAGAGAACTCCTTCTCGCAGTTAAAGAAGATAATGGGATTTTCAGTCTTATAAATACAGCTCCTTAGACACACAATATTCATATTTTCACAAGCTCTTGAATATTTTTTCTCTATTATTTTCTACTCCTTCCGAATACTAATTCTTACACCGGAGGGGCAACGAGGGCATCCCTCGTTGCTTTTTTTGCAGGTTTCTTGGAGGCTTGGATCATCTTCTCCAACAAAATACCAGCTTTTGTAAAACCATCGTACATCATTCTTGGCAACACAATATTGACTATCTCGCCTCCCCTTCAGCTGCACATCCTCTCCAACCACCACAATGGCGTTGAGCACAACATCATCTTCCTCATCTGCCGATTTGACAACTGATGGACCAGTCCTCAACCTCGACGATGAAGGGGATCTTCACCTCAAACGTGATGGAGATAACCATGTGGGGATCCCTCCGATGAACGTCCTTGAGGCCGCCGCAGACGCCGGAAATACCCTTGTAAAATCGTAACAACCACCGGCCCATAACTTCTCAAATGAATCCTGACAATGTTCGCTTTTTTCACATCCTCCTTGGCACGTCAAATTGTCCAACAGACCGATCAACACAAAATTTTTTGGAAGGAGCTCTCAAACGAAAAATGAGTTAGCTAGAATCACACCCTCTCTAGTGCTCGTTTTCTTTAGCGGCCCATCATTGTTCGTCAACTAATTCTTCATTGTCGGGAATTATTGTAGCATTTAAGGCCAACTATTTACCTTAGCTCAACAATTTTGACATTTATTCACTGATTCATGAGGCATGTAATGTGCTGGAGACTACCTTCGCTGCCCACACGAGTTTTAAAATCCCTTTTTGGTGACAATTCTGTTGATTTCTTGACTCTAGGTGCTGGGCTTTGCCCCATTTATCTAGATTCATGCTCATCTTATATCCATTTATCTCAGTGTGGCCGATTTTGATAGTTACTGTTCTCCTTCATCAATCACGAGTCCTTCCAGACCTGGGGATATTGGTTCTTAAACGGTTGCAGGATTTTAACATTTGAAGACCTTTTTGATATTACTCTAGCATCATTTCAACAGATTTTAACCATATTTGGTTCGGATCTGTGATACCGAATTTGCAATTACTATTCACTACGAACTTAGTTCGAAATGGGTTACATTGTTTCGGCCTCTTCTTTCAGGTTTTAGCATCTGGCTGCCTTTCTGCTGGTGTTATTACACTATTTCAACTCTCTCTATGAATGGGTTTACTGGGCACTTTTGAAGATCATTTTTCAGCTTGGTTCTGTTTTGAGGTCATTATTCACTCCGTCTCTAGCCTGCTCTCAATCTCATAGAGAGACGAAAAAGCCAAAACCCTTGCACTACTTGGACTGCATCGAGTTGAAAGGGAAGTGATTTTTTGGTCATTCATATCATCTAGTCTTCATCTCCTGTTGTTGAATGTTCTGGGAGGGAGGCTACTGGGTTTTCTCTTCATCAACATGCTACAAAAATTCTTGGGCCAGATTAGCGTCCCCAAGGAAGCTAAACGTCAGGGCCAATTGATTTTGATACCTTGAGTTATATTTGAGAAACTCCATGTGTTGAATATTGAGAATTATAGTTGGGAATATTAGATGCTCGATAAAATGAGCCAACCGAACTTTCATTCAATGGTTTAATGCTGAAACACTTCAATCTCAGCAAACTCATTAGAATTGAGAACCTTGTCTGGCACATATTTCCATGGTAGTCTGAATCACTACCTGAATCACTTTCATAAGTGTCAAACGAGCTCTCATCCCCAACATATCCACTGACTCTGGAAGACATTAGATTAATCCTTACATCATAACCATGTGTTATATGATTTGTAATGCCCCTGGCTATTATTTTAGCTTCTCTTGAACTGGACTTCAAGAATCTCGTGTCACCAGAGGATTCTTTTGCTCCCAATGATAGTGTTTCAGTACCTCCAACAATTGGATATTCCTTGAGCTTTCTGACATTGCATGGAAAACCACGTGAGTAATTAGGAAGTGAAGGAGAGGTGCCTGCATTGTGCATCTTCCTGAGGTTTGGCTTGAGAATGAGAATTCTTGTGGGAAGAGTTACTTTCTCATCATTTTCTTTTGAATGGACCTCTGACTTGTGAGAAACATGAGCTTGATGGCAACTGTGAGAGTGGAGTAAAGGCCATCTTCAAGTTTCTCATCACAGAATTCGATGGCTTCAAAACTGTTATCTGGCTGCTTAGTAAGCTCGAAGGATGAACTTGCAAATCATGCAGATGCTTCGCACACAAAGAATTTGGTTTTTGGAGAAATTCTAGCATTAAATCCGTATTTGAGTCAAGCACCTCTGATGTGTCGTCAAACTGGCTGTGTAACCCTTGAGCTTGAACTCCCTATGGACGAGTAATGTCGATTAGTGACATGTGAAGCTTCCAGATCTTCATCGAGCTTCTCCTACTTGGATGACCATCTAAAATTTGACCACTCCAATGAGTGCTCATTGACTCATTTTCCTGTTGATAGCTATCCAATGACCTTGATCTTTGCCTATGTACATGTCGTGAACTTGGCAGCTCATCAAGACTTGTAAATCCAGTGGCTTTTCTAGGAGACCTATACCCCAATTCAAGTATGAACATATCCATTCTCTTGGTTCCATCAATAGAAGGACTAGAATCAGAAGACGATATTGAAATAGCTTCCTGTTTCTCTGTCCATTGAATTGCTTTAAATTCAATAGTACTCTTGGACCTCCTATGTCAAGCTCTTTCCATTCTCTTTCTTGAGAAATTCAAAAACAGTGTACCACCATCAGGTGTAATTGCTGAGCCTTTTGATCAAAGTCGTCGAAGCAACTACCAGTTAATTCTGAGTAAGGATTTCCCCAGATCCTTGGTCATTTCTGGATCTACTCAAGAAATTGCAAAAACAAGGTGTATCCTAACACTCTTTATTGATTCAATAATCCTTGCATAATCTCGATCATATGTTAAAGCTCAAAAATTTTGCAACCCCATGTTACTTGTGGTTCTGCTAAATTAAGAGTTAATTAACTCTAAATAGGATTACTTATCTTTGTCTAATCTGATGATCTATTTGGTAAGTTGGAATTAATTTATTAAATCTACAATAGCCTGTGAACAAAAAGTGCTGTGATAGGTGAATTCGGAAAATATGCTTTCCAATCATAAGATAATTTTTGGAACAAGTCGAGAGCTGTGACCAAGGCTTAAAATAGAATGTTCTTGGTACAATTTTGACAAAACCGTCATGATTAATGAGCAATATGCCTAAAGGATTACAACCAATTAATTATTAATCTTTGTGAAAATCGTGAAAGCTTCATAATCTGTTAATATGCTTATTTAATTAATGAGATCTGATTGTAATCTCGTTATTTACACGACCTCAAGTATGATCAGATCAATAATACCCAAGTTGAACACAATTGCTTGCTGAATTTGGAGTTATTTGATTCATTCACATGATGATTCATGTTATTTTTTGTGATCTAAAGTTTGTATAACTGGGAAATTAGCCAAGTTAAGTAGTAAATTATAAAGTGACTCACACAGTGATCAATTATATAAAACATCATATTTCTATGTGATCACCAATAGAAACACTTAATATACTTTAGCATGACCTTCATGGGTACAATCTAAATTGATTAACACGCTCTAACCATTTTCTTCAATAGCTAATCATATTAATTGGAAAAAGGTTTGCTTTGAATCAATTAAATTCCCACCAAAACAAGCTTGGGCTTATTACTCGACATAAGCTTGGCTTATTCCTTGCCCAAACATAAGCTTGAGCTCATTAATTAGCATGAGCTCGACTTATCATTCCATAACATTAACTTGAGCTCATTACTTAAACATGAGCTCGACCTATTATTTCCTAACACAAGCTCGGGTTTATGTGCTAACATGAGCTCGGCCTATAACTCCCTCCAAAACAAGCTTGGGCTTATTACTCAACATAAGCTCGGCTTATTCCTTGCTCAAAAATAAGCTCGAGCTTATTATTTCTTAACATGATCTCGGCTTATTGCTTCTCAACATAAGTTAGAGATAATTACTTAACATGATCTCAGCTTATTGCTTCTCAACATAAGTTAAAGATTATTACTTAACATAATCTAGGCTTATTCCTTGCTTAAACATATCAATAGGTTCTATTATCAATGCAAGCCATAATCCCTCACTAATCTGAGGTTAGCTTCTATGCCCTGTAGTCATCGAACGAAAACAACTGCGATAATTACATAAAGCCTACCTGATGTGATCTAGACCACGGGTACAAGCCCGCACAAAGATCCGTTGAAGATCGAAGGAGGGCCGATGACTCGATTGCAGACAAAGAGGGCCAAGGAAGCAATGGACAAGTTAGTTCAAGAAACAATGGCCAAAACAATGTTCGTGTCATCAAAAGAAGCAATTTCCATGTTGGAAGCTAGTCGAGACGACGAGTGGATCAACCTCATTCAAGCCGTCGAAGAAGATTGTGAAATTTCAAGAATTACAGCCGTAACATATGTCCCTCATGGCCGTAACCAACCTACTGCTGAAAACTGAATTTTTGAAGAAAGTGGACTTACGGCCGTAACTAATATTTATCACGGCCGTAACGCAGCCTCGGATCATAAACAAGATTTTCAGAAAATATAAATTATGGCCGTAAATATTTATATCACGACCGTAACTGTTAAACAGAAACCATGTTACGGCCGTAAAGGGAAGGGTCACGGCCGTAACTCACCATACGCGTAAATTAGGGTTTTAATTATTTCCTTAATTTTAGTTATTTGTTTCCTTGTTTAATTAGAACTCTTAACCTAGATTTTGACCCTATTTATAGGGATGTAATTTTCATTATTCAATACACAACTTTGATAGTATTATTGAGAGGCAATTTGCTTTCATACTTTATTCTTTATTGAATAAAATCCGAACTTGCGAGTTTAATTCTTGTTTGTTCAAATCTTGGGTGAGATTTACTTTTATTGTGATCAAGAGGTCAGCATATCTATTGATTGTGTTGGTTGCTTGGTTCAATTAATTTGAATCGATCTCTAAATTGTGGTTCTTTGGTGTTCTTGGGTCGATTCCAATAATTTGTGGTTTGCGTAGCTACAATTGCTACGTGGTTTGCATCATCTGGTATCAGAGCTTAGGCTCCAAAAATCAAGGCTATATCTTTGTTTTGTTTTCTTGAGTCTTCTTTAATCTTGTTCTTCCAGTTCTTGAGTCTTTAATAAAAAAAAAGTGTCACAAAAATTCAATAGTCGTTATTTCCTTTGTTTGTTATCCAAATTAAATTTCGTTTCTTTCATTAGTCTCGTAGTTGAATTTTTGAGAAATTTTAAAAAAAAAACGAAAATTCTCAGTCCAATTACAATAGCAGTTATTTGATTTCAAAAAAAAAATAAAATATTCTTGACTCAATCCTAGTTTCCATAAAAGTGTCAAGTTCTATATCGAGTCAAATTCCATTCTCAAAAGGTCTTCTTCAAGTTTTTCGAACAGTTCATAGAATTCTCACTCTTACTCGATTTGAATCGTTCGGGCTTAAACTTGTTTGAGTTTGGGTTCGTTCTTTGAAGCAATTGGGGTGAAAGTCATTGAATGGAAAAAGGCAGAGAGGTGAGATCAATAGAGGGTAAAAGCCAAATTTGAGTGATACACGAGCGAAATACACGTGAGGCATATAATATTTAGTTTTAGAATGTCTGTACAATCTTCTACTACAAAAAACAACGATCGAGCCAACATGACGGAAGAGATGGTACAACGATTTGAGCGGTTGTTTGCGGATGTGTTAGGTAGATTAGACAGGCCTGAGCAACCTCGGGAAGTGCCTAATGCCCGTAGGCAAGGTAGGCAAGGTCGTAGAGTAGAGGGGATCGATGGGAATGAAGAAGGTAGTGATTTTGACGATGGGGTAATTGTGGATAGAGTAGTTAGGCATGGAAGAAGGGATAGAGATCTTGGTGACGATAGGATGGATGGTAGTATGAGCAACATCAAAATAACAATTCCGTCATTCAAGGGTAGGAGTGATCCGGAAGCATACCTAGAATGGGAAAAGAAGATGGAATTAATTTTCAATTGCTACACTTATTCGGAAGAGAAAAAGGTTAAGGTAGTTGTACTTGAATTCTCCGATTACGCTATTAATCGGGAGCTTCATCAAAAATTACAAAGCCTATACCAAGTATTAAAGAGTGTGGAGGATTATCATAAGGAGATGGAGATGTTGATGATTAGAGCTAATGTAGAAGAGGATAGGGAGGCTACGATGGCTCGATTTTTGAATGGGTTGAATAGGGATATAGCTAATGTGGTAGAACTGCAACATTATTTGGAGATGGAAGATATGCTGCACATGGCTATAAAGGTGGAGAAGCAAATAAAGAAAAAGGGAACAGCAAGGTATCAATCTGGTTCTAATTCTTCTTGGAAGCCGAAGTGAGATAGTAAAGGAGATGAGACTGTTTGTAAAGGGAAGTTTGAAGCACCAAAAGGGAAATTTTGAGGCACCAAAAGGGAAGGAGGAACAAGCTAATAAACTCGTACCTAAAGGGGAACCTCAACCATCTAGGAGTAGAGACATTCAATGCTTCAAATGTTTGGGGAGAGGACATGTGGCATCTCAATGTCCTAATAGGCGAGTGATACTTGTGCGAAAGGATGGAGCCATGGAGAGTGATAGTGAGGAAGAGGATTATAGCGATATGCCGGCATTGGAGGAAATATGTGATGATGAGGATGTGTTATCCGGGGAGCATGGCGAGTTATTAGTAGCAAGGAGAGCTCTTAGTGCTCAAATCAACACGGATGATTTGGAACAACAATGGGAGAACATATTCCATACACGATGTCGCATTAATAACAAGGTATGTAGTATGATTATTGATGGTGATAGTTGCACTAACGTCGCTAGTACTATACTTATTGAAAAATTAGGATTACCTTTGTTAAAACATCCTAAACCTTATAGGCTTCAATGGTTAAATGATAGTGGAGAAATTAAGGTGAATAAGAGGGTGTTGGTGAGCTTTTCTATTGGTAGCTATGTGGATGATGTTATGTGTGATGTGGTTCCTATGCATGCCGGACACATTTTGTTGGGTAGGCCTTGGAAATATGATAGGAAGGTAACGCATGATGGGTATAAAAATAGGTATAGCTTTACCAAAGGGGGAAAAACCATTACACTTGCACCATTGACACCGTCACAAGTGTATGAAGATCAAATAAAATTGAAAAATGATGAAGAAAAAAGAGTGAGGGAAAATGAGAGAAAGAGAGTTGAGGCCACGACCTCAGAAAAAGGAGAGGAAAAGAGAGTTGGAGCCACGACTCTAGAAAAAGGAGAGGCGAGAGAAAAAATGAGTATTGGGGTACATACCTCAGAAAAAGGAGAGGGAGCGAAGAGTGCCAGAAAAGAAAGAAAAATGAGTTTCTACGCAAAAAGGAGTGAAATCAAGAAAGCATTCATGGAAGAACGGCCAAGGGTCCTTCTGCTATACAAGGAATCATTCCTTGCATTTGATGAAACTAACAAATCCCTCCCTAGTTTGGCTATTTCTCTCTTGCAGAAATTTGACGATATATTTCCCGATGACATACCTAGTGGGTTACCACCCATTCGAGGTATTGAACATCAAATTGATTTTGTACCTGGAGCAGTCATTCCGAACCGCCCCACTTATCGAAGTAACCCCGAGTAGATGAAGGAGCTCCAAATGCAAGTGGAGGACTTGATGAGCAAAGGGTATATAAGGGAAAGTATGAGTCCATGTGCCGTCCCCGTGTTACTTGTGCCCAAAAAGGACGGGACTTGGAGAATGTGTGTCGATTGTAGGGCCATCAACAACATAACGGTAAAGTATCGTCATCTTATTCCTAGGTTAGATGATATGTTGGATGAATTGCATGGCTCTAGCATATTTAGTAAAATTGACCTTAAGAGTGGTTATCATCAAATTCGAATGAAAGAAGGAGATGAGTGGAAAACTGCTTTTAAAACTAAGTATGGCCTGTATGAATGGTTAGTAATGCCTTTTGGACTTACTAATGCACCTAGCACATTTATGCGTTTAATGAATCATGTTTTACGTGCATTTATAGGTAAATTCGTTGTAGTTTACTTCGATGATATCTTGATATATAGTAAAACTTTGAATGAGCATGTGGAGCATGTTAGGTTTGTGCTTGTGGTTTTAAGACAAGAGCAACTTTTTGCTAATTTTAAAAAGTGTGATTTTTGCATGGAAAAGGTTGTGTTTCTTGGCTATGTGGTTAGTGCTAAAGGAATAGAAGTAGATGAAGAAAAAGTCAAAGCTATTAAAGAATGGCCAACACCTAAAAACATAACTGAGATTAGGAGTTTTCATGGCTTGGCTAGTTTTTATAGGCGCTTTGTTAAAAATTTTAGCACGATTACTGCACCACTCACAGAAATTGTCAAAAAAAGTGTAGGTTTTAAATGGGGAATAGAACAGAAACATGCATTTGAAACAATCAAAAATATGTTGTGTAAAGCACCGGTTTTATCACTTCCTAACTTTGACAAGGCTTTTGAGATTGAATGTGATGCCTCGAGGCTAGGCATTGGAGCTGTTTTAATGCAGGATCAAAGGCCAATCGCCTATTTTAGTGAAAAACTAAAAGGGGCTGCACTTAATTACCCCACATATGACAAGGAGTTATACTCACTTGTGCGCCCTTTGGAGACATGACAACATTACTTATGGCCATGGGAGTTCGTGATACACACTGATCATGAATCCTTGAAGCATTTGAGGGGTCAAGCTAAACTGAGTAAGAGACATGCAAGGTGGGTAGAATTCATCGAAACATTTCCCTATGTCATCCGATACAAACAAGGTAAGGAAAATGTGGTGGCAGATGCATTGTCTCGAAGGTATGTTCTTTTAAATTCTTTAAATTCTAAATTACTTGGATTTGAATACATTAAGGACATGTATGCTAGTGATCTAGACTTTTCTAATATCTATAAATTATGTGGTAAAGGGGCTGTGGATAGGTTCTTTAAACATGATGACTATTTATTTCGAGAAAATAAATTGTGTGTCCCTAGGTGTTCAATGAGGGAGTTACTTGTGAGAGAGGCCCATAGTGGAGGTTTAATGGGTCATTTTGGGGTTAAAAAGACCATTGAAATCCTAAGTGAACATTTCTATTGGCCTAAGATGAAGATTGATGTGGTTCGGGTTTGTAATACATGCATTACTTGTAAGAAGGCTAAATCTAGGATTAAACCCCATGGATTATATATGCCTTTACCCTTCCCTAGTGAACCTTGGGTCGATATCTCTATGGATTTTGTTTTGGGATTACCTAGGACTAAGAAGGGAAGAGATTCACTTTTTTTGGTAGTCGATCGCTTTAGTAAAATGGCACACTTCATACCATGCCACAAAACTGATGATGCTACTAACATAGCTGAAATTTTCTTTCGGGAAGTCGTACGCTTACATGGGGTGCCTAAAAGTATAGTCTCGGATAGGGATGTTAAATTCCTCAGTCATTTTTGGAGAGTCTTGTGGAACAAGCTAGGAACAAAACTACTTTTCTCTACAACTTGTCACCCACAGACCGATGGACAAACCGAGGTAGTAAATAGGACAATGATTCAATTGTTGCGCACGATAATCAATAAAAATCTGAAAAATTGGGAAGAGTGTTTACCATTTATTGAATTTGCATATAATAGGGCTATACATTCTACTACTTCTTATTCACCATTTGAAATTGTTTATGGTTTTAATCCGCTAACACCATTGGATTTAATTCCTTTACCTGTGAATGAACGTAGTAGTTTAGATGGAAAGAAAAAGGCTGAGATGGTTAAAGCACTCCACGACAAGGTAAGGTTGGCGATTGAAAAGAAAAATGAACATTATGCTTCGCAGGCTAACAAAGGAAGAAAGGGCGTCATATTTGAACCCGGTGATTGGGTTTGGGTACATTTGAGAAATGAGCGGTTTCCAGAACAACGCAGGTCAAAGTTACAACCGCGAGGAGATAGTCCATTCCAAGTGATTGAAAGGATCAACAACAATGCCTATAAATTAGATCTTCCTGGTGAGTATAATGTTTCGGCTTCATTTAATGTTTCTGATCTATCTCCGTTTGATGCAGGTACAGATTCGAGGTCGAATCCTTTCGAAGGGGGAGGGGATGATGTGATCCAGACCACGGGTATAAGCCCGCACAAAGATCCGTTGAAGATGGAAGGAGGGCCGATGACTCGATTGCACACAAAGAGGGCCAAGGAAGCAATGGACAAGTTAGTTCAAGAAACAATGGCCAAAGCAATGTTCATGTCATCAAAAGAAGAAATTTCCATGTTGGAAGCTAGTCGAGACGACGAGTGGATCAACCTCATTCAAGCCGTCGAAGAAGATTGTGAAATTTCAAGAATTACAGCCGTAACATATGTTCCTCACGGCCGTAACCAACCTACTGCTGAAAACTGAATTTTTGAAGAAAGTGGACTTACGGCCGTAACTAATATTTATCACGGCCGTAACGCAGCCTCGGATCAAAACCAAGATTTTCAGAAAATATAAATTACGACCGTAAATATTTATATCACGACCGTAACTGTTAAACAGAAACCATGTTACGGCCGTAAAGGGAAGGGTCACGGCCGTAACTCACCATACGCGTAAATTAGGGTTTTAATTATTTCCTTAATTTTAGTTATTTGTTTCCTTGTTTAATTAGAACTCTTAACCTAGATTTTGACCCTATTTATAGGGATGTAATTTTCATTATTCAATACACAACTTTGATATTATTATTGAGAGGCAATTTGCTTTCATACTTTATTCTTTATTGAATAAAATCCGAACTTGCGAGTTTAATTCTTGTTTGTTCAAATCTTGGGTGAGATTTACTTTTATTGTGATCAAGAGGTCAGCATATCTATTGATTGTGTTGGTTGCTTGGTTCAATTAATTTGAATCAATCTCTAAATCGTGGTTCTTTGGCGTTCTTGGGTCGATTACAATAATTTTTGCGTTGCGTAGCTACATTTGCTATGTGGTTTGCATCACTACCATACAATCAAATTGGGAATGGTTTATAAAGACGGCCGCAAAGCATGACTTTACAAAGTCAAATAATTTACAATGTCTCATATGGCAATGCGTTATGTTGTGCAATTTGAGATCGCAAGTGTACGATATCGCAATCAAGTAATAAAGTGGACCTTAGAGTCCGGATTATCGTTCCCACGAGGACTGTTTACTAAATACCGAAATGTTTTAGTTCTAATTTTATTTGAACAGACGAAATAGAATTTGTGGTTTTAAATTAAAACTAAGAAGATGAATTAAATAATTAAATTGTGAAATTGTTTTGTTTTTAAAAAAAATGATTGTAAAGTGGTTGGGATTCACGATTTCACATAGCTAATTAAATCAATTCCAATTCCAGTTTTATTTCCTATTTGTGTGTTCGGTCGAATTCACTAATTTAAATTGAGATTCCTCTCTCGAGTTTAAATCAATCCTACCTAAATAAGTCAACCTTGTATCTCTACAGCGGGTCCGAATATTCCTTAACTAGATGCATTACACACAAGAATTCACACACGACCGCAATAATTACAAGAGTATATCTCTATCTCTCGTTCAATTACCGGATTTATTACCTAGATCTATGTTATTAACTCACCTCTCGGATTATGGAAATAACACATGAAATCATGAATTGGTGATCAAGCAATTCAAGCATTAAGAACAATAATAAATCAACACATGCATTAAAGCGTTAAAACAAGGAATATGGCATTAAAATAATTAACTAGGCTACATCGTTCATCCCAACGTTAAAATTAGTTACACATCATGATTAAAAAGCATAAACAATAAAGTAAAACGTTCATTGAAAACAATAAGAAGAAAGGAAAGCATGCACCAAGTCTCAATTCTTCAATTATCTTCAATTCACGCCCCTTTGCGATGCTTAATTCCCCAAGAATTTGATGTAAAATCTCTGTTGTGGCTCGTTCTATGGAGAGGCAAAGGTCTCATTTTCGTGCCTCTTATGTTGTATATATATCTTTTGGAGAAAACTTAGGTCAAAACAAGAGAATTCTGCTAAAAATCGCGAAAAAAATCCCACAGTCGGCCCAGCCGGAAAGCCACGCGATCGCGTGGTAGAAAACCTAGCGATCGCGTGCTTGTCGTTAAAACTCTCGGGTTGTAAATTTGCATCCTCTCGCGATCGCTTGGTATGTGACCAGCGATCGCGACTTGGCGATTTTCTCGGCTGTACAAGTTAGTCCCTGACTTTTTATTGCACCTTCAGTCCTCGACTTTCGATTGTTGCAATTTAGTCCCCGAACCTTATCTTCTTCTCGATTTGACCATTTAAGCTCTTAGTTCCTTCAATTAGGTCCTCCAACATCTGATTTAGTCACTTTGGCACCAAGCATGTTTCCCGGTTGTTGTCACAAACTCCTCACTTGTCCAATTTAGCTCCAATTAACATCCAATCGTGTCTTTTTCCCATTAATTGCTTCATTCTTCTTCAATTGGGACTTTTTCTGAAAAGTAAACAAATAAACATAAATTAAATAGGAAATATTCCCAAACGACAATAATTAATCCTAATTTAGACATACAAATAAGTGTATAAAATACCCCCAAACTAGAACTATTGTTCGTCCTCGAACAATTTAAACTAAACTACAGAAATCAAAAAAAAATAAGAGAACAAATATTTTTGTTGTGTCAACATGTTTACCATATGCCTCCAAAGTCCAAACCAATTTAAGCTTTAAGCAAGTGTCATGAACAACAATGCAAAATAATACCTAGTTATATTTGCCAGATTTTTAAGTGTGTGTGTGAATAGCCAATGTCAAAAACGCATACTCATGCAAAAGATATACTCAACACTGTGTGGCCCATTATGCATAATCCAGCCCGAATCCCATGTGGTCAATCTATGATTTCTAATAAAATTCCTTTCAACACTCATGGATGATTACCACTTTCTGCTTTTTCTCTCGCATCCCAGGTTTTTATCTATGTGGGTTTTAAAAATATTCTTAGCTTTTTCCACACAAGGCAGTCAAAATCAGAAATATGCATGCACAACTAATCAAAAGAAAGCAGTCCCCAATTCTACAACCTCAACCACCACAGTTTAGTCAACAAAGCTTATACCATGCAATATTATTATTTATATTTTTTCTTATGATGGACGACTTTTTCTTTTAATTGTCCCCGTCTTTTACCATCTTTGTGCAGAACTTTTCATACGGGCTTTCTATATGACCCCTGTAGCGGGCTTTCAGATCGGCAACTCCCAAACCAGACGGCTTTAGGGTACCAGGTTCAAAGAACCCCTCAGACGTACTTGCCCGAGTCATAAAGGCTTAAACAGAAAAGTTAAAGATGTTATAATGTCTTATGTGTAAGTCCACTCTCCGTACTTGCTTTCTAATTGACCCCTGTAGCGAGCTTTAGGTCGATGACTCCCAAGCCAGTTGGCTTTAGGGCACCAGGTTTGAAAGACCCCTCGGACTTACTTACTCGAGTCTAAAAGGCATTTGAAGAGCGGAATAAGACCTTCAGCATTTTTCTGTTTTTATGCTGGAAATGGTTTATACCAGTTGACCAAACTGCAATGACTAAAGTGAAAAACCAAGAACCACAGACCTCCAACCCGTCAATACACACAAATTCCAACCATTTTACCCCCAAACTTGCCTTTTAGCATGATTGGTTCTAATTTAGGGGTGGAATGTCTAACGATCTAAGTTCAAGGCTTTTTGAGTCATTCCTAAGTTCAAATTGCATAAACTCTGCCCCACATGTATTAAACAAAATCCCTCACACAAGCAATTATCTAACACTGGCTATGTGCGCAATAAGTATGAATCTAGCAAAACATAACTAGTTCAAAAATAGGTTCATGTTTTCATGTTGTCCAATTTTCAAGCCTAAACACAAATTGATTCATACTATATCCTAGGCAATAAATATGTCAACAAAGTTTTCAAATTTTTTTTTTTTTTTTTTTTTTTTTTTTTTTTTTTTTTTAATCCCAATAAAATAGAATGAAAAGTAATAATATGGAAATAATGAGATCCACCCCCAAACTAGAAATGAACATTGTCCTCAATGTTTTGCCACATAATGCAAAACTTGACAAAAGAAAGAGAACGAGAACTTCCCAAGTGTAGAGGAGATGTCTCATTGTAGTCTTGATGCTTCAATTTGCACTGCATTGGATGAATCGACCCTTTGTTTGTATTGTCGAAGTTTGGTTGGGGTGTTTTGATCGGTGTTTTCCTAGCAAACAAGAGATAAGTAACATTAGAAGTCATAAACACCAATAATAAATAATGGAAGTTCAGGACCACACCCCCAAACTAAAGTTATGGCAAAATTTTGAATTTTCAACAATGGTCGACCACACACATTCAAGCCTTGACATCGCCTAGAAAAACATAAATTTTCCCAAGCCATCTTTTGATATGTTAAAGTTTACAGCATGGTCTACAACATATTAAAAATTTAGGTCATTTGGAGTTCAATAGGGTCATGAAAAATTATGGAGAAGTGGGTGACGTGGACTGAATTTCTGGTGCAATGGCCTGCAGTGGCCTTGCAATGGGGCTGCCTTGATGCAATGTTGGTTTTCATGATTTTCATGCCATGCAGTGTACTAATTCATGAACTAAACACACATACTCAATGAATATCATGTCATGAAGATAAATGCTCGGAAGAATCTCTAAAATTAACACAAGAATGTCTTTGTGGCATTTCATCAAACACTATATGTGCACTCCAAAAATTAAAGAACTTGCATCAATTTGGAAACATGGATTGACCAAAAAATTTCTACTTATTAAAGCACAAATCACATTCTCCAACAACTAACTTAAGCCCTTACTCCACTCCCCAATAAAGTTGCACTTATGAATTCAAAGAAAATTTCACTCTTTTGAATAACTTGAAGGAAAGTGACAACTTCATACCTTTGATTGAGTTTTGTAGGTAATTAAAGCCATAAGTATGATGCAACAAGGTGTTGATGACAAGCACACAAAATGTAAGATCAAACATGAGGTGATTAGGGGAGAGAAAACGAGTGTCTAATGTTTGAAAATGAAAACATGAAGCCCAACACTTAAAACTGCCGATTATTGTCCCAGAGTACCCACGCGATCGCTTGGCTGGAGTGCTAGCGATCGCGTGGTTCACGGTTAAATAATCTGTTGATATTTTAACGCATTGTCGCGATCGCTAGAGCCTATAGGCCAGCGATCGCGTAGTTCACAGCAATAATGAAATTTTTTCCTATTTTTGAAATTCAAAATCATTTTTATCCCCCTAATCACTTCATGATCGATGCAATGATTTTTCAAACATTAACTTCATGATCCAAACTAGTGTGTGTGTGAGTTTGGAATGACGATAAAAACCTAGCCTAATATAAACATGAAAAATTAAAAACATACCTAAATATGCAATAATAGATCATTATGCACAGGTGTTCTAAACATGAAACATGCAGAACACTCAAACACATTTCCTACCATGCATATATCTAAAATTTTAATACTAAAATAATAATAAAAGCGTAATAAGTAAAAGGGAAGAAAGGTTGGGTTGCCTCCCAACAAGCGCTCCGTTTTAAGTCTAAAGCCCGACTTTTTACCTGATTGTTCAAGGAACTTTAAATAGAGCTTTTGATGACCTTCTTTGTTTGTGAAGGTCAAATTTGTTCCGAAGTGCATTTAAGCTCAAAAATTGTACCTTGCCCATGTCATGTATGTTGACATCTCCACTCAATTCAAACTTCAATATGAACACTTCAATCATCTCTTCAGTGCTAATGATGAAATCAATTTTTCCCCAGTGATTGAAGTTAGAGGATTGCAGTATAAAGTCTGCAGTTTTAAGTGTATCCTTGCTTATTTGCTCTTCTGTGATCAACTCCTCCGTTTTTATTGAAGTTTCTTTAAGCTTGATGTCCGAAATTTGAGTTGTTGACATTTGGACAAAGATATCTTCATGGCAGTTATTTTCTTCTGGTTGATCCACTCTTTTAGGTTCTTCCTCTTTTCCTTCAGTTGTTTCAACCATTTTTTCTGGCTCCTCTGATATTTGCACCTGACTTTCTGGTAATGGCAATGGCTGACTCTCTGTCATGTTGACTGTCTACTGCTCCATCAACTTTTTAATTTCAGCTTGTTGTTTTTGCAATTCTTGATTTATCAAATCTTCATTGTCAAAATATTCAGTTTTAGCTTGAACTGCATGTATTGGTGGACACTCCTGCTCTACCATATAATAATTTCCACAACAATCAGCCTTCCATATAGCATCCTTGGGTGCAATAGGGCAATCGAATACAACATGATTTTCCCAACATAAATCACATATCAGATACGTCTGAACTGCAGTTCGATCAAAGAGCCATTGATTATTATTTGCTGCCATCTTGCTGTGTTGCCTCCAACTATCTCAATATTCATTCAATACCTGAGAAGGAGACAATTCACAACTTGAAAAAAACTCAAAATAATAATAATAATTAAAAAAAAAAAATTAAATAAATAAATAAATAAATTACACATACAAATTCAAACTAAAGCAAGAACTAATTGGTATCGATATTAATATAAAAACAGTCCCCGGCAACGGCGCCAAAAACTTGTTGTGCAATTTGAGATCGCAAGTGTACGATATCGCAATCAAGTAATAAAGTGGACCTTAGAGTCCGGATTATCGTTCCCACGAGGACTGTTTACTAAATACCGAAATGTTTTAGTTCTAATTTTATTTGAACAGACGAAATAGAATTTGTGGTTTTAAATTAAAACTAAGAAGATGAATTAAATAATTAAATTGTGAAATTGTTTTGTTTTTTAAAAAAATGATTGTAAAGTGGTTGGGATTCACGATTTCACATAGCTAATTAAATCAATTCCAATTCCAGTTTTATTTCCTATTTGTGTGTTCGGTCGAATTCACTAATTTAAATTGAGATTCCTCTCTCGAGTTTAAATCAATCCTACCTAAATAAGTCAACCTTGTATCTCTACAGCGGGTCCGAATATTCCTTAACTAGATGCATTACACACAAGAATTCACACACGACCGCAATAATTACAAGAGTATATCTCTATCTCTCGTTCAATTACCGGATTTATTACCTAGATCTATGTTATTAACTCACCTCTCGGATTATGGAAATAACACATGAAATCATGAATTGGTGATCAAGCAATTCAAGCATTAAGAACAATAATAAATCAACACATGCATTAAAGCGTTAAAACAAGGAATATGGCATTAAAATAATTAACTAGGCTACATCGTTCATCCCAACGTTAAAATTAGTTACACATCATGATTAAAAAGCATAAACAATAAAGTAAAACGTTCATTGAAAACAATAAGAAGAAAGGAAAGCATGCACCAAGTCTCAATTCTTCAATTATCTTCAATTCACGCCCCTTTGCGATGCTTAATTCCCCAAGAATTTGATGTAAAATCTCTGTTGTGGCTCGTTCTATGGAGAGGCAAAGGTCTCATTTTCGTGCCTCTTATGTTGTATATATATCTTTTGGAGAAAACTTAGGTCAAAACAAGAGAATTCTGCTAAAAATCGCGAGAAAAAGCCCACAGTCGGCCCAGCCGGAAAGCCACGCGATCGCGTGGTAGAAAACCTAGCGATCGCGTGCTTGTCGTTAAAACTCTCGGGTTGTAAATTTGCATCCTCTCGCGATCGCTTGGTATGTGACCAGCGATCGCGACTTGGCGATTTTCTCGGCTGTACAAGTTAGTCCCTGACTTTTTATTGCACCTTCAGTCCTCGACTTTCGATTGTTGCAATTTAGTCCCCGAACCTTATCTTCTTCTCGATTTGACCATTTAAGCTCTTAGTTCCTTCAATTAGGTCCTCCAACATCTGATTTAGTCACTTTGGCACCAAGCATGTTTCCCGGTTGTTGTCACAAACTCCTCACTTGTCCAATTTAGCTCCAATTAACATCTAATCGTGTCTTTTTTCCATTAATTGCTTCATTCTTCTTCAATTGGGACTTTTTCTGAAAAGTAAACAAATAAACATAAATTAAATAGGAAATATTCCCAAACGAAAATAATTAATCCTAATTTAGACATACAAATAAGTGTATAAAATACACTTATCACGTTACAAATTATTTCCTTGCAAATAATTTACAATATCTCATATGGCAAGGAGTTACAAATTATTTCCTTGCAAATAATTTACAATGTCTCATATGGCAAGGCGTTACAAATTATTTCCTTACAATGAATTTACAATGTCTCATATGGTAAGGTGTTATAAATTATTTCCTTACAAATAAATTACAAGGTCGACCAAAATGTTCGACTTGACGAATTATTTCAGCACGAGTAATTTATAGGTTCGACCATCATGCCTGGCCTCTTAGATTTGCTTCCCTACAAAAATCTTATAAGGTCGGCCTATATGCCTGACCTATCAAACTATTTCTTTTTTACACAAAGTCAAGGACTTGAGCCCTTATTTTTACAAAAGTTATAAGGTTATCCTATATGCCCAACCTGATGAGATCCCGGTCGGGGAATCTTGTCGAACAACGCGGAATAACGAAATTAAAACCTAGGAAAGATCTAGATCAGATTTAAACACGAAATTAAACAAGAATTAAACTACTGGAAAGATAAAATTGACGATAGGTCCTTGACCCAAGAGTCACGACGCAAGAAATTGACGATGCGGAATCGAGATCCAAAGTTTTCGAAACACCACAAGGACTTGTCAATTTTCTTGATAAGATTCTAATTGGAAACGCCACAAATATTCTCGTGAATATTTGATAAGTTCAATGCTACAAATATTTTCACAATATTTGATAAGTTGGATTTGTTCTCGAAGAACACAAAAGGGACTCCTCAACCTTTAACAAGAGAATCCTCTCTCAACTTTATTAATCTCAAAACTCAAACTCAACTAAACTGTTTTTTTTACAATAAATGGAAAAGAATATAAATAAGCAAAATAACCTAATCGCTAATTTACTAAAAATAGAATTCTAATTAAGCTAAAATCCAAATTATGTAAACAACTTAAAATAAAAAAAAGAAACAAAATAATTGGAAAATTCCCGGAAAATCTGGCGCTACTTATTTACGGCCGTGACGAACCCTTTTACGGTCGTAAAGGACTTTCTGATCCAAAACTGTGTTATTAGTTACGACCGTGACGAATTTCTTACGGCCGTGAAATTCCCTTACTTTGAATGTTACGGCCGTAACTTCCAGGCTTACGGCCATAAGCCTCGTTCTGCTGCAATTTTCCTTTTTTTCTTCGATAATTGATTACGGCCGTGATAACATGATTTACGGCCATGAATATATGGGTTACGACCGTGAAGGTCCTCCATTACGGCCGTAATGGATTTTCTGCCCCAAGAACTTCGTTTACTCGGCTCGGCTTGATCCGTCCCTCTTCTCGGCCCGATTTCAACATGGAACTTGCTCCGTTTTGCACGTAGATCATTGTCATATTTCCGATGGCTCGACTTCACCCTTTGATGCCTGGTCCGGATCATATCATACTCCCTCTCTTGAAAAAGATTCGACCTCGAATCCAATTTTGGTCGGCCTTTCAAACTCCTCATGCTTTTCTGGGCTCGATAATCATGTTTATGCCCCGTGCTTGCTTTCAACCTTTTGGGCTGCCCATTTTTCTCTTTCAACTTTCTCGGTTTTTTGGGCTGCTCATTTGTGCCAACAAGTTTTTTTCCTATTTTAAGCTCATGGTTTGACTTCGGTACCTGTAAAACAGATTTTAAAGAACTGGGGAGGGGTGTGTTAGCGTGAGTAAGTGCAAATAGACTCATTTTTGTGGTAGACTCTCTTTTCTTTTGCTTTTTGCACTCAGTCTCTCTTTTTTCCGAGGTTTGAACCTCAACCCTCTTTTCTTTATTTTTCACTCCCTCTCCTTTTTCTGAGGTCGTGGCCTCAACTCTCTTTTCGTTAATTTCCACTCCCTCTCATTTTTCTGAGGTCGTGGCCTCAATTCTCTTATTTTTCCCCTCAAACTCACTTTTCACCTACAATTGATCTTTCAGGGCTTCAGTTGGAGATAGTGGCATTAGAGTAAACTTTTTTCCCCCTTTTACCAAGCTGTATCTATTTGTATACCCATCATGTAACACAGCCATTTCATGTTGCCAAGGTCTTCCCAACAGTATGTGACTAATTTGCATTGGCACCACGTCTCAAATTACCTCATCTGAATACCCACCAAAAGAAAATGCCACTAAAGCCTGTCTCTTCACCTTAACTTCCCCTGACTCAGTCAACCATTGTAATTTATAAGGCGTTGGATGTTTCGTTAAAGGTAAGCCTAATTTTTCCACCAACATTGCACTAACTACATTAGTACAACTTCCCCCATCAATCACCATGCTACACACTTTATCATTCACGATGCATCTAGTGCAAAAAATATTATCCTTCTGCCCTTCCACATTATCCAAAACATTCACCTTACGCCTAACGCTAAGAGCATTCCTATCAATAATTGACTCATCCACCACAACACTTTTCGCCCCTTCACTATCACACCTAACCTTTTTACGTAGACAATCAAGTGCAATGTGACCCCGTTCCAAGCATTTAAAGCACTTAATATTTTTATCCTTAAGAGGCTTGGAATAAAAATTATTTTTACTTTTGGTTGTCAGTTCCTCCCTCCTTTTGTGAACATGATCACTACTCTCCCGTTTTAATGTCTCTTTTCGCTTCAATGTCCTTTCATCACCCCCATCTCCACCTCTAGAATTGGCTTCACGCCCCTTATGCTTCCTAGCCCTAGAATCCGCCTGATATTGCTCCTTTTCCCATTGAGCAAGTTCTGCTTCCCTTCTATCCATCCTAGCCATCAATCTCTCAAGTTTTACCTTCATGGTCTCCATCTGTTTAAAATTCTTGTGGTCACCTGTTGATGGAGATTTTTCCCTGCGAGACATGGTTAGTTTTCAAAGACAAACAAAAATTCCTTTCGTGTTTATTTTCACTCGTGTATCACACTCAATCCCTTCAAATTTCACCCAAGAACAAACCAAGGATCAACAATCAAGGAATTTATGGAAGATACGAAAAGTAAAAAATTAAGAAATTCTAGGAATATCCGATTTTTTTTTTTAATCTGCCAGAAAATTTGACTACGAGTATGGCAGAAAAAACGGAATTGGATTTGGACGAGAAACGAACAAGAAAAACACTTTTGAATTTTTGAGACTGACTCTTATGGATCAAATTGAAAAAAAAAATTTATGATTGACACGAAGAACAAGAAAATCAAGAAAAACAAAAAAAAATATCAAGAACTGAATCTAGATCCAAGCTCTGGTACCAGATGATGAGATCCCGGTCGGGGAATCCCGTCGAACAACGCGGAATAACGAAATTAAAACCTAGGAAAGATCTAGATCAGATTTAAACACGATATTAAACAAGAATTAAACTACTGCAAAGATAAAATTGACGATAGGACCTTGACCCAAGATTCACGACGCAAGAAATTGACGATGCGGAATCGAGATCCAAGGTTTTCGAAACACCACAAGGACTTGTCAATTTCCTTGATAAGATTCTAATTGGAAACGCCACAAATATTCTTGCGAATATTTGACAAGTTCAACGCCACAAATATTTTCACGATATTTGATAAGTTGGATTTGTTCTCGAAGAACATAAAAGGGACTCCTCAACCTTTAACAAGAGAATCCTCTCTCAACTTTATTAATCTCAAAACTCAAACTCAACTAAACTATTTTTTTACAATGAATGAAAAAGAATATAAATAAGCAAAATAACCTAGTCGCTAATTTACTAAAAATAGAATTCTAATTGAGCTAAAATTCCAAATTATGCAAACAACTTAAAATAAAAAAAGAAACAAAATAATTGGAAAATTCCCGGAAAGTCTGGCGCTGCTTATTTACGGCCGTGACGAACCATTTTACGGCCGTAAAGGCCTTTCTGATCCAAAACTGTGTTATTAGTTACGAACGTGACGAATTTCTTACGGCCGTGAAATTCCCTTGCTTTGAATGTTACGGCCGTAACTTCCAGGCTTACGGCCATAAGCCTCGTTCTGCTGCAATTTTCCTTTTCTTCTTCGATAATTGATTACGGCCGTGATAACATGATTTACGGCCATGAATATATGGGTTACGGCCGTGAAGGTCCTCCATTACAGCCGTAATGGATTTTCTGCCCCAAGAACTTCGTTTACTCGGCTCGGCTTGATCCGTCCCTCTTCTCGGCCCGATCTCAACTTGGAACTTGCTCCGTTTTGCACATAGATCATTGTCATATTGCCGATGGCTCGACTTCACCTTTTGATGTCTGGTCTGGATCATATCACAACCTATCAAACTATTTTTTTTTTATACAAAGTCAAGGGTTTGACACCTCCTTTGTGAATGAGGTTTACGAGGTCGGGCATTTAACTAAACATTTCCTTAAATTACACAAAGGTTTTGACCCCTTTATTGCACAAAAAACTTAGCCAATTCTCTGTGCAAAAATTTACAAGGTAGGCCACAATGCCTGACCTTACCGATAAATTTCTAAAAACCACAAAGTCAAGGGTTTGACCCCTTCTTTGTAAAAATAATTTACAAGGTCTGCCACAAAGCACGACCTTTACAAATCATTTTCCCAAAAAAAAAAAATTTAAGTTAAGGGCTTGACCCCTTCTTTATAAAAATAATTTGCAAAGCCGGTCATAAAGCTTGACTTTACAAATTATCTTCCAAAAACACAAAGTCAAATAATTTATAAGGTCGGTCACATGGCACGACTTTACAAATTATTTCCTACAAATAATTTACAAGGTTAGTCACAAAGCACGACCTTCGCAAGTTATTAAGGACACTACCTAGCAAAATTGTTTTTTGCCCACGTGCAAGCGCTGAATGTCTTGCCCCCACGCAAGCAATTAAAGTCTTTCCCACGTGCAAGAACTTAAAACAAAGCCTTGCCCCGTGTAAACACTTAAAACCTTGTACCGAGCAAGCAATCAAATACTTTCCCGCACAAGTACAATGCCATCCCGAACAATCAAGTAATCAAATTAAACATAAGCTTGAGCTCATTTACTTAACATGAGCTCGGCCTATTATTGCTTACTTTCTCTAGTTTATTAAATAACATAAGCTCAGCTTATTCCTAGCTTAAACATAAGTTCGAGTTCATTGCTTCACATGGGCTTGACTTATTATTTATTAACATAAACTGCAACATAACCATCGCATCACATTCTACCAAAATCACACTGTCTCAATGTTTCATATCCATCACTCCCTGAGCTCAATAAGGGATGCATGGGGGCTTATAATTAGTCCAAATTATGTCTCGTATGGGCAGCTATATGGCAACAGGAGATCATAAAACCTTATCCTAATACAGCCATCAAGATTCCAATGTCTCAAAACCATCCGGATAACCTAATTCTACCTAGAATGTGCTACTTACCCCATAAATACAGGGTCTTCAACCATTGTCCGGTACGTAAAGGACAAGACCTCTGCTTGTGAATTAGTGAAACTCATGAGATGGGACGAATGTAAGACCATTCTCAGTTGTTTTCAAGATTTGATAAGTGAAAGTCTTTGGCTAGAAGTGAGATCTATGTTTCATAGCACGACCTTAACCTTACTATAGTTAGGGGTGGACAAAAAAATCGAAACCGAGTAAACCGAACCGAAACCAAACCCAAAAAACTGAAATATTTCGGTTCTTGAAAAAAAAAAATTCAAAATCGAAACTGAAATCGATTTTTTTTTAAAAAAACCGAAACTGATCGATTCTCAAAATCAAACCCGAAAACCGAAATAAAAACCGATAAAAACATTTTTTTTTGAATTTTTCATTGAATTATACAGTAAAATATATTTATACCCAAGCTTTAATGTATAGACAGTGGGTCAGAGTATAATTTTACTCACAATTTTTCTATTTGAGAAATGTTGTCCAGATTGGTAAAGTATTTTAATTAGAAATCCATGTGTCATAAACATTTTTTTTTTTTTTTTGAATTTTTCATTGAATTATATAGCAAAATATATTTATACTCATGCTTTAATGTGTCGACAGTGGATCGGAGGAGTATAAATTTACTCACAATCTTTCCATTCGAGAAATGTTATTTAGATTAGTAAGGTATTTTAATTAGAAATCCACGACTCACAATCTTCTCCAAGTAGAACCAAACTTTAATGTATATACACTTAGACTATATGAAATATTGTCTGTTTGATACACTATTATTATGGAATATAGTAATTACTTTTAAGTCATTTCATACACAATTATAGTATTGTTATTTTTGGAATTTACTTTTATTGAGATTCAAATGTTCTTGCTTCCACGACGTGATTTCTTTTTAAATAAGAATGATTTTAGAATAGGAAAAAGATTTTAACCATCAAGATTCTGAAATTCACATTCTTGGTATATTTTACATGAATTTGAAGTTTAATTTTAATTGGAAGCTTATTTGGTTCTATTTACCTTTAATTTTTGTAAACAATTATATATATATTTTTTTGTATTTGCATCAAATTTAATTTTTTTAATTGGAACAGAACAAAAACCGAAAGATAACCGAAAATCGAACCGAAACCGAAACCGAAACCGAACCCAAGGTTTCGGTTCGATTTCGGTTCCTTTAATAACCGAACCGAACCAGTAAACTCTCAGGCCTAACTATAGCAATAATTAAACTTGATATGACATACATCTAGAGGCCAGAGCTCGACTCCTGACTCACGGGGGCTAATGATCGGTATATTTTTGGTCATTCCATTATCAGAATATTACTGTAACACCCCAAGTTCAAAAATCTAAACCTAGGCATGTTAACTTCCCTTCACATTATATGCGGAAATAAATCGTTGAAACATTAAAATGCGGAAACCAAATCATTTAAAAACTTCAACCTTTTCATTTTCTATTCTAAAATTTTATAGAAATTTCGGCAGAGTCTCCTCTATAACTAGGACATAACCAACCTGTAGAGGGACATCACACCTACAATAATTATAATATTTTTTCAACCCATTCAAATCCAATCATTCAACATTCAACCATAATTCCAAAATTCAACTTCAACATCAATTCCCCAAACTCCTCAACCAAAACAACTTGAAGTATAAATTTATAAACTCATGAAACATGATAAAAACTAATCACAGGGGAATACCATAACTTATTTTGACTAAGAACCGAAACTAATTCAAAATGATTTATCAATTTAAAAGAATAACAACTAAAAACTTAAATTAAATCATTAACTTAAATTTTAAATAATTCAAGTCGGTACTGTCTGAGCCTGCCGCCACGTGCTCTCCTCTAATCATCTAACTTTCATCACCTGAAATGTTGGGGAGGGATTGGGGTGAGCTAAAGCTCAGTAAGTAAACTTTATGCATGAATGCATGCTGAATGCTTTAACTTTGAAATATGTATCCCCATTCACTTTAACCTTTCAAAACTTTCAACATTTCGAACTTTCACTTAACATTTCAAAACTTTCACTTCATTTCCATCGTGAGCTCACTTGATGTAACTTCTAGTCAATCAGATAACAGTGGGCCATTCTTATTTGGAACCAGATTAACATGCGCATTTCCACCGCAAAGCGGTTTAACATTCACTTTCCCACCGCAAAGCGGCTCATTCATTCATTCCACCGCAAAGCGGCTCATTACATTCATTCCACCGCAAAGCGGCTCATTACATTCGGGTACGCCGGTCCCCCGCGCCCCATTTCCCACTCGCATCTTTCATGACATAGAAGTACACCCATTCTTTCAAAAACTTGGGATACATAATTTTTGACAAAAATTGCACTTTGACACATTCCTTTCATTAAAACATTTGACTTTCCCATTTCGATGCCAATGCATGCTTGATGATGCAATGACATGTAACGTGCATGCTTGAACATTTCCTTAACTACACATAATTGCATATGGTAGACCAAAAGCATTAAAATTCCGTAATTAACACGAATGTCAATTAAGCACATTAATTCCACATTAACATTCAACTTTGATGAAAGTAGGGGGAAGTTTACTTACCTGTAATTCTCAGTAGTTACTTTGCTTAATATGCAGGTGGAAGTCTTGGTTGCCCGCGACGTCAATGTACCGTTTCTCCTAATTAATTTCCATTCATTAACAAAATATGATTTTTAGTGAAAGACCACATTTTACACTCTTAAATGAGGTCGAGATTATCATGTGACTCATAATATAACAAACGCATTTAACACCACATATAATATCATATTCGAAGTAATACATTAAGTTCAAGGAAGATTCTGAAATCTTACTTATCAATTTCACAAATCAAGGTTAAGCATTACTTATTCAAAAAAGGAAAAATGATCTTAAACTAAAAATTTATAACGTTGAACATAAATTCAATTTAACTAACTTGTTCCTAAAAGGTTAAACTTTACTCTCCTACACCATTATCCCAACATTCCAAAAATCATACGTTCGTTTAAATAGTCATATACATATTCATGATCATATATACATACATTCACACCTCAAATTTAATATTATAGCACATCAATTAATCAAAATTTCATGAATATATATACCTCTGCCCACAAAAATCCAAACTTTATACATATATATACACGCATCTATACATACATAATAATATATACATTCATATACATCAATACTCATTCACATAACATCATTAATTCCCATATTCATGGTTAAACTCGAAATTACACAAAAAATCAGAATCTGAAATTAACTGAAATCTGGATTTATGCATATAAAGTGTATACATACATTATTTACATAGAATTTATACATATATGCATGTGTGTATCGAATTATGTATGTGTGTGTGCGTGAAATTGTGTGAACCGGGTGTGTGTGCGTTCGGTCCCGGGTGTGTGTGCGTGTGTCGTGAAGAGAAAAGGGGAAAAGGGGCTTACCGCCGGTGGTTGGGTCGTGGTCGGCGACGGGTTAGAGAGAGAGTGGCCGAGAGCGAGAGGTGAGTCGAGGGAGAGGGAGGCGGAACGCGAGAGAGAGAGAGAGAGAGCGCGATGGAGAAGAGAGAGAGTTATGAGAGTGAGGTTTTCTTTTAGGTTAGGTTTAGTGTGTAACTTTTGATAACGTGCAATTTAGTCCCTCAACTCTCAAATTGGTAATTTAGGTTCATAACTTTCAAATAAAATTCCAAAGTGTCACCAAACTTTTCCCAACTTCAATTTAACACAATAAAAATAGAAATTAGCATGCCTAGGCATTAAATTTAATTAATCACATAAATTGCACGTAAACTGTTAAAATAACAATTTATAAACTTTTAATTGGTACATTGATCGAGACGGCATCCAGTCCTTCCACTGCAAAATAATTCAAATAAAACCATAATAACCATAATATTAGTTAAATCATTCATACTGATATTAACATAAACTTTACGTGAAAAATCAAGAAAGCATGTAAATCGAATGCGGTATTACAATTCCTTACCCCCTAAAAGAAAATTTCGTCCACGAAATTAAAACTTACCAAAAAGGTGTGGATACTTGGCACGCATTTCGTCCTCGCGTTCCCAAGTAGCCTCTTCTACTGCATGATTCCTCCAAAGAACTTTAACTAGAGGTATCTTCTTCCTCCTAAGTTCCTTATCTGCCTTCAGTAGGATCCTCACAGGTGATTCCTCGTAAGTTAGATCCTCACGAAGATCTAACGACTCATAACTGAGGATATGAGAAGGATCCGAAATATATTTTCTCAACATCGACACGTGAAATACGTTATGAACTCCAGATAGTACCGGTGGCAATGCAACCTGATAAGCTAGGTCACCCACCCTTTCAAGTATTTCAAAGGGGCCAACAAATCGTGGAGTTAACTTTCCTTTCTTCCCGAATCTCATAACTCCTTTCATAGGGGCGACCTTTAGGAAAATCATATCACCTGCAGCGAATTCCAATGGTTTCCTTCTTCTGTCTGCATAGCTCTTCTGTCTACTCTTAGCAGTTGTCATCCGCTGACGAATCTTTTCAACAACTTTTGCTGTTTGTTGTACTATTTCTGGACCCAATAACTTTCTTTCTCCTACTTCACCCTCGTAACTGACGATCTACACTTCCTATCGTATAGTACTCAATACAGACCGAAGTTTGATGGCTATTGTTGTAGGAGGCCATTAACCGACATTATCCCACTTATGAATCCATTCACTAACTTTCTATTTCCAGCCTTTCATAGAGTCCATTATAACGTCTCAACCTTAATATATATATTGATTGATCACATTCTTAAAACTAAAATCAAGATTGACCAAAATGAAACTTTGTAATCCAGAATTAGTGAAACTTGACGTCCGTACCGAAATATACAGTAGAAATACTAACTTTGACATAATCTTTCTGAAAAGATTTACATACGAAATCCTTTCTGAACATGCTGACATTTCTTTTAAGATCGGAGTATCAACTTAAATCCTGTAATCCATACTTATATATTGCAATCAAGTATTCAACATCATACCCTCGTCTTAAAACTAAATCCAAGGTACTAATTTAAGAATCCATGCTTTCAAAATCATCATAACAATACTCTAACCAAGTATTTTATAAATAAATCCTTGACCTCACCAATGAATAAAACTTTTGTGATTCATATAAAATTCCTCATCAAGTTTACTTAACCCAAATATGCAATCCCATTATAAGTAAAAGTCACACAACTGACCTCAAATAATCATATCAATCCCTCTAAGATTACAACATAATAACCATCATATCCTTCACACGAACCTTTTACGTCAACATACTCACTAAGATTTTATATCAATCTCTCAAACTCAATAAATCTTGGATTCTGCCATTGTCGCTCTTTCTGCACACTACTCCATAATAAATAATCATTGTGAAGTCTTATTCTCATTTTCCATAAATCCTATCCACAAGGACAATTGCCTAAAATTTCTTTTCTTATTTTTGAATCAAGATACCATCAATAATAATCTCCACAATTTCATGGTATGTACTATCCTAAACTTTCCTCCGATCAGATGCATTACTTCTGCAATACTTGTACAAATCTAGGACCTAATAAAGTTTCTTTCACCAATTTCATCCAACAATCTCTCATATGATATTCTAGTATCGTCAATGAAAACTTAACGTACATCAGTGAATCATTCAAATTACGATGAAACCTGATTTATTTTCCATGACTGAGATTCATCTTTCTTCGAATTTCCACTTAGAACCAAATACAACATAACTTATTCATGGATGGTCAACTTATTTCATAATTTCAATACATTATCACCTTCAGTTCCCATCATCACATTATTCCTTACAATCATCTATTATACCTTTTATATACAATTGACCTTATGACAATCATTATCTCACATAATCCCAAACATTCAATCGCATGTCCCCAATTTCTCACTTTGAATAAGTGGTTACTTCTTTAAGGCACCTCACCATAAAATATTTTCAATATCTCCCATTCATGGTAACTGACTAATCCCAATAATCATATTACATGTAAATTCAACAGACGGTAAATGGTTTTCCTAACCATCACAGAGGTCTAAAATGCAAGCTCTCAACAAAGTCTCTAAACTCTGTATAAAGAAATATTTGCTGATTACTTGAGTCATTATTCAATAACCCAAATGACATCACGTCTCTTCACTAATCTCTGTAAGCCCATGGAAAATTCTCTCCAAATTTCAATAAATATTTACTATTTCTTTAAAAACATGCCAAACCATAATAATTTGTCATCTCTAAAACTTCTTTATCACCAAACATCACCAAAATAATTAAAACGATAGAAATTACCTGAATATTCTCTCTATGTAGTATATCTAATAACATATTATTCACAAATCAACATAATATCATCAGCTTATCTTTAATATATCTTCCCGATCAAATTCCAAAATAAATCAACAGTATTATCTCATATCCTTATAATTTATAATATTCTCCAATACAAGTGATCATTCCTTACTAGTGATCAATCCGTTCCCAAGAATAATTAAGAATCTTCCCAATAAAGCCATAATACTTGTCGTCACTCATCTTTTCAAAATATAACTTATCATTTCCCAATGTATGGATCAAATCATTACATAACTTCATGTATATCTTGATATCCCAGAAAACCAATCCATAATTCCTCAACATAACAATTTCAAATCATAATTTCCAATATCAACATCTCACTTCCTTCAATACATTAGTTGGTTCAAACGACTACTCATACTTATAAATATATGCCACAAATCATATTCCCAAAATTTAATCACAAGACCAAACTACATAATAAATTTCTCTCAAAATAGAGGAATAATTCACTTACTCAACACAATATCCATTACTTAATTCCCAATAACTAAGAACCAAATCTTTAAACCTCTAATTTCATAGTTCTTCTCATAAAAGTCTCAATAAAATCATATCATTTCTAATCTCAACATCACTTCACAACTTCATAAAACTGGTTTTGCCATGTCTAAATTCAATTATGCAAAATCTCATAAAACCATCTTTCTTCTTCATGTATAGCTCCTGGGCACCCCATGGCAAAACGCTAGGTCGAACAAAACCTTTGTTCATGAGATTATATAGTTGCACTTTGAGCTCTTTTAAGTTACGAATGAGCCATCCAATATTATACCTTGGATACTAGAGTTGCGCACTTAATCGATGATGAATTCAATTTCTCTTTTAGGAGGTAAATCACAAAGATCGTGTGAGAAAATCTTTAGTCATTCTCGAATAACAAAAATTTGTTCGAGAGAAGTATTCACCATAGACACTTCAATTATTGCAACCAGGTAGGCTTAATAACCCTTATTCATCAATTGAGGAGCCTTCATCACTGATGATATCGATATGAAAAGTTCTACCTTTACCTCAACAAGGCGAAAAAGGGTTTCATTCGAAGGTTCAAATACCACCCTAACGTAGCCAGTGATTGAAACCTTATACCATAATAATCATTCCATTCTTAGTATGACATCAAGTTTGTGGATATTCAGTGTTATGAAATCCATTATCTACTCCTTCCCATTCACCATGATTGGGACATTTCTCAATACATAACTTTAGTTCAACAATTCTGCAAATGGCGTTGACAATATAAACTTGGTCTCCAGCTACTGAGATGGGTAATTCAATTTTCCTATAACTGTTGGACTATCAAATGAGTGGGTAGACCCGAGATCAAACACGATAAGTGCTTAATACTAAGTTCGATGACTTCTCAACTTCTCGTTTGGACATTGTATACTCTCGATCCGATATACCATTCATATCCATTTCTTATTTCACAAAAAGATCTAATAAACGGCACCCAAACTTTTAATAACCATTACTTTCTCACTTCCTCATTTACATAACCAAGATATACTCGTCATAATCACTGACAACATTCTTAACCTTTCACTTTCCGACATTACACATTAGCATTCAAGAATTTACAATAATTGGAACATCAAATAACATTTCATAATTTAAACAAAATTTAACTTACCAGATGATCGAGGGAGAAGCACTTGAGGCGTGACTCAGTACCCGAACCATTTTCAAATAAATTTTAAAAGTCTACAGAATCGCTTTTAAAACTCTTAGCTCTGATACCAAAAATGTAACACCCCAAGTTCAAAAATCTAAACCTAGGCATGTTAACTTCCCTTCACATTATATGCGGAAATAAATCGTTGAAACATTAAAATGCGGAAACCAAATCATTTAAAAACTTCAACCTTTTCATTTTCTATTCTAAAATTTTATAGAAATTTCGGCAGAGTCTCCTCTATAACTTGGACATAACCAACCTGTAGAGGAACATCACACCTACAATAATTATAATATTTTTTCAACCCATTCAAATCCAATCATTCAACATTCAACCATAATTCCAAAATTCAGCTTCAACATCAATTTCCCAAACTCCTCAACCAAAACAACTTGAAGTATAAATTTATAAACTCATGAAACATGATAAAAACTAATCACAGGGGAATACCATAACTTATTTTGACTAAGAACCGAAACTAATTCAAAATGATTTATCAATTTAAAAGAATAACAACTAAAAACTTAAATTAAATCATTAACTTAAATTTTAAATAATTCAAGTCGGTACTGTCTGAGCCTGCCGCCACGTGCTCTCCTCTAATCATCTAACTTTCATCACCTGAAATGTTGGGGAGGGATTGGGGTGAGCTAAAGCTCAGTAAGTAAACTTTATGCATGAATGCATGCTGAATGCTTTAACTTTGAAATATGTATCCCCATTCACTTTAACCTTTCAAAACTTTCAACATTTCGAACTTTCACTTAACATTTCAAAACTTTCACTTCATTTCCATCGTGAGCTCACTTGATGTAACTTCTAGTCAATCAGATAACAGTGGGCCATTCTTATTTGGAACCAGATTAACATGCGCATTTCCACCGCAAAGCGGTTTAACATTCACTTTCCCACCGCAAAGCGGCTCATTCATTCATTCCACCGCAAAGCGGCTCATTACATTCATTCCACCGCAAAGCGGCTCATTACATTCGGGTACGCCGGTCCCCCGCGCCCCATTTCCCACTCGCATCTTTCATGACATAGAAGTACACCCATTCTTTCAAAAACTTGGGATACATAATTTTTGACAAAAATTGCACTTTGACACATTCCTTTCATTAAAACATTTGACTTTCCCATTTCGATGCCAATGCATGCTTGATGATGCAATGACATGTAACGTGCATGCTTGAACATTTCCTTAACTACACATAATTGCATATGGTAGACCAAAAGCATTAAAATTCCGTAATTAACACGAATGTCAATTAAGCACATTAATTCCACATTAACATTCAACTTTGATGAAAGTAGGGGGAAGTTTACTTACCTGTAATTCTCAGTAGTTACTTTGCTTAATATGCAGGTGGAAGTCTTGGTTGCCCGCGACGTCAATGTACCGTTTCTCCTAATTAATTTCCATTCATTAACAAAATATGATTTTTAGTGAAAGACCACATTTTACACTCTTAAATGAGGTCGAGATTATCATGTGACTCATAATATAACAAACGCATTTAACACCACATATAATATCATATTCGAAGTAATACATTAAGTTCAAGGAAGATTCTGAAATCTTACTTATCAATTTCACAAATCAAGGTTAAGCATTACTTATTCAAAAAAGGAAAAATGATCTTAAACTAAAAATTTATAACGTTGAACATAAATTCAATTTAACTAACTTGTTCCTAAAAGGTTAAACTTTACTCTCCTACACCATTATCCCAACATTCCAAAAATCATACGTTCGTTTAAATAGTCATATACATATTCATGATCATATATACATACATTCACACCTCAAATTTAATATTATAGCACATCAATTAATCAAAATTTCATGAATATATATACCTCTGCCCACAAAAATCCAAACTTTATACATATATATACACGCATCTATACATACATAATAATATATACATTCATATACATCAATACTCATTCACATAACATCATTAATTCCCATATTCATGGTTAAACTCGAAATTACACAAAAAATCAGAATCTGAAATTAACTGAAATCTGGATTTATGCATATAAAGTGTATACATACATTATTTACATAGAATTTATACATATATGCATGTGTGTATCGAATTATGTATGTGTGTGTGCGTGAAATTGTGTGAACCGGGTGTGTGTGCGTTCGGTCCCGGGTGTGTGTGCGTGTGTCGTGAAGAGAAAAGGGGAAAAGGGGCTTACCGCCGGTGGTTGGGTCGTGGTCGGCGACGGGTTAGAGAGAGAGTGGCCGAGAGCGAGAGGTGAGTCGAGGGAGAGGGAGGCGGAACGAGAGAGAGAGAGAGAGCGCGATGGAGAAGAGAGAGAGAGTTATGAGAGTGAGGTTTTCTTTTAGGTTAGGTTTAGTGTGTAACTTTTGATAACGTGCAATTTAGTCCCTCAACTCTCAAATTGGTAATTTAGGTTCATAACTTTCAAATAAAATTCCAAAGTGTCACCAAACTTTTCCCAACTTCAATTTAACACAATAAAAATAGAAATTAGCATGCCTAGGCAATAAATTTAATTAATCACATAAATTGCACGTAAACTGTTAAAATAACAATTTATAAACTTTTAATTGGTACATTGATCGAGACGGCATCCAGTCCTTCCACTGCAAAATAATTCAAATAAAACCATAATAACCATAATATTAGTTAAATCATTCATACTGATATTAACATAAACTTTACGTGAAAAATCAAGAAAGCATGTAAATCGAATGCGGTATTACAATTACTTTTCACCTTTACACTTGAAACCCAAGGTCATGCTTTGGGCCGGCCTTCTATCTTGCCCAATGTCACACTTTGGACTGACCTCTTCTATGGCTCGAGGTCACACTTTGGGCCGATCTCATTTACAAAGATCAGCATAAATCCCAAGCTATGTAAAAAAATACAGTTTTAATAAATGATTGATATCAAGGTCGTGAATATGGCCAACCTATTCCTTTTGAGCAAGCCTGACCTCGTTGACCGACCTCTCTCTTGATAATTATAGGATAAGCCCGGTATATGGGTCCATCTGTTCATAAAACGTCATGATCTTGTAATGGGTTGGACCTAACCCTAATAATGGGAACAATTTCACGACGTCCGAAGATGAGTTAGGCGTTGATGCCGACCCTGGTGCCCGATCTCTTTAAAACTAGTAACCAAATAATCAAAAGGTCGGGCATGAATGCCCGGCCAAATGTAGCCCGGGCCTGTTGCTCGGGCTAACTAGGTTATTCCTTCCATTTATTCATAGGCCAGCATACTAGCCCGGACATATTCTGTCACTGAGGTTGAGATCCCGACCTCATCTTTATCTTGTCATTTAAGGTCGGTCCATCTCGGCCCTATTACGCCTAAAGCCCAATACAAATAGGACTTTAAGCATTCTTCATTTATGGGCCTCATCAATGGGCCACTTTTTTGGGCCCCAAGACAAGACGTATTCCATAAGGAAAAATCCTAAGAAAGGGGAGTTCAACCCTTATAAGGTTAGACCTCCTCCTAAAAGATAAGTTTATACAAAGAGGACTCCTTCTTGCAGTTAAAGAAGGTTATGGAATTTTCATCCCTATAAATACAGCTTCTTAGACACACAATATTCATATTTTCATAAGCCCTTGAATATTCTTTCTCTATTATTTTCTCCTCCTTCCGAATACTAATTCTTACACCGGACACTGGAGGGGGCGACAAGGGCATCCCTAGTTGCCTTTTTTGCAGGTTTCTTGGAACTTTGGATCATCTTCTCCAACAAAATACCATCTTTTGATTTTGCCACGTCAAGTTCAGAAAAATTACCGAAACACTGGATTTTCTGTTTATTGCTTGCTTCAAATATTAACATGTAAATTACACTCCGTTTTTTTACGCAATGATTACAATTTATAAACAAATTTATAAACAACAAAATTTTCCAAACTACTTTTTAATCACACATTTTTTCATTCCAATTTTCAACCATTGATCTACCTAAAAAATACCAAAAATTCAAAAAATAAACGGGGGCTCAAGTTGCCGAACGTTAGTCAGTCAATTGACTGATGTAAGTCGTTCGTCTTTATTGTGTATATATCAATGACATGATACAAGTATGATTTTCTTATTTAACAATTGAAGGTTGCAAAACCAGGATAAGGAAAAATGGATGAAAAATGAGTTTCTTTGATCAGCTTCAATAGATCTTATTTAGAGATGAGGCACATTCTTACAATATATGTGATATTCGTTTCATATTCATTTCTGTTCTGAAGACAGTTTAAAGATTATGAAGCTGACGTGGCTCTAATTGTTGGGATTGTGTAGATTTGGTAAATAATTTGGGAACGATTGCGAGGTCTGGAACCAAGGAATTTATGGAGGCATTGCAGGAGGGTGCTGATGTAAGCATGATTGGGCAATTTGGTGTGGGATTCTACTCTTCTTATCTTGTCGCAGAAAAGGTTATTGTTACCAAGCACAATGACGATGAGCAATATATCTGGGAATCTCAAGCTGGAGGCTCGTTTACTGTTACAAGGGATGTCAATGGGGAGCAACTTGGCAGGGGAACCAAGATCACCCTTTTCCTGAAGGAAGATCAGGTAAATACTTTTCTAATTACCCAAAATTGTATTTCATTTACCTCAATGTACTGATATTTGAGTGGATGAGTGATACAACTGGAAGAATTTAGGCATTTCAATATGAAATGTTGTTGAAAAATGGAGCTAAATGTGGAAAATAAAGCCAACTTTGTTGAAATTGGCAAGCCACCATTAATAGTCCATGTTCACACCTATTTGGTAAGACACCATTAGCCTACAATCCTCATATGTTCACACCTATTTTATTCCTTCCATTGTTGATTCTTTGTCCAAACTTTCCCTATAAATAGAGGGCAAAACCTCAATGAAAAATACACCACCACAACAAAGAGTGATCTTGTGTAGAGAGCAACACAAGAGAGGCATTTCACAAAATAGGGAGAAAAGTGAGTTGGAGAGAATAGCCTTTGCATAGGCAGATAAAAATACAGTGTAGTATTTTTGTACTCCTCATATTTCGAGTTAGTGAAATATATTGGTGTGGGTCCGTGGACGTAGGCAAATTGCTGAACCACGTAAATCTTTGTGTTTCGTATTTGCATTTTATTTTTGCGTATTTATATTTTCTCAGTCCAATTTATTTGTGTCACATCGATCCTGGGCGGGATTAGTTGCGTCCTAATTCCCAACAAATGTGTCGTCGTTAAGATTTAAAAAATCGGATATTTGTTACCTAGAAGTGTAAATTTCGAACAAATGATATTTGGCAGGTGAAATTGATTATTCTATCAGGAATCTAAATTTCAATTGACCTGTTATGAATGTGTGAATAAGAAGAGAATCAACTAGTTATTATGTGTAGAAATTGAGGTTAGTATAGGTAAATGTTGGGAGATAAACTGGCTAACAACGTTTTCTTGGTTATTCTGGATCGTGTGCAGTTGGAATACCTGGAGGAGAGGAGAATCAAGGATCTTGTGAAGAAGCACTCTGAGTTCATTAGCTATCCCATTTATCTTTGGATTGAGAAGACAAATGAGAAAGAAATTAGTGACGACGGGGAAGATGAGCCTAAGAATTAAAGAAGAGGAGGGTGATATTGAGGAGGTAGATGAGGATAAAGAAAAGGAGAAGGGAAAGAAAAAGAAGATCAAGGAAGTTTCTCACGAGTGGCAACTAATCAACAAGCAAAAACCCATCTGGTTGCGTAAGCCAGAGGAAATCACAAAGGAGGAATATGCCTCTTTCTACAAGAGCTTGACCAATGACTGGGAGGATCACCTTGCTGTCAAGCACTTTTCTGTTGAGGGTCAGCTTGAATTCAAAGCCATTCTCTTCGTTCCTAAGAGGGCTCCGTTTGATCTCTTCGACACCCGCAAGAAGATGAACAACATCAAGCTCTATGTCAGGAGGGTGTTCATCATGGATAGCTGCGAGGAGCTCATCCCTGAGTACCTTGGATTCGTCAAGGGTGTAGTTGACCCTGATGATTTGCCACTCAACATTTCACGTGAGATGTTGCAGCAAAACAAGATTCTCAAGGTGATTAGGAAGAACCTTGTGAAGAAGTGCATTGAGATGTTCAACGAGATTGCAGAGAACAAGGAGGACTATAATAAGTTCTACGAAGCTTTCTCAAAGAACTTGAAGTTGGCATTCATGAGGACAGTCAAAACCAGGCTAAATTGGCTGACTTGCTCAGGTATTACTCAACCAAGAGTGGCGATGAATTGACTAGCCTGAAGGATTATCTGACCAGGATGAAGGAGGGGCAGAAGGACATCTACTACATTACTGGTGAGAGCAAGAAAGCTGTAGAGAACTCGCCCTTCTTGGAGCGGCTCAAGAAGAAGGGATATGAAGTACTATATATGGTCGATGCCATTGACGAATATGCTGTTGGTCAGCTTAAAGAGTATGATGGCAAGAAACTGGTTTCTGCCACCAAGGAAGGACTGAAGCTGGATGATGAAACCGAGGAAGAAAAGAAGAAAAAAGAGGAGAAAAAGAAGTCATTTGAGAGTCTCCGTAAGGTTATCAAGGATATTCTCGGAGACAAAGTTGAGAAAGTAGTTATTTCTGATAGGATTGTAGACTCTCCATGCTGCTTGGTTACTGGAGAGTATGGTTGGACTGCAAACATGGAGGGGATAATGAAGGGTCAGGCATTGAGGGACAGTAGCCTGGGCTCTTACATGTCTAGCAAGAAAACAATGGAGATTAACCCTGACAATGGAATCATGGAAGAATTGAGGAAAGAGGGCGGAGGCTGACAAGAATGACAAGTCGGTTAAAGATCTTGTGTTGCTACTGTTTGAGACTGCCCTCTTGACTTCCGGGTTCAGTCTGGACGACCCAAACACATTTGCATCTAGAATTCACAGAATGTTGAAGCTGGGATTGAGCATTGATGAGGAAGAAGAAGCTGGTGAGGATGCTGACATGCCTGCACTTGAGGAAGATGGCAAGGAAGAGAGCAAGATGGAGGAGGTGGACTAAAATGTGAATTAAAATTTGAGTTTCTGTATGTCATTGAGTATGTATCTGAAATGAGAGGAGATGAATATAGTCCATTTAAAGCATTTTTGTGTCTGAAAGGTTGCTAGGTTGACGTGTTTACCCATTTGTAACTCGTACAAAATTGATAATGTAAGTCGTGGTTTTCCGAGTAATTTCAATTTGGTTACAGTATTTTTCTTGATTTATCATTTTGTTTTTTCAATTATACATAAGATGGCGTGGCACGAACGAATAGATTGACGGCGGACTAATGGATTTAGAACTTCCTTACCATTTCTGACATCTTTTTAATATTTAGCTCGGTTTATTATTACGTAGAAATTATAAATTTATTTATTTATATTTTTGAGGTAAAATGTATAAAAAGAAAAGACGGGTGATGAAAAATTGATTTAAGAAATTGCATTGTTTATACGGGTGATTAAAAAGTGATTTTAAAAATTGTGTCTATAAATTGTAATGATTAACGCAAACTTAATTGTAGGCAGTAGTGTTCACCGATATCTCGCGAAACGATATATCCCCGCAAGTGTACGGGTCGTGAGAAGTAGTTAAAATGGACCTAAGAGTCTGGATTATCATTCCCACAAGGATTGCTTACTAATTACCAAAATATGTAAATTCTTATCTAAATTTGAATCAAGAAATGAGTTTCGATTGTTTTAAAACTAAAATTTTGAACGATGACTAAAAGATTAAACCTTTGCATATGATGGAGATTTCAAAATTTCTACTGTTTTTAAATATGGTTGAATGTAGTTGGGATTCACGGGTTCACCTAGCCAATTAAATCAATTTTAATTCCAGATTTCATCTTCTAAAAATGTGTTTGATCAAATTCACTAAATCAAATTGAGATTCCCCTCTCGAGTTTAAATCAATCCTACCTAAATAAGTCAATCTTGTATCTCTACAGCGGGTCTAAATATTCCTTATCTAGATGCATTACACGCAAGAATTCACACACGATCGCACTAATCACAAGAGCATATCTCTATCTCTCGTTCAATTAACGGATTAATTACCTAGATCTATATTATTAACTCACATCTCGGATTATGGAAATAACACATGAAATCATGAAAGAGTGGTCAGTTCATTTACGCATTAAACACAATAACAAATCAACACATGCATTGAAGCGTTAAAACAAGAAATATGGAATTGAAGTAATTGACTATGCTACATCGTGAATCCCAACGTTAAGATTAGTTGCTCATTACGAACGAATGATAAAAACAATATAAATCAAAATATTAAACATGATGGAATTTATGAAATTAACGACAAGAAAATAAGTCTTGCACCAAGAATTGAATTCCCGTGTTAATCTTCTAACCTCCACCGCTTTTCCGTGCTTGAATCTCCCTCAAAATTGATATCGAATTGCCATGAATTCTCTGCTGTCAAGCTCTGCAAAATTCCTCTTCTCGTCGCCTCTCGCGCTCTATATATCTTAGGTTAAATTCTCGAGTAAAATCTGTCAAAATCGTGCACAAAAGCCATAACTAGGCCCATTCGGAAGCCCACGCGATCACGTGGTAGGGAGGCCATCGATCGCGTGGTAGAACCTTTTTAATTCAACCTCAAAAATTCTCCTAAATCGCGATCGCTACATGGATGGGTGGCGATCGCGTATAGAGGCTTTTTTATGCGAATCTCCATCTTTTCCTTGCCTTTCAAGTTAGTCCTCTGGTTTTATTTACGCGGTGCATCCTCAACTTCTGATTTGATCAATTTGACCCTAGAACTTCTGTTTCTCTTCAATTTTTTTACTTTTGACCTTTATTTCCCGCAATTGCTTCCTTGTTCCTCTTTTTGAATAAAATCTTAAATAACAACAATTAAACACAATTTGGGTAGAATAAATTCATAAAACGCAATGATATATTCTCGTTTTGACATATCCCCAAGTGTATAAAATACACTTATCAAATACCCCCAAAATAGAATTATTGTTCGTACTCGAACAATGGATAATAACTACAAAATCGAAGAGATAAGAGATAAAATATTTTTGTTGTGTCAGCATGCTTACCATATGCTTCCATAGTCCAAATCAATTCACGCTTTAAGCAGAAGTTATGAACAACAATGCAAAATAATTTTTAGTTATATCATGCCAGAGTTTCAAGTGTGTGTGTGAATAGCCAACGTCAAACACATACTCATGCAAAAGATATACTCAACACTGTGTGACTTAGTATGCATAATCAAGCCCGAATCCCATGTGGTCAATCTATGATTTCTAATGAAATTCTTTTCAATGCTCAGGGACGATCACCACTTTCTGAGGGATGATCACAACTTTCTGCTTTTCTCTCACATCCCGAGTTTCTATCTATGTGGGTTCTCAACATTTTTCATTGCTTTTTCCACACGAGACAGTCAGGATTAGAAATATGTGCACAATAAATCAAAAGAAAGCAGTCAGCAATTCTACAACCTCAACCACCACATCTTAGTCAACTAAGCTTATACCATATATATATATATATATATATATATATATATCATTTTTTTTAAATTGGCGACTTTTTCTTTTAATTGTCCCCGTCTTTTACCATCTTTGTGCAGAACTTTTCATACTTGCTTTCTATATGACCCCTGTAGCGGGCTTTCGAATCGGAAGCTCCTAAACCAGTTAGCTTTAGGGTACCTGGTTCAAAGAACCCCTCAGATGTACTTGCCCGAGTCATAAAGGCTTAAACAGAAAAGTTAAAGATGTTTTAATGTCTTATGTGTAAGTCTATTCCCCGTACTTGCTTTCTAATTGACCCCTGTAGCGAGCTTTAGGTCGATGACTCCCAAACCAGATGGCTTTAGGGCACCAGGTTTGAAAGACACCTCGGACTTACTTACTCGAGTCAAAAAGGCATTTGAAGAGTAGAATAAGACCTTCAACATTTTTCTATTTTTATACTAGAAATGGTTTATACCAGTTGACCAAACTGCAATGACTAAAGTGCAAAAGCAAGTATCACAGACCTCCAACCCATCAATGCACACAAATTCCAACCATTCTATCCCCAAACTTGCCTTTAAGCATGATTGGTTCTAATTTAGGGATGGAATGTCTAATGATCTAAGTTAAGGGATTTTCAAGTCATTTCTCAGTTCAAATTGCATAAGTTTTGCCCCACATGCATTAAACAAAATCCCTCAAACAAGCAATTATCCAACACTGGCTATGTAAGCAATGAATATGAATCCAACAAAATATAACTAGTTCAAAATAAGTTCATGCTTTGATGTTGTTCAATTTTTCAAGCCTAAGTACAAATTGATTCATACCATATCCTAGGCAGTAAATAAGTCAACACAAATTTTCAAAAAAAAAAAAAATTGGAAAGCAAAAGACAGCAAATAAAAGACCAAGTTGTTGCATTAATTAATAGGGGTTGAAGAGTTACATAGTATGAATTAATACAGGCCAATAAACGAACAAATAAAAAACAGTCTAAAGTTAGCAACTACCCCCCCAAACTTGAAAATTACATTGCCCTCAATGAATCAATAAAACAAAGAAGAATAAAAAATAGAAGGCAGAGTAAAAAGAAAAAGATCAGGAACTTCTTGGGGGTAGGTCCACCTGCTGTGGCTGAGATGGTCCTGCGGCGTCCTTATCCAACCGTCCTTCTATCCTCTCCAATCTTCCTTCAATACCCTCAGTTGTCCTTTCGATCCCCTCCAATCTTCTCTCAATGGAGAAGAGCCTGACTGACACACGTGCGATCTGACCGCTGAATTCTGTCATCGTATGGCGCATAATGTGCTGCTCTCCAGCTATGTTAGCTTGAACCAGACGGCCAAGTTGTTGTCCCAAAATGTCCAGCTGCCTTTGCTGCGCTGCTTCAGCTTCCCTCCTCATGTTCACTGTGCGTGTCAAGTCAATTAACTCCAATAGCATATGCCGTAGGAGTCTCTCATCACCCGGAGGAGCTGGTATATGTACTGGTGCAGCTGGTCTCGCTGGATCTGTTGGAGCTGCAGGGTCAACTGGGGCAACTGGGTCCGCTGGGGCTAATGGAGGAGCTGGTGGTCCTTGAAGCACACTAGGCCTCGTGCTCTCTCGAGTACGTCTGCTAATAATCGTTCCAAGAGGTGCATGCTCTTCATGGGGCAACAGCTCAACTCCCTCTGCCACGCAAATGGCACTGATCAAGCAAGGAAACATGATCTGGCGACCTGTGTGAAGCTGGGAGGCAAGTGTAATAATGAAATAAAAAAATATGTCTTCCTAAATCCAACTTGCGCCCCCTGGCTAGATGGTGAATCATTCGAGCCCGATCTTCATTGAACTCTGTCATGTACAATGTTGGGTCTCTGTTGTGGCACATGAAGATATGCAGAATCTTGATACTCTCTGTGAGCTCACCGTGTTTGGAGGCATTATTGTACCTACAATGAACAAACTCATCATTAAAATCAATGTGAGTGGAAAAATACAAGAACAATTGCGCAAACCCCCAAACTTGTGAAAAATTGCACAATAGGAGTGAAAGAATTGAAGACTGACTATTGCTTTTCAACCTCAGTTATTATGCCGAAAAAATAAAAAAATTTGAGAAGTGCCCCGGGCACAGTAAAGTGCTTCACTTCATGAGTAACATACGAAAATTGTAGAGCAAATGGATAAAAGATGAATAGTGAAATGGCTTGACGAAGTGGTGACGTGAGCTTGCAATGGCCCTGCAGTGACCTTGCAATGGTGCAATGTGGCTTACAATGGTGCTAGAATTGTAAATATGCAATTGTGTGCATTGTAATGAGCCAAAAAGCAAAATTATAGCATAAATTCAATGAGAAACATGTAACAATGATAAGTGCTCGAGTGGATTTCTCAAATTGCAACAAAATTCTAGTTGGGGCATTTTATCGAACACATTGAAGGCATTACAAATATTATGAAGAAATCACAACAATGTGCAAATGGAAGTTACCCAAAATCTTGACCCATCATTTCAACCCACAAACAATCCACATCTTAACCTAACCCATGCTCCATTCGACCACATACACGAGTTCTCAAATATAGGGTAAAATCGGTCAAAACAAGAAAAATTGCAAATTCCTTGTGATTACTTACCTTGGATTAGTGATAAGGAGAGTGATTGAGCTTGATTTTGCACAAATGTGAAGGTGGTAAGCCAAAGATTCGAGAGGCGAATGAAATGGTGGCGAGAGTGAAGCCTTCTCACCCGGCAGCATTGGATATGGCATAAGTGAAGCTGCCGGGTTTTTAAAAATGAATTCTCGGGCCCAGTTCACCCACTCGATCGCGTGGTAGATGTAAAAAAAAAAATATGTTGGAAAATATGCACCTTGTCGCGATCACGCCTATGGCTAGGCAGCAATCGCGACTTAACCTATGAATTTTTTTTTTTTTTTTAATTTTTTTTTTCAAATTTGTGCACTTTATTTTGACAATTGCAATAGACCCCAAAATGATTTTAAATGTGACTGATTATGATTCTCAACCTCTAACCATAATCGACTAGTGAGGGGGCTCGGGAATGACAACTAAGCCTATGTACTCAGATTTCATAAAAATTCTATAATGTGCCTAAAATTCCTAATCATGCAAAGAATGACTGAGATGAATGAAAATTTCACAAAAACATTTTAACGAGCACTAATGCATAACTAATGCACAAGTCATGAATGCAATAATGAGAAAATGATGAAAATGCTAGAATAAGGGAAAAATAAAGCATAATAAATGAAAGAGAAGAAAAATTGGGTTGCCTCCCAACAAGCGCTCCGTTTATAGTCTCAAGCCCGACTTTCTGTGTTGTTCACTCTGGAATGGAAATGTCAATGTATGACTTCTCCTTTTCAAAGTAAACCTCAAAGTAATGCTTGATTCTCTGCCTATTGACTTTAAAATGACCTTTTGTTTGATGATGAAGCTCAAACGTGCCATATGGAAACACTTGTGCAATTGTGAATGGACCAGACCATCTTGACCTCAATTTTTCAAGAAAGAGCTTCAAGCGTGAGTTGTACAAGAGCACCAGATCTCCAACCTGAAACTCTCTCCTGTGAATATGGAGATCATTCCACTTCTTAGACCAATCCTTATAAATTGATGCATACTCATAAGCTCCTAAGCGAAACTCATCCAATGCATTAGGTTGCAAAAACCTCTAATCTTTAGCTGAGTCCATATCAAGATTTAACTGATTTAAAGCCCAGTATGCCTTGTGTTCAAACTCAACAAGCAAATGACACGCTTTTCCAGATACCAACTGAAATGGTGATATCCCGATAGGGGCTTTGAAATCTATCATGTATGCCCACAAAGCATCATCCAATTTGTTAGCCCAGTCTTTACGGGATGACTTCACTATTGTTTCCAAAATCCTTTTCAATTGTCTGTTTGATGTTTCCACTTGCCCACTAGTCTGCGGATGATAGGCTATCCCCATGCGATGATGAGTCCCATACTTGGCCAGAACTACCTTTAATAACTTGTTGTTGAAATGAGTCCCACCATCACTTATTATCGCTTTTGGTACTCCAAACTGAGTACAAATATTCTTTCTGATAAAATCAACTACAATTCGGGCATCATTTGTTGGACATGCTTTTGCCTCCACCCACTTCGATACATAATCAACTGCCACCAGTATATATTTGTTGTTGTTCGAAGGTGGGAACGGACCCATGAAGTCAATTCCCCATACATCGAACACTTCAACCTCCAAAACAATGTTAAGTGGCATCTCATGCTTTGATGATATATTTCCAGTTTGTTGGCATCTGTCGCATGCTTTAACAAAAGAGAAGGCATCCTTAAACATAATTGGCCAATAAAACCGACATTACAAAACTTTAGCCGTTGTTTTAGTAGCTCCCATGTGTCCACCATATGGAGATGAATGGCATCTCTCTAGAACAGTAATAATCTCCTCATCTGGAATACAACGTTTGATTATTTGATCTGGTCCCCTTCTGTACAAGAGTGGGTCTTCTCAATAAAAGAATTTCAGATCGTGGAAAAATTTCTTCTTTTGCTGATATGTAAAATCAGGTGGCAAAACATTGCTGATCAAGTAATTTACATAATCTGCAAACCAAGGCCCCTTATTCTTCTCTACCTGCATCATGCGGGCTAAAAGCATCAACTGTTCATCTGGAAATACTTCTTTTATGTCCTCAAGACTCTCCTGATCTACTTGCTCCAATCTAGATAAATGATCTGCAATCTGATTTTCTGTACCCTTTTTATCCCAAATTTCAATGTCAAACTCTTGAAGCAGTAAAACCCATCTGATCAATCTAGGCTTGGCATCTTTTTTTCCAAATAAATACTTCAACACAGAGTGATCAGTGTAAACCACCACTTTTGATCCTATGAGATAAGACCTGAATTTGTCGAAGGCAAATATCACTGCTAACAGCTCTTTCTCAGTTGTGGCATAATTTATCTGTGCATCAGTCAATGTTCTGCTAGCATAATAAATTACATGGAAAATTTTATCCTTTCTCTGCCCTAATGCTGCCCCCACAGCATAGTCACTCGCATCACACATGAGCTCGAAAGGCAAACTCCAGTCTGGTGCTATGATGATTGGTGCAGTAGTTAATTTTTCTTTGAGTGTATAAAAAGATGATAAAAACTCTTCAGAAAAATTAAAAACAACGTCTTTTTCCAATAGATTACATAGGGGCTTAGTGATTTTTGAAAAGTCCTTTATAAATCTCATGTAAAACCCATCATGGCCCAAGAAACTTCTTACTCCTTTAATTGAGCTAGGTGGTGGTAATTTTTCAATTACTTGAATTTTAGCCATGTCCACTTCAATTCATTTTTCTGAAATCCTGTGGCCTAGCACAATCCCCTCGTGCACCATAAAATGACACTTCTCCCAATGTAACACCAAATTTGTTTCCGTACATCTTTTAAGCACTAGGGAGAGATGGTGTAGACATTCATCAAACGAGGATCCAAAGACTGAAAAATCGTCCATAAAGACTTCAATAAAGCGCTCCAGCATATCGGAAAATATTTCCATCATGTATCTCTTGAAGGTTGCTGGAGCGTTACACAGTCCAAATGGCATTCTTCTGAAAGAAAATGTATTGTAGGGACAGATAAATGTAGTTTTCTCCTGGTCAGCCAGAGCGATGGCAATTTGATTGTAGCCTGAATATCCATCCAGAAAACAATAGTGTGAGTGACCTGCTAGCTTCTCCAACATCTGATCGATGAACGGTAATGGAAAATGATCTTTTCTGGTTGCAGCATTCAGTTTCCTGTAATCAATACACACTCTCCACCCGATTACTATCCTTGTAGGGATCAACTCATTGTTTTCATTAGCAATCACTGTCATGCCCCCCTTCTTTGGTGCTACATGAACTGGACTGACCCAAGCATTGTCTGAAATCGAATAGATGATACCAGCATCAAGTAGTTTTAAAATCTCTTTTCTCACCACTTCTTTCAAAGTCGGATTTAGTTTGCGCTGTCCCTCCACTGATGGCTTGGAATCATCTTCCATCAAAATCTTATGCATACAAATAGTCGGACTAATATCCTTGATGTCTGCAATAGCCCATCCAATTTCAGTTTTATGTTCCTTCACCACCCGAAGCAGCCGTTCTTCTTCCAAAGCTGTCAAGTGGCTTGAAATGATAATTGGCGAAGTTGATGACTCCCCCAAAAATGTATATCGCAGGTGTGCTGGTAAAGGTTTCAACTCCAAAGTGGGAGGATTTTCACCAAATGGCTTAAAGTAACGACCTCCTCTGAGCGTGAACCTTGGTGATGCTTCCAATTCATTAGCCATCCTTGCAACTTCCTCTTTATCCGAGTTTACAGACTTTGACTGAACAATGCACGCCTCCAACGGATCTTTAGGATGTTCCTCATCATATACACCTTGTACTGCTTCTTGCACAAGATCTACTTTGAAACAGGTGTCCAACGATGAAAGATACTTCATGAACTTAAAGATGTTGAATGTGATCTTCTCCTTATCCACATGAAGCACTAGTGTTCCTTCATGAACATCTATCAATGCTTTTTCAGTTCTCAAGAATGGTCGTCCCAGAATGAGCGGGATTGTCTTATCTTCCTCCATATCCAGTATAACAAAATCTGCAGGGTAAATGAATTTACCCACTCTTATCAACATGTCTTCAAGCAACCCCAAGGGTATTTTATTGAACGATCTGCTAACTGCAAGGAAATGGTAGTTGGTTTTGCTTCTCCAATCCCAAGCTTCCTGAAAATAGATAGAGGCATTAAATTAATGCTAGCACCTAAATCACATAAAGCAGATTTAAAATCAATAGAACCAATAGTGCAAGGGATTGTGAAACTCCCTGGATCCTTCAGTTTGGGAGGCAATTTCTTCTGAATTATTGCACTGCATTCTTCGATCAGCATCACTGTCTCATGCTCGTCCAGCTTCCTTTTATTAGTGAGGATTTCTTTCATGAATTTCGCATAGCTCGGCATTTGGGTCAACGCCTTTGCAAAGGGAATGTTGATATGCAGCTGCTTGATCTTCTCGATGAACTTAGAAAACTACTGGTCAAGCTTATGTTTCCTCAGCCTCTGTGGGTGTGGGATAGGAGGTACGTAGGCTTTAACTGGGTTCGGATCCTTCTTCACTTGATCATCTGACCAGTCGAATTTTTCGATTAGATTTTCTTTCTTCATCTGATCTTCTTCTTCCTCTTCCTCTGCCTCTGCCTCTGTGACAGTTTCTGATTTATCCGTTCTTCTCACATTGATTTCGGGAAATTGGACCCCACTTCTGGTTGTTATGTCTTGTACTTGCTCTCTCGGATTTGTTTCAGTATTACTAGGCAGTTTCCCTTGTTGTCTTTCCAATATGTCATTTGCCAACTGTCCCAATTGAATTTTTATTTCCTTAAAGTCAGCTTGATGACTCTGCAGCAGCTGGAGTATCAATTCTTCACTGGAGGTCTTCTTCACCTGTTGTTGTTGCTGTTGAAACCCTGGCTATCGTTGGACGTTTTGATTGTTATCCCATGAAAAGTCTGGATGCTTCCTCCATTCAGGGTTGTACGTCTGTGAGTACATTCCCCCTTGTTGCCTCTGACAGTTCCCAACAAAGTTCGCATGCTCCTTATCCGGTTGACCTTGATATGCCATAGGACACTCTGATAATGCATGATTCTCAAAACAGTAATCACAAACTATGGTTGTCTGTACTGCAAGCACTGGCTGCTGATTCATGCTATCAAATTTCTTTGTCAACGCATCCAATTTGGCATTAATAGCTGTAATTTCATTGACTGAAGCTATTCCACCAGACTTCTGTGCAGTACGATCTGAGTACCGCTGATAACTGTTCGCCGCCATTTTCTCGAATATTTCTGAGGTCTCTTCATATGTCAAATCCATCACAGATCTACATGCTGCTGAATCTGCATGCTTCTTGTTGTCATTGGTCAACCCATTGTAGAATGTTTGAATTAGGATCCAATCAGCTATTCCATGAGTAGGACATTGTCGAACCAGCTCGTTGAATCTCTCCCAAGCCTCAAAAATGGATTCCCCTGGCTATTGATTGAATGAGAGAATTTCACGCCTTAGCTTTGACATCCGGCCAGGTGGAAAGAACTTATCAACAAATTTTTGACGCATTACTTCCGAAGTCGTAATTGTGTGGAGGGGTAGCGTGTAGAACCATGCCTTTGCCTTGTCTGCCAATGAGAATGAAAATAGTTTCAGCTTCACAGCATCACTTGGAACTCCATTCATGCGCTGCATTTCACATAGTTCTTGGAAAATCCGTAGGTGTGCATGTGGATCTTCAGACGGCAGCCCGTGGAATACGACAGAATTTTGGATCAAAGAGATCAAAGAAGTCTTGATCTCAAAGTTATTAGCAGGGATAGCGGTGGCACTATGCACGTTCCAATGTTTCCAACTGGAGGAATCATATAATCTCTCAATGCATGCCTCCCATTGTTCAGTTGATTCTGGTGTTGAACAACAATTTCTGCTAGTAGATTATCTTGATTTGCTTGATTAATCTGAATTATGTTATCTGCCATTGCTAAATCTGTGTGTTGAGCTGCTTCCAACTATTGTTTGCGCATTTGTCGAAAAGTGCGTTCAATTTCTGTATCAAAAGGAAGCAATTCAAAAGATTTAGTTCTTCTTGACATAAATTAATTAAAAAAAAGGGAAATAAAACAAGAACTAAAATAAAGCAAAATAAAATTAAAATTAAAGTAAGAACTTATTGGTATCGATATTAGTAAAAACAGTCTCCGGTAACGGCGCCAAAAACTTGTTCACCGATATCTCGCGAAACGAAATATCCCCGCAAGTGTACATGTCGTGAGAAGTAGTTAAAATGAACCTAAGAGTCCAGATTATCGTTCCCACAAGGACTGCTTACTAATTACCGAAATATTTAAGTTCTTATCTTTATTTGAATCAAGAAATGAGTTTCGATTGTTTTAAAACTAAAATTTTGAACGATAACTAAAAGATTAAACCTTTGCATGGGATGGAGATTTCAAGATTGCTACTGTTTTTAAATATGGTTGAATGTAGCTGAGATTCACGGGTTCACCTAGCCAATTAAATCAATTTTAATTCCAGATTTCATCTTCTAAAAATGTGTTCGATCGAATTCACTAAATCAAATTGAGATTCCACTTTCGAGTTTAAATCAATCATACATAAATAAGTCAACCTTGTATCTCTAAAGCGGGTCTAAATATTCCTTATCTAGATGCATTACACGCAAGAATTCACACACGATCGCACTAATCACAAGAGTATATCTCTATCTCTCGTTTAATTAACAGATTAATTACCTAGATCTATGCTATTAACTCACCTCTCGGATTATGGAAATAACACATGAAATCATGAAATCAACACATGCATTGAAGTGTTAAAACAAGAAATATGGAATTGAAGTAATTGACTAGGCTACATCGTGAATCTCAACGTTAAGATTAGTTGCTCATTACAAATGAATGATAAAAACAATATAAATCTTAAACATGATGGAATTTATGAAATTAACGACAAGAAAAGTCCCGTGTTAATCTTCTAACTTCCACCGCTTTTCCGTGCTTGAATCTCCCTCAAAATTGATGTCGAATTGCCAAGAAATCTCTGGTGTTAGGCTTTGCAAAAGTCCTCTTCTCTTCGCCTCTCGCGCTCTATATATATCTTAGGTTAAATTCACGAGTAAAATCTGTCAAAATCGCGCACAAAAGCCTAAACTAGGACCAGTCGGAAGCCCACGCGATCGTGTGGTAGGGAGGCCAGCGATCGCGTTGTAGAACTGTTTTTAATTTTGCCTCAAAAATTTGCCTAAATCGCAATCGCTACATGGATGGGTGGCGATCGCGTATAGAGGCTTTTTGATGCGAATCTCCATCTTTTCCTTGCCTTTCAAGTTAGTCCTCTGGTTTTATTTACGCGGTGCATCCTCAACTTCTGATTTGATCAATTTGACCCCAGAACTTCTGTTTCTCTTCAATTTTTCTACTTTTGACTTGTATTTCCCGCAATTGCTTCCTTGTTCCTCTTTTTTGAATAAAATCTGAAATAACAACAATTAAACACAATTTACGTAGAATAAATTCATAAAATACAATGATATATTCTCGTTTTGACATATCCCCAAGTGTATAAAATACACTTATCAGGTAGCCAATAGAAATTGACATCCATGTGCAGCATTAACTTGGAGTGAGGTGATGCACCAGCTCCATGTCCAAAGCCAGATTTTCCACCCTGTGAATTCAGTTTTTGAGATAAGCATGACAATGCACTTGTTTTGTTTAGTTGGGTAGTGCTACCACAAGTTCAAAATCTGGATTGACATATAAATTGCACAAGCTTTTGCACATTTTGAGCTCGATAAAAAGTATAAACATACATGGAACAAGAGGAACAAACAAAAACTCTGCACTGTCTTTCCTTCCTTCTATTCTCTCACTCCCATTCTCCATTCACACGCGTTACCAAACAATAAAATTTATTTGAGCCATTGAACAAGCCTAGCAATGCCATTACAGTAAAAAGTATAAGTTTTAAACTTCGGTAATCAGTCGATTAATGCATAGATGTAAGTTTAATGACAGAAACTCGATGCTTTAAACTTCAATGATCAGTCAAAGATATTGACATAAGTTTAATGATTATTGGGACAATTATCTCTAAAAGGGGCGAGTTTGTTTTTTTAATTGAAATTATATATTTTATTCATTATGATGATTGGCATACTTGTAAGTCAATTTTTGACGAGCTCGCAATAAAAATTCGCGGCTTGACTATTAGGACGAGCTAGTTCGCGACTCGTCCCACTTAACACTGGTCTCTAATATATACTCTAGTCCTTAACCTTTAAAATAAAGTAAATTAATTTATAACTTTTCATTATAAACTACTCAAAACTCTGTTATATTAAAAACTATCACGAGCTTTGCTGGATGAGCTCGACAATTTCATTACACTAAATGCATGACCTTCTTATCCTTAACCATCCTCAATAACCTAAAGCTCGTGTAAAGAAACTCGTTTTAATTGAGCATTTTCTATTATTCCGATAGAATTTTTAACTCGATCAAGATTGAGAAAGGTAAAAGGTACAATTTTTGAACTTTGCTAAACTAGGTTGCGTTGATTATAGAGATTCGACAAATGAACATTGTCTAACTCGAATTGTGCAATTGGGCTAAAAAATCAAACTAATATATCATGACAAGTAAAAAATTATTAATAAGTTTCATCAATAAGAATATTCAAAAGGTCCTGCCGGGTATTAAAAGGTCCTTTTGGAGAATGAGACAAATGAAAAATATAAATGGACAACATTATTATAAAGTAATTAATTAATTAATTAATATTTTATTTATAATACCCTAAAACATATATATTCTGTATTATCGAGTTCACGATATTATTATATCAAATCTAATTGAACAATTTTTCTTCTTCAATGTCCTCACTCGTATTGTATACTTTAATGGTTGCTCCGGCAAAGAATTGTCTCATTCCAATTAAGACAAAATTACGTTTGCTTCAATCTGACCGGAAAGAGATAATAATCATTTTGAATTATGTGGAGTCAAGTCTTCCTTTTTGTATTTTTTTTGGAAAACTTTCAAGATATTACTTTTGATTCAGAATGTATTATTGAATACCCTGACACAAAATTAATTTTTCGATTCCAATATATCCGTTTGCTCATTATTTCTGAGGTCAACAATGCTTTAACTAGTGTTGCTTAAGCCCCAGTTTGATGTACATTTCAAAGCGAAATTGATGTTGAAAAATAGGAAAAAGTTTTGGATTTAAGTGCAGAATATTTTATTGTGTAAATGTGTTGTTAAAAAGAGTATAAAAAAAGATTAAAAAATAAGAAACAAACATAGGTTGAATGATGAAGACTACATCTACAAATGCTTTTCAAAATTGTTAGGTAATTTTGTGTTACCAAATTAGCCCTTTGGCTATGATGAAAAATCGAGATCCGTTTTAACTTTAGACTTTTATAAGTCAATATTGAAGAATAATTTAATCCACAACATAATTGTTTGTAACCGAATCTGGTCGAGTATTTTGAGAAAGTCAACTCAATTGGGAATTTGGAATTGATGCTCAACACCCACATTGAAGATTAAGATAAAGATAAAGATGAAAAATGGATAAAATAACTTGACTATATTGTGATTTTTTTTTTTTTTTTTGGTTTTGGTACCTAATTATTTGGAGTCTATCTCGATTTTATTCAAAAGATGTCCAAAATAGGCCTCCAACCAATACTCCACGTTCCAAGCTATTGTAACATATTATATTCAGGCTTCTAATTTTTCTTGAGAGAAAAAAACCACCGAAAAAGTATTCAGCCTCTGTTGGTGCTCTTCTTCGTGAATAGACTCGATTATTGTTTCTTTCTTCGTGAAATTAGCTACTGTCTTTCTTCGTTAACACTGCCTCTTGTTCCTGTTCCTCTTCGTGGGTTGCCTTCTTATTTCTTAAGTCTTGTTATTCATCCATTCAGTTGGTTATTGCCCATACATCCTTCGTGGCTGTACACATTTTAAAAAAGTGGTGCTACACCTTGTGATTGTGCATCGATTTATCTAAGCCAAAACAAAAAGGGGGAAATCAAATTTCTAAAACCTTATGCCCCGTTCTCTTTGCCGTTTTCAGCCCGTTTTGAGTTTTCAATTTTTAGAAATATCGAAAACGGGTTCACTTTTCCCATTTTCAGAAATACGTTTTCCAAAATACAAAAAAATAAATAAATAAATAAATAAATAAAGGAAACTCAAAACGAATTTATTGCGTTTTGAATATTTTGTATTAAAAAGTACAAAACGCGCGTTTTGGACTTCCTTTTTTTTTGTAATTTTTTTTTTTTTAATGTGAGACACTACTTTCACTTGAAGTTCTTATGTTATTTTGCCATTATATATAGATCAATGTTAGGATTTTTTTATTTTTTATTTTTGGGTAAATATGAGACACTTCCTTCACTTGAAGTTCTTATATTATTTTGCCATTATATATAAATCCATGTTAAGATTTTTTTTTTTTTTTTTTGTAAATGTGAGACACATCATTCACTTGATGTTCATATATTATTTTGTCATTATATATAGATCTATGTTAAGATTTTTTTTATTTTTTATTTTGTAAATGTGAGACACTTCCTTCACTTGAAATTCTTATGTTATTTTGCCATTATTATATATAGATCCATGTTAATATTTTGTTGGTATGAGTTGGATTTTTGTTTAGCTGAAACAATATTAATGATGAATTTATTGACATAGAGAACTAACTGATTTATTGACATTAAAATTAATGTAATTCAACAAATCAACCATTTTTTACATATAAAATATTACAAAATAAATATATCAGAAAATTACAAAGTAAACGTATTTTTCAGTTTTCTATTTTTGAAAACAGTTTTCCAAAATTACAAAGAGAACATGTTTTCAGCAATCCCAAAACAAACAACCAAAATCCAAAATTCAAAACAAAATCCAAAACTCAAAATTAAAAATCGAAACACAAAGAGAACGGCCTCTTAGTTTTTTTATATTGTTGATTTTCATTTATTTGCTTTATTTCGCTCTAACTATTTGATTTGTTTGAATTATAGGTTGGATTAGCGCATATCATTGGTATCAGAGTAATTTGTTGCATTTTGGTTCAGAAATTTGAAGAAAATCGAAAGAACAGAAGCTGTGTAGTTCAAGATTTTTGAATTGAAAATCCCCGATTCTAGCCAAATCAGTGATCGGTTGGTGAAACGGAGACCACTATCGTACTCAGCAAGTTGAGGCGGTTTCAAGTGTGGAGAGCATGATTTTTCGGCAGCGGTGGCGACGCGTGGTTTTGGGGCTAATTTTTTTTTCAAAATCTTTATTTTGTTATTTCTAAAAACCGTGTGCTCTTAGTTTTGTGTTTCAAGTCTTGCTGTGAAAGTTGGACTAATTTGCCCCAGATCGTGTGAAAATCGGATTAAGATTGAAATTTTCCAGATGCCCAGGCTTTGAAAAAATAACTCTAAGGACTCGTTTCTCTCGATTTTACGGATACAGAAAGTCCGCTCTAGTAAATTGGATAGAACTTTTAATTTATCGCACTAGCAGATCATAGTGTTGAGTGATCATTAGGATTGAGGGTTTCCAATGCTTTATAACCATTGGTTGTTGGTAGAATTTATGACTACGTGCTTTATTTGTGTTCTTTAATTTCTATGTGAAATTATTTGATTGTCATTTTCAGATTAAATTTTTTTGTTGAATTCTATTGCTTTAGTTATCTCTTAATTACTTAGACTTTGTCCTGGATTCCTATTCTAGTTTTGATAAGTGCTTTATTAGCACGTATTTAATTCACTTATTATCTTATTTTGTCATTGGTTTGATCCTATTGAAGTATCGTTTAATGCACTTTCACTTATTGTGCTATGTAAGGTCAAAAAGAAGAAAAGAAAGGAAACAGGACCAAAGAAATACAAAAAATCAAGAAGTGAGGTTCAAGGGCATATTCAAAGAGCTCCAAATCAATAATGGCATGTGGGAAGAATATTAGATGCAAAAATAATGGTCAAAGAAGGTTTGGGGAGAAGTTGGAAATCAAAAACCCATAAGGATTTTGATCACGAATTTTAGTTATAGAATGAAGCTCAATTTTGTCATATAAGGCCTTCGAATTTAGGAATATTTATTTCACAAATAATTGTAGACATTTGAGTTTTCTTTCCAACGCAACTTGAATCACCATAATCAGACTTCGGGAGAGAAAGTTATGACCAAAACATCAAGCACGGGTGCTTCTCGGTAGAGATGCACTTACGACCGTAAATGACAAAGTTACGGCCGTAACTTCTAAATTCCGAAAATTTTCAGTAGCTCACTTACGGAGGTAATGGCCATAGTTACGGCCGTAACTTGCTCGCCAAGAAATTTCCTTATCTGATTCAAGGTCTATCTTTGGTATATCTTGTGGGTAAAGTTAGGGCACGATTTTGGGAGTATTTAAGGAGCAAAATCACCATAAAAAGGAGACGGAACATTGAGGAAAATTGAGAGCAAAATATAGAGCATTCTTGGAAGATTTTCAAGCGCAAGAATAACAACAACAATGAAACTCATGAAGCAACTTGAAGAATCTACCACAACCATGCTAGGCTAAATTATATGTCTTGTTCAAAGGGAAAGTTGTGTTAACTTGATTATATTATTTTCTTTTCCTACAAATTAGTAGCGTGAATTTATTCATTTATTTCAATTGTTGCGTTATTGAGTTTTGAATGTTTTATTGAATTTAGTTGATTTATAAATTTAATTTGGCCAATTAAATTGTTTAATCTCTGAATTCATGTATGTGCTAAGTTTAGATCTTTGATCCGTAATTGTCATTAGATCTTGACCTTGGTAGCAAATAAATCTCCTGCAAATTTAGTAATAATTCGACTTGGATTGATTAATTCAAGCTCGTGTAATTAACGATCCAATTCAATCTATTCTTCTAAATTTTTATACTAGTCGTGCATTAAATCCTAAGAGCTTGTTTAGGATTGTCCGTGGCTAGAATTGGTTCGAAGAACTTGTTTTGAGTCAATACACATAAGGAAGAATTTAGATAATCCGAGATTGTTGATTATTTATGATTGATAATTGAATAGAGATATAAACACGTTACAAGGAAAGGTATAACATTAATTGAGGGCACAATCGAACCCGAGAACAAGATTTCTTCTCATATTAATTCTCTAGTCCTATTTAATTATTTATTTTATGCATAATTTTTATTTAACCAATTCAAACAACAAACCCCCCCATTCCATTCTAATCGATCGAACAACTAAAATTAGTTTCCGTTCCTCGTGTGATCGACCCTTACTCTCGCTACTACATTATTAATTAATATTTGGCGAGTAAGGAATTATTTATTATTTTGGTGCATTGCGACACGCATCAAGTTTCTTCCCTTGACTTGAGAACTTGAGTATCACGGAATCTTGGGGTTCTATAATAGAGTATATTTTGTGAAACCATAGGAATATTGTTTTTGGTTACTTGGTGTAATTTGTGGTTTTCTTCTTTGGTATTTTAGATACTTGTGCTTGTCTTAAGTACATTTTTGGTAAAATGTCTACACATCATTTTGAATTGGGGGTCTTTAACAGTAAGGGAGATTTTTCAATATGGCAACAAAGATGAAGGATATTCTTGTTCAACAAAAAGTTTCAAAAGCTATTGATGACACCTTTTTCTTCAAATTTGACTGCTGGAGAGAAAGAGAAAAAGGAGTTGGATGATTTGTTTGAATTGTAGGTTGGATTAGTGCATATCAAAAATGTTTGTCGTTAAAAGTTTTCTCTCATTTTCACGTCAGTCATGTTCTTTTGTGCAGATCTGTTGTCTAGTTAACGGTTCATTCAACTAAAATTATACAGGTATGCATGTGAGTAAACAGATTGCATTAAAAAGAGGTGATGTGTATAATTTTAATTGAGTGGCAGTTAAGAGGACAACATATCTAGACTTTTTTTTTTTTTTCAAAAACTGTAATGGTTCAATCCGGTAAATAATGACATCCCACCAATTAAGAAGAAGAAGGAACGAATGAATGATAAAATTAACTGGCCTTGCAAGATATATATATATATATATATATATATATATATATATATATATATATATATATATATATATTATGGATACAACTTTAAGAGCAAGAAAAGTCCAAATTTATTGCTGATTTTGTGGAGAATCTTTCTTCTATACATGGATTATTATTTTCCAAAATATTATTTTTGTTTGAAAATATTACATTAGTTCTCAAAATGGTTGCGGATGAAATTTTCTTTTAAAATCTCCATTTGCTAGTTATTGTACTATTACTTAGCTTGAGAGCTGCTTTTGGAAACTCTTTAGAAGTAAAACCTGGTGGAATCAGGTGTTTAGATATAGAAAGAGAAGCTCTTCTCAAGTTCAAACACAAGGTCGTTGATGAATATGACCTACTTCTTCTTGGGAAACGAAGAAAGATAAGAAGGATTGTTGCCAGTGGAGAGGTGTTCCTTGTCAAAATGAAACGAATATCGTAGTTGAGCAATATGGCCTACTCTCTTGCTTGTTCATATATGCACTTGCCTTTTGGATGAATATGATCGTGTGTATAATTATAAATAATGAGCGTATACAAACTTTTATAGTAGTTTTGATTACAAATTACAATTGAAGAATATTCAAATTATTCAAAGTTAAAAAATTATAATATGATACCTGATTTTATAAACAACAACCTTCAACTGTGAAAATACTGATGTAATTTTCCTATTTTTCATCATTTAATTCGAAGTCTGATGGACATCGATTAAAAGCTATCAACATGAAACGATTTTCACACTGATTAGTAACACCAATGCAATGCACATATTCAGGCTAGTTTTTTGTGAAAAGAACTGGAAATGAGAAAAGCTTGGGGGTCTGGAACCTCCTTGCCTCGAGGCTCGGCCATTGAGCTTGCGTCCGAAACTGCAATATAAAACCATTTCAAGATAAATTATAAAACAATATTAGTAAAATATTTTTGAGAAAGAGTTTAAAGCAATATGCGTTTACACGTTCATGGGCATATAAGCCCTTTTTTGCAATTGAGATCAGTAGTCATGATGAAAAAGTAAATAAAACAACCAAATGACTAGAAGGAAATTAATGATGTAAATTAATTATACTTGCCATTTAGTCTGGAAATTTTCTCATGAATCTTCTCGCATATATTGCCGTTTTCACATACATCCAATCTCCAATGTTTATCCAGAAGTTGAAGTAGGCGATTCTCCAAGAATTCTTAAAGTACAGAGTACCAACAACTGCCCAAAATCCAGTGATGAAACCAAATGCCATACAGATGTAAAACTGATAATCTTCTTCAGCATTGTTGCCATTACCATGATCAGTCACAACAGGGCCACATGTATCTCCGGGACACTCTTCCAGAGGAAGCCCACAGAGTTCATCATTGCCAGAAAAAGTAGAGGAGTTAAAGCTTTGTAGTTGAGTGCTTAATGGGATCTTCCCCTCCAAATTATTGTACGATAAGTCCAAAATGCTGAGAAAATGTAAAAGAGCAAGACTGTTCGGAATCTCCCCAGAAAGTTGGTTTCTAGACAAATCAAGCCATTCCAACATCTCCATTTGACCAATGTTTGAAATGATATTTCCTGTCAAATGGTTTCTTGATAAGTTCAAGAAAACTAAACCTCTCATATCAGAAAATTGTTGAGGTATAGCTCCAACTAAAGTATTGCTAGAAAGATCGATGCCTTTTACAAGTCCTAGTTTTCCATGTTCCGTCTCCCGTCCTTTCCATTGAACTAAGATATTGTCAATGTATCTATGGAGCATAAAAGTACCTGGGTTGTATGGGTCATTAGGAACCATAACTTCGGTGCTTTCAATTGAACTATTTCGTTGAACCAAAGAAGTAAAATTGTTCAAACACTGCAGAATTTCTCCCGATATGTTATTTCTAGAAAGGTCCAAGATTTGAATATTGGTGAGGTGGCAAATTGTCGGAGGTATGTCTCCATGAAATTTATTGGATCGAAGGCTAAGAATGGTCAGATTTTTTAGGTTTGTTCCTATCCATGGTGGAATATTTCCCGTTAGCTTGTTTTCTCCCAAATCAATTATTCTCAACTGTGTGCAATTCTTCAAAGAATAAGGCAATTCGCCGATCAAGCTATTGTTGCGCAAGTGCAAAGTTTGAAGCTGATCCAGATTGCCCATAGTGTACGGAATTTTACTCGAAAACTTATTATTTGCCAAATTGAGAACAATCAAACCACTTCTGTTTGTCCAACAGTCGGGAAGCTCTCCTGATAACTGGTTATTCGAGAGATCAAGGATTTTAATGTCAAAATCACGGGAAATTCTACATATGTGAGAAATGGGTCCCGAAAACATATTGTTGGAGAGTCGTACTTCCATGGAATGAAAAGAAGATGAAGAAATTGTGCCAGAAAAATTGTTATAGCTTAAATCTATTAATCTAATATCAAACATAGATTCTCTTGAGAAATCAGGCATTCTGCCACCAATATTGTTATGAGAGAGATTGTACACTACCATAGAAGGCATACTCCATAACCACCTAGGTAAGGTATCTGATATACTAGCAAAAGACAAATCAAGCTCATTAAGATGACTTTGAGTTTGGAGCCATTTTGGAAAATGAAATCCCAAATTGCAATATTTGAGCCTTAAAGTGTACAAATCGAAAGGAGGAACCCAGTCAGACCTCAAGTTCAAAGCCAAGGAATTGAATGATAAATCAAGGTAGTATAATTTGGTAAAGTTTGAGAAGTGGTCTTCAGTGATTGTATCTTCCAACAAATTTGAATCGACATGCAAACTTCCAAGCTGCGAAAATACACTCAAATTCGCCAATAATTTTCCTCCAATTTGATTATCAGACAAATACAAAGTACTGAGATGTGAAGGTTTCCCAAGGCTTTGTGGTAGGAATCCTCTCAGTTGATTATTGTTAAGTAGCAACTGATATAAATTTGAAAACCTGGTGATGTCTGGGAAGGGACCAGAAAGTTGATTGTAAGATAGATCTAATGTGAAAATGTGTGTATCTGAGAAATTTTGAAATAACTCAACAAGGGATTTGTTTAAATTATTGTTGGATATATCTATTGATAAAAAATCTTGACTTAAATTTCCCAAATATTTTGGAATTCCACCGTGGAGCATATTCTCCGCCAAACTCAGCTTTTCAAGAGAAATCAATTCTCCAAAGACATCAGGAATATGACCATCTAATTGATTATGAGAAAGGTCTATTATACGAGTATTTCTAGTAAAGTTAAACAACCGTAGGAATGTGAAAGATGAAGTGAGATAATTTTTAGATAGACCGAGATAAACAAGTGAAGAGAAGGAAGAATTAACAAAGATATCAATCTCAGATGGAGTATCGTGAAGTTGACATTCACTCAAAATCAATGAACTCAAGGAAGGGATCTTTGTTACTTGGCGCAGCCAGTTGGTTTCACTAAGGTTAACAGAACTCAAGTCGAGAAATGATAATGAAGAAAGACGAGAAAGCCAATCAAGATTCTTCACTCTCAGGCCATAGTTGTCACTAAGGTCAAGTGTCTGTAGGTTTGTAAGGTTTCCAAGTTGACAAGGAACGTCCCCAGTGAAGTTTGAGGAATGAAGTTTCAAGTCCGTTAAATTTTTGAAGGAACCAATGAAATTTGGTATTGGACTTCCGCCAAAGTCGATTTCACTGAAGTCCAAATAATTCAAATGTTGCAACTCAACCAACGATGGACTAAACTCACCTCGCAGTCCAAGATGATTTAACCCGAGTTGGATTACTTGACCTTCTCCGTTACACATGACTCCATCCCATTGGCAGCATTCCCTTTGGTCTTTTCCACTTCCCCAGGATGAGAGAGGGTCATAATATGGTATTATAAGTCCATGCTTAAACTTGAGAAGTGCTTGTCTTTCAGTCTCTATGCACCTAACCTCTCCAAAAGAAGATACTGGAGTTGGTTTCTTGTATAGAAAAAGTACAAACAGCAGTAGTTTGATCAATCTTTTAATCTCCATTGCATTTTCTGATATCATGTTTACAGTGATAGCAAAAAAATTGAAGTTTCAGAATATTTTGTGCTCAAATGAAATCATCTATATATACATATATATGTATGAATATTTCCAAGTGGGGACCAAACCTGGCATGACTATGACTAGAGGACTCCTTTGGGATCTTTTGTTTGGTGCCTCATGATCATGATGAGGAGCTGACTCAGCTGAGGCAATACATCTTTTTCTCTCTCGTCTTTTTTGTTTGTTTTTTCTCTAGGGGCCTAAATAATACAAATGTAAAATGTTATATATTTGGTTTAAAAGGTAACGGATGTAAATGCACTTTTGGGAAAGATTCGGGGCTCAGGTGTATATTTCCCTATTTTGATACTCAAGAAAAGTCATATAACATCTATTAAATACTAAAAAATCGAATTTAATAATCGAATTTAATAATCTTTATTACCATGAGTTTTAATGTTACAAAAAATATTTTTCTCATGACTAACAATTAAATTTTTGCTAATAAGAAATTGAAATGTATATTATTCGTCATCATTATTTCGATTAAATTGTTTGTACAAATTGCATTGTTTGTATTTATTAACATATAATCAATGTTCTTACGATGACTAGATAATAATGCAAAACGTGTGGTACATTAGTGGTCAATGTTCCTACGATGACTAGAGAATAATTCAAAACTTGTAATCAATGTTAATGAGCTTGATTGTATAAGCCTGTTTGGCAAATTGTTTAAAAAATGTGCAAAGAGAGTCTTATAAGCTTCTATTTGGCAAATTTGTTTAAAAATATATTTTTAAACAAATCACATTTTTTAATCACACACATTTTCTTTCTTCACTTTTCAAACAAAAATTTTGAACAAATAGAAATGACATACATACTGTGAATGTTCTTACGATGACTAGAGCTCTTTCAGTTGAGTGTAGAGTCAAGATCATTTGATTTTAGTGTGGAAAGACTAGTAATATGAAAATAAAGGTTTCCAACAAGACAAATATTTAATTTGATTGAATGCAAAGAACACAATAACTTAAACCGGTGGAGTTGTGGAAGGATGTTTGGTACATTGTTGGTTGGAGATAAAGAGATTTAAAAAAAAAAAAATTAATATTAATTTTTTTTTCCTTTCATTTTTAACTATTATAATTCGAACTTGTTTGTACCTTTTGAAAAAATATGAGACTCTGACTGCAATCTTTTATTTATTTTTGTTTATTTAAAGAGGATGATAAATTCCTCATTTTATAACGTTTAAATGGAGAAATTGGATGGTAGGGTTGTTTTGCACAACACTTGATTAATTTGAGGGAATATACTATGCAAAATAAAAGGAGATAGGTACACTCGATGTAGGTTGATTTATAAGGTGCAACATATATATGTTTGATAGAAAACCTAATACGGAATTGGTTTGCTAAATGAAGGTTAAAGCGACGCTCAAAACTGGATAACAAAGATGTTTGGAGTTGATTTTGTTAATGCAAAAGGAAGAAACATGCTGGGAATGTTGACGAGGTTGCGGAGTTGTCTGCATCTGCTGGTATTGGGAATTCAAAGGTTGGGAAATCTAATTAAACAAATTTTCTTCTTCAATGTCACACTCGTATTTGTCTACTTTAATGTTTGCTCCGGCAAAGAATTGACTCATTTCAATTAAGACAAAATTATGTTCTCTTCAATCCAGCGGAAAAGAGATGAAAATCATTTTGAATTATGTGGAGTCAAGTCTTCCTTTTTGTATTTTTTTGGGAAAATTTTCAAGATATTACTTCTGATTCATACTGTATTATTAAATACCCAGACAAAATTTAATTTTTCGATTCCAATATTTCTGTTTGCTCGTTATTTTTTGAGGTCAACAATGCTATAAGTACCAAGTAGTGTTTCTTAAGCTCATGTCTGATGTACATTTCAAAGAAAATTTGACTTTTTGAATGTTGATTTTTTGGTGAATGTATTGTTGAAAAATTAGGAAAACGGTTTGAATTTACGTATATAATATTTTATTGTGTGGACGTGTTTTTAAAAACAAGTATAAAAAAAGATTGAAAAAGTGAGAATCAAACATAGGCTAAGTGATGAAGACCACATCTACAAATGCTTTTCAAAATGTTAGCAATTATAAAAGCTCTCTCTCATTTTCATGCTAGTGATCATGTTCTTTTGTGCAGACTTGTTGTCCTAAAATGTTGTCTTCTTAGCGGTTCATTCAATTAAAATTGTATATGTATATATGCGAGCAAACATATTTGAAACATATACAAATAGTTACATTAAAAAGTGGTGATGTGTACAATTTTAATTGAGTGGATAGTTAAGAGGACAGCAGTTATAGACTTTTTTTTTTTTTTTTAAACTATAATGGTTCAATCCAATAAATAATGGCATCCCACCAATTAAGAAGAAGAAGGAACGAATGAATGACAAAATTATCCGGCCTGCAAGAGATGTATAAATAATGGATACAGCTTTAAGAGCAAGAAATGTCCAAATTTATTGCTGATTGTGTGGATAATCTTTCTTCTATAAATGGATTATTATTTTCCAATATATTATTTCTGATTGAAAATATTACATTAGTTCTCAAAATGGTCGCCGGCGAAAAGTTCTTTCAAAATCTCCATTTGCTAGTTATCGTACTATTAGCTTGAGAGTTGCTTTTGGAAACTCTTCAGAGGTGAAAACTGGTGGAATAAGGTGTTTAGATACAGAGAGAGAGAGAGAGAGAGAAGCTCTTCTCAAGTTCAAACACGAGCTCGTTATGAATATGGCCTACTCTTTTCTTGGGGAACGAAGAAAGATAAGGATTGTTGTCTCCACGTGTTCCATGTTCGTTGTCAAAATGAAATTAATACCGTAGTTGAGCAATATTTAACCATATCCTGTGTAAACTTAAACTATTATAGAGTAGACATATTTATTGTTACAATAACAAGAGTTCGCAATAACCAAGTAATAAAGGCAACAAAGACACAAGAAAACCAGATAAGAAGTTTAACGCCAGATTTTTATGCTCGAAGGCCTGAGTTCACCCAACATTTGGCTACATCTCGTTGAAGCTCCGCTAAATTGGATTACGACTTCTATTTTATTAAGATTCACAAAGAGTACAATATATCAAAGATTACAAGCCGGATGTCAACAGATCGCACAAGAAACAGAAACCCTAAAGCTCTCAAAGATCACATAGATTAAAAATACACAAATTCCTCACTACAACCACTCTGTCGTAAATCAAAGAATTACTTGAGATTTTCATTAAGAAATATAAGATCAGATACCAAAATCAACGGAGTGTTGAAGAGGTGAAGAAGAGGGAGAGATCAGATTAGGGTTTTAAAATCAGAAGAGTCTGGAAAACATCGAATGTAGCCAAGTATATATATATATATATATCAACATCTAATGGCCAGGATTAATCTCCTAGATCAAATGGTTCAGAATGAACCCCATAAGTCACGCCTTTACAATGAGTAAGGTGTGTTTAAAAAACATGCTTTTGTTATTCTTGTATCACAATATCCACATTTATTTAATTAAATTTACCCCACCCCTTCCCCGAAGTGGAAATCACGAAGATAGGACTATACTTGCTTCACTCTTTCAAGAAATTATCTGCCAAGAAATCATTATATTTCGCTGGGATTTACTTAAGTATGTAAAGAAGGAAATATTTGTAAAATGGAACTTGAAGACTTTATACTAGTCTAACATATCTTGTTGCACTTCATGCTACTGATTTTTCAAACCAGTTATCTTCTTAAAAAGGTTCAATTGCAACCCCAACGGCCCTCACCTGCCTTGAACCTTGGTGAATGATGTAAATCGCAAAATGTGCCTTAAGTTGTGCAGGGTTGACGACTTGTCCTTTAACTCTGCTTACCAAGGGCCTCTTCCATTTTTCAGGAATCGAACCCTCATCCAGTAGCTTCGAGCGATGCTGGATTTTCCCACCCTCAACTTTCACCACTTGAGCTATGCCTTGGGGGAAAAGATATTATAAAAAGTTTTTTTCTTATATATGCTATGATATTGCTGGAAGTCATTTTTCTTCTATCAATGGAGAGTTTATGCCTTGGAACTTATTGAACAGTCACACATTAATAATACTAGAGGGTGAGGGTATAATTCTCAATCTTATGATACCCATCACCTTAAAAAGTTAAAATAAAATAATCATAGATATTTGTTTCCAATAAATCCCATTTGAATTTAGCTAAAAAAGTTGATAAAAATTTTAAGTGAAAATTAGCAATTAATTCCAATCACACATTTGATGAAATGTACAACTTTTGTCAATTGATCAACCCACATCTCATCACCTATTAAAAATATACTGCTACTATATTACTTTTAGAAAAACAAAACAAGAACTAAAATGGAGCATACCGCTACTTTAAAAAATTCGCATGTCCGAATGTGAAAAACTCATTACTTGTATTTACACTATTAATAAAAAAACTATAAGAAACAAAAACTAAAAAATAAAATTAAAAAAATTAATATTATTTAATGAGATATCTTTAAAGTGTCGTCCCCCTTTTTTTTTTTGAAAAATCACCCGAGTACAACACTCTTATCCATGGACAATTTCACTTCCAAAGATATACAGAAGAAAGAGGAATTATTTGTTCCTTTCTTCATTTTCTGCACTTGCCTTTTTGGATGAATATGACCGTGTGTATAAATATAAATAAGGAGCGAATACAAACTTTTATAGAAGCTTTGACTAAAAATTACAATAGAAGAATATTCAAATTATTCAAAGTTAAAGCTACCAACATGAAACAATTTTCTCACTGATCAGCAGCACCAGCGCAATGCACATATTCAGACTAGTTTTTTATGGGGGGAATAAAAGAAATCGAAAAAAAAAAAAGAAATGAGAAAAGCTTGGGGGTTCTGGAAACTCCTTGCCTAGGGGCTCGGCCATTGAGCTCGTGTCCGAAACTATAATAAAAAACCATTCCAAGAACAATTATAAAGCAATATTACTAAAATATTTTGAGCAAGAGTTTAATGCAATTTGTTGTTTATAGGTTCATGGCCATATAAGCCCTTTTCGGAATTGACATCTGTAGTAATGGTGAGAGCACACAAATAAAACAACCAAATGACTGGAACGAAATTAATGATATAAATTAAATATTATACTTGCCATTTAGCCTTGAAATTTTCTCTTGAATCTTCTTGCATATATTTTCATTGTCACATATATCCAATCTCCAATGTTTATCCAGAAGTTAAAGTAGGCGATTCTCCAAGAACGCTTGAGGTACAGAGTACCGACAACTGCCCAAAATCCAGTTATGAAACCGAATATCATACAAATATAAAACTGATGTTCTTCTTCAACAATGTTGCCATTGCCACGATCAATCACAACGGGGCCACTAGCATCTCCAGGACACTCTTCAAGAGGAAGCCCACAGAGTTCGTCGTTCCCAGCATAAGTAGAGGAGTCGAAGCTTTGTAGTTGAGTGCTTAATGGAATATTCCCCGTCAAATTATTGTATGATAAGTCCAAAATGCTGAGAAAATGTAAAACAGCAAGGCTGTTTGGAATATCCCCAGAAAGTTGGTTTCTAGAGATGTCAAGCCATTCCAACATCTCCATTTGACCAATATTTGAAATGATATTTCTTGTCAAATGGTTTCTTGATAAGTTCTAGAAAACTAAACCTCTCATATCGGAAAATTGTGGAGGAATCGGTCCAACTAAATTATTGCTAGAAAGATCAATGCCTTTTACAAGTCCTAGTTTTCCATGTTCCGTCTCTTGTCCTTTCCATTGAACTAAGATACTGTCAATGTATCTACGAAGCATAAAACTACTTGGAGCGCAGTGCATAAAAGTATCTGAAGTGTATTTTATGTAAGGAACTATAACTTCGGTACTTTCAGTTGAACTATTTCTTTGAACCAAAGAAGTAAAATTGTTCAAACATTGAAGAATTTTTCCTGATATGTTATTGCTAGAGAGGTCCAAGATTTGGATATTGGTAAGGTGGCAAATTGTTGAAGGTATGTTTCCATGAAATTTATTGAATCGAAGGCTAAGAATGGTCAAATTGTTTATTTTTGTTCCTATCCATGGTGGAATATTTCCCGTTAACTTGTTTTCTCCCAAATCAATTATTCTCAACTCTGTGCAATTCTTCAAAGAAGAAGACAAGTTTCCGATCAAGCTATTGTTGTGAAAGTGCAAAGTTTGAAGCTAATCCAAATTGCCCATGGAGTACGGAATTTTACCCGAAAACTTATTATTTGCCAAATTGAGAACAATTAAATCATTTCTATTCGTCTAGTAGTCGGGAAGCTCTCCTGACAATTGGTTATTTAAGAGATCAAGGATTTTAATGTCAAAGTTACGAGGAATACTACATATGTGAGAAATGGATCCTGAGAACATATTGTTGGAGAGTCGTACATCCGATGAATGAAAAGCAGATGATGAAATTGGGCCTGAAAATTTGTTATAGCTTAAATCTATAAATTTATGAAAAACACGTTCTTCTGAGAAATCAGGCATTCTGCCACAAATGTTGTTATGAGAGAGATTGAACATTTGAATAGAAGGCATACTCCATAACCACCTAGGTAAGGTTTCTGATAAACCAGCAAAAGACAAATCAAGCTCTTTAAGAAACTTTTAGTTTGGAGCCATTTTGGAAAATGATGCCCCAAATTGCAATATATGTGCCGTAAAACTTCCAAAAGGAAAGGAGGAACCCAGTCAGACCTGAAGTTCAAAGCCAAGGAATTGAAGGATAAATCAAGGTGCTGTAATTGGGTAAAGTTTGAGAAGTGGTATTCAGTGATTGTATCTTCCAATGGATTTGAATCGACATACAAACGTTGAAGCTGCGAAAATGCACTGAAAGTCGCCAATAATTTTCCTCCAATTTGATTATCATACAAATACAGAGTTATGAGACCTGAAGGTTTCCCAAGGCTTTGCGGCAAGAATCCTCTTAGTTGATTGTTGTTAAGTCGCAAATCATCTAAATCTGTAAACCTGGCGATGTTTGGGAAGGGACCAGAAAGTTGATTGTAAGATAGATCCAATAAGAAAATGACTGTCTGAGAGAAATTTTGAAATAACTCAACAAGGGATTGGTTTAAATTATTGTTGGATATATCTATTGATAAAAAATCATGACTTAAATTTCCCAAAGATTTTGGAATCCCACCATGGAGCATATTATCCTTCAAACTCAGCCTTTCAAGAGAAATCAATTCTCCAAAGGCATCAAGAATATGACCATCTAATTGATTATGAGAAAGGTCAATTATACTAGTATTTCTAGTAAAGTTAAACAACGATAGGAATGTGAAAGATGAAGTGAGATAATTTTTAGACAGATCGAGATAACGAAGTGAAGAGAAAGAAGAATTAACAAAGATATCAGTCTCAGATGGAGTATTGTGAAGTTGACATTCACTCAAGAACAATGAACTCAAGGAAGGGATCTTTGTTACTTGGCGTAGCCAGTTGGTCTCACTAAGGTTAATAGAACTCAAGTTGAGAAATGATAATGAAGAAAGAAGAGAAAGCCAATCAAGATTCTTCACTCTCAGGCCATAGTTGTCACTGAGGTCAAGTGTCTGCAGGTTTGTAAGTTTTCCCAGTTGACAAGGAATGTCCCCAGTGAAGTTTGAGGACTCAAGTTTCAAGTCCGTTAAATTTTTGAAGGAACCAATGAAATTTGGTATTGGACTTCCTCCAAATTCGATGCAACATAGGTCCAAATAATTCAAATGCCGCAATTCAAGCAACGATGGACTAACCTCACCTCGTAGTCGCGGATGTCTAAACTCTCCCTTCGTATCGAGGTGGATTACTTGACCTTTCTCGTTACACATGATTCCTTCCCATTGGCAGCATTCCCTTTGGTCTTTTCCACTTCCCCAGGTTGAGAGAGCGTCAGAAGATATTACAAGTCTATGCTTAAACTTGAGAAGTGCTTGTCTTTCAGTATCTTTGCACCTAATCTCTCCAGAAGTTGGCTTCGTGTATAGAAAAAGTAGAAACAACAGTAGTTTGATGAATCTTTTAATCTCCATTACATTTTCTGGTATCATAATTATAGTGATAAAGATTGAAATTTCTGAACATTCTGTGCTCAAATGAAATCATCTATATATACATATATATATGTATGAATATTTCCAAGTTGTGACCAAACCTGGTATGACTATGACCGGAGGATTCCTTTGGGATCTTTTGTTTGGTGCCGTATGATCATGATGCGAAGCTGACTCATTCCAATTAAGACAACATTATGTTTGCTACAATCCGGCCGGAAAGAGATGAAAATCATTTTGAATTATGTGGACTCAAGTCTTTATTTTTATATTTTTTTTGGAAGATCTTCAAGATATTAGTTCTGATTCAGACTGTATTACTGAACACCCAGACGCAATTTATATATATATTACTATAATGGTTCAATCCGGTAAATAATGACATTCCACCAATTAAGAAGAATGAGGAACGAATGAATGAAAAAATTATCCGGTCGGCAAGAGATATATAAATAATACAGCTATAAGTGCAAGAAAAGTCCAAATTCATTGCAGATTTTGTGAAGAGTCGTTCTTCTATAAATGGATTATTATTTTCCAAGGTATTATTTCTGATTGAAAATATTACATTAGTTCTCAAAATGGTTTCCGGTGAAAAGTTCTTTCAAAATCTACAATTGCTAGTTACCGCACTTTTACTTAGCTTGAAAGTCGCTTTTGGAAACTCCTCAGAAGTGAAAGCTGGTGGAATCAGGCGTTTAGATACAGAGAGAGAAGCTCTTCTCAAGTTCAAATACGAGCTCGTTGATGAATATGGCCTACTCTCTTCTTGGGGAACGACGAAAGATAAGAAGGACTGTTGCCAATGGAGAGGTGTCCGGCTGTCAAAATGAAACTAATTACGTAATCGAGCTAGATCTTCATGGCTCACTCGACGGTCCAATGCTGCTAAGATGTAATATTATCCCCTGGTTGATTGAATTACAAAATTTGAATTATCTAGACCTCAGTTACAATAATTTCAATCTTAGCCGAATTCCCACATTTATCGGCTCCCTAGGCAGATTACAACGTCTTGATCTTTCCCATTCTAATTTTAGTGGTCCCATCCCATATCATCTTGGTGACCTTTCTGAACTGTAGTACCTCGCTGTTGGAACAGATAATGGGCTGACACTACAACAAAAACAGCCTACGGCAATGCTCAAAAAATGTTGCAAAAGACCTTTTGCAACGTTCATGTGCATGTTGCAAATCGCAGTGTTGCCGTAGAGGGAAAGGATACGGAAACATTCATTGCGTGTTGCAAAAGGACGGATTGCGTGTTGCGGTAGACCTTTGGCAGCATTCATTGCACGTTGTCGTTGATACTTTTGGCAACATTCATTGCGTGTTGCGGTAGACCTTTAGCAACGTTCTTTGCATGTTGCGGTAGATACTTTTGGCAACACTCATTGCGCGTTTCTGTTGACACTTTTAGCAACACTCGTTGCACGTTGCCATTGATACTTTTGACAACACTCGTTTCCCGTTTCCCTTGATACTTTTAGCAACACTCTTTACGCGTTGCTGTTGATACTATTGGCAACACTCATTGCACGTTGCCGTTGATCTTTAACAATTTTTTTTAAAATTTTTTTGTAAATCAATATAGATAATTCCACTGATAACCAATAAATTTCTCAAACATATATGTAATATGAAAAATTATGAAACACATGTGCTATAAAAATAAATCAACTATTCAAAATAAAATGCAAGCATTTTAAAGAAAATTATACCACATATTTTAATACTTAACAAAAATTACGGTACTTTGTTCTCCAACATTAAAACAAAATCTGCAATATAGATTTTTCATCTATTTGATTGCACATCTAAAGTTTGACATTTAATATCCCTCTAAATTGCAACAATATCTCTAGCTGACCAGTAGCCATACAAAAAGGAGCTACTATCACCATTTTCAACACGAATCATCATTAAAGATGAGTACTTCCCTGGCTTCTGAAGTCTAGCTTGAACTATGCTCATGACAAACCATCTTGTGAGAGAACTGCAAAATTGGCTTTTTGATGTGTTCCGGACCCTCGACAATCGGAGTCATAGCAGGCTTGACGGGAAAATTCAAGTAATTCAAGCCAAAACAAGAATTCAGCAGGTTCGACGAGCTTTGGAGATCAAACCGTGTCAAAAAGGACCAAAAAAATATGTAGAAGAGCTTTCACGACCGTAACCAACATATGTCACGGCTGTAACCTCCCCTCGGGTGAAAACGCAAGATTCCAAGATTTTCATATTTACGGCCGTAAGTATAAGTGTCACGGCAGTAACTTTAAACAGAAACACACTTATGGTCGTAAGTGTCATCTTTATGGCCGTAACTGCTCAATGGATCAGATTTTCGCAGATTTTTATTTCCTTATCAATTTTAGTTATTTTAGTTTAATTAGAATTCCATTTTGAGCCCAATTAGCGGCTAGGTTTATTTTGTTTATTTATACGCTTTTTCTATTCATTGTAATTCAGATTTGATTTTGATATAAACAGTTTTTATTGAGGATTCAATAAAAGTTATAGGTAGATTCCTATATTTTTCGAACTTATCAAGAATATTTCTTGTGGCGTTCAAATATCGAACTTCTCAAATATTCGTTAGAATATTTGTGGCGTTCAAATCAGAGACTTATCAAGGAGAATGGGCAAATCCTTGTGGCGTTTCGAAAGTCGTGGTTCTTTATTCCGCATCGTCGAGCCATCGCGTCGTGAATATCGGGTCATGATTCATCCGTCCAACCACAATCTGAGTTCGGAACTTTTAGGCGTTTCTTCCGCGCTTCGAATCTCATCATCTGGTATCAGAGCTGGACTCTGAATTCAGGTTTTTCTATCCAGTTTGATTTTTATGTTTATCATCGAGTCCCATAAAAATCATTCATATCTTGTTGAGTATTTTGTTTTCAGTTTTTTTACGTTCTTCTTGTTCTTGAGTTTGTTGAGTCTTTAATCAAGAAAATAAAAGTCATTCCAAAATTCAAGAACCACTTTCTTGAGTTTCTTTAAAATTCTTGATATTCATTTCCTTCCAAGTCAATAAAAGTCGTTCTTGCTATTTGATGTCTAAATCCTCTTCATTCTTGAATTTTTTTTAACGTCACATAAGGAATGGATTATGATCCGGATTTTTTATTCCAAACTAGATGTTACGTGGATCATAAGGGGTGTAGTTTGGCGATTGATGTAAAGTGTTTTACTAATTTCGTTAGTAGTACCGTGATTGAAAAATTAGGATTACCCTAGAACCACACCATAAACCTTATAGGATGACGTGGATGAGGGAGTTTGGGGATTTCAAAGTAACCAAACAAGTTCTAGTTTCTATTACCCAAGGAAGGTATAATGAGGATGTATGGTGTGATGTAGTGCCATTGAAGTCTTATCATATTTTATTGGGAAAACCTTGGAAGCGTAGGAGGGAGGCTGTTTATGATAAGAGTATGCACATATACAAAATCCTTAAGAAAGGGAACACATGCACACTATATGGGTTGACATTAGAGGAAGCACTAGAAGATTCACGGAGGGTAAGGAAGGAGAGTGAAAAGTGGTGTAATAGGAGGCATCGTGGGGATAAGGATATTGATAAGAAGGAGGGAGAGTTGAAATTAAAAACAAATAAACAAACTCCAAAATTTGATGAGGAAAAGGTGGAGTTGGGAAGCGAGGAATTGATTAGGAATGAAATTGTTGATGATAAGAGGAATGAAATGAAAGTTGGTGTAGAAGTTCAACATTTGAAATTTGAATTGAAAAATCCACATTTGGATAGTGATGAGGTAGTGTGCGAACATGATGATACGAATGTGGAGGTAGAAGATGTGGTTGAATTTGAAAGAAAAAAAATTGAAGAGGTGGATGAGCTAGAAAATCTTGAGTTAGAGGAAGTAACCGAGCTTGAGAGAAAAGAGATAGAGGGGGGCGAGCAAGAAGTTTCAAAAGGAGAACGAGGTGAAGAGAAGGGCCTTTTAGTTCAAAAGGTGGAATTGATGATGATAATTCATGAATACAAGTATTCATACTTTGTACCTCATGAACCTAACATTTCCCTCCTCGCTTTATTTAATTTTGTCTTGCAGGTTAAATGTACTTGGAAATTTGGGCAACACCACCAATGCCCACAGGAGTTTCTACTTCAATCCATTCATGTAACCCAAGTTACAGGATACTATTGGTCACCCCTCTGGCATGGAAGCAATAATTTTCCATTTGATCCAGGAGGTGAAGTGAAAAACACGAACAAAGCTATGATTCGGGACGAATCATCCTAAAGAAGGAGGGTATGATGTGTTCCGGACCCTCGACAATCTGAGTCATAGCAGGCTTGACGGAAAAATTCAAGTAATTCAAGCCAAAACAAGAATTCAGCAGGTTCGACGAGCTTTGGAGATCAAACCGTGTCGAAAAGGACCAAAAAAATATGCATAAGAGCTTTCATGGCCGTAACCTCCCCTCGGGTGAAAACGCAGGATTCCAAGATTTTCATATTTACGACCGTAAGTATAAGTGTCACGGCCGTAACTTTAAACAGAAACACACTTACGCTCGTAAGTGTCATCTTTACGGTCGTAACTTAACGGATCAGATTTTCACAGATTTTTATTTCCTTATCAGTTTTAGTTATTTTAGTTTAATTAGAATTCTAATTTGAGCCCAATTAGCGGCTAGGTTTATTTTGTTTATTTATACGCTTTTTCTATTCATTGTAATTCAAATTTGATTTTGATATAAATAGTTTTTATTGAGGATTCAATAAAAGTTATAGGTGGATTCCTATGTTTTTCGAACTTATCAAGAATATTTCTTGTTGCGTTCAAATATCAAACTTATCAAATATTCGCTAGAATATTTTTGGCGTTCAAATCAGAGACTTATCAAGGAGATTGGGTAAATCCTTGTGGCGTTTCGAAAGTCGTGGTTCTTTATTCCGCATCGTCGAGCCATCGCATCGTGAATATCGGGTCATAATTCATCCATCCAACCACAACCTGAGTTCGGAACTTTCCGGCGTTTCTTCCGCGCTTCGAATCTCATCACTTTTACCTGCAAAGACATTATAAAAGTTTAATCATCAGGACTCCAACTGCACTGAATGCAAAAATGTAGAAATAAATCATACTAAATATTAAAATTATCATTTTCGATTGTAAAACTTTACAGAAATTTGGACAAAGTCTCCCCTATAAATTGGACTTAGCCAACCTGTAGAGGGATATATAACCACCATAATACTTTAAAACATCAAACTAAAAACTCATTCATCATCAAACTACAATCAAATCAATCCAAACTTCATCCCCAACTCCACGCCAACAATAATCTAGAATTAATACTCATCACAACCAAATCATTTCAAAACTTAATCCGCAACAATAGAAATTGAAATTCATCTGTAAATAAGTTTTACCTTCATCAAATAAGTCTAATATAGCTTTTAGGCCAAAATGAAGAAGAAATAAATCAATTGGACAGAACATGCCAGATTGCATGCAATGAAAATATAGGAATAAGCCTTGAACAGAACATGAAAGAACTCAAATGGTACTTACAAGAGATTGCACCAAGCGCTTTGGTGCGCACTGTAACATCAGGATCTGAAGTAAAATTTGATAAGAGTGGTTCTAGGCCATTAGCTTCCATCACCAACTGTTGACTCTATGGGTTGTTCTGTACAATTGTACTTACAACTTCTACAGCCTTCGCTCTGATGATAGCATGGGAGTTCTTCAGATAACCAAGGAGAGGAACTAAGCCACCAATAGAGTGGAGATCTGGACAAAGCAAACAGAGCCAACAGCGCAAGGAAAAACTTTAGTGACCAGAACAATTTGAGGAAGCCAAGTTTTATTTTCTCTACTATTGCAACTCCATACAAATTCTCCTATCGTCAGCAAAAAATCTTTATCAACACTTCACCAGGCACGGTCATTTAAAGGTTGGATGGTATTTTTTTAACAGAACAAATTCTAGACTTTGGTCCAAGTGAAACTTAAGGTAGTACATATGGTAGTGAACAGTCTACAGAAATGAACATCAACATTGCTACATTAACAAAGCTCTTGACAAAGAGCTTGACAAAAGCTCTCACATAGAGGGTGGATCGGTAATCATTGCTCTTGAACCCACATACCACATGTGAGAGCTTTTGTCATCCAGCCTATGTGAGAGCTTTTGTCAAGTTCTTTGTCAAGGGCTTTGTTAAAAAAGGTGTTCTAGATTTTGGTATAAATAAAATGGAGAACATAAAATTATTGGATTGGGTATCCTGCTCTTAGGATGCTGTTAACTTGTTATAGATCAAAATGGAGACTAACCTGTTGACTCAGTGATAGTAAATTGTAGAAGAAAAGATAGAAACAATGTGAATGTTACTACAGACTACTGGCACATACACATGTTACTATAATATATAAGAATTATAGAAAGAGATCAAACAAGTTGGTTAAATTACAAATCCTTCTCATATTAACTGAGTCCTTTTCGACTTACCACTATATAAAATAATAAAGGAACTAAACCTAAACATATGTAAATTCACAAACGAAATCTGTGTCTTATGTTCAATCACACTTAGAACAAAAAGACTAACAAGAGATTAAGACATTTTAACCAAATCGGTTGTTGAAAGCCATAAAAGAGTACAAACAACCTGCAACTGTCGAAATCAAATAGATTAAGGCCAAGTACAATAACAAAAGAATGGGAGAGAATAATAGCTTTCGATAGGTGGGAGAGGAGAAAATATCCACAAGCAAAAAATGAAAAAAACAAAACTCAAAGAGACTAATCTAAACTCATTCCACAATATATGAAAGAGAAAAAAGAAGTCAATTCACAACCCGATAGGCAGGGCATTTCAAAAAAAAATCAAAAAAAGAATGTCGCTATTTTGACAGAAATATAATGTTCCTCTATATTTATCAGATGACAAATGCTGAATGGATCTTTACCACCATCTTCGTTCTTCTCCAAAAAAGCTAAACAAAAATTACTTAAATATTCCAACAGCTTATTACTTAACCTAAACTAGATGAGTTGATTAACTTAACCCTTGAAATTATATAGATCTGTTTAGCTCCATTTGGAAAACTTATAAATTTATAAATGGTTTATAAAGATGAATAGTTGTGGATCCCACGAAATGTGAAGATAATAATGAATAGTAGTCATGAATATATGATTGAAATTAATGTTTGACTTTCACTAAATTTATAAACTATTTATGTGTTGTTGTTTCTAAATGGAGGATTAAACTTACTCACCTTCACAAATATATCCTCAGACCATCAACAGAACCTTAAGTGCTGTTCATCAAAGTCTGAAAAATAAGAACATTGATATTCTCTTTACATTATTTGAAATCAAATCAAACCAATCTAAATATCAATAACACAAACTCCTCATGATCATATTCTCCCATCTTAACAGACATAAGTTGCTGCATATATTAACCATAAAACTCACATTTCTATCCCAAAAATGAATCTAGATGCCAACCCTAGAAAAAGAGTATCCCTGAGCCGACTATGTGCGCCACAAAATAAAAGCAGATATAATTCCCATTAAAGGGGGCGTCATTATGCAAATGAATCCTGGGCTTGCCTCTTTAAGAGAGAAAGTGGAGTTTACTTCCTGATCTACATCATATCTATGTAGAAATTGTTTCTAGAAAGAACTTTATGGGAAAGAAAAAAATCCCAATGTTCTGTATGGTCATTGATAAAATAGTGCATAATAGTTAATACTCCAGAAACAGATTATAAAACTAAAAAACTCACCATTGGCATTATCTATGGACTCCACATGCTCTTGTAGCTCATCGAACATATCTAAAAGCATACAGAAACTTGTAAACATTCAATCTTCAATAGTTAAAAACCATCTAAAGAAACAAAAGAACATATTTTTCAGTAATTGATACCTTCAATATCTTGAGGAGTTACTCCTTGAGACTCCAGTACCTGCTCAGGGGTTTGCATAACAAGAGTTATCTCTTTCATTCTCCTAATAACATCAACACTCTGAGCTTGCATAGCCTCCATGAACCATCTCCTATCCTCCTCACTAAACCCATTAAAATCACATTAATTCTTAATTAATCCATAGATTTATCACAATTGGAACAATAGCTCAACTCCAATAACAGCATAAATAACGTATCCATTAAAAGTACCTAATGTTTTATATATACATTATTAAATATCCTAGTAATCAATTAAAAAATATGCCTTAAAAAAATAGACCTTGCAGTAAACATAAAAGATAAATTCAAGAACATGGATACAAAAAATAAACAGGTACCTTAAATTACGAGCAGAACCAGTGCCATCAGAATGAGAGAGACTCCATTTAAGTAAACCTTCCCAATTAGGGGTCTCTTTAGCCATCTTTTAACTAATCTAATTGAAAATATTAATAACTAATGTCAAACTTATACGGTGGAAACGTAAGAAAATTTCTCCGGAAACAAAAATATTTTTAATAAAAGAAGTTGTTACACCATGGCAGCTATATATGTATAGAGAGAGATTGATAAAATCAACGTTTGGTAGAGTAGAGAAAGGATTTCAAGAACTCACTTGAAGAATCGAGAACGATCCTCTTAAATCTGATTTTACAAGACTGCACTCGACACGGTACCACCAAAGCCCAAAACGGGGATATGAGAAATCTAAGAAGGGAATCATTCACATTGGTTTTCCAACACAACATCACTAAAACTTTCATTTCCGGGGCTCCAAGAAATGACAAAAAGTCATTCCAAACTTCAAAACTAATTTACATATTTATAAAATTGAACAAACACTCACTTATCCAAATTTTCTTGGGGAGTTTCCAATAAAGAAACTATCATTGGGACGACATTATTGAGTGTAACAGCAGCCTTCAATCCCCAAAGATACTCTATTTGATGTGGTATATCATTAGATGCATGCTCAATAGGCATAGTTAAAAAACACCTAAGTTTTCACTGCATTATTGGAAATGAAAAATTAATACATTATCTCGACAAAATATATTACATTTCTGGTAGGCATGGTATACAAAAATTGAGAGACCATGAGTGAGTTAAATTTCCTGCATTTAGCTCCAAATCACTACCCTCTCACCAATGTTCAATGATGGGTGTCAAATCTTTCCCAGTGATATCCCATTTGCAAACTTGCTTAAACACGTCTTGCTTTCTGGGTCGTCTCGCCTCAGAAACCTTAACAAGTCCTTCATATTATCTGCAGAGAAGTTCAAAACCCAAATAATAAATCCCTCTATAGTCAACTGAGCAATAAACTACATCAGATAATTATACAAACAATCATTTATATGTTTTCTTTAAATACTAAATATCCTAGCCAAGGAAAATCTGATAGAAAAGCTTAAGTGTCCAACAACTACTAACCTTAAGAAATGAGAACCCAACAAGAAAGGTGGAGAGAAGACCAAAGCTCCACCACTTGCTAGCCACCAAGCTGAAAAATGAAGAAAGAGCTCGAGTGAACAGTGAATTTGCAGAGAAAGAGCTGTTTCGAAGCTACAACCAGTTCACTCTAACAAGGTATTCTCGTTTCCATCTGGAACCCCACAAAATCCAGATCCGAAGCCAAAAAACGATTTTGAAATCGTGTATGAACAGTCCTCCAGCAGTTTGTGGGCTTCCCCAGTGCTGTCAACTGAAGACAGAGCTGGAGGTTTCTTTGAATTTGTCCCAGATCCTGGCGGTGATGACGGCGGACCAGGACTGGTGGCACGGCAGCGGCCACACAAAGAACGGGGTTTGAAGTTTCAAGGGAGCTTGATTGACTTTCAGTTTTCCACTGGCACCCAGTGGCGGAGAAGACCGCACTCCAAAGGGTGAAGAGGCTAACCGGAAAGAGGAGCAGCACCGAACTCCGAAGGGCGAAGACTCAGTCGCAGACCTCAGGTGTTCGTCCAATTCATTAATCCAGGAGCAATCAATGTTTCACGAAGATTCTAATTAAGAAAGTGTGAATTCAACCTTTTGGTAATTTATAATTTGATCCCCCATTTCTCTTCATGTGAACAAGTAAGTCCCAAAATCATTTAGCAACGCGCATTAGCCTTTGGCAACGCGCATTGCACGTTGCGAAAGGTACTCCTTTCCCAACGCACAATGCGCATTGCCAAAGGGTAACCTTTGGCAACGCTCATTGAGCGTTGCCAAAGGTTACCCTTTGGAAACGCGCATTGTGTGTTGCAAAAGGGTACCTTTCGCAACGCGCATTGTGTATTTCCAAAGGGTACCTTTTCGCAACGCACAGCGCGCGTTGCCAAAGGGTAACCTTTTAGCAATGCGTAATGAATGTTGCAAAAGGTTAGCAACATTCACTTGTTGAATGTTGCTAAATGTCAAATAAATCAACCAATGGCAACATACAATCACTGAATGTTGCAGTAGACCACCTTTAGCAACATGCAATTAGCGAATGTTGCCATTTGCATGTTGCAAAAGGCCATTTTTCTTGTAGTGTGATAACTACCAAGAACCTTGATTGGCTTTCTCGATTTCAATCTTTAAGAAGCCTTGACCTGAGTTCTGTTAACCTCACAGAGGCAACCAATTGGATGGAATCAATAACTAAACTAAGTTCCCTCGACATTTATACCTGGCAAGATGCTGGTTACCGGAAATCCATCCTCCATTACCTCACATGATCAATGCTTCTAAGTCTCTTTCTATCGTTTATCTCGATGGCAATGAGCTATCCTCTTCTTCAGTATTCTCTTGGATGTTCACCTTTAGTAGTAGCCTTAGTCACATTGATCTCAGCCAGAACAATTTACAAGGTCCAATTCCTGATGCTATTGGGGAAATAATTTCCCTCGCGTCTCTTCGTCTATCTGGAAATCAACTCGAAGGTGGCATTCCTGAATCCTTTGGGGATTTGAGCAGTTTAAGGGAATTATATTTGTCTGATAACCATCTAAGTGGGATTCTGAGCGAAAAAATCGGAAGTCTTTCCAAATTCGAGGTTTTGTATCTTAGTTCAAACGACTTTGACAACGAAATTACTGAAGCTCATTTCTTTAATCTCTCCCAGTTACATGTACTAGATTTGTCTTCCAATCCACATCTCTCTTTCAATTTCAACTCGGGATGGAATCCTCCTTTTCAGTTAAGAGATATATTGGTTGGGGGTTGCAAACTAGGGCCACATTTTCCGGCATGGCTTAGAACACAAAAAGGATTAGTGGACCTTGATATCTCCGATAATGAAATTGATGAGGCCTTGCCAAGTTGGTTTTGGGATATCTGTCCCAAATTAATTTGTTTAAACTTATCGCATAACAACATTTGTGGCGTCCTTCCTGATTTATCGTCAAAGTTCTCCAATTTCAATTGCATAGATTTGAGTTTTAATGATTTTTAATGGTTCATTGCCTATTTTGCCTCCTAATGGGTTTATACTCGATCTATCAAGTAACAAACTCTCCGGTTCCATCAATGGTTATTGCAATATAACTTATTGGTATTTTCTCGACCTCCCCAACAACTTACTGTCGTGACAACTTCCAGATTGTTTTGCAAATCAATCAAACTTGTATTTTCTAAGTTTGGCACATAATAATTTCCACAGGAATATCCCTTCGTTAAATATCACTTATTTCGTGCATTTACAGAATAACATTTTTACCGAAGAAATTCCAAAATCATGGAGGGATTGTACATCTTTACGTCTCATCGATCTATTGAAAAATATGTTGTCTGGTAGAATACCGACGTGGGTCGGAGATAGTTTGCCGAAATTGGTCCTTCTAAGTCTACGATCCAACGAGTTTTTTGGAACTATCGCTCCTAGCTTGTGTCGTCTAGCACATATACAAGTGATGGACTTTTCTTTGAACAACATTTCCGGTGCTATACCAAAATGCCTGAACAATCTGACTTCTATGATCCAAGAACCCGATTCTAACTCGGACCCATTCTATGTTCCTATAATTTCTCTTCCCTTTGAGAGTGCAACCATAATTTGGAAAGGGAAAGAGGCAGAGTAGATGAGAACTCTTAGTCTCGTCAAAGTCATTGACCTTTCTAGCAACAATTTAGAAGGTGAAATCCCTTCTGAAATTACGAGTATCGTACGTCTAGTCGGGTTGAACCTTTCAAGAAACAATCTAAGTGGATCCATTCCTCCAAATGTTGGACAATTGAAGTCTTTAAATTTTCTCGATTTATCAAGAAACCACCTTTCGGGTGTGATTCCTGCCGATTTTTCTCAGTTGGACGGACTTGGAGTGTTAGATTTGTCGTATAACAACTTATCGGCCAGGATTCCATGGAGGAATCATTTAAAAACTTTCGACGCTTCAGCACATGTTGGAAATTCTTGTCTTTGCGTCCCTCCACTTACGAAAACATGCCCAAGTGACGAATTCCCTCAGGATCAAGAGGACCACCAGCTTATTAGTGAAGGATATTACATTAGTATCGTACTTGGGTTCATTTTCGGATTTCTGGGGATGTGTGGAGTTTTACTGCTCAATAAATCATTTTAGATTTTGTAAATATTTAGAAAAACTTTGATGCAAAATCATTTGTTAAAAGAGACAATGCAGACTGTTGGATAGCGTATGCCCGTCGAGTTAATTTATTTGTACTCGTGACATTTTGGAATAAAATATTATTTTGATTAAATCTTTGATTATATTATTTTGAGCTTGCATTAGTCCATAGATCAATTCGATATTAATAATTGAGTGTTTAAGTTGTTAAACCCAGAAAGATTCAATTTGTAATTCGATCTAAAATTATTGTTCACGATCAGTAAATAAATATGGACAATTTATTTTGATCATCTCGATTTTATTAAAATCTATCTTTGATTTTGAAAGTAAAATTGAGAGTACATGTGATATGTACTGAACGGGGCCACGTGAAGTTAATCTGTGACATTGACTATATAAATTTAATTTCATTTGACTATCGTACATGGAACCTTAATCCTAATCGAATAATGAACTTCGATTACTAACTTGAAGTTCTTTGAGGTATCAATGGGTGAGATCAAATTTTTGGTCAATATCTCGCTACTTTGGGAATTAAAGTAAACTAAAGAGGAACATATATTCGTATTATGGAATCCGTCACCTTTTGGTATGATCATGATCTTACTGGTTCTTCTATTGTACAATTAAATCTGAGCTCAGTAATTCGACAGTGATTGTTGAATTTTATGATGTGATGTGATCACATAGTACCGTCAGATAGAAGATGAGAGTTGAGAATTTATGAATATTCAGAAAAGGGTATTTTGGTCATTTAACCTTACTTCGAATGTTCGAGTTGATCGACAGGGTAACATGTAAGAGCAGTAAGTCAGTAATAACAATTTTACTAAGAGTGTAGTCTCGTTCTTTTAGTGGAATATAACGTGATTAATAAATTATTTTGACTGGTCAAGAGTTGACCAGATTAGAATTAATTTATGTGGAAATTACCTCAGCACCTATTTTTCAACTTTCAAATTCAACTTTCAGATTTTAAAGTCATTAATACAAAAATCAGGTTCTAATTAAATTTTTTATATTAGTAATATAACCCTAAAGGCCTAATATCAAATTCATTCCCTCATTTTCATTTGAACAGACTTCTCTACCATCAACAGCAACACGCCGCCTCCAAGTCCAATCTCATCTTCTCTGACGATGGACGATGGCGCGACAGACGATGGTGACTGGTACTCACGACAGCAACAATATCATTGATTCCTCCTTCTGACTCTGTTGGCGAGTTTCGATGGTGGTACCGATGGTGATGGTGGTTGCAGTGGAGTTGTCTAGTTTGCGGTGGTGATGGTTTGTTATAGGGAGTGGTGGAGATGGTGGTGGTAGTGGTGGTAATGATCTGTGTGTTCGGTTGTAGATCTACACATGATGGTGTGGGCGGTGGCGCTACGATGAGGTGTTGGCTCTCGTAATGGTGGTTTTAGTTGTACTGGTTGAAGTGATGGTTGTGGATGATTTGGAGGTGGTGCGATGGCTATAGTAGTGGTGGTGGTGGTGATTGAAGGTGACAGTGATAGGTGGCTATGGTGGTGAAGTGATTGTGGAATGTGGATTCGATGTGTTGGTGCTAGTTGGGGTGCCGCCAGAGTGGTGGTGGTGGTGGTGTAGGAATGGGGGGTAAGAATGATGGTGATGGTTAGGGTTGGTGGAGAATCACTAGAGATGGTGGTTGTTGGTGATGAGGTTAGGTCTTGTGGTGGCGATGTTCGCCATGGTCAGTAATGGTGGTGGTGGTCGATGGTGGCGGTGGTGGATGGTGCTGAGGGTGTGTGATCAACGATATGGTGATGTGTGACCAATAATATGTAATGTGTGACCAATAATACGTAATTTGTGACCTAAAAGTTATGATAATTTGTGACCTTTAATTGAATTATTTCGACCTAATAATTTGATAATTGTGATCCAAAAATAAATTGTGACCAATTAATTGTTGCGAACTATAAAGTTTATGGTTTATGATCGAGAAATAGATTGTGACCAATTAAATCGATAATTTGTGACAAAAAAATGAGTCAACCAAATAATTTTATAAATTGTGACCTATAAAATTTATGATTTGTGACCAAGAAAACTAAAGATTTGGGAAAATTGTAACCTAAAAAGTTCTTGATTTGTATTCAAGGAAAAATTGTGACCAATAAAAAAATCGTGACTCATAATTTGTTAAGTTGTGACCAATTGACTCGAGATTTGCGATCGAAAAAAATCGTGACCTACGAAATTCGAAATTTGTGACCGAGAAATAAATTGTGACCTAAAAAATTGTGACTTGTGACCATAAACAATAACATATATAATTATTTATGACCTGATTTTTGAAATAAACCCTTAAGTTTCTTAATTTTGAAAATGTGTAATTTAAAATCCTTAGTTATGTATTCTTCCCCTAATTTATTGGAGCTTAGTTTAATTGGGTCCAATCAGGTTCCCTTGGTGGCTTCAATATAACAGGCATATACAGGTTTATAACCTATATTGGGCCGTGTACAAATGGGCCTGGGTTATAGTATTAGGGCTGGTAGGATTATTAGTGGGCAAAGAAGTTATAAATAATCTTCTAAGACTGTTTTTCTTAACCTAATACACTTGTGGGCGGGACACACACTAAAGTGTGTAGTGTATGTTTTCTTCTCTTGTTTAAAACCCTAACCCTAGTGTAACCTAGACCCAGAGAAAAGTGACCACACACTTGCATAGCCTCTGTTGGAGAACACCAAGGAAAACTTGAAGGTTTGAAGATTGGTGGAATCAAGAGCAACACGGATAATTGTCAAAGCACGCTACAAGGGTAATAATTACTTGACTCTTATCTATTCAAAATTATTTAATCTAGTCAAATACATAAAATAGTGTTTTCCTGCGATGGGATGATCACAAGAAATTAATTTTTGTGATTAGATATCTCGTTGTTTTATTTCCCAACAATGGTATCAGAGCCAAGTTTTTTTATACTGTTTTATGTATTTAGGATTAAATAATTTTGTTATGCAAGTGTTAGTGGAGCGGTGTAGGTTTTATGTGATTTGATTTGTTAATGGTTGAATGATATTTTATTGAACTGATTTATGGCCTTGATTATTTGTTGTAAATCATGTATTTGTTTTATCGAGTCTAGTAACAAAGGGGGTGGATTATGACTCCATGTTTCCCCTTTGATTTTGATTTATTGTAAAATAGAATAAGAAATTAGTTTTTCAATTATATTTTTGTTGTAATCAAAATCTGAAGTCCTAATCACCACTGCTGAAACATGGAGGACTTCCAAGGCAATTTTGAAAAAGGAGACTAAACTTCATCTTCCTCAAAACTTCAAGGACTTGACTTGCAATTTCTGGAATCCAACCATGAATGGCATGCAGGTAGTCGACGGGACTCTTGGGTGCTACCGTTGTGATCGACAGTTGATGGCGGCCCTTTTGGCACTGCTATCTTGGCTCGATCACGACGACAGTGGAACCCACAGGTGTCACCGCACACGGTCGGTAGCACCTGTGGGTGCTACCGCTGCGATGGGTGGTTGATCGTGGGGCCTTTTGGCGTTGTGATCTCACATGGATTGTGGCGGCGGGAGATGGGCGGCACCACCATGGTGCTGTCGCTGCTACAATTGGTGGTTTATTCTACCTTGTTGGTGGTGGCGGCGGTACACGGAGGCTGGTGCTGTTGTGACATGATTCCAGGCGTTTTCCGATGATAACACTTCCACGGATGGTTGGCGGCTGAAGCTTGCTCTGGGTTAGGTCACAGCAAATGCAAGAGAGAGGAAGAGATGACCATTTTCATTTGGGCTATAATTTTCAATTGGGCCTTAATTCCTTCTTGGGCCGGATGGACTTAATTAAAGTTGCAGATTGTACCAATTTGAATATGGACCAGATTTTTATTATTTGAAGAGTTCAAATAATGGGCTGGACACGTGCAAATGGAAATTGAAGAATTGGGCCGGGTTGTGGCTCAATGTAATCTTTAATTAATTTGTAATTTTGTGTCTAGGTTTTGGCCATAAATCATGTTCTAGTTTATTTTATTATTGCATTTATTTATTGCTTTAATTGAATTGTGGATGAATGTCATTTGATAACATGTCATGTAGATCGCATAAACACCGCTCTAGGAACTATACTGTCATGCATGGTTTTATATTTTATTTTCTTTTCTAAATGTTAGATTAGAAAATAATTTTGATAATTATTAAATTGATTTTAAAAGTTAAAATTGATTATGTAATTATTAAATGAAAACCCAATAGTTTAAAAATATTAAGTGAGTGAGGGTGCAAATTCTTAAACCCATGGCCTCCCTTGTTAGCCCATTAGTAAAAAAAAATTTGTGCATGCCTCGTGCTAATTTATTTAGTCTCCCTATAGGAGGGCTGCACTGTTTTGGTTGCCGGTTTGGGCCCAATTAGGTGATGATTTCTTTAAGTTTGAATTAATCATGATTACCCTATAGGTAACGTAATTAATTTGGTACTTGAAAAATCATCAATATAAGGGTTGAACACTTAAATCAAAGACATTGTGGGGACTTCCTATAAAATATCCAAACGATGTCAATAATGGCCAATTTTTAACGACAATAGAATTAATATTGCATGAGAGGCTAGATATATTAATTTTATTGGAAGGGTCTCGGCCTAGCCATAAATCTCATTTATTTCTCCTATAGAGAAATGTTAAAGATTTTGGGGTTTAAGGTTATCGTCATATTATAATAGTTTTGGGTCTACTTGTGCATAATTCTGTATTCATGCATCGTATATGAAATTATCGAATGCATAGCTCATTTTCTTTATTTTATTTTATTTCAGAAAAATGTCTGAAAATTCACTGATCATTATCTCAACTAAAAATCAACTGGTTGGAGAAACTTTCATTTATTGGAAACGTAATTTGATGATTGTTCTCTGGTGCGTGTCGCAATGCACCAAAATAATAAATAATTCCTTACTCGTCAAATATTAATTAATAATGTAGTAGCGAGAGTAAGGGTCGATCCCACGAGGAACGGAAACTAATTTTAGTTGTTCGATCAATTAGAATGGAATGGGGGGTTTTGTTGTTTGAATTGCTTGAATGAAAACTATGCATAAAATAAATAATTAAATATGACTAGAGAATTAATATGAGAAGAAATCTTGTTCTCGGGTTCGGTTGTGCCCTCAATTAATGTTATACCTTTCCTTGTAACGTGTTTCTATCCCTAATTCAATTATCAATCATAAATAATCAACAAGATCTGATTATCTAAATTCTTCCTTATGTGTATTGATTCAAAACAAGCTATTCGAACCAATTCTAGCCACGGACAATCCTAAACAAGCTCTTAGGATTTAATGCACGACTAGTATGAAAATTTAGAAGAATAGATTGAATTAGATCGTTAATTACACAAGCTCGAATTAATCAATCCAAGTTGAATTATTACTAAACCTGCACGAGATTTATTTGCTACTAAAGTAAAGATTCAATGACAATTACGGATCAAGAATCTAAACATAGCATATTCATGAATTCAAAGATCAATAATCCAATTGGCCAAATTAAACTATTAATCAAATAAACAATTGAACATTCAAAACATAATAATACAACAATTGAAATAAAGGAATAAATTCACGCTACTAATTTGTAGGAAAAAAAAATAACATAATTAAATTGACACAACTTCCCCTTTGAACAAGATATGGAATTTAGCCTAACATGGTTGTGGTAGACTCTTCAAATTGCTTCATGAATTCCATTGTTGTTGTGTTCTTGCGCTTGAAAATCTCCAACGAATGCTCTATATTTTTCTCTCAATTTTCCTCAATATCTAGCCTCTTTCATAATAATAAAAAATCCCTTATTTTGTCATGAAATTCCCTTTATATAGCCTCAATTTCGTGCCCTAGCTTTGGGAGCAAGAAATCCAAAATTATGGAAAGAATTGAAATAAGGAAATATTTGACTTGAAGATTTACGGCCGTAATTGAGTTTCTGCATATTTCCTTAAATTGGAGTTACGGTCGTAACTTTTCCTTTTCGGCCGTAAAGTGGTTTCTGCTTATTTTCAACTTGCTTCACGACACTTTCACGGCCGTAACCTTATTTTCTTACGGCCGTAACACCTTTTCTTGCGGTCGTAAATATATTTGCACCTAAGTCCCCAAACTTCATTTTGATCGCATTTTGGTCCTTTTTCCTTCTTTTCTCTTCCTTTGTGATCCTATACAATATAAAACATAAAATGCATTAATAATACTTAGATAGAATCACATTATGGCATATTCAAGGATATAAGTGTATAAAATAAACGTTAATATAACACTTATCAAATCCCCCCACACTTGAACCATTGTTCGTCCTCGAACAAAGATTTGCAAGGATAAGAATAGGATTCAAACAATAGATTCCAATTTAGAGACTTGAGGTTGCAACCCACTTTTCTTCAACAAAAATGTTCCATTGCATGATCGGATTGTGTTAGTGTGTGTTAGAGATGCAACGCACTTTATTTACCATCCCAATCATGACTCGATATGGTTTATTTCCTTTCACCTCTCGTGTTTGCTCACATCCCAACCATTTATGAGTGACTATGAGGATAATAAATTTGCCCAACTCCAGTGGAAATCAATCGCGAAAACCGAGTTGTTCATGACGTGAATTCAGTCAACACAGTACCCCCGACCACATTCATAGCGCCAACCCTAGACCAAGCAATTCAAACCACTCATAAGCATATGTAATGGGAGTTAACACCTCACAAGATATTTCTCTCTTCGCACAAAGTGTATAAGGGTTTGCATTTTTCGCTCATCTCTCTGCATGGATAAGTCAGTACCACAAATTGCCTAACTGTCATAACCGGAGCCAACAATAACACAAGTGCAAAGCGAAGGTCTTTATTTCGTTGTAACGGGGCTCGGGTCAGGTAGGATAAAAGGATATATTTAGGCTGAGTCGAGAAGGAACTTCGCAAACCAAGTCAATTCATAATGACATTACTTCATTTTCCCCTTAATAAGAACTTCATTGTTTCCTGTTACCCAACTTTGTTCAAACTTGAATCTCTTCTTTTCTTTTCCTTTCTCTTTTTTTTTTCACAAGTTGAGTGTTTGACATCCTCAACTACTAATTTTCATGACGAACCTCCTTTTCATTGCTTTTTCTCTTTCGATTTTTTTCAAGTATAGACTGCAATTCTTTTTTTTTTTCAAATCATTACGCAGTCATCAGTTGGCACAAGATAGAATTACAATCCCCTGAATTCAGTCCATTACACAACCATTGCCCAACACAAGATAATCATCTCAACTTCTTAGACTTAGACCATAGCACAATCCTCAATCAACAAAAGCTTGCGAATCCCTTCTCTTATGGGTTCAAAACAGAGACAATGCGAAAGAAAGGGTATTCATGGCTTGTAACGTGGCATAAAATATCAAAGAAAGGCTAAGGCTCAAACGGGCTTCTAATGGTCCATGTAGCAAGGTAGGCTCTTTTAGCAAGTCAAATTTGGTTTAGCCTATTGCCTTTGCTATAATTTGCACTTGAATCAAGAAGCTACATTGGTATGCACAAGAACGCACATCCAAGCATAACCCAACCATGCAGGACACACATCAAAGAATTACGAGCTCATAAGTATTAAAAACAGCTCTTAGGTTCAAAAGCTCACAAATTATGGTTTTCATGTGTCTCCCCCATCCAATTATGAGTTATAGGTCATTGCTTGATCTTCATTCCAATCTAAGTCCATTGGTCGAGGGTAACGGTTAAGAGCATTCAAACCATTACTACTCACAAATGTATAATAATTGGGACATTCAAGGTTATATATGAAAGGGTAATCTGTCTATTGTAGGTTGGGTTGATTAGGTTGTAGATATTTGACAATTTTTTTTTATTTTTTTTTTCATTTTCAACCTATTTGTGAGGCTTTGGACGAGATGATCTCTATGTGCTCAATTTATATCCAATTATGCAATGATTTTTCAAAAAAATTGCACCAAAAGTGGGGTCGCTTCCTATCAAAGTATGGTTTAAGACCTAAGTAGCATAGATAGGTAACGAAAGTAGAGAAAAAAAAATAAAATGGATGCTGACTCAACATGAATTTAACGTTTCGACTACAGAAAGAAGATAACGACATTAAGCTCACAATCAATTCAATCCCCCCACACTTAGACAAAACAATTTCCTCATTGAAAAGAAAAACAATAAAAGGGGAGTTATGCGCGAGGGCTACGTGCTATTAAAAATTTGAAAAAGGGCAGACTTACGGCCGTGAAGGTATGACTTACGGTCGTAAGTCACATTCTGAAAAAAAATTCAAAGAAACAATTACGGCCGTAAAAATGTAAATACGGCCGTAATAAGGCCTCTGTATAAAAAAAAAAAAAACTGGAATTGAGTTACGGCCGTAAAAGGGTATCTTACGGCCGTAACTAGGCCACTGGAAATTTCATGTTTTTTTTTTTTTTTTTTTTTTTTTGAAAAATAAAATAAAATAAACTAAAAATAAGAATACGAAAATAAAGAGTCGAGGAGGTAAAGAAACTCCCCTCTCGGGTTGCCTTCCGAGCAGCGCCGCTGTTTACAGTCGTTGGCTCGACTGAGTCCTTTCTCATTCAACCGGGATTAGGTGGATTCCCAAAACTCAATCTCCTCTTCGTGCTCTTCATTAGTGCCTGCAAAATAGGGGCTAGAGGTTTTTCATCAGAAATTGGTAATGAGATGGATGAGATTTTACCTGATTTCGGAGACTTTGGACAGTCCTTTCCACCAATATCGAGAACTTCATGTACTAAAGAGTCATTCACATTAACAGAATAAACAGGATCATCATCAAAAATTTTCACGGAATCATAAATATTGAATTGAACAATTTCATTATCAAATTCCATGGAAAGTGTGCCACTACTAACATCTATCTTTATAGCGATTCAGAATTTTTACGCAATTAATAATTATTTTAATATTTAGAAAATTGTGTCGCTACTATTTCACCTATTATTTTGAAGTTAACGCTGCAACGGATTCGTCTAGCCAAGTCAAGAAATATCGAATTTGTTCGATTTTAAATTAAAATCCGAATTTCTAAAATTATGTTATTTTAATTATTTATTCAAAGTATTTATTTTCAAAATCATTTTGAATTCCAAAATTATTAAAATATCTCAATTTTCCTTATTTAAATTATTTCAAGTCCAAAATACGTAATTCAATTTTATCTCAAAATTTATTTATTCTCAAATTATTTTCAGTCCAAAATATATTTGTTTTAATACAATTCTTAATCAAAATTAGTCCAAAATTTATCAAAATTTATCTACATAAATTTCTCCCACATGTTTTCTTCTTTCCACCTCATTTCAACACCCCCACGTTTTATTCATCCTTTTTCTTTTCTTTACACCAAACCCACCACTTCATGATTTCCATTAAAACCAATGATTCCCCTCCCCAAATTATTATGTCTCCCAATTGATCATTTTCTATGATTTTTATTCCATCATTATTTCCATAACAAACAATCATGACTTCCACTTAATTCTCTTCACTCAATTGTGCTTCCACTAATCTATTTGCTTTTTTTCCCCCACAATTCCCTCTATATAAATTGGAATCATCATCATCATCCCACAATCGCAAATCACCAATCAAACCTCTACCACCTCCTTCATCATTTTCATCACCTTTCTCTGCAAGACAACCCACAGCCGCAACCTTCATCATATACATCAATCTGTAATCAATCATCATTACCACAGCAAAACCAAACCCAGCACTGCCACCTTCTCCATCACCACCTGCGAAATCCATCACTATATCATCACCTGCAGAAACTTCATCACACAACTTGAATGATAGCCTGCAACCAATATTTCCAACACACATCCAGCAGCAACCACAAACCAACCATCTCAGCCATTAGCATTAATTTTGATATCCTGCAATCACATTTCCAATTCCAATCCACCACTGCCAACCCATCAAACTGAACCATAGCTATGACGATTACTTCATCAATCCAGTCAAGCACCACCAATTCGCCAACCTTCAGCCATGTCACAACCAACCACTACACTGGAATCACTCAATCTCCACCATCACAGTCTGCATCAACACCAAACCACTGCACAAACCATTTACACTGCAATCAGTATCATCACTGCCAAGTTACCACCTCCAACTCACAGTCCGAACCATCACATTTCAATCCAGCCACCACTGTCTGCACTCATTGACTGCAACTTCACCACCTAAAACCAACTGCTAATCCCAAATTCACACTTTGATTCACAGAAAAGTATTTTTCGTCCAAGCCACAAACTTGGATCTCTAATTTGCAGCCAACATCTACCCTCGGTTTCGACTCAAATCAAAATCAGAACCCAAATCAAACTCAAAACCCAAAACCCAAGAATACCCAAATACTTACCTCGATCGTTGATTTCCTAGCCGGAAAACCACGAATTTTCCGAGACCTAGAGCTACGGTTTCACTTCGAATCAACATCCAAATCGTGCCTTCCTACTACCAATACCTTTTCCTTGTTTCCGCCACCCTCGCCGACGTCTCGCCGGCATTTCACCGGCAAATCGCCGCCAGCGACGTGGATCGCAACTCTCTTCTCTCTGGTTCGATTTTGAGAGATAGTGAGATTAGAGAGAGAAAGAGGAAAGATCTGATTATAAGATTTTGATTTTAATATAATTTAACTTTTCAGAAATTTGCACTTTGGTCCCTACGTTTTCTGAATGATTTAAATCAGTCCCTACAGCTTTGAATAGTTTATTTCAGCCCTTTTAAAGTTTTAAAGTTATTTCAAATCAGCCCCTCAAGTTTTAAAAAGGTTTTATTTCAGTCCTTTCAGCTTTTAAACTTATCAATTTCAGCCCTTAAGTTTTAAATGAGTTTAATCAGTCCTTCATTTTTTAAAATCTTTTATTTCAGTACCTGCTGATTTACTTTTAAGCCCAAGTTTTAAAAGTATTCATTTTAATCCCTCAACTTTCAAAATATCTATTTTAGTCCCTGAACTTTCAAAAGTATTCATTTTAGTCCCTCAACTTTCAAAACATAAATTTTAGTCCTCAAATTATAATTTATCATTTTGAACTATATATTCGATAGACTAAAGTGACTTATTGGCTAAGACGAAGCGTACGGAGAATTTAAAGAAATTGAAGTCATTCCCGCTCAACTTTGCACTCGTCGGATTTGAAGTAGACTCGCACTTATTAATTGATTTAAATTATGATTTCATATGAATGTCATGTGACTTGTGAAAGTCAATTTTCAAGAAAATTAAGTATGTTTTATGAAAGGTAAATATACCTTATGTTTTTATGAAAAGTAAGTATACCCTATGTTTTTACGATAATGTTTTATATGTTTTGGATCATTGCTATGCACATAAGAATTCTTACCACCTAAGTTCGGTAAAATTCTTGTGTCTCCATAAGTTTATGAGGATTTACCACCTAAGTTCGGTAAAATTCCTGTCTTTCCATATGTTTATGAGGATTTACCACCTAAGTTCGGTAAAATTCCTGTCGCATATGTTTATGAGAATTTCGATCCTATCTTATGTTATGATGGAAATGATCCCTATGAATTTCATGAATTATGTTTTGGTATACTTACTGTTATTATGATCTTACTGTGATTTTACTGTTATTATGATAAGAATTCTTGCCACCTAAGTTCGGTAAAGTTCTTGTGTCTCCTTATGTTTATGAGGATTTCAATCCTATCTTATGTTATGCTTTCAAAAGAAATTATGCTTGGCATAATTAAAATGTTTTTATAAGTATATGGTTTTCAAAGAGCTGTTTTCAAAGAGTTATTTTCAAAGAGCCTATGATTTGCAAAATATGTCCCGTGCTGTAATGCACAATATGAGTTTTATCAAGAGCCGTTTTATAAAGAAGCTCTATCAATGCCCGTTTTATAAAGAGCCGGGATTTATGTGTTTAATCATCTTATAAATTAAATTAATTTGCGATGAGTCTACTGAGTATTTCCCCCATGAAATACTCACCCTACTTTTTAACAGTTTTGCAGATTTCGGAGATGGTGGCGAGCGATGAATGATGGTGGCAATAATCGTTAAACGGTTGAAAGTTTGACGTTAATGATTTCCGTATTTTTCCAAACAATCGAATAATTTAGAGAAGTTCATTTATTTGAGAAATTATGACATTGTCAATTTATTTACAAAATTAATGGTTCGATTTACTATTTCAAATGGTTTCATAAATGTTTTCAATTTTATCGGCCATTACAGTTTATTTAATGTTGCCAAAAATGAATTTCAATTATTTCTTCCGCAAAAATATTATTCGAAAAATTTAGACAGAAAATGACGTAGTGAATCGGGTATACGGAACTCGGGGCGCTACAATCTTAGTTTTAGATGTTTTCAAAAATGGTCTACCTAACAAAATAGGAGTAGAGTTGGGGGAGTGGTCATCATTCATGTCCAATACATAAAAATCTGCAGGAAATACTAACCCGCCTACTTGTACTAAAACATCTTCAACTACCCCATCCGGATATGCATTGGAACGGTCGACTAGTTGAATGATAACACTAGTTTCAGTCATTTTAGCAAGTTTCAATGAAGTGTACGTAGATCTAGGCATTACATTTATGGATGCTCCTAGGTCTATCAATGCACGATCTATCCTAGTGTTACCTATTTGACAGGGTATGGTAAACATACCTGGATCCTTGCACTTGGGAGGCAATTTTCTTTGAAAAAGCACAGACACGTGATTATTGTCCAATTTTACGTATTTTAAAGAAATAAATAAATGAAAATATACAATTTTGGGATATAAATTTTGTCATTTAGAGTAAAATTTATTAAAGATTCAATTTTATTTGTTTAACTCTAAATTAACTTTAATCGCTAAAAATTTCATTTATTTGATTTCAGGTATATTTTGGACAAATTTAACCCAAAGATCCATAGCTTATTGGACCCCAAAAAAAGCCCAAATTGGAAAAACCTACCAACAACTTATACACATTCTTTGGACTCCCAGCCTAACCTACTATCCCTATCTCTCAGCCTCACGATTTTCTTTTGGAGAACGGAACCACAGTCAGCCAACTGCTGCAACCCAGCTCTGTCTTCTCTCTTCTCTCGCAACCCAACCCAGCTCTGTCTTCGCTCTCTCTCGGACACAACCTAGCCGAAACTTCTCCCCCATCTTCCTCAACCAGCACCTCACACAACCCTCTACCTCTTATCTCAGCCGCATCCTCAGCCTCTGTTTTCTCTCATCTTCTACAGCCCCGACTCCACAGCAACAGCCATCTTCCCACAAAAAAAATCCAGCAGCACCTTCATCCTTTTCAAATCTCTGCCTCTCGAACGACTCTCCTTCTCAACTCCCTTGATTCGAACAGCAACCACACAGCCTCCACTTTCACCCTAAACCTGTTACTTCCAGCCGCTTCCCAGACTTCATCAAGACCTCCAGCCACCATCATCTTCCTCCGCCTGAATCAGCAGCCGCATACCCCCTCTCCTTCTGTCTGTCTTCCTTCTTCCAGCAGCAGCTTCATTTTGGCAGCAGGCTGAGGAGAATTGCAAGCTAACATTTTGGGTGTTTTGTTCTAGCTTTGCCTTGATTTTTTTATTTGTTGCAGTTAATTATTTTCATAATTTCAGATTATTAATGATTGGTTGAATTGAGATATATTTGGTTATTGAGTTTTTATTTATAAACTTGAATTCCATCTTCTAGTAATGGTTATAGTTTGTTTGAATTTTATTTCGTTTGATTTAATTATGTTCGGCTAAGTTATATTTGAGGGGAGTTATTCTTAGCGTCGAGGGTGAATGTTAATTTTCTATAGATGAATTCTTGTGATTGATGATAATTAACGAGTGTTTTAATTTTTCAAATTACTTTACTTCGATTGATGTCGTTGATGTAGTATGTATTAAATATGCACACAACATGCTCGACTAAATGCCGTAAAATATATTGATTAATTTACGTACGAATATGTTTAAATCTTATCGATCTCAAGAAATTCACACTAAATTTATTTGCAAAATCCAATTGATAGCGAAAGAATAATTCCACTCAAATTTCTCGTTCATCGCAATTTAATTATACTCTCTTTTGAAACACAATTGAAATCATAGTTTAGGTTTCGAATTTAGCAAATATTACGATACCAATAAAATCCCTAGGAAGAATGACCCTGGATTATTGCTAGGCTATAACCTGACCCCTTTATACTTGGAGGGTAGATTTTACATCGAGTCAACACGGATTCACCCATTCTTACCATCTCATTTCCATTTAGCTTTCTCTTATTGGTGCACAGATCCTTCAAAAACTTTGCATATCGGGGAACTTGTTTGATGGCATCCAATAATGGAATGTTGATTTCCACTTTCCTGAACATCTCCAGTATATCCTTTTCCTTGCCCTCCTTAGTCGCTTTTGCTAACCTACCAGGAAAAGGAGGTGGAGTCAATTTAGCAATTGAGTTAAAGTTGGATTTTACCTGCGTTTTTGCGAAGTGCTGTTTATCTTTCCAACCCCTTCCTTTTCATCTTCATCCATTTCAGGTGCAGCCGGTTCCAATTGCGGACCCTCAATTTCCTTTCCGCTCCGGAGAGTTATGGCGCTCACGTTTTTGGGATTCACCTCGGGCTGTGATGGTAGCTTCCCTCCAGATTGTGCCTCCAATCTATTTATGGCAATGGCCATTTGGCTCATTTGATTTTCCAGATTTTGAATGCTTGACTTGGTATCCTGTTGGAATTGCATCGTGTTAGTTGCCAACATCTTAACCATATCCTCAAGAGACATACCTGTATTTTGAGGTTTTTGTTGATATTGCCCCTGCGGTTGGAAAGTCCCTTGCTGCTGGAATTGTCCTTGTGACTTGTTTGGAGCAAAACCTGGGGGTTTGTTATTTCCGTAACTCAGGTTGGGGTGATCTCTCCACCCGGGGTTGTACGTGTTTGAATATGGGTTGTACTGTTGCCTTTGAAATGGAAACCCTTCTGCGGCCTTTACCTGTTCAATGTTTTCTTCTTGCAATACCGGACATGTATCCGTTGGATGTCCAAAGTTCGAACAGATTCCGCATGCTTTGACCTGATTCGAGTTCCCTACAGCAAGCTGCTTAACGAGATTGGTTAGTTCATATAATTGACCTTCGATATTGGAACTACTTACCTCGTTCACTCGGCGGACTTGGGAGTCTCGGGTTGAATTGAATTGCTGAGTATTTTCTGCCATATTAGAGATTAAAGCCCGCGCTTGTTCCGGCGTCTTGTCCATGAGCGCTCCTCCACTCGCGGCATCTATCATGTTTCTATCCATCGGTGCTAACCCTTCGTAGAAATACTGCACCAGGAGTTGCGCACTGATCTAATGGTGGGGGCAGCTCGAAATGAGTTTCTTGAAGCGCTCCCAGTACTCATATAATGTCTCGCCATTGCTTTGGCGAACCCCGCAAATCTCCTTCCGAATTGTCCCAGCCCTAGATGCAGGGAAGTACTTCTCTAAAAACAACCTCTTCATATCATTCCATGTGGTGACTGATCCAGATGGTAGACAGTACAACCAGTCTGTAGCGGCATCCTTCAATGAGAATGGGAAAGCCCTCATCTTGATTTGCTCCTCGGTAATACCCGTGGGTCTCATGCTATCACATACCACGTGGAATTCCTTGAGATGTCTATATGGATCTTCACCAGCATGTCCCCGAAAAGTAGGTAGAAGGTGGATCAACCCTGATTTTAGCTCAAAGGTTCGTCCTTCCTCCACCGCCGGAAATGTGACGCACAATGGTTGTTGAACGACATCCGGAGTGGCTAGCTGCTTAAGAGTCAAATTGTTGTTGTTAGCTGCCATTGTTTGTTGTGTTGCTCTCCTTTGCTGTCGAAAAGTCCTCTCAATTTCTGGGTCAAGATAAAAAATTTCACAATTAGTTGACCGAGGTTTAAGCATATAAGCAAACAAGCACAAATAATTATTAAATGAAATATATATAATTTTTTTTTTCTGAAAAGTTATATAAATAAATTGAAAATAAAATAAATGAAAAAAAATAAAATTCTAATCGATTAAACACTAAATTGGTTAACCGTTCCCCGGAAACGGCGCCAAATATTTGGTGCGTGTCGCAATGCACCAAAATAATAAATAATTCCTTACTCGTCAAATATTAATTAATAATGTAGTAGCGAGAGTAAGGGTCTATCCCACGAGGAACGGAAACTAATTTTAGTTGTTCGATCAATTAGAATGGAATGGGGGGTTTTGTTGTTTGAATTGCTTGAATGAAAACTATGCATAAAATAAATAATTAAATATGACTAGAGAATTAATATGAGAAGAAATCTTGTTCTCGGGTTCGGTTGTGCCCTCAATTAATGTTATACCTTTCCTTGTAACGTGTTTCTATCCCTAATTCAATTATCAATCATAAATAATCAACAAGCTCTGATTATCTAAATTCTTCCTTATGTGTATTGATTCAAAACAAGCTATTCGAACCAATTCTAGCCACGGACAATCCTAAACAAGCTCTTAGGATTTAATGCACGACTAGTATGAAAATTTAGAAGAATAGATTGAATTAGATCGTTAATTACACAAGCTCGAATTAATCAATCCAAGTTGAATTATTACTAAACCTGCACGAGATTTATTTGCTACTAAAGTAAAGATTCAATGACAATTACGGATCAAGAATCTAAACATAGCATATTCATGAATTCAAAGATCAATAATCCAATTGGCCAAATTAAACTATTAATCAAATAAACTCAATTGAACATTCAAAACATAATAATCCAACAATTGAAATAAAGGAATAAATTCACGCTACTAATTTGTAGGAAAAGAAAATAACATAATTAAATTAACACAACTTCCCCTTTGAACAAGATATGGAATTTAGCCTAGCATGGTTGTGGTAGATTCTTCAAATTGCTTCATGAATTCCATTGTTGTTGTATTCTTGCGCTTGAAAATCTCCAACGAATGCTCTATATTTTTCTCTCAATTTTCCTCAATGTCTAGCCTCTTTCATAATAATAAAAAATCCCTTATTTTGTCATGAAATTCCCTTTATATAGCCTCAATTTCGTGCCCTAGCTTTGGGAGCAAGAAATCCAAAATTATGGAAAGAATTGAAATAAGGAAATTTTTGACTTGAAGATTTACGGCCGTAATTGAGTTTCTGCATATTTCCTTAAATTGGAGTTACGGCCGTAACATTTTGATTTACGGCCGTAACTTTTCCTTTACGGCCGTAAAGTGGTTTCTGCTTATTTTCAACTTGCTTCACGACACTTTCACGGCCGTAACCTTATTTTCTTACGGCCGTAACACCTTTTCTTGCGGCCGTAAATATATTTGCACCTAAGTCCCCAAACTTCATTTTGATCGCATTTTGGTCCGTTTTCCTTCTTTTCTCTTCCTTTGTGATCCTAAACAATATAAAACATAAAATGCATTAATAATACTTAGATAGAATCACATTATGGCATATTCAAGGATATAAGTGTATAAAATAAACGTTAATATAACACTTATCATTCTCACCCCCGAGAAGCATAAATTTGTGCTAATTGAACCCCGTCCCAATGCACCTACTCGGACTTCCACACCCGAACAGAAGGCCGCATATGAGAAGTGGATCCATTCTGATGAGATGGCCCGCTACTACATTTTGGGTTCTATCTCAAATGTGTTACAACAGAAACATCAAAATATGGAAACCGCTGCTCTGGTTATGGAGAGCCTTCAGCAAATGTTCGAACATCAAGGTCGTCAGGCTCGTCAGGTTGCCATTAGGTCCATTATGAACATGCGTATGAAACCTGGTACACCCGTTAGAGATCATATGGTTGCATTGATTGGTCAGTTTAACATGACTGAGGTTTTGGGGGCTGAAATCAATTCAGAGATGCAGGTTGAGATGGCTTTCGAGACTCTCGCAGAGATGTTCTCTTAGTTCAAGGTTAGTTATAACATGAACATGCTGGATACGTCACTGACCGAGTTGATGCAAGAGCTTCAGAATGCTGAGACTGTTCTTAAGACCAGGACCAATGATGTGTTGTCTGTTGCTTCTACTGGACCATCCTCTTCCAAGTCGAAAGGAAAAGGAGGTAACAAGAGGAAGAAGTCTAACAAGAAGGGACCACAGCAGTAGGTTAAGAAAGCAAAGACACGTGGCAAGCCAAAGGGGAATGCTTTCATTGTGGACAGAAAGGTCACTGGAAGAGGAACTACCACGGATACCTAACTTCCAAAAAGCAAGGTAATGGTGAGTTATCTTATATTGAGTCTTGTTTAGTGGTTGATTCTATATATACTTGGATAGTAGATTCTGGAGCCACTAATCATGTTTGCAATTCATTGCAGAGGTTCCAAGTAACCAAACAACTCAGTGAAAGGGAGCATACTTTAAGGGTTGGCACAGGAGTAGTGGTTTCTGCGAGAGCTTTTGGAGAATTTTATCTTTATTTCAATAATAAACATTTGGTTTTGAATAATTGTTATTATGTCTCGGATATTACCCGAAATTTTATTTAGGTTGCATTACTTTTTAAACAAGGTTATTCTGTTTATTTCACCCATTTGACGGTGAAAATTGTTATGAATACAGTTTTAATTTGTGAGGGACATATGTTTAACAATTTGTATACTTTGACGCATTAAGTTATCTTATACTAATGAGACTTATTTATGGCACCTGAGACTTGGGTCATGTTAACCTTAATAGGATTCAAAGACTTGTAAGGGATGGTCCTTTGAGTGACTTAAAGGTGGAATCCCTACCAATCTGCGAATCCTGTCTGGAAGGAAAAATGACCAAGAGACCTTTTACTTCAAAGGGGTATAGGGCCAAAGAAGTCTTGGAATTAGTACACTCTGATGTATGTGGACCAATTAATGTCCAAGCTAGAGGTGGGTATGAGTACTTCGTCACCTTTACTGATGAATACTCTAGATATGGTTATGTTTACCTAATGGCACGCAAGTCTGAAGTTTTTAAAAGTTCAAAGAATTCAGGACTGAAGTGGAGAAGCAATTAGGTAAGAACATTAAAACAGTTAGCTCAGATCGAGGTGGAGAGTATCTATCCCATGACTTTAGGTCATATCTATCAAAAAATGGGATTGTATCCCAATTCAGTGCACCAGGTACTCCCCAACAGAATGGCGTATCTGAAAGGAGAAACAGGATCTTGTTGGACATGGTCAGATCAATGCTAAGCTTCTCAACTCTCACAACATCCTTTTGGGGATATACTCTAAAAACTGCAATATACTTGCTTAACATGGTTACATCTAAATCTGTCCCTAAGACACCCTTGGAATTGTGGAATGGGCAAAAGCCTAAACTGGCACATATACGTATATGGGGATGTCCTGGACACGTGCTTAAGGGAAAGGTGGAAAAAATAGAATCAAGATCACAAGTATCCATTTTTGTAGGATATCCAAAGGGAACAAGAGGATATTACTTCTATAGTCCTCAAGATAAGAAGTTTTTGTGAGTACAAATGCAACTTTCTTAGAGGACAAGTATATAGAAAATCAAAGAGCAAGGTTCTTTTGGAAGAGATGAAGGGAAAAGTTCCCAGTTCATCAACCCAGTAATCCGCATTGAACCTACTCAGGATGAATTCACGTCCCCACCAGTTACGGTACTTGAATTCAGTGGGAGACAAGTGGAGGTTATACCTTTCATGTCTGCTGGATCACTGGCATGTAACTTGGAGGAGGATCAACCCATTACATCACCAATTGGTATTGAAGTTGGAAACGACGGACTTGATACCAAAGAGGCTATGGTAGAACATATACAAATTCCAATCAACCAAGAGCCTCCTCAGCATACACGAAGTAAGAGAGTCATTAGACCACCCTCCAGATACTTGCTCTATGGAGAGTCTTTTGAGGCAGTCTCCACTGAACAAGAGGAGGATCCTACCTCGTATAAAGAAGCTATGGAGGATGTAGACGCTGACCATTGGAGGAGTACCATGGACTCAGAAATGAAATCCATGTACACTAACTCTGTCTAGGATCTTGTAGATGCACCTAATAAGGGTAAAACCCATAGGACGCAAATGGGTCTACAAGAGAAAAAGAGGGGTAGATGGAAAGGTAGTGATCTTTAAAGCTAGACTGGTCGCTAAGGGTTTCACCCAAAGAGAAGGTATCGATTATGTAACACCCCAAGTTTAAAATTTAAAACCTAGGCGTGTTAACTTCCATTCACATTAAATGCGGAAATAATCGTTTAAAACATTTAAACTTTTCATTTTCTGTTATAAAATTTTTACATAAATTTCGGCAGAGTCTCCTCTATAACTTGGACATAGCTAACCTGTAGAGGGACATCATACCTACAATACAAATGAAATTCTCAACTCATTCAACATCCAACATTCAACATCCAACCACAATTCTAAAATTTAACTTCAACATCAATTCCCAAACTCCTCAACATAAATAAATTTAAACCATGAGCTCTTTATTTAACTAAATGGAGGATTGATAAACTACTAAAGAGATAAATGACTTATCAAAAACTAAATCCAATAAATAATTAAAAGGATGAACTAATAAAAATAACTAAAACATTTATGAAATTTCCACTTCAAACCCTATTTAAAATGATAAATCGTGGTACTGTCCGAGTCAGCCGCCAAGTGCTCTCCTCGGATCACCTAACTTTCATCACCTGAAATGTTGGGGAGGGATTGGGGTGAGCTAAAGCTCAGTAAGTAAACTTTATGCACATGATGCAAGTTCATGACATGAAATGTCTTAGACCATTCAAAGTAATTATCCCCATTTACTCTACTTTTCAACACTTTCATACTTTCCAAACTTTCACTTAAACATTTCCAAAACTTTAACTTCATTTCTATCATGAACTCACTTAGTGTATCTTCTAGCCAATCACAATGCAGTGGGCAATATTCCTTATTTAGGACCAGATTATCATTTTTCCACCGCATAGCGGTTTAATATTTTCCACTGTCAACTGGTTTAGCAATCGTCACCGCAAAGCGGTTTAATATTTGCCACCACCAAGCGGTTTAATATTTGCTACCGTCAACCGATTTAGCAATCGTCACCGCAAAGCGGTTTAATATTTGCCACCGCCAAGCGGTTTAGCAATCGTCACCGCAAAGCGGTTTAATATTTGCTACCGTCAACCGTTTTAGCAATCGTCACCGCAAATCGGTTTAATATTTACCACCGCTAAGCGGTTTAGAAATCGTCACCGTAAAGCGGTTTAATATTCACCACCGCAACAGCGGTTTAATTCGGGTACGCCGATCTCCCGCGCCCCATTTCCCACTCACCTTTCATGGCATAGAAGTACACTCATTCTTTCTTAAAACTTGGGATACATGCATTTTGAGAAAACTTAAACTTACCACATTCTTCATTTAAAATCATTTGACTTTCCAATTTCGATGTCAATGCCAATGCCAATGCATGCTTGAACATTCTTCTTAATACATATACTTTCATAAAGTAAATGAAATTCATCAAAGCAAGTAAGTTGCAAACAGCCATTTACACGTTTCACATTTACATTTAACTTCTATGAAAATAGGGAAAGTTTACTTACCTGCAGTCCTTAGTAATTTACCGTTTCTGAATTTGCAAGTGGAGGAGCATCGGCTGCCCGTGACGTCAATGTACCAAAATCCTAGTTGTACCCATTCATTTAGTAAAATATACTTTTAGTTCAAAATCACATTTTAAACTCTAAGCAAGGTTTAAAACTTCTATTTCATTCACAATTTAATCCCAAACGTGACCTTACATAATAACCAAAACACATAAAACCATATTCGAGACAAGAAATGAATCTCAATGCACATTAGAAGGCCTTCTCATCTTTTAAATTCAAATTCAAACTCAAAATTACATAACTTTAGAAATTACTTAATCGTGATTCTAACAAGTTCACAAATCTTAAAATAACCATTTATTACCAACTTTACCAAAAAGCAATTAACTAATTTCATAAATCTAATCAAATTCGAAAAAACTGAATCTATAACTTTTAATCCAAAATTAACCTAACCATTGGTCCATTGGTTAACAATTGGATTCATATATTAAAAATCTAAGCATTAACTTGCTAATATGACTAAAGCCATTTATATCAATACATGAAAATTCTCAAATTTCTCAATTTACCCAGAATAACATAAACTTAATTAACTAACTCAAATTTAAACCAAGTATTTTTCCAACATTTTTAAATCTGAAAACAAAACTCTCAAAATAGTTGTCAATTAAACCAATTAAATCCAAAATTTCATAACTCTGAAAAAATCACTACCAGGTCTGAGAATCAATGTGATCATTTATATGCTATCTCCCAAATTTCGAAATTTACCATTTCTAACTCGAAATACAACTAAACATTTCAATTAAACTAACAAATTCACGAATTTTGAAATCTAAAATCTACCCATATAACTTTAAAAAATCTGAAATTTATATATATATATATATATATATATATATATATGTCTGTGTGTGTGTGTGAGGATAATATACATATACATTAATATATACTTACACAGAGACATACACATTCATATAATTGTTAACCAAAGTTCCAACTAATAATTAGAATTCGAAATCTAGACAAATTCGAATCTGAAATATAAAAATTTATACAAATAAACATCACACATACATAAAATTCCATATTTATACGAGTGTGTGTTCGTGTGTGTGTGTGTGTGTGTCAGTGCGTTGTGTGTGAGGGGGGGCGGAAAAAGGGGCTACCGTGAGTGGCGGTGGTGCGCCGACGAGAAACTGAGGGAGACGCGGAGAGAGAGACGGAGGGATGAGGGAGAGCGGGGCGGAGAGACCGAGAGAGTGAGGTGAGATCGGTGTGAGAGAAAGAGGAATGAGGGTTAGGTTAGAATTATATTTTTAATCTTTCGAAAATTGCAAGTTGGTCCCTCAATTCCCCTCTTTAATGCAATTAAGTGAAAAATTTTAAATTAAATATCAAGGTGCCACTAACCTTTACACCAATTTCAAACTAAATGTATTTTGGTCACTTTCTACAAAATAAAAATATAAATTGGCAATTAACAAATAAAATAAGAAATTAGACCTATAATTGTACGTAACAAATTTATAAACTTTCAAATTGGTACATTGATTGAGACGGCGTCCAAGTCCTTCCACTGAAAAATAATTCCAATTATAGACATTAAAGATCATAAATTTATAATTTATAATAACATTCACAACAATATTACGTGAAATTTAAAATTGCACATAAGAATGAAAAGCGGTCTTACAGATTATGAGGAAACCTTCTCACCTGTGGCCATGCTTAAGTATATTCGGATCCTCTTATCCATTGCAGCTCATTTTGATTATGAGGTATGGAAAATGGACGTTAAGACAGCATTTCTTAATGGAAATCTTGACGAAAGCATCTATATGATGCAACCAGACGGTTTTATCCAAAAGGCTCAAGAGCATAAAGTATGCAAACTGTGTAGGTCTATTTACGGACTTAAGCAGGCGTCTAGGTCCTGGAATATCATATTTGATCAAGCTGTAAAAGGTTATGGTTTTGATCAGAATCTCAATGAGCCTTGTTTTTATAAGAAAATTAAAGACAACAAGATAATTTTTCTCATACGTAGATGACATCCTGCTCATTGGGAATGATGTAGGAGCATTAACATCAGTTAAAAACTGGTTGGCGCAACAGATTGTGGTGAGGTTCGCTATGCAAAATTCCAAGAAAGGTCAAACGCCTAGTGAAGTAGAACACATGAAACAGGTTCCTTATGCCTCAGCTATAGGAAGTCTCGTGTATGCTATGCTATGTACTCGCCCAGATATCTGTTATGCTGTTGGGATTGTCAGTAAATATCAGTCAAATCCTGGACCAGAGACTTGGATGAATCATTTAAAGGGTGAGAAACTTTTGAATTTTCAGAATTTAATCTAGATAAATGATCAGCGACAACATTTTTCACCCATTTTTTGTCCTTAATTATAATGTCAAATTTCTGCAATAACAAAATCCATCGAATGAGTCTAGGTTTAGCATCTTTCTTTGTGAACAAATATTTAAGTTGTGAACAAATATTTAAGAGCAGAGTGATCAGTAAAGATGGTAACAGGAGTCCCAATAAGATAAGTTCGAATTTTTTCCAGTGCAAAAACAATAGCTAACAACTCTTTTTCAGTGGTTGTGTAATTCAATTGAGCTTGATTCAAAGTTCTACTAGCATAGTAGATTACATAAGGTTCCTTACCTTTCCTCTGGCCAAGCACTGCTCCTACAGCTATATCACTTGCATCACACATTAATTCAAAAGGTAGAGACCAATAAGGTGATCTAACTATGGGTGCAGTGGTGAGTGCCTTTTTTAAATGTTCAAAAGATGTAGTGCATTCATTAGTCCAAAAAAATTTTGTATCATGCATCAAAAGTGCAGTAAAAGGTTTTGCTATGACACTAAAATCTTTTATGAACCTCCTATAAAAACCTGCATGCCCTAAAAATGATTGAACATCTTTTACAGTTAAAGGAATAGGCAACCTAGAAATTGAATCTGCTTTTGCCTTATCTACTTCCATGCCTTTAGCAGAAATTATATGACCCAAAACAATTCATCTTGTAACCATGAAATGACATTTCTCCCAATTAAGGAGAAGTTGGTTATCCTCACACCTGTACAAAACAGCTTTCAAATTTGTCAGACAATCATCAAATGAATCACCATACACAGAGAAATCATCCATAAACACTTCCAAAAAAAATTTCTATCATGTCACTAAATATGCTAAGCATGCATCTTTGAAAGGTTGCTGGGGCATTACAAAGACCAAAAGGCATTCTTTTAAAAGCAAACGTCCCAAAAGGGCAAGTAAAAGTTTTTTTTTCTTGGTCTTCTAATGCTATTTCTATTTGATGATAGCCTGAAAAACCATCCAAGAAACAATAAAATGAATGTCCAGCAACTCTTTCTAGCACTTGATCTAAAAATGGTAAGGGGAAATGATCCTTTCTGGTCATGGAATTCAATTTTCTATAGTCTATGCACATTCTCCAACTAGTGGGTACCCTTTTAGTTATTATTTCCCCCTATTCATTTTCAACAATGGTAACCTCAGTTTTCTTAGGAACTACTTGAGTAGGACTTATCCACTTGCTGTCTACAATATGATAAATGATACCTGCATCAAGTAATTTTAAAACTTCATTTTTTACTACTTCTTTCACATTAGGATTTAGCCTTCTTTGAGATTCCCTTGAAGGATTAGCATTCTCTTCTAGGAAAATTCTATGAGTGCACACTAAAGGACTAATTCCCTTAAAATCTGCTATAGTCCAACCTATTGCAAATCTATGATCATTCAACACTTTCAACAACATATTTTCCTGATCACAAGTAAGAGTAGAAGAGATTACCATAGGGTATGATTCATTAGGTCCCAAAAAGGCATACTTTAGTTCCAATGGAAGAGGTTTAAGCTCTAGAATTGGCATCTTCTCTACTGATATTTGCATGGGTGCCTGACTGACATTTAGAAGCTCAATGTTTGGCTGCCAAGCTCTTACAGCTGCTGTTGTTACACTTTTTGAAGAGTCTTGAATGTTGTCCAATTCGAGATTTTGCTCAAGTTGCTCATCAAAATCTTCTAACTCAACTAGCAGCTCCTCCAACATGTTAACTTCCTGCACTTCATCAAAATCTTTTGGTTTCCTACAATCATTGAAAATGTTAAGTTCCAAAGACATATTGCCAAAAGTTAACTTTAAAATGCCACTCCTACAATTTATCAAAGCATTTGAAGTTGCAAGTAATGGTCTACAAAGAATAACAGGGATTTGAGGAGAAGTTTTAGGTGTACTTTGAACATCAATAACAACAAAATCAACTGGATAATAGAATTTATCGACTTGAACCAAAACATCCTCAATTATCCCTCTAGGCATCTTAACAGATCTATCTGCTAATTGTAAAATCATGGGGGTAGGCTTAAGTTCATCTAGACCAAGCTGTGTATAAACACTAAAGGGCAAAAGATTCACACTTGAACCTAAATCTAGCAAGGCATGACTAATACGAGTGGTTCCTATCATACAAGTAATGGTTGGAGAACCAGGATCTTTAAATTTTTGAGGAGTTTGGCATTGTATGATAGAACTCACTTGTTCAGTTAAAAAATCTTTGTTCTTAACAACTAGCTTCCTTTTCATTATACACAAATCCTTAAGAAATTTAGTATAAGCAGGGACTTGTTGAATTGCATCTAACAGAGGAATATTTGCCCTAACTTGCTTAAAAATCTCATGAATTTCTGTTTGATTTTTGGTCTTATTACAAGGTTGTAATCTTTGAGGAAAAGGGGCAGGGGGTGCACCTACTATTGGCCTAGGTGGTTCCTGAACATCAGATAGAGATTTTAACACAGTATCATCAACAAGAGGTTCAGCTTGCTTACCCACCAAGTTCTCTTTAGGTTCAAGAACTTGGATTTGCTTACCACTTCTCCTGGTAGTTACTGCTTTCACATGTCTCAAATTGGACTCATCGACCCCATTGTATTGAGTTTGAGGATTTGGCATTGGTTGAGCTGGAAACTTACCTTTTTCTGGTGCACTTTCCTGGGTAGTCTATTTTGTAAGCTAAGATCGGATGTCATTAATGGCTTGAGAATTTTGATTGTTGATGGCAGCTTGACTTTGCATGAATTGCTGGATTTTATCTTCCAGACTTCTCTTCTGTGGTGGCATATAAGGTGTTGGTTGCGAAGGTCCAACATTGTTGTTAACATTATTGCTTCCTGCTTGATCATTCCTCCAACTGAAATTTGGATGATTTCTCCAACCTAGATTAAAAGTACTCGAATAAGGTTTGGAAATCATATTGACAGCAACATATTGATCAAAATACATCTCTTTTAGTTGGGGAAGTGCAGGACAATCAGAGGTTAAATGTTGTACATCTTCACAAATTGAACACTTTTCTAAAATAGTGGAAGAGGAATTGACTTCATTCACTTTTTGAGTTTCCAAATTTTCAAGTTTTCAAGTGATGACAGCCAATCGGGCATTTATGTTATCATCTGCTCTAAATGAATGAATTCCATTTCCAGATGCAATCTTTGGAAATTCAATTTTTATTGGAGCACACCTATCAAACTCATCAATGTTATCCCAAGATTGGGCATTTTCAGCTAAATCATCAAAAAATGTAAAAACTTCATTAGGGTCTTTTGCAAAGAAATCACCATTGCTCATGGTTTGCACAAATTGTCTCATTTCTGGTCCGAGCCCTTCATAAAAAAAAATTAGTTAACATCCATTGCTCATAACCATGATGGGGACAAGATAACAACAAATCCTTGAATATTTCTCAACTAGTGTAAAAATTTTCATTATTCTTTTGAGAAAAATTCATGATTTGTCTTTGAATAGCGGTGGTTCTTTGTGGTGGAAAAAACTTTTTAATAAACTCTTTCCGCATATTTGCCCAATTTGTAATTGAACCAGGCCTTAAAGAGTTAAGCCATGACTTAGCTTTATCCTTTAGTGAAAAAGGAAAAAGCTTGAGTCAAATGACTTCCTCAGTGCAATTTCTTTCAAGAAAAGTAAAACAAACCCCTTCAAATTCCTGGATGTGGTGATAAGGACTCTCGGATGGCATCCCATGGAAGCGTGGTAGATGATCAATCATTCCCGATTTAAAGTTGAAGACCGCTGCATTTGCAGGAATCACTATGCATGATGGAGTGCTTGCCATCGTTGGAAAAATGTAATCTCTAAGACTTCGAACGTCTGGCGCCTTATTTGGTTCTCGATTATCTGCCATTTCTACCTGTTGATTTTCAAGAATAGTGGTAATGAACAATATCAAGAATAGTGGTAATGAAAAAATATATAACAAAAAACAAGTAAAAGGATTTAGCAAAATTAATTAACATCAAAATAAATCCCCGGCAACGGCGCCAAAAACTTGACTCGATGGAAAATATGTCCTCCAAGTATAAAGTGGTCAAGTTATAGCCTAGCAATAATCCAGGGTCATTCTTCCTAGGGATTTTATTGGTATAATAATATTTGCTAAATTTAAGTTTTAAGCTATGATTTCAATTGTGCTAAAATGAATTTGGAGAGAATATAATTAAATTGCAATGAAAAGAGAAATTTGAGTGCAGTTATTCTTTCGCTATCAATTGGGCTTTGCAAACAAAATTAGTGTGAATTTCTTGAGATCGATAAAATGTAGGAATATTAGTAGGAAAATCAGTCAATTTATTTTTCGGCATTTAGTCGAGAATGTTGTATACATATTCAATACATACCCCATCAACGACATTAACCCAAGTAAAATAATCTAAAAGTTTAAAACAATTTGTAAACGCTTATCAACAACAAGAATTCATCCATAACAAATTAAAACATACCCATTGAAGCTAAGATTAACTCCTCTCAAATATAACTTAGCCGAACATAATTGAATTAACCAAAATAAAATTCAACCAAACAAATATCATTACTAGAAAATGAAATTCAAATTTGAAAATAAAAATTCAATAACTAAAAATATCTAAAAACAAACTAATATCAATAATCTGAATTTATAGAAACTAACAATTGAAACAATAAAAAAATATAAGTAAAAGAGCAATAAAAAATGGAACAAGTCACCCAAAACGCCAATTGCAATGCTCCTCCCTCGGCTGCCTCCTATATTTCACGCAAGGAATTTCCACAATCTAGTGCAGTGCGTGAGATTAGAGAAGAGGATGCTGCTGGCCCAGTGCTGTAGCTGCTGGTATGGGTTCTGGACTGTTGTTGATGGAGTGCTGAGATTGGCGAGAGAGAGATGGGTTGAAGTGTGTGGAACCAATGGAGGTTGTTGAAAGTGTGGTTTTTTCTGAGAGAGAAGATGCTGGCGGCTGAGTATGGTGGAAGAAGGAGATGCAGCTGTCGAGTATTCAGGGAAGGAGAAGGCTGGCTGAGTGTGTCCGGTGGGACTTGGATGCTTGGGACGGTTGTGTGCTGGTGAGTGGTGGAGAGAATAGAGAGGTTGGCGGCTGAGTGGAGGTTGGAGGCTGCTGTGTGTGGTTTTTCTGCTCGGTGCTGGAATGAGGGAGGCTGAGGGAAGAGAGGTGGTGGTTGTTGGGAGTTGAATCTGTGAGAGAGATCGAGATGGTGAGGGCTGTGGGAGGAAAGGTTGGTATTCTCTTATGAAGTTCGGAGTGGCCGCTGTGAATTGAGAGAGAAGGTCCAGCTGGGTGAGGTGAGTTTTTGGCTGGGGAATTGGGCCAAAAATGCGCGCCATTCTTTAGTCGAATTAGGTTAGAGGTTTACGAGTCGAACTCAAAATCATTGTAAGACATTGCCCAATGTGTCCTTGTAATTAAATAAATGAAAGTAATAACAAATAAAATCAATTTAGAGTTAAAGAACTAAAATGAGATCATTTATAACTTTTACTCTAAAAAGCATAATTTATATCCCAAATTTGCATTTTCCATGTATTTACCTATCTAAAATAAGTAAAATTGGACAATAATCAAGCATCGTAGAAGACACCTTTGAAATCTGCCCAAGTAATAATAGAAGGATCCTGATATGTGTTGCGTACTGATTGCCACCAATCATAAGCCCCCTCTTCTAACAAGAAAGTAGCGAGGCACAATTTTCGATCATCTGGACAACCCATAACATCAAAAACTCTTTCCACTTTGATCATCCATGCCTGAGCAACTGCAGGATCAGCTGTGCCTGTAAACACTTTAGCCCCTAATTTTGTTGTTCTCTCAATACTAAAATTTTTGTCTGTACCACGCATAGCTGTAACAACAGCAGTAGCAATCCTTTCAACATCAATAGGATCATTCCCCACTACATTTCCTTGTCCCAAATGTTCAGATGGCTGATGAACAGATTTTTTTATCCTTTCAGACTCTCTACGATCATCTCTTGGTTGATGAATACATTCTTCTACCCGTTCAACAGCAATAGGATCATTTTCAACTACATTTTATCATTGACAAATCGGGGGTAGATGTTCTGATGGCTGATGGACTGACTCTCCTACTCCCTCAACCTCTCCAATATTACCTCTATCAGGAGCATTGTGAGTCTGGGGCAATATATCTTGGAGCCTTCGAGTTCTGCCACCACGAACCATGACTCACCTATATGCATGTTATGCAAAACATCAAAATGTGTGTACAATGCAAGCATATGGACTCAAAACCATGCTCTGATACCAAACTGACACGCCCCGCCCCAAGTAACACTAGTGAACCAGAAACGTGACGTGTGCCAATGATAGATACCGACTAACAGTAGGACCCACCATCAAGGGTTCTAAAAAACTGCAATTTTATTAACTTATATTTAAGAAAAAAAATTGGCATTATCTCCTCTATAATGTGGACTAACCAACTTGTAACTAATACACAAAATCCCAACAAACTCACTATAATTTCCATCACAATAGAGATAAGCCAATTTCTCAGACTTTTATTATAAAACCAACATAAACTGTACATATAGACGCAAAATACAAAGTGAGCCCCATAACTATCTACATGTGATGCACAAGTGCAATCCAAAAATGAATGTGTCCCAAAACACTGACTACATGCTCTATGAAATGAGTCATACTGGCTAACAATGTCATGTGGCTCTGACTCTAAAATCAAAGGCTCACTCCAAAAGTTTCCCAGGAACTCAACTGCTACCTGATATGAAAATCGTGGGAAAATATATGAGTTGATAGCTTAGTGAATGGAGAATTTCGAAAATAATTATACTTTCTCATTTATACATTTTTATTGAAAAATCAACTTTGCATCATATAATACTTCACAGTGTAATACCATATAATCATAGTTAGAATGTAAGACATTCTCTTAATACTGAAAAATATCAAACTCTAGTTAAATCAATGACATAGAAATCACCATATCAATAAAATACTAGCATCACAATCTGTAATCTCTAGGTATGGCCATACCATAACAAATCAACCAAAAATGTACCCTCTGATTAACATCTGTAATCTGGTCATACATGTACAGACTGTCTCTCAGGCTAGTCTAAAGACCTCTGATAATCAATTCTAGAACACTGCCATGATCGCCTCAGTGAACTATATCATACAAGGTCGACCGCCTTAGGGTAATATCATACTCGATCAAGACCACTCAGGTGCAGTATAGAACACGGCCAAGGCCACCTCAGTGAACTAGAATAAGCAACTAATCACGGGTGCTTTTCTGGCCGATTTCAATTTCACAAATTCATCTCACATTTCATTGATTTCCATCACAAGTCTTACATTTCTTTCAACATATAATCATTTCACAATCTTTCCAATTCCAAATAAATCTCATATTCTCATAATATTTCACAATAATCACATAATTAGACATATAAATCACATAATCACGTTTTACGTAATTATATAAGCAATTTATCAATATTTGAAATTAATTAAATTTTTCACTTACAGTCTATGTACGTGCAAACTAATTCCGCTGGTAAGCTGTCCCAACCAATTCGTTACCGCCTGAAATTGATATAATATCTAAATCAATGACTAACCATATCAACTACCTTAATAATTGATAAAAGCAATAATAAAATATAATCTTATCATTTTTAGGAAAATTCCCTTTTGATAAAAAACGTTGCAAAATGTTGAACTCTTTTGCAACATTCAATAAATGTTGCAAATGAGTCTCTTTTGCAACATTCACTTGACAAATGTTGCTAAAACTCAATTGTTAACACCAATCGCAACATTCACTTCTTAAAATGTTGCGATATGTCTCTTTAGCAACATTCAACTGCCGAATGTTGCAATTCAAGTGTTGCAAAAGCCCTTTTTTGTTGTAGTGATCTCTTACCTTTCAAAATAACTAACAAAAGTTTAATAGTATAAACCACGTTGTCGACGACCACTCTCTCTCTCTCTTTTTCTTCTTTTTTTTCTCTCTCTCTTTCTCTCCCGGTTTCTCTCTGTCTCATCCTTTCTGTGTGTATTTATGTAATTGTGTGTGAGTGTGTTGTGTAAATGAAAAGAAAAAGGTGGTATATATGTATAAAGTCCACAACCTGACTTTGTCCAACTTTTGTCTTATTTTCATTTTTTTATAAGTTTGACATCTTTGACTTTTCGACATTTGAACTTGGTCATGACATCGGGTCACTCTTAATCCCGTCTTTTGCTACAACCTCTCCAATAACATCTTCACAAAACACATAATAAAAATAAACAATGTAAATAGAATGGTGGAATAAATGAAAACATATAATAAAATTATACGTAAAAAAACATATTAAAGTTTCAAAATGAACTTACCAAACAACCCAGTCTCATCTATATCTTCTGATACCAAAATCTCAGCAAACGAACGAAGAACATATATGTTATAATTGGAAAAGTCAAGTCTTCAACCTTCGTCACTTGCATCATTGGCATGAAGTTCAGTCGATACACATGTTTACATGTCTTGTACTTTGTGTTGTTATGGACAATTGAGAAGTGACGCATTACGTACAGTCATCCTTCAAGCAACTTAGGCAAAAAATTCTTATCAACGATTTCTTAACTTCCGCTTGAATCCGACAATCCTAAGAACACATTTATAATTTAACAGCTTTAAAAAAAATCTCACAATACTAAAATTTATTACCGGTACGAAGGAAATTAATTCTCATAAGTAAGAAACTTCTATATAACACATTAAAAGGAATTAAAGACTGATTAGTGTGAAGCTTAATTCCTTAAGTAACTTCTATATAACACAGTAAAACAAAACGGTATTTTGTTTTCAATCAAACCTTCCATAATTATATTAGATGCAACCGAATAAACATTTACTCATAAAAAATCAAGAGAACACAATAAACTCGAATAATCTCTACATAAAGGAAAAATCTGCTCAAAATAAATAAATAAAAAATAAGAACAAACAGTAAGGAAATCAACTGGAGTTCAAAAGCTAAGAAAATAAATAACATAACATAACATCAAGTTACTGAAAAACTAAAAAAAAATCAATTTGGGAATGCTTTGGTATAAGTATAATCCATTCTTATCAGTTCTCAGTACATAGTAAGTCAAGACCGAGATTTAGATTAAAAAATAAATATTAAATAAATAATTCCTTAAGTAAGAAACTTCTATATAACATAGGAAAACAAAATGGTCAATCAAACCTTTGACAATTAAATTAGATGGAACCGAATAAACATTCACTCATATAAAATCAAGAGAGCACAATAAACTCGAGTAATCTCTACATAAAGGAAAACAAACAGCTACTCAAAACAAACTAAAAAAAAAAAAAAAAGAAGGAAATCAAACTGGAGTTCAAAAAAATTTGACTTGGGAATGCTTTGGTATAAGTATATCTATTCTTATCAATTCTTATCCATAGAATTATTTAACCACCATATTTTTATAGAGTGCTTATAAAACATTTTAAAATAACAAACATTTGAAACATAAAACTGATTAATAGTGTGTGACATAAAAATCTGAAATGTAATTATGAAACTTATTCTACTGAAATGTTTGTTCATGCAGTAAATGGAACCAAATATACATTCTCATAAAACAGTAAAAGAACATAATAATAAGCTTTTAACATAATTGCTTCTACACTGATTAATCTACTTACACGGCAATCGGCAAAAATCATATTGAGACTGACCAGCTCATTGTTGTTGTTCCTGTGTTCCCTTAAACTAACCACACGGACCTTAAAACCCCATCTCGTAGTGGACACGTCAATAGATTCAAGCATATTGAACACTGGTGCCATTGTATTTGAATACTGTTCAACTTAAGAAAGGGACATAATGCGTAAGAAAATCAGTCCGACATTACACTATGGCTTTAGTCTGATATACAGAAAAAGAAAATGCACAAAGAAGTCAAAAATGGAGGCATACTAGATGGTCGGAAATCTGATACAAATGATGGTTGCAATTCGTCCCCAACTTGCGAAGCCAAAAGTGAGTAACAATATACATGTACCAAATTATAGAGTGAATTAGAGGACTTCACGATCCATATTTCCAAGCAATGTAGAAGTTTGAAATTCTCTCTGATTTTTTTTTTGACAGAAACGAACTGTATTAAAAAAGAAAATGATAAAAAAGGTATTCAGTTCCAAAGTCCACTACCCGCGTGACGTGGAAAATAGTACCAATAATGTGAAACCCTGAGTTCTAAATACCCGGTTCGTCACGTTATCGTCTCGTCTAACTTTTAAAATAATATTTTAGCGGAAGATTAATAAAAAATTTCATACTTTGCAACATTTAAGTAAAAATCAAACAGTAGATAAAATTTTAATAACTTGGAATTTCTTGGAATAAAAATTCAAAAGAAATCTTTTAACAAAGATTTAAAATTTGCTAACATTCTAAAATTAAACATGAAATAAATAAACTTTGTATTATTTAATTATTATTGCCACCACGTCCATCACACGCCTCCATCTCCGATATCTGCAAATGTTGTTAAAAAGGAACGAGTATTTCATGGAAACACTAGTAGAAAAACGCGAAAAAAAAGGGTTTAGGCGTCGGTTCGTCGAGAACCGACGCCTAAACCCGGTTCAGGCGTCGGTTCATGAAGAACCGACGCCTGAACCGGAGGTTTACGCGTCGGTTCTGGTGAACCGACGCGTAAACCTTCGACTTTACGCGTCGGTTATTGGTGAACCGGAGGTTTACGCGTCGTTTCGTAGTTTTGAGCAAGTGAAGAGTCATTTGATTCGTCGTGGGTTTAAAGAAGGTTATAAACGATGGATATGGCATGGTGAGAGTATGCTTCCTAGGACATGCACTAGTGACGATGAAGGTGGACTGCAGGAGAATAATTTAGGCAATATTGATGAGAATGATGTGGAAAATGACAATAATGATATGATAGACGAAATGATGCGTGATATACAAGGGGAATTCATTGAAAAGCCTCATGTGTTCGATAGCTTGTTCAATGATTCTGAGAAGACTTTGTTTCCTGGATGTAGAAAATTCACAAAATTGTCTGCTGTGTTGAAATTGTATAACTTGAAAGCAAATAGTAGGTGGAGTGATAAGAGTTTCACGGCATTACTGGAACTCTTACGAGAGATGCTTCCGGAGGATAACGAGCTTCCTAGTTCAATTTAAGAAGCAAAGAAATTGTTGTGTCCAATGGGAATGGAGATCGAGAGGATACATGCATGTCCAAATGATTGTATACTGTATCGAAATGAGTATAAGGACTTGCATCTGTGTCCAAAGTGTGGGGCATCACGGTATAAGCGAAAGGACATGAATGCTAATTCTGAGGATAAGAAAAGCCCTCCGGCAAAGGTGTTGTGGTACCTACCCGTAGTACCAAGATTTAAACGTTTGTTTGCCAATGCAAAGGATGCGAAGAACATGCGGTGGCATGCTGATGGGAGGAAACAGATGGAAAACTAAGACACGTGGCCGATTCTCCTCAATGGAGGAACATTAATAGGTTGTTTCCTGATTTTGGGGGTGAAGATAGGAATCTTAGGCTTGGACTATGTACAGATGGAATGAACCCGCACGGTAATATGAGTAGTCGACATAGCACTTGGCCGGTTCTTCTAACGATTTACAATCTTCCTCCTTGGTTATGTATGAAGCGCAAGTATATCATATTGTCTTTGTTAATATCAGGGCCTAAACAACCGGGGAATGACATAGATGTTTATCTTGCCCCACTAATTGAAGATTTAAGACTGATGTGGGATGAAGGTGTATCGGTGTTTGATGCACATAGCCAGATGAATTTCACCTTACGTGCTATGATATTTTGCACCGTAAATGATTTTCCCGCATATGGTAACTTGTCAGGTTATACGAACAAAGGACCTAAAGCATGTCCCGTTTGTGAAGAAGACACGATTGATCTTTGGTTGAAAAACTATAAGAAAAATGTCTTCATGAGTCATAGAAGATTTCTCCTCGCTGATCACCCTTATCGAAAGAAGAAGAAGGCATTCAATGGAAAAATTGAGGATCGAGCAGCTCGCTTGCCGTTAACAGGAGGTGAGGTATATGAACGAGTTAAAAATATTGATGTTTTGTTTGGAAAACCTTTTAAGCCTCCTCAAAAGAGTCTTTGGAAGAAGAGGTCCATAAAGAGGTCCATATTCTGGGATCTACCTTATTGGCAACATTTATCAGTAAGGCATTGTCTTGATGTAATGCATGTGGAGAAAAATATTTGTGATAGCATCATTGGGACATTGTTGAACGTTCAAGGGAACACGAAAGATGGTATCAAAGTCAGGAAGGACATGGTAGAAATGGGGATACGGGATCAATTAGCACCGCAAGGATTATGGATTGACCGTCGTTCGTGATTATTCATTGTGTGAGTTCATTTATACATTCTCGCATGCATATAACTCTCTTTTGTTCTTTATATATGCTCTATACGTTGTTCATATTAATTGTGTGAGTTCATTTACATATTCTTGCATATAACTTTCTTGTGTTTTTTTATATATGCTCTATACGTTGTTAATAATCATTTATTTATATGTGCAGGTACGTAGACAATTTTCCCAATATAATGGCTGAGTCTTCACATTCTTCAGATGATCATAGTACTGCCCAAAAAAAAGGACAAGAGGGCCAACTATGTGCAAAAACATGAAGAAAGCGGGCCAACAAGTGAATATAATTGAGTTCGATGACAAACATAGGCCGATCGGACCAGGCACGAAGAACTTCAAACATTTTGTCGGATCTTTAGCCCGCACTCATGTTGACATAAATATCAGTGATTGGCACAAAGTCGATCAAGGCTTGAAGGACATAATGTGGGAAGAGATAAAGGTACTATCACTTGATACATGGTAAATAATTGAATAGTGAATGTAATTTCTTTATAACACCACATGTTATCATTGTCTTTCAGAGGGAATTCAACATTCTCGATGACCGTCCAAAAAAAAGTGTTATGCGGGTTGCGGGGATGAGATGGAAAGATTTCAAGACAAGGCTGGTTCATAATTTCATTACACATGACCACCCAAAATATACATCTCCTACCCAGCTTTATGATTTCTTGACCGAAGAGCAATGGGAGTTGTTTAAAAAAGAACGACAGACGGAAACATTTCAGGTATATTTAAATGTACGCATGTGTCTTGTTGAGTGAAAACTAAAAACCTGTGATTTATTTCAGGAGAAAAGTAAGAAGGCGAGGGATAGTCAAATGCGGAACGAGCATCCTCATTGTTTGGGCTCAGCCGGATATGCGGGGATGAAGCCACATTGGCTAGTAAGTGACCCGCTATCTTCTAGCTCTTCATGTGACATGATTAGCTCCTCAATTGTAAGCGAGGATCGCAGCCTCGATTGGGTTCGAGCTAGATCGAAGAAGAAAGAAGATGGAACGTATTACATCCCCAACGAGAAAACGAGGGGGGTGTTTGATAAAATTGTAAGTATATCTTATCGATTTCTCATATATTCAATTGAAACTTACTTCAATTCTTATATTCAGTTTTCAATTTTTTTAACAGGTAGAAAAAGCTGAGCAAGCCACGCAGGGGACATTTGTGTCGAGTAGACAACATGATATTCTGAGTGAAGCCCTTGGTAAAGAGGATCACTCTGGTAGGGTGAGGGAATATGGCGTGTATGTCACCACGCGGGATGTTTACGGCCAGCCCGATGATTACCTTAGACGATCGTGTGGGGTCGTGTCAGTAGACGACATTAAAGATATCATCAGGAAGGAGATGGAGGATAGCATCACAGAGCAGGTCAGGCATCAAACCATGTCGGAGATGCAAAGTAAATTTGACAGTATGCAGAGCGCGTACCATAGTATGCAGAGTAAATATGATGCCATCCTCCAGCGCTTGGGCCTCAATGTTGATGCCGAGGTGGAGGTAACTGTACAGCCCCGACCACCAACTCGAAGTAGTTGCCACTCTGTGAATCCAGACCCATTTGATGGTCTTCAGGTACTTACCCATAAAGTATTTAGTTTTTTTTAGTATTGCTTTTTTTTAAATGGAAAGGCCTGACATATATGTTGAAAAATAGAAGCCGATTCCCTGTCGTCTCGCCGTATTTGTTGATGGTAACAAGCAAATAGTGGCCAGCGGGATGGTTTATCCGTCCGGACCCGAGACTGTGGTGCATCATCAACCACTCTGGCTTGATCATGTGAAGGTGTCCGTTGACGACGTTATAGATGGTGCAGAAGCATTCTATCTTCCAGCGCCATCTCAGCACCACACCACGGTGGGGGAAGCTATTGGAAGTTTTTTCCAATAGCCTAAGGAGTTGGTGATTTTTGGAGAGGTAATAAAATCGAGTTATATAAAAGTTTATGTCAATATTAATTTCTTTTAAATTTGTATCAGACGTGTTATAATGACAAAAATTGTCTTATTGCAAGAAGAGGCCCCAAAAAAGATCGTAAAAAAATCTAATAAAGGGAAAAGGCCTCAGAGTTTTGAATTGTCATCTACCCAGCGACCTGCGATAGTCGACGATGAGACTTTACTACGTCTGGGTGATAAATGCAAAATGTTAAACACCCTGGTCCTTCAATTGCCTGTTGGTGATGACTTCTATCAGGTGCCCGTAGATGCCTCCATCTTCAATTGTACGTTCGAGGATGGTATTTTTGTTACAGTCGCAGACATTACCGATCTGCTTAAAATGCAATGGTTGGATACATCTATCCTACAAATATTTGCATTGTAAGACTTCTGATCACAAATTACAACTTCAATTTATATCATTGTTCGATCTCTATTTATTGGTGTCATTATTATTAAGTACCTTCATGAGTTATGTCAGGATTACGGTATTGATTCAATTGGATTCATGTCTCCGTCACACATTGCGTCGGTGTCGGTAAGAACAAATTCCAATGGTGTTGTAAATTATATGGACGAGACCATGAGGGCAATGCAAACAAAGAAATTCATTCTAGCACCGTATTTTCAGGAGTAAGACCATTCTCTTTTATTAATAGTTAATTTTTTTTTTTTGTAATTTGAAAAGCACGTGTTTGAATTTGTATTTACATGTTCATAATACGTAGGAACCACTGGATGTTGCTAGTGATTTCCCCTCAGAAGAGTACGGTGTACTTATTGGATTCAGCTAGTCCATTTAAGCGTGACTTAGATATCAAGCCGCTATTGAATACGTAAGTTATGATAATTTTCATGAAATAATTGTGGAGTTGTGGTGAAATTGATTGTGGAGTTGTGGTTTCACTTTGATGAATATATGTTGTGATTGTTGAGAAGTTGTGATAGATTCTATAGCAACGCGTCTATTTATAGGTTGGATAAGTTCAATTTATAGGGGAGACTCTGCCAAATTTTTTATAGAAATCTTAGTTTTTGTATTTATTTATTTTGTAACTGGTTCGAATAATTTAATTCAATTTTAGGGCTTTCAAGCTATACTGGACACAAGGAGGCATTAGGACAAGAGCCAATACAACGTGGCTAAAAATAAAGGTATGAAAACACATATTTAAAATATATTACAAATCTTTGAATTATTTTCATATTCTATTTAGTGTGATTATTAATGTTTGTTTTCATTGTGAAAATTTCAGTGTCCTCAACAGCCCGGAGGTTCTGAGTGTGGCTACTACGTCATGAAAAATATGTATGAGATAGTCACTGAACACTTTCAGCGTCCGTCGTTGGAAAAGGTATAAGTTATTGAACATGATAATTTTTAATTATTCCTTCATATTTTATTACAAAATAACTGATAATTCATTTTGATTATTTGTAGGCATTTAAAGAGTATTACTCAACGGAGGAAGTTGCTGAAATTCAAAACTTATGGGCTAAATACTTCGTCGATAGGTGTGTGTAAATCGACGTGTATTCAAACTTCTATTTACTTAATTACATGTGACATTAACAATCTTGTAAATATAATTATTTCTCATTTATTTAACATTATTTTAATTATGTCGATTATATACATATTTGATGATGTGCATGTGGAAAATGTTCAGTCCACGTTTAGGTGATTGCAGGTCATGATCGACCTGCAGTGATCTGGATCATTGTAGGTGACGTCCAGGTCATTGCAGGTGACATCTAGGTCATTGCAGGCCATGACCTGCAGTGGCCTGGGTCATTGCAGGTCATGACCTGCAGTGGCCTGGGTCATTGCAGGTGACGTCCAGGCCAATGCAGGCCATGGCCTGGGTCATTGTATTTTACTCTATAGGCAAATGAATTTCGTGAAAAAAAAAAAAAAAAATTTAGGCGTCGGAGGCGTCGGTTTTAGATTACAACCGATGCCTAAAAAAAAATTTTTTTTTTTTTTCAACTTTACGCGTCGTTTTACAACCGACGCGTAAAGTCTTTACTTTACGCGTCTACTTCATACGCGTCGCCCCAAAAACCGACGCCTAATCTCTTAAATAACCGACGCGAAATACTGTTTCTGTACTATAGACTCATCATCAATAATTAATTTACAGAATAATGGAACAAATAATTATGCAATTTATACGATGACATCATCATCATAATCATAGGCTCTTTTATTTTTTAATAAAAATCAAAGGCTCATTAAAAACATAGGGTGTAGGTAGTCTCGTCTTATGCATTAAAGCACGTAAGTTATGCATAACAACATCTCATAAGAGATAATCTCATCTCGTCTCATCTCATGCAATAAATGCATATAAATCACGTAAAGTCACATAATACATGCAAATAAAATTTAAACTAATTAGTGGAAGCGAGTCTACCTTAAATTCACAAGTTTTGAAGTTGAGCAGAAATAATCACTTTATTCTTTTAAATCTTCGAATGCTTCATCTAGCCAATAAGAAAATTAATCTAAATTAGTATTTTGGAATTTTTGAGAAGTTTTGAGACTAAAACAGAACTTTCAAAAATCTAGGGGACTGGCTAATTTATTTTCCAAAAGTTCCGTGACCAAAATTAAATACTATTTAAAAATAATTTAGGGGTTGAAATAACAAACTTTAAAACAATGGATGAACTTTAAAACATTTTAAAACATTGCAGGGGCTAAAATGAATACTTTTGAAGCTTGACTGAAGAAATAATTTACAAAAAATCAAAATATAAAATAACATTCCTTTCTCTCTCTTTCTATATCAACAGAAAGAGAGAAGGGAGAGGGTGACGGGGCAATTGCCCCTCTCTGATTCCGGTCCGTCGACGGTTATGCAGGCGATGGGGGAGTAGTATGTCCGTGCATGGGAAGAATGGTTTTTGGGCTATTTTGGAGCTCAATTTGGTACAGGAACCAAAGTCGGGGTTCAAATTTGGGGCTGTGGTTTTCCGACGAATACTTTGTAAAGGTAAGTATGTATATATATATATATATATATATTTGTTTTGGGTGTTGATTGAGGTTGAGGAGTGAACGGTTCTTGGAGGCAGTGGTGGTTTGTGTCCAGATTGATCCCGATGGTGAAGGTATCTGGGTGTTGCGAGTGGTGGTCACGGCAAGTTGTGGTGGTTCAGTAATGGGTGAAGCTCGGTTTGGTCATAAGTGGCATGGTTGGGTTCGACTTGGTGTTGGTGTTCAGTTTGGTTTGGTGGGATTGAATGCAGAAGATGTTGGAAAATTGTGTTTCCAAATGGAAATTGTGTTTCCAAATGGTTGTTCAAATATTTAAAGATGATAAGATGAAGTACACAATTGAATCAATACAAAGAGGTATTGATAAGGAAGACAAAAGAATGAGAAAAAATCGAACCAAATACAACTGGTCCGGACCGGACAGAATGAAGAACCACGCGATCGCGTGGTTGGTGGTCCGGCGATCACGTGGTTGAACGGATTTGAATCTGTTCAAAATAAAGAGGCATCACGCGATCGCGTGAGCCTTGTACCGGCGATCGCGTGGTGGTTCCGAAAGGCACCTTTTGGTGCCTAAGTTGGTTTTTTGCACCAAAAGGTGCCATTTTGTCTAAGAGGTGTGTACTTTCGTAAAAGGTGGATTAATCTCTATATAAAGGATGTTATATTGATAAATTTAACATATATGAAACATGAGTGAGAACATTCATAATATATATAGAAGTCATTTTCCACCAAAAACAAATACTCATTTTCCAATTGTTCTTTGTTCCTTCTCCATGGATTATTAGTGCTTAATAAATACATGGTTTTAAGGCTTGATTAATCCGCTAAAACATTTTCTATCTAACCCTTTAAGCATCTCGAACGAGAGGGAGCAAATGTACTTTTAGGACAACGTGTAATCACGTGTTCAAGCCTCTCGTTTGATTCCATAATTCGACGTTATTCCATTCATATCATGATTTCAATTGGATGATTCCATGTGTGTTGGATTGTGATTCTTCAAGTGGCATTCAATGATTTCGTCTCCAACCTCTCGAGGTAAGTTCATTTTTTGATAACAATCTAAAAGTACATCTTCGCTAATGGAGTCGAGATTTTGAGGATCTTGAATCATGATATTGTGTGTGTTCAATAAATCATAAAACAAATTTTGTAGCGTGATTGTTTCTTGAAGGCTTCTTTATGTTTGGTTATAACATGCATATTTTGCATGTATCCATAGAAGTATTAAGAAATTTTTTATTCAATGCATGAGAAATTAAAGATGGTGCTTGATTAACGTTACTGTGCCATAATATATGTAATCATGTTTGTGGCATGATGATGGTGATTGGTGAAAGAAGTAAGAGTTTAATCTTTCATTACATTTATTTTACAAATGATGTGTCTATTCATGAAGAGAAGGCACTATTACAGTTAATTTGTGCCCTTTCAATTTAAATTGATTTCAAAAGGCATGATAAAATGAAAAGGTGTGAACTTGAAAATGTTTATGTTTTTAAATTTTATCATAACCGCATGTAATGTTTCATGAAAGTGTGTAAAAACTCAAGGGAATTGTTATGTTTGTTTTAATCCTAATTCTAGTGACAAGTAATGGATTGACATGACATTTTAGATGATTAATTATACATGTTAGATATTTATTCAATACATGAGACCTGTTGGATAAATTATTTTAACTATGTGATCATTCATTGTGGAATTTTCATGATAGTGGAAATTTGAAAGTATATGCTCTTTCAATAATATTGTTTCCATTTGATTCATTTATGAGAAGTGTATTTCTCTTTTACATTATGCAAGTATATTGATATATGAATCAATTGGACTCTTGAAAATGGCATGAGAATTTTATAAATTGGTAAATAAAATTATGCTTATTTGTGATACCATTTTATTTTATGGAAAATAGAGTTCCTAAAATACTGAGGCATGCAAGTATGAGTATTTGCACAAGTTGCTTTAACAATATTTAATCAAATATGTGGAGAAAGTAAATATGATAGTTTACTTCAATTATCTCATGACATGTTTGCTAATAATGTTATTAGTATTAATAAAGTGACCATTTTCAATGGTAAATTGGAGACTACCACTTGTATTAAAAATGCCCATTGTTGGCTTAAATGTGGTAGTGAAAATCTTGATACTTATTGTTGTATTAAGAAATGTGAAATGACTCTACAACGAATTATGGAGATGTCATATATTGCTTGTGAAAGCAATGTTGTTTTCCTAATTAAGGAATTATGGGGGTGAGATCAAACTAAGATCAAGAAGATCATTGATGAATATTGAGATTTATCATATTGTTTATCTCTTTTGAAAATAAAATAATTATATGAAGTATTTTTATGAATGCATAGAGATGCATAACAATTATTGAAAATTTGTGAATTTTCATTGAGAATACATAAGATTGGATTTGTCCATACTTATTGTGATTATTACAATGGTCATGTGAAAAGTGATAAGTATTTACACAATTGGATGATGAGATCACAAATATGATTTTGTCACGACCATTGATTAACTTTGATATTTGTTTTGTAAAACAAATTTGCTCATATTAGTCTTTCAATGAGTGAAAGAATTATGAAACTTGTGCTTATTCCAAACATGTGGGGATAAGGCGTGTTACAAAAGAAAATTATATTGTGCTCATAGTGGAGACAATAATCTTTTGCAAATATCAATAAAACAATTGAGGTTTTATTACAAATTGTTTCTTTCAATTGAGTTGAAAGATTATACATAAAAGTTGAATTTAGCCTAAAATGTAGAGTGACATTTTGGCAAAAGATTCAAATTATAATTTCCGAAATTAATGAAATTATATTGTGATTGTGATCAAATATCCTAGCATAAACTTTGACAAGTTTAAAGGATATTAAAATGCAAACAAGTGATTAAGTTGGATCACATAAACAAAATTATCTATACTTCTAAAAGAGAGAAGTATAAATTAATAAAGTGATTGAGTCACTTTATGTATTTGACAATATTGTTGTCAATTGAAGAAGTGATTAAGTGTAATCACTAAAATACATTTGACAAAAAGTATTCTTTTTGCGAAAAAGAATATTGAAATTAATTTTGTTATACCTCAAATGTGGGGGTAATATGATTAAGTCCTAAAAGAGACTTTTAAAAGTTGCGAAGGGATGAATACAAGCAGTGGAGGAAGAAAAATCATGGAGTGCAGTGACAAAGGTAAGTAAGTTGTTATGCATTATAAATTTATATAATATATTCTATGCATGGAATGTATGTCAAATTTGCAATATAGAATACTATATTGTTACACCTTATTTTGACATATAACATATCATTGAAATTGGATTTAGTTATTAAATACCATATTTAATAATATTGTTGGTGCATTGATTATGTGAGAATCTATCTTGATTATTGCATATCGCTTATTGAAAATTATGAAATATATGATTTTCAAGCTTTAAATTTATGAAATAGAGTTTCATGAATGCATGAGATTTTAATAACCTTAGTGGTTTCCTTAAATTCTCATTTTGATAAGTACACTTTATAATAACATGATATAAATGCTGAATCATGTAAATTTCATTTGCTTTGACTCTTTGAGGAATAAATATATGGTACATTTATTCATAGTATAAATTGCTACATACTAAATTGATTTGGTATATGAGATAAGGCATTGATATGAGGCAAATGATAAATATTTATCACGCGACAATAAAGTATTTTTGTTTAAAAAAAGTGAATCATTTGCAAATACTTATGTGAAGTATTTATTATCAATTTGTCTTATTTGAGAAATTTGAACAAATAGAAGTTTATTTACTATACATAAATACATTTTATAAAATCTTTGTTCAAATTTGTTATCATCTTATTTCATACTATTCTGTATAATCCAGTTTGATTATTATATAATTTGAGAAAGTATGCAAGATGATATGATAGAATGAGTCTATCTAATTGATATTAATATCAATGGTTGATATCATAAATATGTGAAAAGCATTATTACTAATGGAGAGTAATAATATGAAACATACAAGTGAATATGGATTATTGTTGAACATTGTGGTTCACAAAGAGAATCATTCACTTAAATGAAATTGAGAAATTTTGAAGATTATCCCAAAGTGTGGGGGTAACGCTCAAACAAATATTGTAAAATATTTATTGCACTCGTTGAGGAGACAATTAAATTATTGATAGAACAATTGTGTTCATGGAATTACGATTCTATTTCTTTCAATTGAGTGAAAGAATAATTTTGAGTCTACCCTATAAGTGTGGGGGTAGTACAACCTATTCCTTTCAATTGATTGAAAGAATAATTTTGAGTCTACCCAATAAGTGTGGGAGTAGTACAACTAAACTTTAAATAAAGTTTTAAGTGATATTATTTTGAAGTCTATAAAGTGCACAAAATAGATTACAAAATATTGTGAAATGTTTGACAAGTGTTGTCAAATAATTGAGAAGTGATCACGTTTAAATATTCTAAAGAAGTCTAGACATAAATTGAATCAAAGAGTGATTCAATAACTTGTGAAAAAGTTAAGTTAAAACTTGACTTTATATCTTATGTAAAATCATAAGAACATAATCGAGTAGGATGAGGTGAAACTCCTTTATAAAAGATCCGCCAATGACGGCAACCCTACCTGTCATTACGAAATGAGTAACTCACGGGTTCAAAGGGTAACAACAAGTCATTCGATATGTGGATAGTTTCAACACTTTATCAAAACATACCTCATTCTAGATTAAAAGTGTTGGTTGTTACAGTTGGAGGACTGAGTTTTAAAACTCTTAATGAAGTTCAGAATTACAAGTATCTCTAAATGTAACAAAGATGCTGGAAGAACTTCACCTATATGAACTTAGAAGTGGTTCCGCTTCAAGGAAAGTTTGGAGTTACTTTCTGAAAAGTTCACAAATCGGATAGGCGCAAGGCCATTAACGCGCTAAAGCAAAAACTTGTGTGGAACAAAAGACTTTGAGTGTTGTGTGTGTGATGTTACCGGTATTGTCACATGGAATAACGGGTTCAAAGCTAAGGCTACCCGGGATTTCGATAATACTTTGCGACATTTACACTAAGGTAAGGTTTAAATCGAAAGATACCTTACTTTATGCATAACACCGTTATAAAATGAGTTGGTGAAAATATTTGAACAAGTGGGGGATTGTTGGAAAATTGTGTTTCCAAATGGTTGTTCAAATATTTAAAGATGATAAGATGAAGTACACAATTGAATCAATACAAAGAGGTATTGATAAGGAAGACAAAAGAATGAGAAAAAACCGAACCAAATACAACTGGTCCGGACCGGACCTAAAGGTCCGGCCAGAATGAAGAACCACGCGATCGCGTGGTTGGTGGTCCGGCGATCGCGTGGTTGAACGAATTTGAATCTGTTCAAAATAAAGAGGCATCATGCGATCGCGTGAGCCTTGTACCGGCGATCGCGTGGTGGTTCCGAAAGGCACCTTTTGGTGCCCAAAAGGTGCCATTTTGTCTAAGAGGTGTGTACTTTCGTAAAAGGTGGATTAATCTCTATATAAAGAATGTTATATTGATAAATTCAACATATATGAAACATGAGTGAGAACATTCATAATATATATAGAAGTCATTTTCCACCAAAAACAAATACTCATTTTCCAATTGTTCTTTGTTCCTTCTCCATGGATTATTAGTGCTTAATAAATACATGTTTTGAAGGCTTGATTAATCCGCTAAATCATTTGCTATCTAACCCTTTAAGCATCTCGAACGAGAGGGAGCAAATGTACTTTTAGGACAACGTGTAATCACGTGTTCAAGTCTCTCGTTTGATTCCATAATTCGACGTTATTCCATTCATATTATGATTTCAATTGGATGATTCCATGTGTGTTGGATTGTGATTCTTCAAGTGGCATTCAATGATTTCGTCTCCAACCTCTCGAGGTAAGTTCATTTTTTGATAACAGAAGATGGCTCAATTTGGGCAGTCGTTGATGGAGGTTTGATAGTGGTTCTACAATGGGTTAGGCTCTGCTTTGGTTGGCAGTCGTGTGGTGTATAGCGAATGGTGTTCTGTTTGGATTGAAGTTGGCAGACTGTCGAGTTGTGCAAAATAAGATATTACAGATTGGAGTTGGTTTGGAGGCAGTAATTGAGAATCGATGGTGGTCAAGTTCTATTTTGGAAGTGTGCATGTTCGGCTGTGGAGGTGAAGCTGCGGGACTGCGTGTGGTGAGAGACAATCAATTGTTGGGAGGTGAAAGCTTACCGAGAGTTTTTCTTCAAATTCAAATGTGCGTTATGAATGAGAAGGGGGGTATATATAGGGATTGATTGGTTGAGATGTGTTGTAGTTGAAATAGAATTGTAAAAAGATTAGACATGATAAGGATAAAACATGACGACTTCTAACAGGATAAAAATTGTATTAAAAGATAATTTCGAATAATCATAAGAAATTTGAAAAGTAATTTTGGGAATTAAAATAATTAATTTTTGGAATTAAAAACAATTTTTGAATTTAAATAATTTAAAACTCGAAATTGGTTTAAGAATCGAATTGGACTCGATTTTATATCTTTGGCTCGAAAAATACTCGACATTGCTAGACGAACACGTTTAAATTTTAATTTAAAATAGGTGAGATCGCAGCGACACGTTTTTAATAATTTAAATAATTATTTAATAATTGAAAAATTCTTAGTCGCTACAACCTTACCTCTTTAAAATAATTTCGTCCTCAAAATTAGACTTATTTGATCTGTGATGTTTGGATACTTGGCCATGATCTCTTCTTCCTTTTCCCAAGTAGCCTCATCATTACTTTGTCTACCCCACTAGACTTTGACTAAAGGAATCTCTTGGTTTCTAAGGACATAGACTTCTCTCTCTAGGGTGCACACATGTCATATCATATTTCAAGTCTGGCCAAGTGCTACAAGATTGAAAAATCATCACATGATTCGGGCTAAATGATAAGTCACATTCTCGATTCTTTCTAGTATCTCGAATGGATCAAGAAATATGTTTCCAAAACTAAATCATCAAGGTCAATCCACTAACAGTCACTAGTTCCACTATATCTAGGCATCGAAGTCGATTAAAACACATACAATAATTCTAGCGATCGCATACATGCATTCCTATCAGAATCTAGATCGGCGTCCTCAAGTGTCATGGTGAACACTCTGGCATTCCCTTTCTTGTTCTGATCTACTTTCCTCTTCTGATCGGAACCCTGAGCAGGTGTAGCACGACAATCATATGCAAAGTGGCCTGGCTGACCACACTTGTAACGAACTCCTTTACCCAAAAGGCATTCTCCTTTATGCATCTTCTGGCACTTGGGACATGGTGGCATGTAGTTAATCACTTGACCTTTGGCCGACCCTATGTTTGGCATCTTATTGGATGTCTGATTTTGGTTCTGATTATGATTTGAATCATGCCATTTCCTTTTTCCCTGCTCATTCTGAGAATCCTGTCCTTCATATCCCACACTAGCATAGGCTACTGCTTGAGCCTTCTTCACTACTTCCTTATAAGTCGATAGCTCATGAGAATTGACAATCCGTCTGATATCCAAGCGTAGAGCCCTCTCAAATCTGCGTGCCTTTTTAATTTCAGTCTCCACCAGGTGTGGAGCATATCAGGACAATTCCTCAAAATTCCTCGCATACTCAATTATATTCACCCTGAACTAAATGCAAAATCTCGGACTCCTTATGATCTCGGAGTGCCTGTGGTAAGAATTTGTCCCTGATTTCAGTTTTGAATTCCTCATTAGTCAAAGCTGCTTGCTATTCTGTTGTCCTGGTTCGAGATACAGATTCCCACCACAAGCCAGCTCTACCGACTAACATGAATTCAACACAGATCGCTTTCCGAGACAATCGGTTGTTGGGAGGTGAAAGCTTACCTAGAATTTTGCTGCAAATTCGAATGTGCGTTATGATGAGAAGGGGGTATATATAGGGATTGATTGGTTGAGATGTAGTTACAAGTTTTTAATAATTTAAATAATTGTTTAATAATTGAAAAATTCTTGATCGCTATAAATGCAATTATGTTCCTCGTGTTTCCAATAATAAATGATATAATGTGGCACATAAACAAAAGCATATTCGTTGGCCCCAAAAAAATAAAAAAAGATAAAAAAAGGAGAAAACACCAGTTTAGGCTAGAAAATGAAGCCTAATATCTTGTTATTATATATATAAAGAATAAAGTTTCACCATATATTTTTAATGTTATGGACTCACCAATTTTTATTAATTTTTAGCTTATTGGTGAATATAAGTCAAAAAGTCTAATAAGAATATCTCCAATAGGATATTGTCCAACCTAAATAAAAAAAGGTGTCATTTGGTAGCCATTAATTAGACTTCTAATGAATGTCTAATAAACAGACATTGAGGCAAAAAATTGATCTCCAATGTAGTATGTGTACATCCCAATATTTATGCCTATGTGGCATTTATTTATTTTTAAAAAAACTAATAACTATGTATTATATATAAAAAAAACTATTAAATATGGGGAGTGAGATTCAATTCCTTTTCTTCTTCCTTCTTCTCTACAGCTCCATTTTTTCCTCCTCTACCTCATTTTTTTGACAATCTTGTTTCTTTGCCCTTTTTTGTTCAGAATTGAAAAAAGTAAAGTAGTAGCAAAACAGTTTAGGGAATCTTAAAAATGGAAAGAAAATAAAATAGCAAGCATCTTTTGATCAATTAAACAATTGGTGCAACTTTAGATGAAGAAGAAAAGAGTGTTTCTATCTCCGTTTAAGAAATTGAAAAAAATATTGCAGAAAGTGGAGAGATGGAGGTGTGGGGATGTATTTTCAACCGTAATTTTCAGTTTTCCCACCAATATTGTCAAGTCAGCATGTTAGACTTTCCTTCCAAAGTTGCACATTGGCTTAGACAATGTCCCACTTTATTTTTGCCACATTATCATGACATAGGGTGCATTGGAGAAGAAAATTGTAGGACATTGTCTACTTTGATGGTTTGGCAAGCCTGACACCATCCACCATTTTCTCTATTGGAGCCGGCCCTCATATATAGCGTACCATGGCGGAGTTTTCTCCTGCACATTCGGAGTTACGCATTTTATTCTCTTCTCTGTCGCTCTCCAAATCCTACTTTACATCTTCATAACATATAGAAAACAATGTAAATTATATGAACTGTTAATTTTAACACAAAAGGATTTAAGAAAAAAGCTTTAGATCATGGTGAAAATCGGCGAGAAATTCGGTGCAAGATATACGCATACATAGATACATATATGTATATATATGTGTCTATATATTTGAACTTTTGTGTTGATTTTGTGAGCAAGTGTTAAGGGATGTAAAAAGAGTATATTTTTGTCGGCATTGGGGGTATGTGTAGGGATTGGTGTGGGGCTCGGGTTGGTTTTGGGTCAGACTGTTAGCAAATGGACCGGTGGTGGTTTGGGTTTTCCGGTGGAGGGTATCACAGTCGAGCAAATTAAATCGGCAAAGAAAGGTCAACTTTGATGACTTCCCTTATTTTCTTAGGTAAAAAAAAAATCCCTTTTTCCTGAAAGTATTTTTCTTCATTTTTTTATTTTGATGACTTGTTTATTAGGAAGAAATTCATCGTTTTGTAACTTAGAAGATTATTTTTTTAATTTAATAAAAGTTTTCCATGATATACTGGTTGATGAATACTAGGGTATTTACAAATGTGTTTTTTAAAGAGTTTATAAACAATACATTTCACAAACCACTTTTTATCCATACGTTTTTTCAAATGACTTCTCAACCACATATTTTACCTAAAAAAAACATTTATAAATGGTTTGGCAACAACCAAACAGATAATGTTGTATAATCTTTATCTTTTTCGCCTTATTGGAGTATGCAAGGAGTCTGCAGTTCTCTAAAGCATTGAAGAAGTGCCTCTATCTCTTTAGATATAAGTAGTATTTGCTCCCAGTCCTCTTCTTCGAATTCAGGTTTGTGTCAATATTTCCAACAATTTGGATTTGTTGTGCTATGCTATTTGTGTTCTAGAGGGCCAATTAGGCAACCGGTCTAAACTTGGAGAACCATGGTGTAATTTCTTTATTAAAGTCTTGATGTGGACCGTTGGATGTTGATCAAAGCTTGAGATAATTTGGGGCTTTTATCTCTCTCTCTCTCTCTCTCTCTCTCTCTCTCTCTCTCTCTCTCTCTCTCTCTCTCCCTTCATTTTGGACAGAACGACCATTACTCTCTTCCTTCTCTCTCTTGTGCTATACATCTTCTCTGTTTGTGCGATTTCTACCCGTTTGTGTGTAATAGTTCACATAATAATCTGGGTAACTAGATTGGTATACATTTGTATAGTTTTATTGGGCACTGTGGATTCGTTGTTGAGAATTAGGGCCAGTCTTTCTTAGGTTTCTTCAAAAGAAACTTGTGCGCGATATTGTGCATGAATCTTGTATTTGGAACTCTCATTGGAAGGTTTGGCTAGTGGAAAGGGCTTGATTCTGAGCCCCCCAGATGTAGGCAATTTTCCGAACTAGGTCACCAAGAGGTCGATTTGTTTCTCGTTTTTATTTTTCCATTCTTGTTTATGTTTTATATTATCCGCGATTAATCACTCAATGTAAGTGGATTTACAAGTTAGAAGAGGGATTAAATCCCAGTGATCCTGTGAGGTATAAGGCGAGGTTAGTAGCCAAATGATTCACCCAAAGGAAAGGCATTGATTATAATGAGATATTTTCTCCTATGATAAAGTACATGACCATCAGATTGGTGCTTGCCTTAGTGTTCAGTTCAATTGGTAATTGGAACAACTGGATGTTAAGACAACTTTCCTGCATGGAGAGCTTGAGGAGGAGATCTAAATGAGTAAGCCTCAAGGCTTTGAAGTGATGGAAACATTGGACTATGTTTGCAAACTTAAGAAATCTTTATATGGTTTGAAACAAAGTCCTAAGCAATGCTATAAACATTTTGATACTTATGCCATTAAAATAGGTTTTAAAATAAGTGAGTATGACTCTTTTATTTACTACAATAACAGCATATATGGAAGTGAAGTGTACCTACTTCTATATGTAGATGATATGTTATTAGCTAGCCCTAGTAAAGGTGAGATCATGAAATGAAAAATCTTTTAAAATCTAAGTTTGACATGAAGGACTTAGGAAATGCAAAGAAAATCTTCGATATGGTCTTTAAGAGGGACAAAACTGAGAATAGGCTGTCTATAATACATGAAGGTTACTTGAAAAATGTATTAACTAAGTTTGGCATGAAGGATGCCAAGTCTATCTCTATTCGTCTTGCTGTACACATGAATGATCATCTCTTCAGTCTCCTAAGACTGAAACTGAGTTTAAAGAGATGAAAAACATTTCTTATGCTAATGCAATAGGATCTGCTATGTTTTCCATGATTACTACACGGTTGGACTTGACCTATGCCATAAGTTTTCAAAGCATATTTATGTCTAACCCTGGGACGCTTCACTGGGATGGGTTAAAGTGGCTGTTGAGGTACATAGTACTACTAATGTTGGGTTAGTTTATGAAAAAGGGCTAGATAAATTGACTCTGATAGGCTATGTAGATTCTGATTCGCTAGTGATAAAGACCAGAGAAAGTCCGCTACTGCTTATTTCTTTACATTAGGAGACAATTGTATAACCTGGGAATCCCAGCTATAGCCTATAGTTACTCTCTCTAGTACAGAAGCTGAGTATATAGCTATCACCAAAGCTGTTAAGGAATGTATTTGGTTAACTGGTATTTTAAATGAACTCAATTTCCTGCATTACTCATGTGATTTATACTGGCAGTCAGAGTGCCCTTTTATTAAGTAAAAATGTTGTCTATCATGAAAGGTATAAACACATAGAGGTGAAATATCATTTTGTTAGAGAAAAAATTGCTTCTTGTGAATTGAAACTTGAAAAAATACATACTGACTGTAACCCATCTGATATGGGAACAAGAATTATGTCTGCTTCTAGGTGACTTGTTTATCAATTCTGAAAATTGATTATGGCTGATTTTTGTGTGCATGTACTGGGCGATGATTGTGATGATGAAGCCTATCCACTTTGCTAAAGCAACCATGTGGGTAAGGATAGGAAATTTGGAGATCAAAGTGAAGATTATTGAAAGTGATCCCCAAATTAATAAAGTTTATAATCTGTAGGGCCAATTAGGCAACCGGTCTAAACTTGGAGGACCACGGTGCAATTTCTTTATTAAAGTCTTGATGTGGACCGTTGGATGTTGATCAAAGGCTGAGATAATTTGGGGCTTTTATATATATCTCGTTCTCCCCCTTCATTTTGGATGGAACGACTAGCACTCTCTGCCTTCTCTCTCTCTCTCTCTTGCGCGATACATATTCTCTGTTTGTGTGATTTCTGCCCGTTTGTGTGTAATAGTTCACACAATAATCTACGTAACTAGATTGGTATACATTTGTATAGTTTTATTGGGCACTGTGGATTCGTTGTTGAGAATTAAGGTCGTTCTTTCTTGGGTTTCTTCAGAAGAAACTTGTGTGCGATATTGTGTGTAAATCTTGTATTTGGAACTCTCATTGGAAGGTTTTGGCTAGTGGAATGGGATTGATCCCGAGCTCCCACATGTAGGCAATTTGCCGAACTGGGTCACCAAGAGGTTGTCTCGTTTCTCGTTTTTCGATTCTTGTTTATGTTTTATGTTATCCGCAATTAATTACTCAACTAGGCGCGAAAAAATCGAACACTACATATGCATACTATGCTAACAGAAGCTTAAATAATCAACAAATATAAATTCAATGTTCTGGCTTTTTCTTAATTTCCTGATATATATATATATATATTGTCAAAGCATTCCCTTCGATTATCATCAACATTTTGTTTATCTTGATAATCTTTGTTTTGGTTTCATCAGCTCTTCCCAGGAGCATTAGCAGCTGGTCATTTGATGAAAAAGTTTTCTTACTCTCACTTTATAAGGTAATTCCATTATGGATCGATCAAGTAAAGAAACTAAAGAAGAAAGGGTTTTTATAGGCCCTTAAACATGGAAGGCATGAGGCAGGCAAAGAATCAGGTAAACCATTCTTAATGTCGTAATCCTCACCATTACTGGTTTTTATCTGCCTTAAAAACCACCTCTTCCAAAGCATCATATTTGACTTGTAGGCCTTTTCTTAAAGTTTTTAACATAGGCTCCGTTTGATTCGCCATAAAATATGATTTTCCATGTGATTTTTAAACTTTGCGTTGTTTGATTGTCTAAATTTTCCATGGAATTCATTTTTCCACTTGCCTCGAAATCCGGTATTTTCCTTTTTTTGGATGAATTCGTTTTCCAAGGGTGGAGGAAGTTTTATTTTTCATGGAAAATCTTATACCATTTTTGTTACGTTTGATCATTTTTATTGTTGTTAATTGATTTATTTTTGTTCCAAAAATTAACATTATTATTACTAAGTACAAACTTGTTAAAAAATGAAAAAAAAATATTATAATAGCTAAATTTTACTTTATGTTTCATAGAAAATAATGTCAATCAAACAACAAAAGTTGGAAAATTCTTCACTTTTTCTACCTAGAAAATTAAACCAATCAAACATATTAAACTTTCTATTCCCAGGAATTTAATTCCCTAGAATTCAATTCCCTGAAATTCATTTTATTTCCACCCAAATTCCACCATCGCTATCAAATGCAGCCTTATAGTTAAGAACTTGCTTTTTGAAGTGTTGGACGTTATTTTGGCTTCTTTTCTTCCTTGATGCTGACGAGTTCAACTTACCAAAACATTCCATATTCCATAACTATGGCAATGATGTGGATGAGTTAATGCTTATAATATATTAGGTCTGCCAGTCAATTGTGAGGTTGTAGCAATAGTATATTCTTGGTCGAGTTAAAGCATTCAAAGGCTAATTACCTAACCTAAGACTGGATTAAAAAAAATTGAAATGCAAGATCCGAAGAGAACAGTTTCTAAATTATATATGCTCCAGAAATTTTATATAAAAAAATTCTGATCAATAATATCTCTTGGTTCTGACCCGTCACGTCATGGGCAATAGAAAAATTCCATTTTGGTTATTGTGAATGTAGGTTGATCTATACTAAAATTAATTTACATGCACATTTGGTATTTTTAAGAATAAGTCACCCCAAACATGCTCTATGAGAAGTCGTTGTGCTAAAAACTTATTCAATTTAACATCTTCTATACACACAAATAAAAAACTTCGTTATTTATCTATTCATGCAACGAACTTATATATGTTACTAATATCTGTTTTTTCAAAAAAATAAGAAAAACATTCACATATTTTTGAAGGAATCCACACAAGCACCAAAGAAGAACTCATTCTGTATGTACGGACCTACAGAAAAACCCGACTGTTGACAAATTTGTGCTAGATCTACTCATCACCAGGTAAAGCATACGAATAGAGACGAGTGAAAGTAAGGACCTAAAAATCTTGCTGCACCACAAAGTCTAGAAAAGAGCATGAGCGCGAAAAGAAGTGTAGAGTCCTTTTTAGGCTATGGACAACTCACTTCCAAAGACATACAGAAGAAAGAGGAGTACTCTGTTCCCTTCTCCATTATCTGCATTTTTCTTTTTTGGACAATTTGTTATTAATATGATCCTGTATATATATAAATATAAATGCATGTAAAGCAGTGTTCTTATACAAACTTTTATCACAGTTTTGATTACAATTGAAGAAAATTCAAATTATTCAAAGTTAAAAATTAAAATATGACACGCGATTTTATAAACAACAGCCTTCAACAATGAAAACACTGTGGTAATTTTCCTATTTTTCTTCCATTGATTCGAAGTCTAATGGACACTCGAGTAAAAGCTACCAACAAGAAACTATTTTTCCCACTGATCAGCAGCACAAGCACAATGCACATATCTAGACTAGTTTTTTATTTTAAAAAATTCGAAAAAAATAAGAAATAAGAAAAGCTTGGGGTCTGGAGCCTCCTTGCCTTAGCCATTGAGCTTGTGTACAAAGCTGCAATATAAAATCATTCCAAGAACAATTATAAAGCAATATTAGTAAAATATTTTGAGCAAGAGTTTAATGCAATTTACTATTTACAGGTTCATGGCCATATAAGCCCTTTTCACAATTGACATTCTAACTTTCGAAAGCTACTCTGGATGAGTTTCATTTGTATTGTCCTTATCTGACCACACTATTCTATAATAGAGATTCACAGTGATTAATAGAACTTTTGGCTTGGTTTCTTCATTACCCTTCAATTAAAAGTGTAAATTTTGCCACAAAATAGTTACTGAATGGAAAAAAAAAAAAAAAAAAAAAACATTTATTTTTATATTTTAATTTCATTACCGCTAGAATTATTTTATATTTGTTCATAACTCAGAAATTTATTTTATTTCTACACAAAACAGTGGTTAAAGAAAGTAGAAAACAACATGCAAACAAAGTACATGAATACCATTCTTAGTCAGGGTGAGAACATACAAATAAAATAATCAAATGACTGAAAGAAATTAATGATGTAAATTAATTATACTTGCCATTTAGCCTTGAAAATTTCTCTTGAATCTTCTTGCATATATTTTCGTGGACACATACATCCAATCTCCAATGTTTATCCAAAAGTTGAAGTAGGCAATTCTCCAAGAATGCTTGAGGTACAAAGTACCAACAAATGCCCAAAATCCAGTGATGAAACCAAATGTCATACAAATATAAAACTGATGATCTTCTTCAACACTGTTGTCACTGCCATAATCAATCACGACAGGGCCATGAGCATCTTCGGGACACTCTACTAGAGGAAGCCCACAGAGTTCGTCGTTCTCAGCATAAGCAGATGAGTTGAAGCTCTGTAATTGAGTGCCTAATGGAATCTTCCCCTTCAAATTATTGTACGATAATTCCAAAATGCTAAGGAAATATAAAAGAGTAAGGATGTTCGGAATCTCCCCAGAAAATTGGTTTCTAGACAAATCAAGTCATTCCAACATCTCCATTTCACCAATGTTTGAAATGATTTTTCCCGTCAAATGATTTCTTGATAAGTTCAAGAAAACTAAACCTCTCATGTTAGAAAATTGTAGAGAAATAGTACCAACTAACTTATTGCTAGAAAGATCGATGCCTTTTACAAGTCCGAGTTTTCCATGTTCCGTCTCTTGTCCTTTCCATTGAACTAAGATACTGTCAATGTATCTATGAAGCATAACAGCACCTGGAGTGTATTGGTCGTCAGGAACTATAACTTCGGTGCTTTCAGTTGAACTATTTCGTTGAACCAAAGAAGTAAAATTATTAAAACACTGCAAAACTTTTCCTGATATGTTGTTTCTAGAAAGGTCCAATATTTGGATATTGGTAAGGTGACAAATTTTTAGAGGTATGTTTCCATGAAATTTATTGGATCGAAGGCTAAGAATGGTCAGATTTTTTAGGTATGTTCCTATCCATGGTGAAATATTTCCAATTAGCTTGTTTCCTCCCAAATCAATTATTCTCAATTCAGTGCAGTTCTTCAAAGAGGAAGGCAGGTCGCCAATCAAGCTATTGTTGCGCAAGTGCAAAGTTTGAAGCTGATTCAGATTGCCCATAGTATAGGGAACTTTACCCTAAAACTTATTATTTGCCAAATTGAGAACAATTAAATCACTTCTGTTCGTCCAGCAGTCGGGAAGCTCTCCTGACAACTGGTTATTTGATAGATCAAGGATTTTAATCTCAACGTCATGGGAAATTCTACATATGTGAGAAATGGATCCTGAGAACATATTGTTGGAGAGTTGTACTTCCATTGATTGAAAAGCAGATGATGAAAGTGGGCCAGAAAATTGTTATAGCTTAAATCTATAAAATAATAAACAGATTCTTCTGGGAAATCAGGCATTCTGCCACCAATGTTGTTATGAGAGAGATTGAGCATTTGAATATTAGAAGACATACTCCATAACCACTTAGGTAAGGTATCTGATATACTAGCAAAAGACAAATCAAGCATATAAAGAGCACTTTGAGTTTGGAGCCATTTTGGAAAATGATGCCCCAAATTGCAATATTTGAGCCGTAAAACTTCCAATCTAAAAGGAGGAACCCAGTCAGACCTCAAGTTCAAATCCAAGGAATTGAAGGATAAATTAAGGTACCGTAATTGTGTGAAGTTTAAGAAGTGGTCTTCTGTGATTGTGTCTTCCAACGAATTTGAATCGACAAACAAACTTTCAAGGAGCGAAAATACACTTAAACTCGCCAATAATTTTCCTCCAATTTGATTATCAGACAAATCCAGAGTCCCGAGATATGATGGTTTCCCAAGGCTTTGTGGTAGGAATCCTCTCAATTGATTGTTGTTAAGTAGCAACACTTGTAGATCTGAAAACCTGGTAATGTCTGGGAAGGGACCAGAAAGTTGATTATAAGATAGATCCAATGAGAAATGGGCTGTCCCTGAGAAATCTTGGAATAACTCAGCAAGAGGTTTGTTTAAGTTATTTTTCGATATATCTAGTGAACTTAAATTTCCTAAAGATTTTGGAATCCCACCGTGGAGCATATTCTCCTTCAAATTTAGGTCATCAAGAGAAGTCAATTCCCCAAAGGAATCAGGAATAGCACCATCTAATTGATTATGAGAAAGGTCTATTTTAGTAGCATGTCTAGTAAAGTTAAACAACCATGGGAACGTGAAAGATGAAGTGAGATAATTTTGGGAAAAATCGAGATAAACAAGTGAAGAGAAGGAAGAATTAACAAAGATATCAGTCTCAGATGGAGTATCGTGAAGTTGACATTCACTCAAAAACAATGATCTCAAGGAAGGGATCTTTGTTATTTGCCGCAGCCAGTTGGTCTCACTAAGGTTAACAGAACTCAAGTTGAGAAGCGATAATGAAGAAAGACGAGAAAGCTAATCAAGATTCTTCACTCGCAGGCCATAGTTGTCACTAAGGTCAAGTATCTGCAGGGTTGTAAGGTTTCCAAGTTGACAAGGAACGTCCCCGGTGAAGTTTGAGTGAGCAAGAATCAAATCCGTTAAATTTTTGAAGGAACCAATGAAATTTGGTATTGGACTTCCTCTAAAGTCTATTTCACTGAGGTCCAAATAATTCAAATGCTGTAACTCAATCAAAGATGGACTAACCTGACCTCGCGGTTGATCTCTAAACTTTTCCATCAGATTGAGACGGATTACTTGACCTTTTTCGTTACAGTTGATTCCTTCCCATTGGCAGCATTCCCTTTGGTCTTTTCCACTTCCCCAGGATGAGAGATCTTCATGATAAGGTATTATAAGTCTATGCTTAAACTTGAGAAGTGCTTGTCTTTCAGTCTCTATGCACCTAACATTTCCAAAAGAAGATACTGAAGTTGGTTTCATGTACAGAAAAAGTACAAACAACAGCAGTTTGATCAATCTTTTAATCTCCATTACATTTTCAAATATCATGTCAAATAAAACCGACTATATATATACATGAATATTTCCAAGTGGGGACCTAACACGGTATGACCGGAGGACTCCTTTGGGATGAAAATGCACTTTTTGGGGTCCATTATTTTGAAAAGTAAAAAATTTTGAGCTTAAATTTTTTTATCTATTGAAATTGTTCATTTTTCAAAAAATTGTTCAATGAGATGTCGACACGTGATTATTTAAAAACAAAAATTATAAACATTTTTTTACCAAACAGGTGCTAATACTAAAACAATCAAATATAATAACTGGATTTAAAATTTTTTATTACCATGAGTTTTAGCCTCTGTTACTGTTTGGCAAACTTTATTTAATCAACACATTTTTTCAAACCACTTTTTAACATCACATATTTTGCCTTCACATTATTTATTTTTAAACAAAACATTTTTCTCATTTCTATGTTTGTTAAAAAAAATTTGTTTATAAATAAAAAATGTGATATTTTTATATTTTATGTGGTTAAAAAATAATTTAAGAAAATATGTGTAATTAAAAAGTAATTTAAAAAAATATATTCTCCATCAATGTTCCTAAGAGGAAAATGCTACTTTGCTACTCAATGGTGCTACCTCGACTGATCGAAATGTTGTGGGTTATTGATTTTGATGTTGATGTTGATGTTGATGTGATGTGTAAAAAAAATAGATGATTGACATGTGTAGAGTTTTACGTCAAATTTTTTGGAATTAATCTACTTGCACAATTAACAGTGCGTTCGGCTAGTCATTTTTTTTTTTTTTTGTAATCATTACATGTTTTAAATTACACAATTTTTAATACTACTTTTTAATCATACATATTTTCTCTCTACAATTTTTAACCATATATTTTACCTTAAAAAATCAAATAAACAAAAAAAAATCCGATTGCAAGCAGCGGAACAGAGGGTAATTTGACAATGAAGATGATAATTAGATAATGTGAAAGTATTATTATTGTAGATTTAAAAGATTAAGTAATTTGTGAAAAATTAATATTATGCCACGCAATTTAATTATCATCTTCATTGTCACTCGTGAACGTAGCAAAATTGAATTTTTGGGATTGATTCCTGTGATGACTACAAAATGATGCAAAATGTGTAGTCCATTAGTATATTACTTCGATGACTAGAGATAAATGCAAAATGTCTAATCAATGTTCGTGAGCTTTTTAAAATCCTCTTGGTAAAAGATTTTTTTTTTTTTTTAATTGTTTTATAAACATAATGATTAGGACCGGAGTGGCACAAGTGGCACAACGAGTAAGGATCCATTGCATGTACCGGTGAGACCAATAAAGAGGCTGAGGGCTAAGAAGATCAGGCAAGCAATGCAGGGGTTTATGCAAGCTTGGGTGGATGAATATTAAAGTACAAGGTCGAAGACTCCATTTTCAATGCATGACAAGATGGAAGATGAGCCAAAACCGTTACAACGCATTTGGATCAAAGAACAAGGAGAAAAGAGTGCAGAAGGCCTTTTACGGCCGTAAGTTCTGAAGTTACGGCCGTAACTGTGTTATCGCACGGCCGTAACTATCATTTTCACAACCGTAATGGAGTTATGCAATTTTTATTCAGAAGGTGACTTACGGCCCTAAGAACGCATGTCACGGCCGTAAGAGTTAAGACAGTTTTTGGACCCGAGGGTCAATTACGGCCGTAAGAATTATATTCACGGCCGTAAAAATGCGCCGAGTTTTATTTTAAGTATTTTGCGGCTAGGGTTATTTTGGACGCGTTTTTGGACTATCATTAGGTTTTCTTGTCATTGTAAACACACAACTTTTATGATTAATAAGATTGATTGAATTAGGTGAGTTTATCCCTATTCTTCTTCGTTCTTGATTGAACCTCTTGAACTTATCAAAGGATTTGACAACCTTTGTGGCGTTCACCCCTTTATGATTCTTCATTCTGCATCTTAACGGGTCTTAGATTTGATACATCCTTGGTTCTTGAGTCGTGAGTGTCGGGTCATATTGTTATCGTCAATTAATCTGGATTTGGAACTTTCCAAGTGTTTATACAATTTCCGCGAGATCCCGTGATTCCCCATCAAGAACCACATCATTTGGTATCAGACCTTGGCTCTAAATCCAGGTTTTGATATAATTCTTGTTTTGTTTTTCTTCATTAGATTTCATTGTTCTTGAGCCATCATTGAATCGATAATAGATTCTTGGATTTCTTGAAATTCTTCACTATTTCAAAATTGGTCGTGGTTTCAATTTTGTTATTATTGATTGTTCTTGATTAGCAAAAAAAAAAGTACGAAATTCAGATATAAAAAAAAAAAAAAGTGATTATTATTGAAGAGCACGATCAAGAACACAATTCCATATTCAGGAAGACCTTTCTTGATACCTTTTAGTTTTCCCACATTCGTAGTAGTTTTCGTCATCCATCACTACTTTCAGATTCTTTCATTCCAGTTACATCAATTTTCTTGAGTCCAATATTCCATCAAATCTTCTTTTCATCTGTTTGTGTCTTGCACCTTGGGTTAATTCCACAAGGACCAAGTGCGTGGATTGTAGGGCTATCAACAATATCACGGTAAAGTATCGTCATCCCATACCTAGGTCAGATGACATGCTTGATGAATTATATGGTTCATGTGTCTTTAGTAAAGTTGACCTTAAGAGTGGGTATCACCAAATACACATGAAAGAGGGGGGCGAATGGAAAACTGCATTCAAGACCAAATACGGGCTTTATGAATGGTTAGTTATGCCGTTTGGTCTCACCAATGCACCTAGTACATTCATGAGGTTGATGAACCATGTTTTACGAGCTTTCATTGGCAAATTTGTGGTCGTATATTTTGATGACATTTTAGTTTATAGTAAAAATGTAGATGAACATGTTGATCATTTAAGGTTGGTACTTGAGGTTTTATGCACTGAAAAATTGTTTGCTAACTTTAAAAAGTGTACTTTTTGCATAGATAAGGTCATATTCCTTGGTTATGTTGTTAGTAAGGATGGTATTGAGGTTGACGAGGAAAAATCTGAGCTATTAGGGAATGGCCAACACCTAAGAGTGTAACTGAGGTAAGGAGTTTTCATGGGTTAGCAAGTTTTTATAGGAGGTTTGTGAAAGATTTCAGTACAATAGTCACTCCACTCACTGAGGTAATTAAAAAGAGTGTGGGTTTCCATTGGGGGGATGCACAGGAAAATGCCTTCAAATTGCTTAAAGATAGGCTATGTTCTACACCAGTCTTAGCATTACCTAATTTTAACCAGACTTTTGAGATTGAATGTGATGCATCAGGAATAGGGATTGGAGCTGTTCTTATGCAGGAAAAGAGGCCAATAGCTTATTTCAGTGAAAAGCTGAGCGGAGCAGCGTTGAATTATCCAACGTATGATAAGGAGCTTTATGCTCTTGTCAGGGCATTGGAGACTTGGCAGCATTACCTCTGGCCAAAAGAATTTGTCATCCACACGGATCACGAGTCATTAAAGCACCTCAAGGGGCAAGGTAAGTTGAACAAAAGACATGCCCGATGGATGGAGTTTGTGGAGACTTTTCCTTATGTCATTCAATACAAACACGGTAAGGAAAATATAGTTGCAGATGCGTTGTCAAGAAGGTATGTGCTCCTTAATTCATTGAATGCTAAATTGTTGGGATTTGAATATGTTCGAGACTTGTATGCTAACGATCATGATTTCTCCACTATTTATGTCTCATGCGAAAAGGGATTATTTGATAAATTTTACAGGCATGATGGTTATTTGTTTAAGGAAAACAAATTGTGTGTGCCTAACTGTTCTATGTGTGAGTTGTTAGTACGTGAAGCTCACGGTGGTGGTTTGATGGGTCATTTTGGTGTTTTTAAAACATTGGAAACATTAAAGGAACATTTTTATTGGCCTAGGATGAAACAGGATGTTCACCAAATTTGTGATAAATGCATAACTTGTAAACAGGCTAAGTCTAAGGTTTTGCCACATGGTTTGTATACCCCTTTACCTGTTCCTATTGAACCTTGGGTAGATATATCAATGAATTTTGTGTTAGGATTACCTAGGACAAAAAGAGGTCGGGATTCCATATTTGTGGTGGTGGACAGGTTTAGTAAAATGGCACACTTCATTCCTTGCCATAAATATTTTGAAAAATGGCACACTTCATTCCTTGAAAAATATTTTGATGCTTATGTAATTAGTTACAAATCACCTGGTTTCAAAAATTTTCATACCAAAATATTTGTAATTGTATAATTAACCCCTCCAAATACTCACTACTATAATTTTACGGGCTTGTTCGTATCGATTGGACTGTGGCAGAATGGTGAAGTGGACTGCTAAGAGGATTTGAAGAATTCAATGTATTAAGGTACGCGGAAGCATAAACAAATAGTCTTTCCAAACATGAAATTGAAATTATTTACAACAAATTCATAATAACCTAACTTGATAAAACAAAAATATTTGGAATAATAAATATAAGTTAAATTGAAAAATTGATACATTTAATCTTCAAATCCTATTGGCAGTCCACTTCAGTATTCCGCCACAGTCCAATCGATCCGAACAAGCCTATAAAATCATGGGAATGAGTACCTAGAAATACTTAGTAGGACACGAAAAATATGATACTATCCCGAATAAATATATTCAACGCATGGGTCAAAAATATTATACCGTCATCATGTCTTTAACTTTCACAAGTATAATAGTTCAACAAGTGTATCTAAAATATTATATCGTCATCATATCTTTATTAACCGGTAGAGCTCAATACATATCATATCTTAAGTACCAGATGGCCATCTCATAATCATATCATATTATATCATTAACTTTCATAAGTATAATAAATCAACAACATGGACACATAATTTAAACACGACAAGAGCCACTGTACCTCGATATCCTATCTTGATAGATCAAATGGACTTTGAAAAAAAATATAATTACACGTTGAATACTCAAAACATGTATTTGATTGCCTTGAAAAATATCGTGATTGAAGTATTTCATAAAATTTTTGGGACGTTATAAACTTCCCTACTAAAAATGAATTTCGTCCTCGAAATTCGCAAAAAATTAACTATTCGAAATCTTTCATTGAAAATCATAACCTAAAACAAGATGACTTAAAATCATGCCGAAAGAATAACTTTAATTTCGTACCTTGGAACTTGGATCAATCAGAAAGTGGCCAAAAAATGAGCTGACGTGCAAAGAATTTTCAACATTGCTATTTGATTGAAACATATACAAATATTTCAACTTGTTTTGAAACTCAAACACTTATGATAATATTTAATTATTATCAACCCCCAAAAGATTATAACTTGAAATTCTAAAGAGTGAAACAATGAACAGTATCAGTTTAAAATCTTAAAATGGTATCTAAAGTAGGGTTAAAATCTTGCATCATGGAAAATTAATACCAAAGAAAAGCCTGTCGTTCAAAATTTGTTTACCCTGTTCACGCACACGTGAACAGTACTAACAAAATTTTATAAACAAATGAATTAACAATTTTTTTTTTTCCAAATGTGACACTATTAACATTAACATTAAAATCTCTTGTTCTCGTGAACAGTGCGCGAAGGCGTACTGTTAATAAAAAATTTCCTTTTTTTTTTCTTTGAAAATTCATTTTAAAGACTACATAACCATTTCTGCTCTGATACCATCTGTAACAACCTAGAATTTTTGTAAATAAACACGAAGTGTTACTAAAAACAATTCAATTTTCTTGACATAAACGCGGGAGCATTAAAAAATATTCTTGCCAAACATGAAATTAAAATTATTTACAACAAATTCATAATAACCTAACTAGATAAAACAAACATATTTGGAATAATAAATATAAGTTAAATTGAAATTTCAAGTTATAATGTTTTGTGGGTTGATAATAATTAAATATTATCATAAGTCTTTAGAGTTTCAAAACTAGTTAAAATTTTTATATATGTTTCAATCAAATAGCAATGTTGAAAATCCTTGGCAAGTCAGCTCATTTTTTGATGACTTTCCGATCGATCCAAGTTCCAAGGTACGAAATTAAAGTTATTCTTTCATCTTGTTTTATGTTATGATTTTCAATGAAAGATTTCGAATAGCTAAATTTTCACATATCAAACATGACTATGATTTTGGAAACCATGAAGAAGTCTTATTTGCGAAGTTCAAGGACGAAATTCATTTTAAGGAGGGAAGTTTATAACGTCCTGAAAATTTTATGAAATATAATTAGTTAGTCATATGGATTATCTAGATGCCTTTGATCATTTTGGGAAGTTTAGGGGCTAAAGGAAAATAAGTTTTGACGATAATTTTTATTTGGGTTAAATAATTAAATGTTGATGGAGAGATATTCACTACAAGAATCGCGACAAATTGGCACGATTGTCACCCCTGTATATCTGGTCGCCCCAATAGCCTCGTGCCTGTTGATCTACAGGGGCGACAAATGTCGCCCCTATAGATTACGATACCTATAGGGACGACTTTGTCGTCCCAGTTTTCTTGTCTTATTTTTCGCGTTTTTCGATCTATAGAAGTGACATTGTCGCTCTAACAATGTCGTCGCAATTTTCTTTAAACTTATAGGGGCGACATTTGTCACCCCTATATATACACGATTTTTTAAAAAAAAAAATTAGAAAACGTTTTTAGAATGCATAATTAATATTTTTTTTACAATGCATAACTTAGAAAATCTTTTACAATGAATAATTTAAATAGTGCTACTAATCCCCCAAACCATCGAGACCATCCTCATCATCATCATCATCATTTACTTCTTTAGCATTCTGGGTGAGTCGAGCAATAGTCATCTCCAGCTGACGAATCCTGGCATCATACTCCGCGAATCGAGAATCATCTGTACTAGTGGATCCTCGTGGGGCGTGCAATGATGTTGCATCAATGGAGTCGACACAGGTAGTCGTGCCCTTCAGGATCCTTCCAATTCCACGCTCATGGCCACGTCGCGTCCTTAGGACCTCCCTAACAATAGCACGCTCGTTAATAGGAGTTGAGGGGCACTGAGTCTGCCGCACCTCACAAAGATGATCCTGTGACCGAAGAGAAAATAAATTATTGAAATGTACTAACTGAACAAAAAAAAAAAAGTTAGGCAAGTGTGAAATTGATGTATTTTTACTTACATAGTCCACCTCTGCATTCTTGTTCACCCAATCGCTAGACTTGAAGGTGTGAAATTCTTTGAAACTGTCGATGGGGCTAGGCAATTGCTTGGTTTGAGGGTCCATCTACAAAAAATTATATGAACAAGTTAATAAAAGATTTCGTGATTTACGTAAATTTAATAGAAAATAATATTACCTTCTCGAAACGCGTGGCAGAAAAACTCTTCGGCCTTGCACGCTAGGATATTTGGCAAGACGTCGATTAGCCACATTTTTTTGAGACCGAGCCTAGATATGAACATAAAAATTGAAAGTCGTGTAAATGTAACATACTATAAATATCAACTTGACTTTTTAAAACATATTACACGTACAATGTAAGCTAGACTTGTAAACAAGTCAATGCATCTTTGCCACTGCTCCGCAGATAACTCACCGAAAGGGCGAGTCGAGCCTTACAACTTATAATGCTTATGTACATCAGTTTTGTATGCTCTGTAACGATCGCCAGCCAAGCGATCGAGAGCGCTTATGGCCATCTTGTATTCATGATCAGATCGTTCACCTCGAACATCGAAATAAGTCTGCAAGTCAAATAAATATTAAACGAAGTATTAATTGTTGAAAATAAGTATAAAATTAATTACATAAATTAGTTTTAATTACTTACTTCAACCATTGCCCGTACTCTATCCCGATCCTCTTTGGGGACCTTACCCCAATCTCTATAGTAAGGGACCACGTTGAACCTCACTTGGTTTCCAATTAAACGTGTGCAATACTTTTGATTAGGCCCTATGGATTGCCACGTCCCGTTGATATAGTCAAACTCAATTAAAAGAGGCTTCATCCCATTTTCTCTCCATTTCTTTTCCAAATTTTGACTTCTGGAGATATTTCGCCTCTTTGCAGGCGGTGCTGAGAAAAACAGAGCAATTCATAAATTTTTTACAACATTCTTCAAAAAGAAATGATTACAAAACGGAATACCGGTCTCGCACCACCCCGGAAGTGTGTAGGCCGGCCCACATGGAGGATCGCTTCCACCATCCCCGCCATGAGAAATGACATCAGCCATTTATAATGAATTACTGTAAACAAATGCACAAGTTCACAAAGCATAATTTAAATGTAACACCCCAAGTTTAAGATCTAAAACCTAGGCGTGTTAACTTCCATTCACATTAAATGCGGAAATAATCGTTTAAAACATTTAAACTTTTCATTTACTATTATAAAAATTTTACAAAAATTTCGACAAAGTCTCCTCTGTAAATTGGACATAGCCAACCTGTAGAGGGACATCAAAACCATTTTTAAAATACACATCGCAACTCATTCAATCCAAAACATCATCCAAACCATTACAATAAGTCCCAAACTCCTCAACAATATAATTTCAAGTAAATAAACTTTAGCAAATGAAATAAGAGGAAATTTAACCTCAATAATACATGAATTAAAGAATAAATAATGAGAAATTGAAATAAATTCTAATTTAACTTTATTTTAAAAGGGTTGAAGCGGGGATAGCCTGAGTCAGCTGCCGAGTGCTCTTCTCGGATCACCTAACTTTCATCACCTGAAATGTTGGGGAGGGATTGGGGTGAGCTAAAGCTCAGTAAGTAAACTTTATGCACGTGATGCATGCTCATGACATGAAATTCCTTAAACCATTCAAAGTAATTCCCCTCATTTACTTTACTTTTCAAGACATTCATACCTTCCAAACTTTCACTTAAACATTTCTAAAAACTTTAACTTCATTTCAAGACTTTCATTTCAAATCTTTCATTTCATTTCAAAACTTTCACTTCATTTCAAGAATTCACTTCATTTCAAAGCTTTCATTTCAAAACTTTCACTTCATTTCAAGACTTTCATTTCAAGACTTTCACTTCATTTCAAGACCTTCATTTCATTTCAAGACTTACATTTAAACGTTTCCAAAAACTTTAACTTCATTTCTATCGTGAACTCAATTAGTGTATCTTCTAGCCAATTACAATGCAGTGGGCAATATCCCTTATTTAGGACCAGATTATCATTTTTCCACCGCATAGCGGTTTAATATTTGCCACCGTCAACCGGTTTAGCAATCGTCACCGCAAAGCGGTTTAATATTTGTCACCGCCAAGCGGTTTAGCAATCGTCACCGCAAAGCGGTTTAATATTTGCCACCGTCAACCGGTTTAGCAATCGTCACCGCAAAGCGGTTTAATATTTGCCACCGCCAAGCGGTTTAGCAATCGTCACCGCAAAGCGGTTTAATATTTGCCACCGTCAAGCGGTTTTGCAATCGTCACCGCAAAGCGGTTTAATATTTGCCACCGTCAACCGGTTTAGCAATCGTCACCGCAAAGCGGTTTAATATTAATCGTCACCGCAAAGCGGTTTAATATTTGCCACCGCCGAGCGGTTAAGCAATCGTCACCGCAAAGCGGTTTAATATTCACCACCGCAACAGCGGTTTAATTCGGGTACGCCGGTCCACCGCGCCCCATTTCTTACTCACATCTTTCATGGCATAGAAGTACATTCATTTATTCTTAAAACTTGGGATACATACTCTTTGAGAACAATCTAACTTTCCACACTTTTCCTTTAAAATCATTTGACTTCCCCAGTACTCAATGACAAATGCATGCTTGATGATGCAATTAACATAAAATATATGAATGCTTGGGCAGTTTCCAATTTGAACAATATATTTTTATAAGTAACGAAAGCATCGAAAACGAGCAATATACAAAGTTGTCACTTGAGCACAGAAATTTCACATTAACTTTCAACTTTAATAAAAATAGGGGGAGTTTACTTACCTGAAGTCCTTAGCATTTACCGTTATCTGAATTTGCAAGTGGAGGAGCTTCGACTGCCCGTGTCGTCAATGTACCAAAAGTCCTAATTATTCACATTCATCAATAAATATGACTTTTGACTCGAAATACAATTGAAATTCTTTTTAATACTAACCAAATCCCAAGCATACCATATTCGAAACGAACAATAAAATTTCACTGAACATTACAAAGTCATCTTATCCTTTTTAATGATGGCAGAACATCCAATCGAGATCAAGATTTCAAATTAACCTAAGTGTGACCTTAGGATATGACAAAAACACATAAAACTCATGTTCAAGACAAAGAATGAATCTCAATGTACATTAGAAAGTCTTCTCATTTTTTTTTAAATTCAAACTCAAATTAAAATATTTAACTTAACTCAACTTTACAAAATATCAATTTACCATTACAGGTCAACGTTGTTAAAATTAACATTGCTAAAATCTGAAATTTGTAATAATTTGTAAATAAATTCCTAAATCCAAATTTTTACATTACAACTCAAACATTACCAAACAATTAGCTAATTTCATAATCCCATCAAATCTGAAAATAACTATGCATATAAGTTATAATACTAAATTCCTACATTTCGAAGTCCAACATTGTTATGCTCATTTACAGTTCACCAATTTCATAAATTGGAAAGTCTAAAATTTCATTTTCATCATAATCAGAATCTGAGTATATACCTATGTCCACATAAAAATCCAAACTTTATATATTTACACACATCTATACATACATAATAATATACACATTCATCTACATAAATACTCACACACATAAACATCCCAAATCCTTAATTTATGCTAAAATTCGAAAATCAATAAAAAACTGAAATCTGAAAATTTAACCCATAAGTCTGAATTTATACATATAAGTTGCATACATACATTATTTACATAGAATATATATATACATACATGTGTATATCGAATTATGTATGTGTGTGTGCGTGAAGTGGTGTGAAACCGTGCGTGTGTGCGCGGTTTTGGGTGTGTGCGTGTGTTTCGTGAGGAGAAAAGGAGTATTACCGTGGTGGGGGCGCACGGTGGTGGTGATGGTGGTGGCCGAAGGTGAGGGAAAGTCGCGATCGAGGGAGTGCCGAGGGAGAGGCGACGAGAGGGAGAGCAGCGCGGAGAGGGAGAGACCGAGTAGGGAGAGGCGTGAGTGAGAGAGTGATTTAGGTTAGGTTAAGGTTTTTTTTTTTTTTTCTTTTGGAATTTGCAACTCAGTCCCTCAACTCTTCTCTTTTGTTTAAGTAAATTTATAAGTTCTATTTACCCTCGATTGACACAACACTTTTCCCCCCAAATTTCAAATTGGCATAATAAAATAGAAAATAACGTGCTGAGGCAATAAAACAATTATTTACATAGAATTGCACGTAACTAATTTAAATAACCAATTTATAATCTTTCAAATTGGTACATTGATCGAGCCGGCGTCCAAGTTCTTCCATTGCAAAAATAATTTCAATCATAGACATTAAAGATCAAAAAATCATAATTTATAATAACATTCATCACAGTATTACGTGAAATTTAAAATTGCACGAGAAATGAAAAGCGGTCTTACATTAAATCATTCTCATTCTCAAAGCTAAAATAGGCAGATTTACAAAGTTTGATGATTAACGATATGGAGGTAATAAAAAGATGGTTATACTCAAGTATGATGTCTTATTATATTATATAAATCACCCTACACATTTATATGGTTATCACAAGCAAAACAATATTCCTAAAAAAAAATAAAAACAAAGATTATTAAATCTTGAAAATGTTCATCCAATAACCAAACTAAGCTCAACAAATCCACTAAGAATGTCATTTACCTGTCGAGGAATGAAAAGAGAAATTGAAGTGACACAAATGTAATCTGATTTAGACTTTCAAGTTGGTTCTACCTTATTGATGCCACAAGTTCTACCTTATTTGATGCCACAAGAACCTTTTTCATGGAGTTTTTCCCAGCATCATGTTGCCACAGGAACCTTTTTCACTTTTATGCTTTTTGGGTAAAATTACACAGAAACAATAGCCCCAACTAGCCACCTCCCAAAATCATTACCAAAATTTAGTTTAGAAGTAAAAAAGGGAAATTTCATACAATCAAACTGTTTATAGTCTTGTATTTATGTACCTGTCAATATTTTGGAGAGAAGGCACCTTCGAAATTGTGTTGAGAAGCTATGGATTTGTGCAACCCAACGAGTTCTTTACAAGCTACCCAACTGAAATCCTTCACTACTACAAAACTAAAAACAAGTTATATCAAATTACAAATACTCAGCTCAATAATAGTTACATTCAATCTCCAACACTTCGTTAAAAAAAATATATATATAATTTTCCTCGACATGGAGACCGTGAAATATGTATACAGAATCTAATAAAAAAATTACCATTTCATCATTATTTTATTAATAAATCTTCTATTCCATTATCCTTGTTCCAACAACTTGCATTGACAAAGTACTAATGTCAATAGAAAACCCCATTAACTTCTAAACCCTTAACAGCCCGAGAAAAACTTCTTCAATGAAAATCCATTTCGCCCTAAAAAACATCACGAAATCACAGCGTAGAGAGGGGGGTTCTTCATACAATAAAGCAGTTTTTTTTTTTTTTTTTTTATATGGCAATGTGTTTGTGTGTAAACTGTAAAGAAGAGAAAAATCAGCATTGAAGGGTATAATAATCACAGAATAATGTCCAAATCACAAAACTTGTGAGTCCCAACCACTAACCTGTCGGAGTAAGCGTCGGAATTGAAGGGTTTATCACAGAACCACGAAAATGTTCGAGAAGAACAGGGGAAGAAAAAGTGATGCAGGGAGGCAGAAAAGTGAGGAAGGAAAATATATGGGTTCATCTATAGGGGCGATGTTATCGCCTCTATTAATCTGTAGGGACGACATGAAAACAAAAGCGGGAATAATTACGTATTGCCGCCTGTATTTTGTGTTGTCCCTATAGATGTATAGGGACGACATATTTATTGATTTTAATTTACTTTAAGCATTAATTTTATATTAACTAGTATTTTCACTTGTGCGATACACGGGAATATATTCGTGATAGTAATTTCGATCAGAATTTATGAAAATATGTTAGTTATATAATCATATCAAATAAAAATATAGTACAATACAAAGAATTTTTAAGTTCATTAAATTGAAACATTTTATAATATAATTTTATCTCTAGAAATAATTAATATTACTTTACAAAATTAATTACACTATTATTAAGCACAATATTTTTGAATAATCTTTTTTTATATAAATTTAACTACCAAATTCTTTACACTATTATTAAGCATAATATTTTTTTTAAAATAAAACAATTTTAACTACCATTAGTTTTATATAATTTAATAGTGTTCAAAACGATTTTTTTTTTTTTTGGAACATATTTTTTACGTTAACCATTAATTTGATATTAATTTACATTAAGCATTAAATTCATATTAATTTATATTGTCTCAAAATATCCAAGTTACATAGGTTAAAATAACCAAATAAAGAGATACAATATTCAATCCGAGTCACTATAATAATGTGTACGATCTTCATCATCTTCGTTACTGTCCACGTTTGATTCTTCGTCATCGTAGTCTTCCAAAGCATCATCCTCTAGCTCTTCATCATCAATGAATGATACATCATCAACTGTGTTAGAAGATGAGCCTCTCATTATCGAGGCTCGAACTTCTTCAGCGGTGGCGTCGTCTCGATGCAAGGTTACATGCTCCAAATTACCAAGATCAACGAATAGAGAAAATTTAGAAGAATTGTTTGGATGCAACAAGTCTATCTCAGTGATCTCTACTGTCGAGATATCCCAAGTGGTAATGTGATGAACATCCTGAACAACTCGCCAATTGGCTCCACGGGAGGGATCTTCAATGTAAAAGACTTGTTTCGCTTGGGTAGCGAGGATGAACGGATCATCCTTGTACGCCTCTACACTAACATCAATACTAGTGATGTTATGCTTTGTTATCATACGTCTTTCGTCACACCTAAACCATTTACATCGGAATAGAACAGCTGATAGATCTGAACCAAACTGAAACTCTAGTATATCCTGCAACAATCCATAGTAAAGTTCCCCGTTTATTCCTGGAACAGACACACCACTATTCTGAATTCTTCGCCGGTCGTCACGATTACTAGTTAAGAAATGAAATCCATTAACTGTACATCATGTATACGACTGCACGTTAATATGAAACCCAATAGCCAATGCAAACAACTCATTAGTGACTTCAGGTGAATTCCTTTGATGCATGGCATACACCTAAATAACATAAGACAATGATTATAAGTTTGTTTAAGAACAATATTAACACAAAAATTCAAATGAAAAAAAACTTATTTCAATTCAATTACCTTCTTGTAAAACCAACTGTGAAAGTCTCTTCTGTGCACTTACTCCACGTTGGGACAACCATGAAGCATGAGCTCCTACTTATGATCGCTATAAAACAAAAATATGATAAGCAATGTGTCTCCATATATATCACTACTGAGATTGAACAATTTACTAATGAGATTGAACAATTATAGCTGAGTTGTCTAACCTCAAGTATGACTCAATTTGTGGACAGTTGTTGAGGATGTAAAACATAGCCTGGTTTCGCTCATCGGTGCGTAGCATAATCGATTTCTGCAACCCAATTGGATGACATTGAGACTGAAAAATGGATAGTTGTCTTTTACAAACACCGTCATCTACATTCCTGTTCGGCCGGTTAATCTTGTCTCTACATCATCGAAATACCTGGAACAAAAGGTCAATGCCTCGTCAACAACGTACCCTTCCGCTATAGAACCCTCTGGTTTCGCACAATTTCTGACATACTCCTTCAGTTTCTTAAGGTATCTCTCGATGGGATACATCCATCTCATGTGAACTAGGCTACCAAGTATTGCCTCCTCGGGCAGATGCAAGACTAGGTGAATTATGTTGTCGAAGAAAGCTGGAGGAAAGATTCGTTCCAATTTGTACAATATTAGTATCAAATTATCTTGAGCAGCTAACATGTCACTGACCTTTAGTTTCCTTGCACATAATTTCTTGAAAAACGTGCACAACTCAATAATAGTTCCCGAAATTGTTTTGTCCAAGTACGCACGACACCCGACTGGCAATAACCTCTGCAAGATAATGTGACAATCATGTGACTTCAATCCAGAAATTCGACCATCGTTAGGTGCTACACATCTCCTCAAAGCAAAACTATCGAGAAATTTTACCGATCGAATAAAGTTTCAAAACTTAACGCGATTTATAGGCGACAATGTATAACCAGCAGCATGCTTCATCAAACTAGATCCTTTGTGATATAGATGTAACTCACTCCTTATCCCCATTTCCATCAAATCTCTTCTGGCATTAATAGTGTCCTTTGATTTATGAGGATCGTCCAGAATCGTGCCAAGCAAGCTATCACATACGTTTTTCTCCACGTGCATGACATCAATGTTATGTTTCAACTCATTGGTAGACTGATTATTGTCCAATTTTACGTATTTTAGATAGGTAAATAAATGAAAAATACGATTTTGGGATATAAATTTTGTCATTTAGAGTAAAATTTATTAAAGATTCAATTTTATTTGTTAAACTCTAAATTGATTTTATTTGTTAATAATTTCATTTATTTAATTGCAGGTACATTTTGGACAAATTTTATCTCAAAAACCCCTAGTTTAATGGATCCGAAAAAGCCCAAAATTGAGAAAAAAAACCTACAACACCCATCCATCTCCTTCTCTCTTTTTTTCGCCCTCGCTGCCTACTCTCTGTATCCATCTCACTTTCACACAGCAACAGCCTTCACCGTCTTCTCTGCCTCGTCTCCTTCCCTCATCTTCACGCAGCCAGACGTCTCTCACCATCTCTCCCTCTCGCTGACTTCTGCTTCGTTCCTGCCAACCACCAGCAGCAGCAGCTAGCATATCTCTTCCCTCAGCTCTGTACTTCAGCCGCTCCTGAACCTCCGTCATCACCCTCAGTCCACCTCACGCCCAGCAGCAGCCCCGCCAACAGCAGCTCTCGGTTTCGGTTGATTCTTTCCAGATTTTATTCATATTTTGCTTAGACTTTTGATTGTTCTATGTTAATTTCTATAATTTCAAATTATTGACATTAGTTTAGTTTGAGTTATAATGTTGGTTATAGAATTTTTAGATTATTGATGTTAGTTGATTTTAATATATTTTTAGTTATCGAATTTTCATTTTCAAATTTGAATTCCGTTCTTTAGTAATGGTTATTGATTGGATGAATTTTATTTTGGTTAATTCAATTATGTTTGGCTAAGTTACATTTGAGGGGAGTTATTCTTAGCTTCAATGGGTATGTTTAATTTCTTATGGATGAATTCTTGTTATTGATAAGAGTTTACAAATTGTTTTAAGTTTTCAAATTATTTTACTTCGATTGATGTCGTTGATGTGGTATGTATTGATTATGTACACAACATGCTCGACTAAATGCCGTAAAATAAATTGACTAATTTTCGTACTAATATTTCCAAATCTTATCGATCTCAAGAAATTCACACTAATCTTACTTGCAAAACCCAATTGATAGCGAAAGAATAACTCCACTCAAATTTCTCGTTCATTGCAATTTAATTATAATTTTTTATCATTTAAGTAATTTCGAAATCATAGTTTAAGACTCGAATTTAGCAAATATTACGATACCAATAAAATCCCTAGGAAGAATGACCCTGGATTATTGCTAGGCTATAACTTGACCCCTTTATACTTGGAGGGTAGATTTAACATCGAGTCAAGTTTTTGACGCCGTTGCCGGGGATTATTTGGTGTTAATTGATTTTTGCTGAATTCTTTTTTATTTTGTTATTATTTATTTATTTATTCTCGTCTCTTCTACTATCTCTTGATATTGTTCTTTGTTTATGTCCGTTTGGTTTCGAGATAATTCTAAGCGATTAGTAAGATCGGAACCTACTAACCAATTTTTAATTCTTGAAAATCAGCAGGTAGTAATGGAAAATATTGCAGATCCAAATGAGGCGCCAGTCGTTCGAAGTCTTAGAGACTACATTTTTCCAACGATGACAAGCACTCCGTCATGCATAGTGACGCCTGCAAATGCAGCGGTCTTCAATTTCAAACCGGGAATGATTGATCATCTACCACGCTTCCATGGGATGCCATCAGAGAGTCCATATCACCACATCCAGGAATTCGAAGGGGTTTGTTTTACTTTTCTTGAAAGAAATTGCACTGAGGAAGTCATTCGACTCAAGCTTTTCCCTTTTTCACTAAAGGATAAAGCTAAGTCGTGGCTTAACTCTTTAAGGCCTAGTTCAATTACAAATTGGGCGAATATGCGGAAAGAGTTCATTAAAAAGTTTTTTCCACCACAAAGAACCACCGCTATTCAAAGACAAATTATGAATTTCTCTCAAAAGAATAATGAAAATTTTTACACTAGTTGGGAAAGATTTAAGGATTTGTTGTTATCTTGCCCCCATCATGGTTATGAAAAATGGATGTTAACAAAAAAAATTTATGAAGGGCTCAGACCAGAAATGAGACAATTTGTGCAAACCATGAGTAATGGTGACTTCTTTGCAAAAGACCCGAATGACGTTTTTACATTTTTTGATGATTTAGCTGAAAATGCCCAATCTTGGGATAACATTGATGAGTTTGATAGGGATGTTACAATAAAAACTGAATTTCCAAAAATTGCATCTGGAAATGGAATTCATTCACTTAGAGCCGATGATGACATAAATGCCCGATTGGCTGTCATCACTCGAAAACTTGAAAACTTGGAAACTCAAAAAGTGAATGAAGTCAATTCCTCTTCCACTATTTTAGAAAAATGTTCAATTTGTGATGATGCACAGCATTTAACCTCTGATTGTCCTGCACTTCCCCAACTGAAGGAAATGTATTTTGATCAATCTGTTGCTGTTAATATGATTTCCAAACCTTATTCTAATCCATATTCGAGTACTTATAATCCAGGTTGGAGAAATCATCCCAATTTCAGTTGGAGGAATGATCAAGGAGGAAACAATAATGTTGGAAACAATGCTGGACCTTCACAACCAACACCGTATATGCCACCGCAGAAGAGAAGTCTGGAAGACCAAATCCAACAATTCATGCAAAGTCAAGCTGCTATCAACAATCAAAACTCTCAGGCCATTAATGACATCCGATCTCAGCTTACAAAGCTGACTACTCAGGCAAGTGCAGCAGAAAAAGGTAAGTTTCCAGCTCAACCAATGCCTAATCCTCAAACTCAATACAATGGGGTCGATGAATCCAATCTGAGACACGTGAAAGCAGTAACTACCTTGAGAAACGGTAAGCAAATCCAAGTTCCTGAACCTAAAGAGGACTTGGTGGGTAAGCAAGCTAAACCTTCTGTTGATGATACTGCATTAAAATCTTTACCTGATGTTCAGGAACCACCTAAGCAAATAGTAGGTGCACCCCCTGCCCCTTTTCCTCAAAGATTACAACCTGGTAATAAGACCAAAAATCAAACAGAAATTCATGAAATTTTTAAGCAAGTTAGGGTAAATATTCCTCTGCTAGATGCAATTCAACAAGTCCCTGCCTATGCTAAATTTCTTAAGGATTTGTGTACAGTGAAGAGGAAGTTAGCTGTTAGGAATAAGGCCTTTTTAACTGAACAAGTGAGTTCTATCATACAATGTCAAACTCCTCAAAAATTTAAAGATCCTGGTTCTCCAACCATTGCTTGTATGATAGGAACCACTCGTATTGGTCATGCATTGCTAGATTTAGGTTCGAGTGTGAATCTTTTGCCCTTCAGTGTATACACACAACTTGGTCTAGGTGAACTTAAGCCTACCCCCATGATTTTACAATTAGCAGATAGATCTATTAAGATGCCTAGAGGGATAATTGAGGATGTTTTGGTTCAAGTCGATAAATTTTATTACCCAGTTGATTTTGTTGTTATTGATGTTCAAAATACACCTAAAACTTCTCCTCAAATCCCTGTTATTCTTGGTAGACCATTTCTTGCAACTTCAAATGCTTTAATAAATTGTAGGAGTGGTATTTTAAAGTTGACTTTTGGAAATATGTCCTTGGAGCTTAACATTTTCAATGCTTGTAGGCAACCAAAAGATTTTGATGAAGTGCAGGAAGTTAACATGTTGGAAGAGCTGCTATTTGAGTTAGAAGATCCTAATGAGCAACTTGAGCAGAATCTCGAATTGGACAGCATTCAAGACTCTTTAAAAGGTATAACAACAGCAGCTGTAAGAGCTTGGCAGCCCAACATTGAGCCTCTAAATGTTAGCCAGACACCCATGCAAACATCAGCAGAAAAGATGCCAACTCTGGAGCTTAAACCTCTTCCATCTGAATTAAAGTATGCATTCTTGGGACCTAATGAATCATACCCTGTGGTAATCTCTTCTACTCTTACTTGTGATCAGGAAAATTTGTTGTTGAAAGTATTGAATGATCATAGATCTGCAATAGGTTGGACTATAGCAGATATTAAGGGAATTAGTCCTTTAGTGTGCACTCATAGAATTTTCTTAGAAGAAAATACTAATCCTTCAAGGGAATCTCAAAGAAGGCTAAACCCTAACATGAAAGAGGTTGTTAAAAATGAAGTTTTAAAATTACTTGATGCAGGTATTATTTATCCTATTGCAGACAGCAAGTGGGTAAGTCCTACTCAAGTAGTTCCTAAGAAAACTGGGGTTACCGTTGTTGAAAATGAACAGGGGGAAATGATAACCAAAAGGGTACCTACTAGTTGGAGAATGTGCATAGATTATAGGAAATTGAATTCCATGACCAGAAAAGACCATTTTCCTTTACCATTTTTAGATCAAGTGCTAGAAAGAGTTGCTGGACATTCATTCTATTGTTTTTTGGATGGTTTTTCAGGCTATCACCAAATTGAAATAGCATTAGAAGACCAAGAAAAAACTACTTTTACTTGCCCTTTTGGGACGTTTGCTTTTAAAAGAATGCCTTTTGGTCTTTGTAATGCCCCAGTAACCTTTCAAAGATGCATGCTTAGCATATTCAGTGACATGATAGAAAACGTTTTGGAAGTTTTTATGGACGATTTCTCTGTGTATGGTAATTCATTTGATGATTGCCTAACAAATTTGAAAGCTGTTTTATGCAGGTGTGAAGATAAGCAACTTCTCCTTAATTGGGAGAAATGTCATTTCATGGTAACAAGAGGAATTGTTTTAGGTCATATAATTTCTTCTAAAGGCATGGAAGTAGATAAGGCAAAAGTAGATTCAATTTCTAGGTTGCCTATTCCTTCTACTGTAAAAGATGTTCGATCATTTTTAGGTCATGCAGGTTTTTATAGGAGGTTCATAAAAGATTTTAGTATTATAGCAAAACCTTTAACTACACTTTTGATGCATGATACAAAATTTGTTTGGACTAATGAATGCACTACAGCTTTTGAACATTTAAAAAAGGCACTCACCACTGCACCCATAGTTAGATCACCTGATTGGTCTCTACCTTTTGAATTAATGTGTGATGCAAGTGATATAGCCGTAGGGGCAGTGCTTGGCTAGAGGAAAGGTAAGGAACCTTATGTAATCTACTATGCTAGCAGAACTTTGAATCATGCTCAATTAAATTATACAACTACTGAAAAAGAGCTGCTAGCTATAGTTTTTGCTCTGGAAAAATTTAGAACTTATCTTATTGGGACCCCTGTTACCATCTTTACTGATCACTCTGCCCTTAAATATTTGTTCACCAAGAAAGATGCTAAACCTAGACTCATTCGATGGATTTTGTTATTGCAGGAATTTGACATTACAATTAATGATAAAAAAGGGGTGGAAAATGTTGTCGCTGATCATTTATCCAGATTAAATTCTGAGAATTCAAAAGCTTCTCACCCTTTAAATGATTCATTTCCCGATGAACAATTATTTAGTTTGAACATTGTTCCATGGTTCGCTGACTTGGTTAATTATCTTGTTACGGGTCATATGCCCTCAAATTGGAGTGTCCAAGACAAAATGAGGATGAAAGCTATTGCAAGGAATTTCTTCTACGATGATCCATACTTATTCAAATATTGTGCTGATCAGATCATTCGAAGATGTGTTCCTGATGACGAGGTACAACAAGTTCTTACTTTCTGTCATTCTCATGCTTGCGGATGCCATTTCTCTTCGCAGAAAACAGCTGCTAAGGTACTTCAATGTGGTTTTTATTGGCCTAGTTTATTTAAGGATGCTCATACCTTTTGTAAAAATTGTGAAGCATGTCAGAAACTTGGTAGTATCAGCCATAAGAATATGATGCCATTAGCTCCAATCCTTGTTCTTGAAATTTTTGATTGTTGGGGATTAGATTTTATGGGTCCTTTTCCCCCTTCTTTTGGATATCTATATATATTGGTTGCTGTTGATTATGTATCAAAATGGGTAGAGGCTATTCCATGTAGAACAAATGACCATAAAGTTGTGCTCAAATTTCTGAAAGAACATATTTTTTCTAGGTTTGGTATGCCTAAGGCCATAATTAGTGACGGTGGAACACATTTTTGTAATAAACCTTTTGAAACTCTGTTAAAGAAATATGGCATTAGGCATAAAGTTTCCACTCCCTATCACCCTCAAACTAACGGTCAAACTGAATTAGCCAACCGGGAAATTAAAGGCATTTTGACGAAAACAGTGAATCCAAATAGAAAAGATTGGCTATAAAACTAGATGATGCTTTATGGGCATATAGGACTGCTTTTTAAAACTGTTCTTGGAATGTCTCCATATAGAATTGTATTTGGAAAACCTTGTCATTTGCCGGCTGAAATTGAACATAAAGCTTATTGGGCAATCAAAACACTCAACTTTGACTTAGATCAAGCTGGTGAATTTAGGAAACTGAGATTGAATGAGTTAGATGAATTGCGTTTGGAAGCATATGAGAATGCAAAAATTTCAAAAGAGAAAATGAAAGTTTTTCACGATAAGAAAATTTTTTAGAAAATCATTTTTCCCTTCTCAGAAAGTTTTGTTTACCCCTATGGAGCAGTTGAAATCTTGGATCCAAAAACTGGTTCTGTCTTTAAAGTTAATGGACAACGTCTGAAACCATTTTTGGATAATTTTTCTGCCGATACTAATGAACTACCTCTGTTGGACCCTGCTTCCAGCAGCTGATTTTCTTGGAACTAACTTTTATTATTATGTATATATTTTCTTTTTCTTTTGCAGTTTTATTCTTTTCTTCATTTTTTAGTTTTCATTCTTGAATAATTGCTCATGTGCATAAGCCTCTCAGGTACACTCTTCTCCTTCAGCTTGATTTAATTTTGAGTCGTGTTTATCATTCACCGTTCATTTTTCTTCTCTTTGAGTCATTGAGGACAATGTCTGATTTTAGTTGGGGGGAGAGTGATTCAAATGTACTTGTTTTGCATAAATTCTTTTGTGATAGTTGAGCATTAAAATTGAGTACATCTTGAGTCTTGAGTTATATCTTTGTTATTCTGTAAAGACCTCCCTCCTAAAAAAAATTTATGCACGAATTTAAGCCTTGTGGTAAGATGGATATTCAATACATACAACTAGAGCTCTCTCAAGTTTAAGTAATTTTATTTGTTCATCATGAGAGTTGAGTGATTGGTGGTTTTCTTATATTGCCCTTGTTTGATATTGCTACTTCCATTGGGCATCATTACACGGATTGTGGATTGTTGGTGGTTTATACTTAAGAAACGATGAAGGTCAATGTCAAATGAAAATTTGATCCTTTGAAGCCAACCTTATCATCTTCTCTTCATATCACAAATTCCTTCACAGCCACAAATCCCTTTCATTTATTTCACATTAAAGATGACATTACATCCAGACACTGCTCCCATAAATACATAACCTTGTTTCTACTTTCAAGTATAAGTGAGGATAAGTATTTTTGCTCCATACTTGAAAAAAAAAAATGTTCAGTGCATAAAAAGAAAGAAAAGTGGAGTTGGAAAGTATTTTGACAGTCATTGAGACTAGAGGAAAATGTTGAAAAATTATTTGAGAGGATCTCAGTTTGAAAAAAAAAAAAAAAAAAGAAAGAAAATGGAGACGTATTGAAGAGAAAGTAAAGGATGTGAAGAAGAAAGCAAGCTGGAAGTGTGATTAAAAGTGAAAATTATTATCCTTGCTTATATTTTGAAAGTCTTCGATTTCTACCCACTTCTTTTATTCCCTTATCCTAAAAAAAAAAAAAAGGGCTACATTGCCTCTTATACTTCCATTGGAATTTATTGTTCTACTATTATCATTGGAACATGTAAACCTTTTCTTTCACCACTCCTTATCAGTTCCCTTAATAACACCATCATAACCTTTACATTGACATTGACATTTTGATCTTAAGTAGGTTTGTGATAAGAATGGTTGAGTCCCAATGGTTGTGAGTTTTTCATGAGGTCAATATTTGCATTACTGTCATCCACATATATATAGCCTGTCTTGAATGCTTGAGTGATCAATTTTCAAACTCCATGAGTGACCTCCTAACCAATCCAGAAACAAAATACACATACCCGTGAGTATATGGAGTTTATACTTGGCTTGAGTGAATACTTGACACTGTATGTGTTGGGGTTAGTGGTTTGATGGATCGGCTTAAAACACACACACACAAAATTTTGGGAATATTTTTATGGATTAATTTGGATATAACGCTTGATCTCTTGATTTTGCGAAGTTTCTGTGCTCGACTATCTAAATTCATTCTTGACTTTACAATTGAAGTTTTTTTCATTGAGCTAATCATGTTTTTAATTCGCTTGAATTCCTAGAGACTAGCAAAAAGCTAGTTGGGGAGTGTGATTATTGTCCAATTTTACGTATTTTAGATAGGTAAATAAATGAAAAATACGATTTTGGGATATAAATTTTGTCATTTAGAGTAAAATTTATTAAAGATTCAATTTTATTTGTTAAACTCTAAATTGATTTTATTTGTTAATAATTTCATTTATTTAATTGTAGGTACATTTTGGACAAATTTTATCTCAAAAACCCCTAGTTTAATGGATCCGAAAAAGCCCAAAATTGAGAAAAAAAACCTACAACACCCATCCATCTCCTTCTCTTTTTTTTTCGCCCTCGCTGCCTACTCTCTGTATCCATCTCACTTTCACACAGCAACAGCCTTCACCGTCTTCTCTCAAACCGACCAGCCACTTCTCCTTCTTTCAGCCACGCAGCCAACAAGTCTCTCAACGTCCAGCCGCTCATCTTCCTCATTCTCTGTCTGCCTTCATCTTCAACCACTCACCATCCGTTTTCTCCCTCTCCACCTTCAAGACCCAGCAGCCGAACCCAGTCCTTTCTTCTCTCTACTCCTCTGCTTTTCTCTTCTCGCTCTTTTGCTGCTCACTTCTTCACAAACCAACCTCTGTATTCTCAGAACTCTCTGCCTCGTCTCCTTCCCTCATCTTCACGCAGCCAGACGTCTCTCACCATCTCTCCCTCTCGCTGACTTCTGCTTCGTTCCTGCCAACCACCAGCAGCAGCAGCTAGCATATCTCTTCCCTCAGCTCTGTACTTCAGCCGCTCCTGAACCTCCGTCATCACCCTCAGTCCACCTCACGCCCAGCAGCAGCCCCGCCAACAGCAGCTCTCGGTTTCGGTTGATTCTTTCCAGATTTTATTCATATTTTGCTTAGACTTTTGATTGTTCTATGTTAATTTCTATAATTTCAAATTATTGACATTAGTTTAGTTTGAGTTATAATGTTGGTTATAGAATTTTTAGATTATTGATGTTAGTTGATTTTAATATATTTTTAGTTATCGAATTTTCATTTTCAAATTTGAATTCCGTTCTTTAGTAATGGTTATTGATTGGATGAATTTTATTTTGGTTAATTCAATTATGTTTGGCTAAGTTACATTTGAGGGGAGTTATTCTTAGCTTCAATGGGTATGTTTAATTTCTTATGGATGAATTCTTGTTATTGATAAGAGTTTACAAATTGTTTTAAGTTTTCAAATTATTTTACTTCGATTGATGTCGTTGATGTGGTATGTATTGATTATGTACACAACATGCTCGACTAAATGCCGTAAAATAAATTGACTAATTTTCGTACTAATATTTCCAAATCTTATCGATCTCAAGAAATTCACACTAATCTTACTTGTAAAACCCAATTGATAGCGAAAGAACAACTCCACTCAAATTTCTCGTTCATTGCAATTTAATTATAATTTTTTATCATTTAAGTAATTTCGAAATCATAGTTTAAGACTCGAATTTAGCAAATATTACGATACCAATAAAATCCCTAGGAAGAATGACCCTGGATTATTGCTAGGCTATAACTTGACCCCTTTATACTTGGAGGGTAGATTTAACATCGAGTCATAGACCAGTATGGTAACTCATAAAAAAATGCTTTTCTTCTTCCAATTCAATTCATCTGCACTTCTCTTCCTCGTAGCACCTCCGTATCTAGGGTGCTTTCCTGGAATACTTGTCCTCATACGGTTCAATTGTGCTAAGATATCATTAGTCGTCAATCTTCGAGGAGGATCTCTTCGATCAGTCTTCCCATCAAATTCGAGGTTACCCCTGAAACGATGCTTAGCTGGCAGGAATCGTCGATGACCCACATAAGCTGTCTTGCCCAGCACACGCACTGAAGGTGTATCCTCATTGCAAGTTGGGCATGCCTTGTACCCCTGACCACTCCAACCTGATAGACTACTCCTAGCTGGAAAATCATTAATCGTCCACAACAATGCGGCACTTATTTTGAAAAGTCCTTGATTACTGCTAGCAGCATCATATTTCTCAATACCATTTCACCATAGCTCTTTCAGTTCATCTACTAAGGGTCGTAAAAATGCGTCCATGTCCTTACCCAGTGCTTTTGGACCTGGTATCAATAAAGTCAACATTAGGTTCTCTGATCTCATGCATAACCAAGGTGGCAGATTGTAAACTGTCATAACTACAGGCCATATACTGTAAGCCTGACTCATGTTTCCAAACAGATTAAAACCATCTGCGGCCAACCCCATTCGGACATTCCTAATCTCACTTGCAAACTGTGGATATCTCATGTCAAATTCTCGCCAAGCCTTCCCATCAACAGGATGTTGTAACTCCTCTTCATCCTTACTCTGACCTGTAATGTGCCACCTCATGAGTCTCGCAGTATCCTTTGTTGCAAATAGACATCTCAGTCTTGGGGTCAGAGGAAAATATCGCAACACCTTATGCGACACATTCTTCCCAGAACCTAATCCAGCAGTGTGTATCCAAAGACTTTCCTGGCACACGGGACAAGTCTGTCTATTAGCTTACTCTTTCCAGAATAGTGCACAATCATTCTTACAAACATGTATGGACATGTAACCTAGACCAAGCATTGTCATCATCTTTTTAGCCTCGTAGTGTGATTCCACAAGGTCCATTTTCGGAAATGCTATCTTCAAAAGCTTTAAAAGATCATCGAATGACTTGTTTGTCCACTTGTTCACCACCTTTAAATGCATCAGCTTCACTAAAAAGTTCAATGAAGATAGGGAAGAAACTCCAGGATATAGTTCTGAATGGAGAGCCTCAAATAATTCATCATATTGGGCACTAGAGCTTGTATCAACAAATTCATCCCCGACTATGTCCTCCATAACGTTCATCATTTCATCTATCCTCTGATCCTACAAACCCGTTCCTTCATTCCTAGCGTTCATATTTTCATGTGTATTCTCAATCTCTCCATGGTGAATCCACTTCACATAACTTTCCGCAAAGTCATTACGAAATATATGAGCCTCAACAGTTTCTAAAGAATGAGTAAGCCCGTTCAATCATTTATTGCACGGACATCTGATTTTTCCCCTATCGTTCAAAAATGGCCTCACTCTATTTATAAATGCTTTCAAACCGTTCCAGAACTCTTGAGATTTAGAACGATTTCTAATTTTTGTCCAACTCTTATCAAAGTCCATCTCACAAATGCTGTAAAAAAAATATAGAAATATGAGGTAGGGCTGATACCACATCTAATTACAAGGTAGGGCCCTGACCATCCATCATTGATCCGTACATAACAAATTTTGTTTATTTTTCTGTTAACACTATTATATTTTCAACCGTAAATTTTGGCAACATCTCCCCCCAAGTTCTCCTAAGTGTGCGATCTACATTAGATATAGTCCAAATCCAGAAAACAAGAATGAAATAATACCAAAATTCACATACGAATATATAACCATCAACAGAAAATATAGTTCAACAAAATTCGTTACATACAGATCAATGACAAACTCTCCAAAAATGAGAGAATTCGAAGATAATTTTGTAAACCTCGAACTAACCACAACTTTTTGGGCAGATTTTAATTTACAAACTTATCTTGAAACGACATTCTAAGTTTCATGCAAATGCAGTGCAATGTAAAGTAAAAATTATATATACAATATTTATATTAGCAAATAATTCATAAAAATTAAAAATACATGACAATAACATGTTTATAGATTCTTATCAAATGTTTTGGTCTTTGATGCACTTATTTCGGATGAAAATGATGCTGGATCGCGCATTGAGGAATGAATTTTGCACAGTCGTGAATGATTTTTGCAACTGAACTTGTTGAAATAAAAAGCGCTAATATATAGGGGCGACTTTGTCGCCCCAATAGTTACACAATATCGTCCCAATAGTGCACAAAAAGGCGTCAAGGTTCCCGCCAGAAAGATATTAACCTATAGGGGCGACATTTTTGTCGTCCCTATATAGTCGCCTCTGTTGCACACGATTGTTGTAGTGATTTACTATATCAATATTGAAGTCATTTTGAAGATCGTGATTAATTAGGATATTTTATCTAAGAGAAAGTTGGTTTGGATATAATCAAATCAAGTTACAATTGATTAAAGGGAAACGAGGTTCAATAGAATATTATCTCTTTCTCATATTATCATGACTTTGTTGGGGCTGCCACGTGTGTAATGTTTTGGTAATATCTTTGTTTTGATTGGATGAATGGAAGTTTACTAATTAGAATGTTAGTGGATGAATATTTGACTATCACGGTATTTCAATTCCTAGCTGTTGGCAGACATGGTTGAGGAAATCTTTCCTAATTATAATGCTATTTTTACAAGCAACGTGTGTAGATTAGGATGTTAATATTTGTTTTGGATTTGGAGATAAATATTTGCTTGGGATTTGACGACAACATTAGAGTCTAAATGGGAGACAATTTATTATCATTTATGAAACAGAATTTCAATCTTATCGGATGTATTATTCAATTGAATTAGGATTTATTGCGTTAATTTACAGTATTTATATATATTTGCCGGATTCATGGTTTTGACCAAACAGTCAAGAGTTCTTAAAATATTTCAAAGCACTTCAATCACGATATTTTTCAAGGTAATCAAATACATGTTTTGAGTATTCAACGTGCAATCATATTTTCTTTCAAAGTCCATTTGATCTATCAAGGTAGGATATCGAGGTGCAGTGACTCCTATCACGTTTAAATTATTTGTCCATGTTGTTGATTTATTATGCTTATGAAAGCCAATGATATGATATGATATGATTATGAAATGGCCATCCGGTACTAATGATATGATATGTATTGAGCTCTACCGGTTATTAAAGATATGATGACGGTATAATATTTTCGACACACTTGTTGAATTATTATACTTATGAAAGTTAAAGACACGATGACGGTATAATATTTTTGACACATGCGTTGAATGTATTTATTTGGGATAGTCCCATATTTTTGCTGTCCTACTGAGTATTCACTCCTATAATTTTACAAGCTTGTTCGTATCGATTGGACTGTGGTGGAATGATGAAGTGGACTGCCAAGAGGATTTGAAGAATTAAATGTATAAAGTTTTCAATTTAACTTATATTTACTATTCCAAATATGTTTGTTTTATCAAGGTTATTATGAATTTGTTGTAAATAATTTCAATTTCATGTTTTGCAAGACTATTTGTTTATGCTTCTGCGTTAATGTCAAGAAAATTGATTTGTTTTTAGTAACACTCCAGGTTTATTTACAAAAATTTTGGGTCGTTACAGATGATATCAAAGCACAAATGGTTCTGTAGACTTTAAAATGAATTTTTCAAAAAAAAATAAAAAAAAGGAAATTCTTTATTAACAGTACACATTCCCGCCAGAGGCGGCCTTGAGGCCATGCGAGAGGTGCGACGAACAGGGCACCAAAATTTTGGGGGCACCAATATTGAAAAATATATTAGAACATATTATTTTTATAAAAAAAAAAATTTAGATTTTTTTATACCAGTACATGGACAGCAAAGGGACGGACCAACTCTAAAATTTTCCCAAATTTTCATTTTTTTTTCACCCCTCACCCCATTGTAAATAAAAAACCTACTCCTGGACGGTAGCTTGAGACTCCCCATCTTCCAAAACAACCCCATTTCCTATGTAAATCAAACATCCCGAGAATAGAAGCCAGGTTCCACTTTCTAGAAATAAAAAATCTGCTCATTGCGTCTGCATCACTGTCTTCGTTACAAGAAAATTCCGGATTCATCACTCGACTCCGTCTCATTGACATTGTCTGTCTGTCTATCTTCCAAGTTCCAAAACGGAAAAACCCTCCATCGTCGCGACTATGCTTCAGCTTCTGCCTTCATCACGTGACTCTGCAGGTAAAATGTTAGATTGCTTTCAGCCTTAATGAGTGATGAATTTAGATTTGTTGAATGTTGATGCTGAATTTTGATATATTGATGTTGAACCCGAATCCCAGATTTTCAATTGAGGTTCAAATTGTGTACAGTGTCAGTGGGCTTGGTTCGTTGACTTCATTCAGTGCAGTGCAGTGCTCAGTTCAGATTCTCTTATTAGTCATTTCTAAACTAGGTTATATTTTTCTGATAATATTTATCTTCTCTTCTCTTTCGTTTGTTTTTTGTTTGCGATAAAAAGATTAAAAATGTTTTATAGAAAACAATTATCTGGATGTGATAAATGAAAGAAAAAGAGAAAAGGTGAAGAGTTAATACAATATCAAAAAGTGCTCTTGATAGATTCATGGTTGGATGATTGCAAGATAAAGACACTATAATTGACACGCCAATGGAAGATTTAGCTAATGACCAACAACTAAATCACGAGAAAAAATTTGGACTCAATGAAAATAATAATAATGAAGATGGTCACGATGAAACAAATTTTGTAGGTGATACAAATGAAGTACATGATGAAAATGATAGAAATGAAGGTATAGATGATTTAAGTGATGCAAGAAGAACTAATTTTAAATGATTTGTTGCATTTCAAGACTTACATATGATATTGTTTGAATAGTTTTCTTTATTTTTCAGGTCAACTCATATTGGCTATCAAAGATATTAGTAATTTGGATGACGCTTTCTTATGAAAGTTCATGCTTTTGGATGTTTTGAATATTATACAAGGCATAAATTTAGTTTTTTAGTTTACATTTTATTTATGACATGAAAACGATATAAGAAAAACATTGAAAACGATATTTTTGTTATGTGGCATTTTTATTTATAGTGAGTTTATATAAATAGTTTTTTTTTTTCTCTATACGCATACTTTATAAATAAAGAATGTGGGTACTTTTTTAACATTTGCACAGGGGCACTCAAAACAACATGACCGGCGCTGATTCCCGCACTGTTCTCGAGAACACAGAGATTTTAATGTTAATGTTAACAGTGTCACATTTGAAAAAAAAAAAAAAAAGAAAAGGAATTGTTAATTCATCTGTTTATAAAATTTTGTTAGAAGTTACTGTTCGCGTGTGCGTGAACAGTGATTAAAAAAATTTAACGACAGGCTTTTCTTTGGTATTAATTTTCCATTATGCAAGATTTTAACCCTACTTTAGATACCAGTTTAAGAATTTAAATTGATAATGTTCATTGTTCACTCTTTAGAATTTCAAGTTATAATCTTCTGGGGGTTGATAGTAATTAAATATTATCATAAGTCTTTCAAGTTTCAAAACTAGATGAAATTTTCATATATGTTTCAATCAAATAACAATGATGAAAATCCTTGGCACGTCATCTCATTTTTTGAACACTTTCTGATTGATCCAAGTTCCAAGGTATGAAATTAAAGTTATTCTTTCAACAAGATTTTAGGTCATCTTGTTTTATGTTTTGATTTTCAATGAAAGATTTCGAATAGTTAAATTTTCACATATCAAACATTACTATGATTTTGGAAAGTATGAAGAAGTTTTATTTGCGAATTTCGAGAACAAAATTTATTTTAAGGAGCGAAGTTTGTAACGTCTCGAAAATTTTATGAAATATAATTAGTTAGTGATATGGATTATCTTGATGCCTTTAATCGTTTTGGGAAGCTCAGGGGCTAAAAGAAAATAAGTTTTGATGATAGTTTTTATTTAGGTTAAATAATTAAATATTGATGGAGATATATTTTCTATATCAATATTGAAATTGTTTTGAAGATCGTGATTCATTAAGATTTTTTATCTAAGGGAAAGTCGATTTGGATATAATCACATTAAGTTACATTTGATTAATGGAAAACAAGGTTAAATATTATCCCTCATTTTATCATCACTTTGTTTTGGCTGCCACGTGTGTAATGTTTTGGTAATATCTTTCTTTTGATTGGATGAATGGAGGTTTACTTAGAATGTTAGTGGATGAATATTTGACTATTAAGTTGTGTTTGATAGCGAGAGTGGAATTTGAGTGGAAAGAAAATGAATTTTAGAGAATTGAATTCTTGTGAATTGAAAGTTTAATGTGTTTGATTAGTTTAATTTTTTAAGTGGAAAAAGTAGGGAATTTTTCAACTTTTGTTGTTTGATTGACATTATTTTCCATGGAAAATAAAGTAAAGTTTATCTATTTTGATAAAAAAATTTTTTTTTTTCATACATTTGTACTTGATAATAATAATGTTAATTTTTAGAAAAAAATAAATTAATTAACAACAACAAAAAAGATCAAACGTAACGAAAATGGTATAAGATTTTCCATGGAAAATAAAACATCCTCCCCCCTTGGGAAACGAATTCATCCAAAATAAGGAAAATACCGGATTTCGAAACAAGTGGAAAAATGAATTCTATGAAAAATTTAGGCAATCAAACAGCGCAAAGTTGAAAAATTACGTGAAAAATCATATTTTCCATAGAAAATATAGCGAATCAAACGCAACCTTACAGTATTTCAATTCCTAGCTGTTGGCAGATTGGTTGAGGAAATCTTTCCTAATGCTGCGTTTGATAGCGATGGTGGAATTTGGGTGGAAAGAAAATGAATTCTAGGGAATTGAATTCCTGGGAATTGGAAGTTTAATATGTTTGATTGGTTTAATTTTCTAGGTGAAAAAAGTAGGAAATTTTCCAACTTTTGTTGTTTGATTGACATTATTTTCCATGAAAAATAAAGTAAAATTTATCTATTTTAATAAAAAAAATATATATATTTTTATTTTTTCACATATTTATATTTGATAATAATAATGTTAATTTTTAAAAAATAAATTAATTAATTAACAACAATAAAAATGATCAAACGTAACGAAAATAGTATAAGATTTTCCATGAAAAATAAAACCTCTCCCGGAAAACGAATTCATTCAAAACAAGGAAAATACCGGATTTCGAGGCAAGTGGAAAAATGAATTTCATGGAAAATTTAGGCAACCAAACAGCGTAAAGTTGGAAAATCACATGAAAAATCATATTTTTCATGAAAAATAACGCCTATCAAACGCAGCCTAATTATAATGCTATTTTTACCGGCAACGTGTGTAGATTAGGATGTTAATATTTGTTTTGGATTTGGAAATAAATATTTGTTTGGAATTTGACGATAACATTAGAGTCTAAATGGGAGACAACAGTAGAGGTTTATTATCATTGATGAAACATAATTTCAATCTTATCGGATGTATTATTCAATTGAATTAGGATTTATTGCCTCAATTTACAGTATTTATATTTGCCCGATTCATGATTTCGACCAAACAGTCAAGAGTTCCAAAAATATTTCAAAGTACTTCAATCACGATATTTTTCAAGCCAATCAAATACATGTTTTGAGTATTCAACGTGCAATCATATTTTCTTTCAAAGTCCATTTGATCTATCAAGGTAGGATATCGAGGTGTAGTGGCTTCTGTCCCATTTAAATTATTTGCCGATGTTGTTGATTTATTATGCTTATGAAAGTTAATTATATGATATGATTATGATATGGCCATTTGGTACTAAAGATATGATATGTATTGAGCTCTACTGGTTATTAAAGATATGATGACGGTATAACATTTTCGACACACTTGTTGAATTATTATACTTATGAAAGTTAAAGACATGATGACGGGATAATATTTTTGACATGTGTGTTGAATATATTTATTGGGGATAGCACCATATTTTTCGTGTCCTACTGATTATTTCCAAATACTCACTCCTATAATTTTACAGGCTTGTTTGGATTGATTGGACTGTGGCGGAATGGTGAAGTGGACTGCCAAGAGGATTTGAAGAATTAAATGTATTAAGTTTTCAATTTAGCCACTGTTCGGCAACTAACCTAGGAAAAAAATGGTTTTTTTGTTGTTGTTTTTTTTTAGGTAGATGGATGGTTAAAAATTGGAGAGAGAATATATGTAGGGTTAGAGATTGATTTGGGGAATTGTGTAGTTTAAAAAGTGGTTTAAAAACCACAATGATTGGTGTTACCGAACAGAGGCTTAAATTATATTTATTGTTCCAAATATGTTTGTTTTATCAAGTTAGGTTATTATGAATTTATTGTAAATAATTTCAATTTCGTGTTTGACAAGACTATGTGTTTATACTTCCGCGTTTTTGTCAAGAAAATTAAGTTGTTTTTAGTAACACTCCGGGTTTATTTACAAAAAGTATGGGTCGTTATAGATGTGATTCAGTGTCTATGATACCTTGGGTTTGAATCTCAGCAAACGTACGAATTCATTTAGTTATTATGTCATAATCGAGAACTCTTGAATCCATCTCTTCTTATTGGAAAACCTCAACAAGGGAAAGAGTTCGACTCATATAACACTTTATTGTGACATTTAGATTCGTATTTAGCTCAAGTGCTATATATCCGTTTTGTATCAACTTGACTCATAACCATTGTTGTCTCGGTTGATGTAATTCCATCAACATGGTTCAGCACAATACTCAAATCACTATACATTAATTCTAAGCTAGGACTAGAAGAAAATATGTATTCGATGAACTTGTTCCGAATCTCTCGATATCATTTTGATGGATGTTGAAATATCGAGTTTTCGATAGCTTTGTTCAGATATTTCAAATCATCCAAAATAATGTTAATATCATTCTCCGTTTGAGAAAATCTCGATTATTCAAATCGTCTAAGTTGATTGCTTGAGAAGATTCGAAGTCTGAATTTATGAATTTATAAGATTAGGATACCATATTTATGGTGAACTCCTTAAGTTGAACCTGTGTATTGTGATTTTTGGAAAGACTATATAGATTGAAGTAAAAGAGATGGATAGCAAAGCTATGCAACTAAAACATTCAAAGATAATGAGTTGTATAGTTTGAACAATATAATGAATTAATTTTTGTGTAATGATTGAAGAGATTGGGTAAACTTTCTTTGATCTCCTCTCATTCACTGCAACTATTTCATGAAACATAGCTGGATTATTTTCAGCTTAACCTCAGTAGGAGCCCATCGATTTTAAGACTCCATTAAAATGGGAAGTTTCTTATATTAGCAGGATACTATAAAATGCAGGACTGAAGAATATTGATTCACCAGAGGGGTAACTATAAAATGACGATGAGAAAGAGAGTGCAAGATAGAAGTTCTATTGATTATAATAATCAAATTAGACACGATACGAATAGTGTATAGAATGTGATTTAAGCAAATAAAGAATTGACTCTTGTAGTTACATGAGTTTAAAGTTTGAAGGTAGAAGAATGCAAATAGAAGATAAAGACTAATATAACTCAATGATTAAATTTGGAGGACAAAATTTCTTTAAGCGAGAAAGAATGTAACGACACAAAAATTCATCATATTATTATATTAAATTATTCACATTTAACGAAACTCACTTGAAAATCAAATAGAAATTTTAATTTATTTGACTTATTTAAAGGGGCTATTCGACATTAAATAAGAATTTTAATTTAGTTAACGTAATATCAATGAAAAGTAAACAAGAATATTAAATATTAATTTTAAGTAATTTTATCAATTTAATAAATCGATTATTGATTCTATAATTGAGAAGATGTGATTGAAGTATATGGAGTATACTTCAAAGTGGAACTAAGAATTCGTCCCAGCGTTGAAAAATAATAGATCAAAATGAATCCGTAAACTTGTTGGTCAAAATAAAATTAATTAAAGTAATATAATAATTATTTATATATATATATGGGAAAAATTAACATGCGTTTATATATATTTATATTGTATTATTTATTTATTTATTAGCAACGAATTACGCATATAGTTTCGGGAGGCGTAAATTCTTAGTTTCGTTATCTGTCTTGATTATTCGAGAATACCATTGTGTAGAGCTCTGAATGTCCTTCGAAATGATATATTGTAGACACGTATTCGGTTGACGTACGAGCCTCGAAAACTTTAATAAAGATGGTTGGAAATTTGAAATGTTAGTTTTAAATGGTCTATTTTGACGAGCCATAACTTTTGCTACAGTTGACCTTATTGCATTTTGACAGGGATACAATAAACTTGATCATGAATATTTTAGAATAGTATATATTGAAAGTTCAATTTTGATAATAATAAGAGTATTAAAAATTAAGACAAAAGTAGCCATTTGAAAAAAAAAAACGAAGTAAAATAGTTTTAAGTGGTAAATTTTAACGAGTTATATCTTTTACTTCGGTTATCGATTTTATGATCCGAAAATATCTTTGTAAAGTACACCCTGAGAACTTCATATTGGCCCCCCAAAACTATCTATTACAATTTCATATGATCCTATAATTTTTAAAGTCCTTTTGGAATATTTAATAGTTATTTGGACAAAAATATAAGTTTTATATTTTATGGGGCTAAAAGAGAAAATAAAATAATTTATTTAATTTCACTTTGGTCTTTGATAAAAATTATAAAAACGTATCATTTGGACAACGAAAATGAAGAAATGGAGACAGAGAAAGAGGGAGGGTCGACTCTATTTGGGGGGTCCCCCCTGTAAAGGTAATTTTTTTATTAATTTTCTTTTATTATTCAATTATTATAAATAATATAATAATATAATATAATAAGGTTTATATTATTATGTTATGATTATGATTATTATTTTAAAAAGAGAAATTAGATTAATTTTGTTATGAGGTATAATAAAGCAAATCAATTCCTTTAATTAGGGCGATCCCAATAATTATTTTAGTTAAATATTTTGTAGGGAAATGATCCACTTTAATTTTGTGGACCCTAATCTTTATTTAGTAATTGAAATATAATATAATATCATACGACTAAATTATAGTTTATATATATGATAGGCAAGGAGTGACGATCATTCTAGTTCGATTCCTAGCGTATATTAGTGGTGCAAAATATTGAGGAATAAAATCGTGTATTCTAAGATATACAAGAAGTGAGGTAAGTAACATTTCAACTACGATGCAAAACATAATATTTATATTGTTATGTGTCACTATGTGATTATCTGAGATATATTGTTGGTACAATATATGTGGAATATGATTTGAAAAATATCTGTATATGGTGAAAGCATGCGAGACATGATTTGATGATATGACATGTTATTAATGCACATGAATTCATTGGAATGTCATATTGTATGATTATGATATATAATTGGTGCACGAGGTATATTATGGTATTTATGTGCACGAGGTATATTGCAACGTTCATGTGCATGTGCATTACGTGGACTTAGAAGAAGTCCTTCATAAATGGTAAATAAAGAGATAATGACTATGGAGAAAGAATGACATGGATGATAGTAGAATCACCCTACGAGCCTGGGGATGAGATAATTGTGAGAAAGTGAATCGAAACTCATGCGCATGATCCTGATCATGCATATGTTACTTGCTGAGCATTAGTTCATGTAGTTTTGAATTGTAGGTGTGACAATGCATGGATTGGAGCTTGGTGCGAACTCTCAAATGACGGGACGATTGTGTACTGGGTATCTGACCATGGTTCATGAACTTCTCAGCAAGGAAACCCTAAAAAGGCCCAACTACTTTTAAATAATTTTATTTTATTTCAAAATAGCTAAATATTTTAAATAGCAAATTCTCAGCTATCTTCTATTATTCGCTCTCTGTTTCCTGTTTTAAACATATGTTTTTATATCAATTTCTAACTATAATGTTTTTATAATATCATTAGTTTATTCTGTTTTCTTCAAAACTAAATTACACGTGAAATTTCAGAGATATATACTTATTTTTAATAATGTCAGATTATGCTTTAATTATAAAAGTTCAAATTTATATTTGAAGCAGGTTGATATAATATTATTTTATTCTTTTCAAAAAAAGGCGGGAAAATAGAATAAATGCATAAAAATTGGAAGAATTTGGGGCACCACAAATACTACAGTCCTGTAGTCGTCTAGATCATTGGAAGAGACTCAATTAGATGGCACGAGCTAACTTCCATTCTACTCACTTATGAAAGCAGATTAGATTACTTGAATCAAGTAAGAAATGATGTTGGCTCAATAAAATTGAGCAAAGGAAATAGAGGAGGAAATACCAACAAAAATTACACAGGAAATTCTACTCCTAGATTTCAAAGCTTTAGAGGCTAAAACAGAGGAAGGGGAAGAAGAGGTAAGCAGTCTGATTACAAAGTACTTTATCAAATCTGTGGACTCAAACTATCAAGCTGGATGTTGTTTCAAAAGATATGATGAAAATTATGTGGTTAAGAAACCAGATGAAATGAACTCTCAATCAAGTGGCAATCAAGGAATCCAGAGTTATACACCCACTACCTACTATGCAAGTCCTATGACTCTTGAAGATTCTTCCTAGTTTGCTGATTCAGGGGCTCGTAATCATGTCACAATTGACATTCCAAACCTCAATGAAGCTAAACAAATACACTAGTAAAGAACAAATTCTAGTTGGTAATGGTAATGTTCTTCCTATTACTGATACATGCTTTAATGTGGGATTATTAGCTTAAAACCAAATAAGCCCTCAGAAATGATATCTTGTTTAATATAAACTTGTTTAACATTTCGAAGATTACTTAAAGTAATGGGGGGCAAAAATAAATAGAGGGCTTACAATTATAAAACCGTTTGGAAACCAATTTTTGTTAGTTGTTGCGTAAATTTGTTAAGTGGTTTTTACAAGTTATTTTTGGACTTGGGTTTTTTACTAAAAGTGGTTGATTTTTGGTAAAAGGTGCAACATACATTTTTCTTGAAAATAAGGGACTCTCGTCTCTCTCGTCTCTCTCGTCTCTCTCTCTCTCTCTCTCTCTCCAAAACAGAAACTTATTTTTACCATTGTTCATCTTAAATATTCTTGATTCAATTAGTCTAGATTTTGGGCTAACATTTGGGGCTTTTTACATCAAGAGTGATTGCTTTTCAAGAGGGATAAAAGTATGGTTTTAGTTCGGTTGGAATTCGGATTGGTTGATGTTCTTGGCATTCTTGGTGGATTTTTGAATTGAATCAAGTTATTCAAGGTGTATAGATCCTACAGTGGCATCAGAGCTACGTGGAATAATTGCCAAGAATCCCTGTAAAATCCACAGAAGAAATCTGTTGAAGAAGAAACCGACCGGTGAAACAAGTGTCGTGGTGAAATAATTGTCCAAGAACTGTGGAAGCAGGAAGAGGAGTAGGGTGAGAAAATGCCCATCGGAAATCTGCAAGAAGCTGGAAGGGAAAAGCTGTAGTAAGAAACTAAGGTAGTGCACCAACCGAGATTGGGAAGAACAAGGTAGTGCCAACCGAAAGCAAGAAAGTGAAGAAGAAGGCTGCCTTTTCTAAACCTCTGATCTTCGGCCAGTCAATCATGGAACAAAGGACATAACCTAAACCGTGCGGCGGAGGAGGTCATTTGATCGAAGTTTGGGCAGAATCTGGCAGCGGAAAATGACAAATTTGGCCGAAAAAGGAAGTGACAACTGGATCTTTAAATTGAAATCTCTGGCGACGGCGGCGATTTCTTGTGACGGCAGTGGTTTTCAACGAGGCTCTGGCGACGTTTTCAGAAAAAATCATCTATCGGACCTGCAGAGTCCATATTCGAAGTTCGTTTCACCAAATTCAATCAGTATCTTAAGTTAAGGTTTGCAAATTGTGTTTTGCATGAATTTTAGTTTGATTTTTTAAAATCGAATGGTGCATTGAAGACTCCTATTGTAGTTGTAAGAACATTTAGGATAATTTTTGAGCTCAAGGTTTTGTGAACAAAACGGGGAAGGGCTAGAAGTTTGGATTCCTTGAAGTTCAGGTTTGACAAGATTAGGTTTTAATCTTCGGTGTATTCAATTTTACAAAATTAGGTGTTAATCTTAGGTTTGATAGGAGGTCTTCTAGCTAGTTTGATGTGAATAACAGTTTCACGGTGGTAATTTTTACGAGATTTGGTGTAAATCTTGGGTGAATTCAAATTTACAAGATTATATGTTAATCTTGAGAGGGTGCAATTTTACAAGATTAGGTATTAATCTTGGGTATTATATTGTGCATTGTATACCGGTTTGTTGTTGTGGTTATTTTACTTCCAGGGAATTTGCAAGGGTAAGTGATAAGTATCATTCGATTAGCAACGATGTCTTTTGAACAATGGTTTCAAGAATGGGAAATAGGGTTGAACTGGAGAAGTTCAATGGCAAAGGGGATTTCTCCTTTTGAAAACAAAAAATGAGGCAGTATTGGTGCAACAAAGGATTACAAAGGCATTGGAGGATCAATCCAAATGGTCGGAGTCACTATTAGCCAAGGAAGATGAAGTAGCTGAAATTCAAGAAGTAGCATGCAGCACTCTGATTCTTCATCTCTCATATAACATTTTGAGGCAGGAAAACGATTCTAAAACTGCTTTAGAAATCTGGAATAAGTTAGATGAAATTTATGTTGCTAAAACTGTTCCTAATAAGATTTTTCTCTTAGAATGAAATTTTGGTTTCAAAATGGACCCCTCCAAAAGATCTTGAAACAAATTTAAATGTTTTTACTGCAATGACTTTATATCTAACGAACATTGGACAAAAAATTGAAGATGATCAGTTAGCTGTAATTTTTGTAAATTCCCTTCTAGAATCTTTCAAAGAAATTAAAAATGTGATTAAATATGGAAGGGATACCATCACTCTTGCAAACATCACTGATTCGATTAGTTCTAAAGCTTTACAGTCAGTTTGGAGGGGAAAGCTATCCACAATGAAACTACTTATTTTGTTAAAGGTAGTTTTCATAATAAAGAGTCAAATGCTATCAACTTTAACAAGAATAAGGGTAAGGAACAGTGGAAGGGGAAGGGTAGTGGTAGATAAGTGCTATCACTGTGGTAAAACTAGACACTTTAAGAAAGATTGCTACAAGTGGCTAAGGAAGAAAGAGGGGTTGTAGGATGTAGGTCAAAGTAATATTGCTTTTGGGCATAGTGATGATCAATTGAGGGTGATAATTGTGATTTTAGATTAGCGGAATCAAGATTGGATTCTTAATTCAGGGTATTCCTACCATATGACCTCCTATAAGGCTTGGTTTAAGACCTATAGGGAGATAGATGAGGGGAACGTGTATTTAGGGAATGGTGAGACTTGTACTGTAATGGGAATATGTGAAGTTGTGATTAAGATGTATAATGGGGTAGTTAGAGTTCCAACTAGGGTGAGGCGTGTACCTGCTTTATCCAAAAATCTTATTTTTTTGAGCACATTGCATATTTCTGGTTTTTATTATGAAATAAAGAATGATACTATGTTAGTATGTAAAGGTAATGACATTTTGATTAAAGGAATATTGAGAAATAGACTTTATTATATGATTGGCACAACGATAGTACATGATCATTCATGCTCACACACAGTTCAAATTGATAACACTCAATTAAGGGACAAAATGTTAGCCTATGAAGGAAATAAATGTCCCTGTATTGCTATTTTTACTAACAAAACTATAAGTTTAACTCCAAATTCACTTGAAAATGAATTTTTGGAAGATAAGGATGGAAGGTAAGGAGTTTGAAATGAACTCAAGTGACCAAGGAACAAGTGGTTAAACATTTGGAGTTCAAAATTAGCTACAAATTATTGGTTTTCAATCAGTTTTTGAGGAAATTCAACAAGAAAATGAAGGAAAAGTTGCTGAAATGATGGAATTCAATAAGAAGCTATCCAACAAAGCTTGCATGACTATCTATTAGTCATGGATGGAGAAATGAGGAAGTAAATCCTAATCTTAGTTATGATTCCATGAGTCTAATAGAGTTTTATCTTATGATAGGTATTTTGAAATCTACAAGTTAAGGAGAAGCTAAGGAGAGGCAAAGTGAAAATCAAGAGGAGATGTCTTCTTTGCACAAACCTAAATCATCAAATCAAAAGGTTTGGAAGTATGAAAGCTTCCATGAGGAAATGATAGGCCCCCAATCCAAAAAACGTATCACATGCGCAAGAAAGTAACTAGGGCAGAAGGGGAATTAACATAAGAAGAATAATTCAGTCCGTTGGAGAGCACATGGGGGGGACAGCAATAAAGGGAAGGAAGTAGCACACAGGAAGCAGGGAAGTTTTGGGACTCAGGAGGAGTGACTGGTCTTTGAAAGCAAGCTCTGTTATTTCATACCCATTTTCTTATAGTTCCTTTTTTTGAATTATGTTTATCCATCACGTTCATTTCATTCTCATTAATATAAATCAGTTTCTTTATTATTTGGTTCTTATTCTGGGAGTATTGATAAAGAATCATCAGTAATCAGTTGACAAGGGTTAGAATCTAACAATTTGGTATCAGAGCCGCTACGACCCGATGGTGAATCTGACAGACAGAGTGGGTAAATTGGAGGACCTACATAGGAAAGTAGAGGAAAGAATAGAGGGAATGCAATCCGGGATAACTGCGTTACGATCGGAATTTCAAGGGATAAAGGAAATAAAGAAGAGTATGGAAATCATAATGGAACGGTTTGTTTTTATGAGAAACAAGTGGGAAGAGCAAGAGAAAGAGCGAAAGAAGAAGGAACAAGTGGATCAACATACCCCTGCTTCTGTCCTATCGACCGAGACAATGACGCTAAAAAGTGGAGTAGCAATGCCAGACGGTAATAAGGGAACAGTGGAGATTTGTGACACAAAAATTCAGGGTCAAAAGTTGGAGATGCCAATCTTCAATGGGGAAAATCCAGAGGAATGGATATTTCGAGCGGATCGTTATTTTGGGGTAAACCATCTGACAGAAACGGAGAAACTAGAAACAACAGCCTTGTGTATGGAAGGGGCAGCCTTCGCCTGGTTACAATGGGAACTAAAGAGAAGAGACTTTGGAGATTGGACAAAGATATAGCAACTGATTAAGGGCCGATTTCGATCCTCATAAGAAGGCACAATGGAAGAGAAATTCCTGGCTCTGCGTTAAGATGGGTTAGTGAAGGATTATCGTCTCCTCTTTGAGACGTTGGAGGCACCGATCAATGGGATTTTAGAGGCGATGGTGGAGGGCCATTTCATCGATGGGCTTAATCCAGATCTCAAGGCCAAAATCAAAGTGCTACAGCCTATTGGTCTTGAACAAATTATTAAAACTGCCCAATGGATTGAGGAAAAAATCGGTGATCCAGGCCCTTGTAGGAGGAATCGTAGCTAAAGCCAAATATCCCCCAAATCCTTCTCAATTTCCTTCGCGACAATTCACAATTCCCATCCCCAATTTCTCTGCTAGCTCACTGGCATCCACCGTGGCTCCAGAGGTCCATTACGGGAAGAGGAGCACCACCGTTTAAGCCCCTAAGTGAGGCTGAGTTGAAGTCAAAGAGGGAGAAGGGTTTTTGCTTCCGATGTAGCGAGAAATACTCAATTGGGCACAAATGCAAAAATCGTGAGCTGCAAGTCATGGTGATTTATGAGGAGGAGAGAGAACCCGCGCTGATAGGTGAGGAGAATGGTGATGATGGGAATTTGATCACAGGGGAAGTAATGGAGTTGTCCATGAGCTTAGTGGTTGGGCTGACGCCACCGCATACGATAAAAGTCAAAGGGAGCATAGTCGGCCAAGAGGTTATAGTTTTGATCGACTTTGGAGCAACTCACAATTTTGTGGCTGCTGACTTGGTATAAAATTTGAGTTTATCTAGGGCTGAAACATGAGGATATGGCGTAATTATGGGTATTGGATTGGCTATACAAGGGGCTGGAGTGTGTAAAGGGGTAAGGCTCAACCTTTAAAACTTGGAAGTCATTGATGATTTCCTCCCCCTGGAGTTAGGCAGCTCTGACATCATACTAGGGATGAAGTGGCTGGCCTCGCTGGGGAATATGCAGGTAGATTGGAAGACCCTCATTATGAAATTCCAGTTAGGTGGGGTTTCCGTAATGCTACAGGACGACCCTAGTCTCAGCAAAACCTTGGTTTCCTCAAAATCCATGATGAAGGCTTATAAGCATAATGGGGCAGGGGTATTACTGGAACTCGGTTTTCTCTCAGTTAAGGAAGAACAAGCCAAGGCAGAAGTTCCAAACCGTCTTAAAGTAACATTGAAGGAGTTTGAGGATGTCTTTTCCGAACCAGAGGGCCTTCCACCAGAACGTAATAATGAGCATGCCATTGTCTTACAATCAGATGCTTCCCAGTTAATGTCAGACCATATACCCGTATATTCAGAAAAATGAAAGTGAGAAATTGTTTCGAGAAATGTTGGCAACAGGTATAATTCGAGCAAGTCATAGTCCCTTCTCAAGCCCAATGCTTCTAGTCAAAAAGAAGGATGGGGGGTGGAGATTTTGCGTGGATTATAGGGAATTGAACAAGATAACAGTGGCAGAATGGTTCCCTACACCAATTATCGATGAATTATTAGATGAGCTTCATGGTTCCACTATCTTTTTGAAGTTAGACTTGAAGGCGGGCCACCATCAGATTCGGGTAAGGGCAGAGGACATTCCGAAGACAACATTCCGCACACACGAAGGACATTAAAAATTCTTGGTAATGCCTTTCTGCTTGACTAATTCTCCGACCACGTCTTAGTCTTTAATGAATGATATCTTCAGAGACTATCTTTGGAGGTTTGTCTTAGTCTTCTTCGATGACATTTGACAGAGCATGCACAGCATCTCAGGTGCGTTTTAGAAATCCTAGCTGAGAATAAGCTATTTGCGAATGTAAAGAAGTGTCAATTTGGGCAGACAAAGGTTGAGTATCTGGGCCACATTATTTCTGTCGATGGGGTGGTAGCTGACGAAGTTAAGCTCAAGGTAATGTTGGAGTGGCCAAGTCCCCATTCCTTGCGAGAGTTATAAGGATTTCTGGGGCCGACAGGGTATTATAGACACTTTGTGAAGGATTATGGGAAATTTTCTGGGCCACTAACTGATAAGTTGAGAAAAGATAGTTCCTGTTGGGATAAGGCGACAGAGGAGGCCTTCCAGAAATTAAAAGCGGCAATGGTCACCCTTCCGATATTAGCACTTCCAAACTTTGGGAAGGTTTTTTTGGTAGAGACAGACGCATCAGGTTTGGGGTTGGGTGCTGTTTTGATGCAAGACCAGCGCCCCATCGCTTATTACAGTCACACCCTCAGCCCCAATGGTCATGTGAAGTCAGTTTATGAAAGAGAATTGATGGCCATTGTGTTTGCAGTTCAAAAATGGCAACATTACCTACTGGGGCGGAAGTTTCTAATTAGAACCAATCAAAAGAGTCTGTAGTTTCTGATGGAGCAGAGAATGGTGAGCATAGACTACCAAAAATGGATGCTAAAGTTGATGGGATGCTAATTCGACATTCAGTATCATCCCGGACTGGAGAACAAAGCAGCTGATGCCCTATCACGGGTTAATCATTCAGCTGAAGTAATGGCCCTTACCATCTTGTTGTGTAAAATCACAAGTGTACGATATCACAATCAAGTAATAAAGTGACTTTTGAGTCGAGTGATCGTTCCCACGAAGACTGTTTACTAAGTACCGAAATATTTTAGTTCTACACTTTATTTGAATAGACAAAGAGAATTTGTGATTATGAACTAAAACTAAGAAATTAAACAAAAGAATTAAATTTGCGAATCTGTTTTTGTTTTAAAAACGATTGTAAGGTAGTTTGGATGCACGAATTCACCTAGCCAATTAAATCAATTCCAATTCCAGATTTTATTTTCTAAATATGTGCTCGATCGAATTCACTAATTCAAATTGAGATTCCTCTCTCGAGTTTAAATCAATCCTACCTAAATAAGTCAACCTTGTTTCTTTACAGCGGTTCCGAATATTCCTTATCTAGATGCATTACACACAAGAATTCACACACGATCGCAATAATAACAAGAGTATATCTCTATCTCTCGTTCAATTACCGGATTTATTACCTAGATCTATGTTATTAACTCACCTCTCGGATTATGAAAATAACACATGAAATCATAAAAGAATGGCCAGTTCATTCACGCATTAAACGCAATAATAAATCAACACATGCATTAAAGCGTTAAAACAAGGAATATGACATTAAAATAATTAACTAGGCTATATCGTTCATCCCAATATAGAATTTAGTTACACATCTTGATTAAAGAACAAAAACAAGAAAATAAAACGTTCATTGAAAATAACAAAGAAGAATGGAAAGATTGCACCAATTATCAATTCTTCAAGTATCTTCAATTCACGCCCATTTGCGATACTTAAATCTCCAAGAATTTGAATTGAAATCTTTGTTGTGGCTCGTTCTATGGAGAGGCAAAGGTCCAGATTTAGTGCCTCATGTGTTATATATATAGGTTTTGGAGAAAACCTCGGTCAAAAAGCCCAAAGCTTGTTAAAGATCGCGAGAAAAATCTGATCTGTGGCCCAGTCGGATAACCGCAAGATCGCGTGGTAGAAACCCTAGTGATCACGTGGTAGACACTAAAACTCTCGGGTTATGAATTTAAGGTAATTCGCGATCGCACAGTAGGATTTCAGCGATCGCGTGACATGTAATTTCCATCTTTTCTCGGCTGTATAAGTTAGTCCCCGACCTTTAATTGCAACCTTAGTCCTCCACTTTAAATTGTTGCGATTTAGTCCCCAAACTTTATATTCTTCTTGAATTTCTCAATTAAGCTCTCAATTCCTTCAATTGGGACCTCCAACCTCTGATTTGTTCACTTGAGCACCATGAACCTTCTCGGTTGACGTCACATATCTCTCACTTGCTCAATTAAGCTCCAATTAACATCCAATATTGCCGTTTTTTCCATTAATTGCTTCATTCTTCTTCGATTGAGACATTTTCTGAAAAGTAAACAAATAAACACAAATTAAGGAGCATATATTCTAAAACGAAAATAATTTCTTCTAATTTAGACATACAGATAAGTGTATAAAACACACTTATCACATCTCCATGGTAATCCAGTTAGAAGACCTAAGGCGTGAAGTAGCACTGGACAGGAAGTCACAAGAAATAATGCGGGCCATACTTGGTGATCCTTCTTCAAAGCCGAACTTTCAAGTAGTGGATAACCACCTCCTCTAAAAGGGTAGGCTACTCCTAACAAAAGGATCATCATTGATTCCCCTAGTGCTCGAGGAGGGGCACGATGGAGCTATGGGAGGACACTCGAGATACTTGAAAACATATAAACGAATTGCAACCACCATGTATTGGACGGGTATGAAGCGATATATTCATCAGTATCTCAAGGATTGTGGGGTTTGTCAGCGGCACAAAATATATGGTATTATCACTAGCAGGGCTCCTGCAACCACTGCCAGTTCCAAAACAAATCTGGGAAGACATTGCTTTGGATTTCATAGAGAGGTTACCAAAATCAGGGAACATTAACTCAATATTGGTAGTGGTGGATCGTCTCAGCAAGTACGGGCATTTTATTGGTTTAAAACATCCATTTACTGGAGGCAGTGTGGCAGGGATTTTTGTCAAAGAAATTGTGTGACTGCATGGAATTCCTCGATCAATTGTTTCCGACAGGGACAAAGTATTTACAAGCCATTTTAGGAGGAGATATTCCGACTGCAGGGAACAAAATTATGCCGAAGCACCGCCTACCATCCCCAGTCCGATGGACATATAGAAGTTCTTAACCGCACTTTGGAAACATACCTTCACTGCTTCTCCTCATCTAAGCCAAAATCATGGGCTAGTTGTCTACCATAGGCATAATTATGGTATAACACCTCCTTCCACACTTCCTCCAAACTCACTCATTTCCAAGTTGTGTATGGACGAGAACCCCCAGGATTACTGATATCCAAAAAAGGGACGACCCCAGTCTCGGCAGTGGAGCAACAGTTACAGGAACATGATCAGATTTTGGAAGAGTTGAAAGTTCAATTGGCTAGAGCTCAGGAAAAGATGAAAGGACAGGCAGACAAGAAACGTCGCGATGTTCAGTTTAAAGTTGGGGATCTAGTTTACTTGAAGGTCCGTCCTTATCGTCGTAAGACCCTTGCTTCTCGTCCTAATGAAAAACTTGCTCCCGAGTATTATGGACCGTTTATTATAGAAAGGAAGATTGGACAAGTTGCATATAAACTCCAACTGGCTCCTGATTGCAACATTCATTCTGTTTTCCACTTATCTAAACTACGTCCAGCAAATCGAGAACACTAGGCAGTGAGAGATATTCCTCCACAACTCATAGTAGATTTGGAAATGATGGTAGAACCACAGGCAGTTTTAGGCACTAGACCCGGTTCGGGTAGCAATCTTCGCAGGATAGATGTACTCATCTAGTGGCACCATTAGACTCCACTTGGGAATCTTTGATATGATAAAACATCAGTTTCCCCAATTCCACATTGAGGCCAAGGTGAGTTTTTTAGGGTGGGGGTAATGATAGGCCCCCAATCCAAAAAACATATCACAAGCGCAAGAAAGTAACGAGGGCAAAAGGGGAATCAATAGAAGAAGAATAATTCAGTCCGTTGGAGAGCACATGGGGGGAAACATCTATAAAGGGAAGGAAGTAGCACACAGGAGGCAGGGAAGTTTTGGGACTCAGGAGGAGAGACTGGCCTCTCGAAAGTCAGCTTATCTGTTATTTCATTCCCATTTACTTGTAGTTCCTTTTTCTGAATTCTATTTATCCATCACGTTCATTTCAATCTCATTAATATAAATCAGTTTCTCTATTATTTGGTTCTTATTCTGGGAGTATTGATAAAGAATCATCAGTAATCAGTTGACAAGGGTTAGAATCTAACAGAATTCCAACTTAAGTGAAGGTATTTCTAGATTAGGTGAAGATTTGGTTTAAGACAAGGTGAAGGAATGTGGGATTATTGACTTAAAACCAAACAAGCCCTTAGAACATGTTGTTGGAGAGGCGTACTTCTGATGAATGAAAAGCAGATGATGAAATTGGGCCAGAAAAATTGTTATAGCTTAAATCTATAAATTTATGAACAACAGTTTCTTCTGAGAAACCAAGCATTCTGCCACCAATGTTGTTATGAGAGAGATTGAACATTTGAATAGAAGGCATACCCCATAACCACTTAGGTAAGGTTTCTGATATACCAGCAAAAGACAAATCAAGCTCTTTAAGACGACTTTGAGTTTGGAGCCATTTTGGAAAATGATGCCCCAAATTGCAATATTTGAGTCGTAAAACTTCCAAAAGGAAAGGAGGAACCCAGTTAGACCTCAAGTTTAAAGCCAAGGAATTGAAGGATAAATCAAGGTGCTGTAATCGGGTAAAGTTTGAGAAGTGGTATTCAGTGATTGTATCTTCCAACGAACTTGAATCGACATACAAACCTTCAACCTGCGAAAATACACTCAAACTCGCCAATAATTTTCCTCCAATTTGATTATCAGATAAGTACAAAGTTGCGAGACTTGAAGGTTTCCCGGGGCTTTGTGGTAGGAATCCTCTTAGTTGATTGTTGTTAAGTCGCAACTCAAATAAATTTGAAAACCTAGTGATGTCTAGGAAGGGACCAAAAAGTTGATTGTAAGATAGATCCAATGAGAAAATGACTGTCTGGGAGAAATTTTGAAATAACTCAACAAGGGATTCGTTTAAATTGTTGTTGGATATATCTATTCATAAAAAATTATGACTTAAATTTCCCAAAGATTTTGGAATCCCACCATGGAGCATATTCTCCTTCAAACTCAGCGTTTCAAGAGAAATCAATTCTCCAAAGACATCAGGAATATGACCATCTAATTGATTATGAGAAAGGTCTATTATACTAGTATTTCTAGTAAAGTTAAACAGCCGTAGGAATGTGAAAGATGAAGTGAGATAATTTTTAGATAGATCGAGATAAACAAGTGAAGAGAAGGAAGAATTAACAAAGATATCAATCTCAGATGGAGTATCATGAAGTTGACATTCACTCAACGACAATGAACTCAAGGAAGGGATCTTTGTTATTTGGCGCAGCCAGTTGGTATCACTAAGGTTAATAGAACTCAAGTTGAGAAATGATAATGAAGAAAGACGAGAAAGCCAATCAAGATTCTTCACTCTCAGGCCATAGTTGTCACTAAGGTCCAGATACTGCAGGGTTGTAAGGTTTCCAAGTTGACAAGGAACGTCCCCGGTGAAGTTTGAGGACTCAAGTTTCAAGTGCGTCAAACTTTTAAGGGAACCAATGAAATTTGGTACTGGACTTCCTCCAAAGTCGATACCACTGAGGTCCAAATAATTCAAATGCTGCAATTCAAGCAACGATGGACTAACCTTAGCTCCCAGTACTCCAAAATCATTTAACCTGAGTTGGATTACTTGACCTTCTTCGTTACACGCGACTCCATCCCATTGGCAGCATTCCCTTTGGTCTTTTCCACTTCCCCAGGATGAGAGAACGTCAGAAGATATTATAAGTGTATGCTTAATCTTGAGAAGTTCTTTTCTTTCAGTCTCTATGCAACGAACCTCTCTAGAAGAAGATACTGAAGTTGGTTTCGTGCACAGAAAAAGTAGAAACGACAATAGTTTGATGAATATTTTAATCTCCAATACCTTTTCAGAGTATTTTGTGCTCACACGGAATCATCTATATATATATATATCTCCAAGTGGGAACCAAACATGGCATGACTGGAGGACTCCTTTGGATGCCAGTCCCACAATGGAGTAGACTCCATCCCATATTTTCACCTTGCGTGCATGACGGGGAAGATGGAATCTAACTTCACTACAGCGACTTCTCTATCAATTGCTTGTTTTGATGGTGGATTTGGCACTTTCGTCTGAGAAGAAACATGACAATTATGGTCCATCCAATGAAAAATTGGCTCTTTTGTGGTCTCTATTGAGTAAAGAATGGTGCCTCATTTAGATGACTTTAGAGTCAAGGTCTTTCGATATTAGTGTGGAAACACTTGTAAGATTAATGTTACCTACATTAGAAATTTGACAAATAGGTTGACAAAAAATGAGGTGACAATTTTGTATGTATTGATTTAAGAGTTGATGTGATGTGATGTGTAAACTAATAAGATTGTGTCACGCGAACATTATGTCAGCCTTCTTATTAAAGTTCATGTACAAGTACCATCTCTCGGTATATAAAGAGGTATTTGATTAACAAGCACATTTATACCGTGGTGTGGTGGAAGGAGGTTGGTTGGACAATAAAGAGATTTTTTTCCCTAATATTTAATTTTTCTTCCCTTTTATTTATTTACTACTATTTTAATTGGGACTTCTTTGTACTTTTTGAAAAAAAATAAAATATGAGACTCCAATCCCTCATTTTGTAACGCTTAAATCCAATGGAGAAATTGGATAGTAGGATTGTTTTGCACAACACCTGATTAATTTGAGGTAGTGCTACGCAAAATAAAAGGAGATATGTCCCCTTGATGTAGGCTGATTGACATAAGGTGCATAAGATGTTTGACAGAAAGCCTGATACGGATCTGGTTTGCTAGAGGAAGTTAAACCGACTCTCAAAAGTGGATGCCGAAGAGGGTGTTGGTTTGGAGTGGATTTTGTTGATGCAAAAAGAAGAAACATGCCTGATAAATTTAAAGCATGGGAAATCAATTCATTAGGCAGGAATTGGAGTCTTTTGTGAATGTTCCTACTGCTTATAGGTTATGTGTAATGTGGGTTGGTTGGGACTGCAGGGTTGATAATTTACCTATACTTCTTTGGCAAAATCCAATATACGAGCAGGACTCGAACTTTGGAAAATGTCATGCAACCATAATTCAAGTTTTTCCAACTCATACCAAGTTTAAAAAATATAAACCTTAGTTTCCATATTAGTCATTTCTCCAGTGAATTAGACTACTGCATGGTTTAAATACGTATCTACATCCATGTAATTATGAGATAATGTCACGGATGTGTGATGTGTCACCGTCAAAAACTCAATATCCAATCTACCATAATCATCACCAATTTATGGGGTATGCAATGAAATGAGTAATTCAAAAATACATATATGGCATAATCACGTTGTTAATTGTTATTCATTTAATTCTCGGTAGTGAATCATACACAATGAAGAATATACGTAGCATCAAATCATTATAAAGTATTATACCGGATGAAATTATATCTTGATTATAACAATGCTCCGTACCATATCATGAGACATGACTGGATCCCCAAAATTTTCATTACATATACACTACTTAAAATGTAAATCACATTTTCTATAATCTAATTCACATACAACGTATTACCTAAAGCGCGAAGCAATTAGTTTTCCATTAACAGTTCCCACGAATTTGATAATGCGACGACCAGATATTGCAAGATTGAATTGGATTTTAATTTGAGTTTTCGACACTTACGCGGATGAACTGTTGTTGGATAATTAATCCTTCCACAAATCATTTGTGAATAGATAATAATCAAATTAAATTTGAATTTGCTCCAAAATGGAATGACAACGATTGCTTGGCGCAATTTTAGGCGGTTTAATTTTCAGTTACAAGTGTTTAATGGAGGAATTTTTAATACTAGTATTTTGGAGTTATATATTGTATTTTATAGTATTATTAGTATACATCAGCGCTGAGCATAGTAGTAATTTTTTTATTTTATTTTTTGTGGTTATATGCGGTTTTGCCCTATCTAAATGCATTATGCATCCAAGCCTAATATGGACAATTGCTGACATTTAGCTAAACTCATATTTTACCATATTATAATCAACATAAGACTAGTACTGGTACTTGTTAACCTTAAAAATATTGTGAATTATAAATATATATTGTTATGTGAGTTTTCTGTTTCAAGCATCAAAATGTATTACTCAGAGTAAGTATTGATTCATGTAAATTCATATAACTAATTCGTTTCATAGATATTGAAAAACAAATTTTATAAAATCAATATGAATCGATGATGATTGCAGTTCTTAAGAATGGTTAAAAAGATTATAACCTTTTTTTTTTTTTTTTTAAATGAAAAGGCAATTTAGAGCTTGTTTGGTAAAATGAAAATATTCACAAACTTTTCAAACTCAATCTCAACCATTCATTCTTAGTCAAGTCCAAGATTTTTAACTTTTCAAATATTTTTAAATCACACATTAATCAAAAGATCAAAAAATAAATCACAAAAAATTTTAAAAATTACGTTACCAAACAGGCTCTTAGTCCACAATAAAGTTGATATGTTAAAGGAAATATTTAAATATAATCTTTATCTTTATCTTTATCTATATATATATATAAAAACAGAAGTGCCGTCAAAATTTTTTCCTGCCCATTTACAGTTTCTATTTTTGGAATTTTTTTTTTTTTTCAATTGAATTTCCGAAATTGGGAAATGAGTTGTTGACAATTAATGAGACATTTAATGTGGGAAAGTGTGTAATGCATTGTAAATATGCACTTGACTACATGTATTAAATGTTAATAATTTGTCTATTCGTATTCTATATATATATATATATATATATTTCCTGCAATTTTTATGGATCCTACAAGAAATAATTGTTGACATAACATTTATTTATATTCCAATTCATTCACTTCACTCAATAATCCATCCAAATTTGTAATTGTTTTAACATCGATGAATCATTTCATTGTACGTGTTTTTCATATTTTGAAAATCAAGCTAATTATATTTAGGTAACAATATTCATACAACACATTTTTTTAAATTTATACCATAATTTAATTGCAAGATAGATTTTCGTTGTTTGTTTAGTTTTGTTTTTATATCCTTAACTTTTTTTTAATCACATTATTATTTATAACATTCAATTAATTAATAATTTTTATTTCTAATCACAAATTCTATTCAAATATTCTGCTAATTTGCATTGAAAGGATGTGCAATTATTTTTTTTAACTTTTGTATTAATTATTTATTTTGATTATTTAAAAATATGAGAGATAAATAAGTGTTTTTCGCCAACAAAACAAATATATTGAATGAAAATCGTCTCAAAAGACAAGATGTGAAAATTAATAAAGAGTTGAAGATAAAAAAATTAAATTTTTTTTTAATATAACTATTATAATTTGAAGTAGTTTTATTGTTTGTTCTTTTTTGTTTAGTTAAAAATATTAGTAATAAATAAGTTTGTTTGCATTAATATTCATCATTAATATTCATCATTAATTGCTTTATAAAAAATAAATTTTATAAAGAAATTAATACATTTGGAAAACTACACATTAACTTTGAAAAACTAAAATAGCTTTACTTTTTCGTGCATTATTTGTGAATTAATTAGATTAATATTTTATTAAACTTTAATATTTGTTCTTTTTTGTTTATTTAAAAATATTAGTGACAAATAAGTTTGTTTACACTTCTTAATAGATTTTTTTTTCCAGAAAACGGTATTTTTTTTTTTAAAGAAAACGGTGACTATTCATTTTTTTTAATTATTTGAATTAAACTTGCTAAATCAACGTAAGAGGTACTGATGATAATTAATAATTTATTGAAACTAAAACTAATTATTATGTCATCACATTAATAAAATTTGAATGGTATTATGGAAATCATTTTACGTAGTGAAATTAATTACTATGTTATGGATGACGTGTTGACTGTATTTGGCCCCTGTTGGAGACCCATTATTTGGAATAATGTGGTTTGAAATAGTAAATTTTTTGGAGATGTGTAGTTAAAAATTGGAGAATAGTTTTGGACTTATGTGTAGATTATTTTATTGGTATAATGTGTGGTTGAAAATGAGTTTTTAAATTAGAGAATGAACAATTAACTTTAAAAAAAATGAAATTCATAACTTTTTTTTTTTTTTTTTGGGATTGTATATTGAATACGCAATTATACATTAAAGTAAGAAATCTTATATGGAAAAATAAAATTACAAATTATTCACAATTTGAGCATGCAAGTTATTATTATTATTATTTTTTTATTGTATTGTTTTTATCGGACATTGTATTTTTACAACTTATTCAATAAATAATTTTCAATTATATATTCCGTGCATCGCACGGGTGCGATTACTAGTCTTTATATATATAAAAGTAGAAGTGAGGAGAGAGAGCCATTTTGGAGGGAAAATTACATTTATTGAGTCTCTCTCCTCACTTCTATATTTATATATAAAAATAAATAAATAAAAGATAAAGATTTTGTGTACTTCTAGAAAGAAATTTTTAATTGACATTTTTAAGTAACATTGTGACATGATGCACATACATTGAGTGATGAAAAACTAAGTAGTGGGGTAGTTATTTATATCATCCAATATATTTTTGGCATGTCACAATATCAATTAAAAACGTCTCTCTAGAATTATTCAAATATTTTTGTAGGAAAAATTATTATTTATTACATATTTAGTAAGAATTGTAATAAATGTACTATGTAAAAATGTGTAACAATGAAAATTTGAAAAAATTAGATTAATATATTTGAACATAAATAATGATATCTATATAAATGTGTTATGTAGAAAATGAAAAAATTGGATTAATATATTTGAACATAAATAAATGTGATATCTATTTAAATGTGTTACATAGGAAATAAAAAAATTGTATTAATATATTTGAACATAAATAAATATCATATCTATGTAAATGTGTTCCATTAATATATATATATATGTAAATAAATAAATACATGATATATAAATTTATTTAAGTTTGAAATGAAATTTTTAAATCAATATATTTTAAAAATAAATAAATAAAATTATTGAAATTTTACTTCCTAATATGTCAATAAATGAGTAGGTTCTTCAATAACCATATTACAAAAATAATTAATTATTTGCTCTCAACCTTTTACCACCATTGATAAAAAATTTAATCATTTCATCATTTTGACAAAAATTGGAATGTTTAAAAAATAAGGAAAAATAATAAAGTTAATTAAAAATTATAACATATTAAAAGGAAAATAGGTGATAAGGTGGGCAAATTTTTTGAGAAAAAACGTAAATAAAAGTTAAAAGAAATTTTATATAAAAAATTAATTAAGTGTCAAATTTTGAATGGCGCGGTACACTGAGTGTACATGCAGAATTTTCTATTTTGATTAATTTTTTTTAAAAGTTTCAAATTCAATAACATGTGTTATGTAGGAAATGAAAAAATTGGATTAATATATTTGAATATAAATAAATGTCATATCATTTCTATGTAAATGTGTTACATTGAAAATGAATAACTTGGATTAATATATTTTAAAATAAATAAATATATGATATATATAAATTTGTTAAGTTAGAAATGGAAAAAATTGAATTAATATATTTTGAAAATAAATAAATAGAATTATTAAAATTTTACTTTCTATTATATCAATAAATGAGTAGGTTCTTCAATACGCATGTTAAAAAAATAATTAATTATTTTCTATCAACTTTTTAACCATACGTATTTTTTTTCTCCAATTTTTAGCAACTACTTTTTACCTCAAAATCATAAATAAACAAGTTTATAAACTAAAAATTACCAAACGGAGGCTTTATCATTTCACAATTTTGACAAAAATTGACAAGTTTAAAAAATAAGGAAAAATAAAATATATTAATTAATATATTGGATTTCAAATAAAATATATGTAAGCAACACATTAAAAAAATATAGTTAATAAAGAATTATAACATATTAAAGAAAAATAGGTGATGAGGTGGGCAAATTTTCAGAAAAAAACGTAATTAAAAGTAAAAAAAAAAAAAAAATTATATAAAAAATTTAAACGAATGTCAAATTTTGAATGGCGTGGTATACTTAGTGTACAGGTATCATTTTTTATTTTGAATATTTTTATTTTTTAAAAGTTTAAAATTGAATAACATTTTTTATTGAAATTATTTTAAATTATGTTTTTTATTTAATATGATTGAATCAAGATATTTTCAAACTTATGATTTAAAAATTATATATTCTGTGCATCGCACGGGTAATCAACTAGTCAACTAGTATATATAAAAGTAGAAGTGAGGAGAGAGAGTCATTTTGGAGGGAAAATTGCATTTAATGACTATCTCTCCTCACTTTTACTTTTATATATAAAAAATAAATAAATAAATAAAAGATAAAGATTTTTGTAAGAAAAATTATTATTATTATTATTTATTACATATTTAGTAAGAGTTGTAATAAATGTACTATGTATAATTGTGTTACATTGAAAATAAAAATAAAAAATTAGATTAATATATTTGAACATAAATAATGTGATATCTATGTAAATGTGTTATGTAGGAAATGGAAAAATTGGATTAATATATTTGAAGATAAATAGATGTGATATCTATGTAAATGTGTTACGTAGAAAATGAAAAAAATTGTATTAATATATTTGAATATAAATTAATGTCATATCTATGTAAATGTGTTACATTGAAAATGAAAATTTTGGATTAATATATTTGAAAATAAATAAATAAATACATGCTATATAAATTTGTTAAGTTAGAAATAAAAATTTTGAATTAATATATTTTGAAAATCATTATATAAAATCATTTAAATTTTACTTCATAATATGTCAATAAATGAGTAGGTTCTTCAATAAGTATATTATAAAAATAATTAATTATTTGCTATCAACTTTTTACCAACAATGATAAATTGGTAGAAAATTTAATCATTTCATCATTTTGACAAAAATTGATATGTTTAAAAAATAAAGAAAAATAAAATATATTAATTAATATATTGGATTTCGAATAAAATATATTTAAGCACCATATTAAAAATAAAGTTAATTAAAAATTAACATATTAAAAGGAAAATAGGTGATAAGGCGGGTAAATTTTTAAAGAAAAACGTAAATAAAAGTCAAAAGAAACTTTATATAAAAAATTTAATTACATGTCAAACTTTGAGTGACGTGCTATAGTGAGTGTACATGCATAATTTTTTATTTTGATTAGATTTTTTTTTTTTAAAAGTTTCAAATTCAATAACATGTGTTATATAGGAAATGAAAAAATTGGATTAATATATTTGAATATAAATAAATGTCATATCATATCTATGTAAATGTGTTACATTGAAAATGAAAAATTTGGATTAATATATTTTAAAATAAATAAATATATGCTTTATAAATTTGTTAAGTTAGAAATGAAAAAAATTGAATTAATATATTTTGAAAATAAATAAATAGAATTATTGAAATTTTACTTCCTAATATGTCAATAAATGCGTAGGTTCTTCAATACGTATGTTACAAAAATAATTAATTATTTTCTATCAACCTTTTAACCACACGTATTTTCACTATCCAATTTTCAGCCACTACTTTTTACTTCAAAATTATAAATAAACAAGTTTATAAATTAAACATTATTACCAAATCGAGGTTTTATCATTTCACCATTTTGACAAAAATTGACATGTTTAAAATACAAGGAAAAATAAAATATATTAATTAATATATTGGATTTCAAATAAAAAATATGTAAGCAACATATTAAAAAATATAGTTAATAAAAAATTATAATATATTAAAAGGAAAATATGTGATGAGGTGAGCAAATTTTAGAGAAAAACGTAATCAAAAGTAAAAAAATAAATAAATAAATAAATAAAAAATTATATAAAAAAATTTAAATGAGTGTGAAATTTTGAGTGACGCGTTATACTTAGTGTACATTTATCATTTTTTATTTTGAATATTTTTGTCTTTTTTAAAGTTTCAAATTGAATAACATTTTTTTATTGAAGTTTTATTAAAATTATATTTTTTATTTGATGTAATTGAATCAAGATATTTTCAAAATTATGATTTAAAAATTATATATTCCGTGCATCGCACAGGTAGACAACTAGTTAATTATAAAGTTTAAAGTGCCATAGAAAAATAGTAAAAGCGCAACCTTTGTTTTCTTGGAAGAAAAGGATGCTTCAAAAGTAAGTGACCACAACTTGTACAAAAAAATCCAAAATTTATATGGCATTGCGTGTAACCCAACTTTTGGGATTTTTTGGTCTCCAATAAACCTCGGGGACGATGATGAAACATCGTGTCGGATTTTAGCTTCATAGGCCTTCGGCTCATGATCGAAGAATTATTTACCCCAACTAACCACAATATGCGTAATCCAAGAGTGACAGGTTAGAGACTTTGTCATTCTATCTTGAGATATTAATTGGGTCATTGACCCTTTTGCTCGATAGGTGGATCCGATTGGCGGCCCGAGTTTTAATTAGGCTCTCGACCTTATTCCCTAATTAAAACCTAAACCTACCTATTTATTCTAATTAACCCTCACTCTCGTTACACAACTCACGCACACTCTCTAAGCCGCTCTCTCGCTTTCTTCGTGACCCGATAGTGTTTGGCTCTTCCTCTCTCTGTGAGAATTTGTAACCTACGACCCTGCTCCATTTTTTGGCCTCCGGTTGCTGCCTCCTTTTGTGGTTGGCTGCTCCTCCCTTACCGCCTCCGTGTGTGGGCTGTTTGCACCGTGTATGGTGCGTTCGGTTTAGGCTTCTGCTAGTGCGATTTCTTGGTGAAATTCTGTGGGTTACGGGTTGCCTCGGAGTGTGCTCTTTCCTGCTTCATGTGGTGTTGCTGGTTGTGGTTATTGGGGCATTTTTCTGAGCCCTCGGTCTGAACTACACGACTGTGGAATTTATCAAGTTCTAGGGAGATTTCTCATTCTTGATTCTTGTCAATATATCATTCCAATTACTTGTCATAGATTGAGATTAATCTTGTTTATCTTTATGTTGTGCAAGGTTGAATTCTTCACCCCACATAGTGGTATCAGAGCCAAGTTCTGATTGGCTGACTCGTGACATTCTTTGGAATTTGATATTTTTCGAACCTCTGTTCACTGTTTTATTGCAGAAATTATTTTATCATTGAAATTTCATTTACTTTGTGTTTTGAAAACTCTTGACTGAATTTTTGGTGTATTGTTTTGCAATTACAGTTTAGACTTTTTTAGCTTGGTGCTGAGTCTGCCTACATCGAGGGATAGCTGATTGCAAACTTCGCTAAATAAATAAATAATTTCGCATCACTCCTTATCACGGACACAGAGAAGTCCGCTCTGGTAAATTGGCTGCTCACTTTTAAATTTCTGTAATAGCAGGTCATCGTGTGGGGTGACCATTAGGCTTGCGGTTGCCTGTTGCTAGTTATAGGATTTAATTGTCATTACCTGTGATTTTGGATATTGCTGTATTTATACCTGTTCTTGATATATCTTGGTGATTATCTATCTCGTGTTGCTCTTGATATTAAAATTGTTCCCTTTGACCTTGCCCGTGTCGAAGATTCTCTTGACTTGAGACCCTTTGAATCTCACAGAATCCTGAGAGTTTAGAACGGCGTATTTATTGCGGCCATTTAGGTTTCTGTGTGAAATTCTCTGTGAGCTGCATATTATTCCATTGTGGTGTGTTACTTGTTCTCTTGAAATATGTCTGTACATCATTTTGACTTGAGTGTCTTTAATGGAAAGGGTGACTTTTCTATTTGGCAACAGAAAATGAAAGGTATTTTGATTCAGCAAAAGTCTCTAAAGCAATTGATAATTCTTTTCCTACTATTGTGACTGAAGAACAGAAAAAGGAATTTGATGAACTTGCTTATACTTCTATTATCTTGCATTTATCTGATAGTGTTTTACGAAAAGTTGGTAAACACGATACTACTGAAGCTCTTTGGAAAAAGTTACAAGAACTTTACTTAACACAATCTACCCCGAACAAACTTTTTCTACTTGAAAGCTTTTTCAGTTTCAAAATCAATCTTTCAAAGGAATTAGATGACAATCTTGATATTTTCAATAAACTTGTTCGAGATATCACAAACTGTGGTGATAAAGTGCCTGAAGAATACAATGCCATAATTTTATTGAATGCCATTCCTGACATATATAAGGATGTTAAGAATGCTATCAAGTATGGGAGGGAGACCCTTACCCCGGAGGTAGTTATTGATTCACTTAAAAGTAAGGATAGGGAGATAAGAGCTGAGAAAGGTAGGAGAAAGCAAGGGGAGGTCTACTTTATGAGAGGTAGGACTCAAACAAAGGGTGGTGGAAATAGTGGGAGCGGGCAAAGTAGTGGTAGCAAGAAAAAGGGTAGAAGTAGATCCAAATCACGAGAGAAAGCTGTAGGTAAAAAGTGTTATGGTTCTAGTCAGTTAGGACACTTTATTAGTGATTGCTATAAGGAGAAAAATAAACTAAAGGGGAGTGAACAAGGGGAGGCAAACATTGTGGCACCAAAGCATAATGAACCTGGTGAGGTTTACGTCCTTTTACATCCCAAGCCTAGTGAAATTGACCTGTCTATGAACTCCCATACTGATGAATGGATTCTTGACTTTGGTGCATCTTTTCATGTCATTTCTCATAAGCATTGGTTTGATCATTTGCATGAGTCTGATCATGGTCATGTTGTTGCATGGGGTGGAGTCGCATATAACATTACAGGTGTTGGTGATGTTACTTTCAAATTTGAAAATGGTTTTGTGCGTACTTTGAAGAATGCTAGATACATTCCACATATGGGTAGAAATTTGATGTCTATGGGAGAATTAGAAAATACAGGTTTCACTGGGGGCTTGGTGACGGGATGATTAAAATGTCTAAAGGTGCACTTAGGGCCTTTAAGGCCATTAGGAAAAATGCCATTTATATAACTCATGCTGAGGTAGTAGGTGATCAAAACCATACTATTGCATCCATTGACACCGATCACACACAAAAATGGCACAATAGACTGGCACAATAGACTAGCACATGTGAGTGTTAAAGGTCTAAAATATTTAAATGATAAGGGTGTGTTTGGAAAGGATAAGGTGTCTGACATGCCATTTTGTGTGCTTGGTAAACATCACAGGATGTCTTTTGCATCCAGCACACACTGGACAACTAGAATGCTTGAATACATTCACTCTGATTTATGGGGTCCAGGGAGCAATCCCACTTTTGGTGATAACAAATATTTTCTGTCTATTATTGATGATTTCACTAGACGTGTGTGGATTTATTTGTTGAAAGATAAATCAAAAACTTTTGAAAAGTTTAAAACTTGGAAATTACAGGTGGAGAATCAGACAGGTAAAAGTATAAAATATTTGAGAACTGATAATGGTCTTGAATTCTGCAATTCTGATTTTGACAATATGTGTAAAGATAATCGTATTACTAGACATAGAACTGTGCTTTACACTCCCCAGCAAAATGGGATTGCTGAAAGGATGAATCGTACATTACTTGATAAAGTTAGATGTATGATGTTAAGCTCTTGTGTGCATAAATCTTTTTGGGGTGAAGCTGTTATGACTGCGTGCTATTTGATTAATATGACTCCTTCTGCTGCCTTGAATGGTGATACTCCATATGAAAAATGATATGGAAAATGTGTTGATTATTCTATGCTTAGAACTTTTGGTTGTACTACGTTTTCTCATCAAAGTGAGGGAAAGTTAGAACCTAGAGCTAGAAAGTGTGTTTTTCTAGGATATCCCGAAGGTGTTAAAGGGTATAGGTTGTGGGATAGAAGTCAAAAGGGCGTGAGAATAATCATCAGCGGAGATGTCACCTTTAACGAGTCTGAGATGCCGTGTCTAGAAAATGAGGAAAAGCTAGAGATAGGTGGAGATGAACCCTCTCTTGAGATGGAGAGTGTTAGAGTCCCTATCCCCATTACCCCGAGTGAGGTGGAGAGTACCCTCCAACAAGATCACGAGAATGTAGAATTTGAAGAAGATGACCCTATAGATCATCCTGTTGACCATAACCCTTTGGATGGCTATCAGTTAGCTAGAGATAGGGAAAGAAGACCACATAGAGAACCCCAATGAATGTCCGACTACGTTATAGCCTATGCTAGTTACCAAGACCTAGCTGATAAAGAGTCCAATACCTTTGAGGAGGCTATGAGAAGTGAAAACAGTAAATTTTGGGTTAGCGTCATGAAAGAGGAGATGGAGTCGCTCCATAAGAATCAAACTTGGGTTTTAGTGGATAGACCTAAAGATAAATCTATTGTATGCTGCAAATGGGTCTACAAGGTTAAAGAGGGTACCACTGAGAGTGAGCCTGTGAGATATAAGGCTAGGTTAGTAGCCAGGAGTTACACACAAAAGGAAGGGGTAGATTATAATGAGATTTTCTCGCCCGTTGTTAAGTATACCACCATTAGAGTCATGCTTGCTTTTGTTGCGTATTATGACTGAGAACTTGAACAACTTGATGTGAAAACTACATTTTTACATGGAGATCTTGAAGAAAAAAAATTTATGTTTCAACCCAAAGGTTTTGAAGATAAAGAAAAACCTGATCATGTGTGTTTCCTTAAAAAATCATAATATGGTTTAAAACAATCACCTAGACAGTGGTACAAGAAATTTGATTCTTATGTACTATATATTGGTTTCAAGAGAAGTGAGTTTGATCATTGTCTATACTATATGCACCACATCACTCATGAGTGTGTGTATTTGTTACTTTATGTGGATGACATGTTATTGATTGGTTCTAACATGATTTTAGTAGACAAGGTTAAAAATGAGTTAAACAAAGAATTTGATATGAAGGACCTAGGACATGCTAAACGTATTTTGGGTATGGAAATTGAAAGAAATAGATCTAATTCTTGTTTATTCCTGCATCAAACTCCCTATGTGCAAAAGGTGTTAAAGAAGTTTGGTATGATTAATTGTAAGCTTGTTTCTGTACCTCTTAGGAATCATTTTGTTTTAACGAAAGATCAATCACCTGCAAATGAGGAAGAAATAGCTTATATGAGTAATATACCTTATTCTAATGTGATTGGTTCTGTGATGTATCTGATGGTTTGTACTCGGCCAGATTTGGTCTTTGCTGTTAGTACTTTGAGCAGATACATGTCTAATCCAAGCCCCAGTCATTGGGAAGGCTTGAAGTGGCTACTTAGGTATCTTAGCGATACTTACAATGTGGGTTTAATCTATAAGTGCAAATCTAATAATGTGAAATTGAAGGGTTTTACTGATGCTGATTATGGTGGAGATAGAGATAATAGGAAATCTACTTCCTCTTATGTGTTTACTTTGTGTGACTCATATGTTAGTTGGAAGTCTCAGCTCCAACATATTGTTGCTCTCTCTACTACTGAATCTGAATATATTGCTGTTACCGAGACCTTTAAAGAAGCTTTGTGGTTTAAAGGATTACTTAAGGAACTAGGTACCTTAAATGAAAGTGTAACAGTATATTCCGATAGTCAATCAGCTATTCATTTATGTAAAAACCCTGTTTTTCATGAACGTACTAAACATATCGATATTATGTTACATTTTATTAGAAATATTGTTTCTCAAGATGAAATTAAACTTGGGAAAGTGCATACAGATTATAACCCTGCAGATATGGGCACAAAGTTGCTCACATTGGTAAAATTTAGAAGTTGTCTATTGCTTCTAAATATCGGTACATGTATGAAAAGTTCTGATTAGTTTAGGACTTTACTCTTGCATTTACTAAACATGTGTTATTTTGTCTTTTGCAGGTTTGTTCAATACCAAGGCGGAGGTTTGTTGGGATTTTTTTATCCCAAACAAACCCCAGGGGCGATGATGAAACATCGTGTCGGATTTTAGCTTCGTAGGCCTTCGGCCCATGATCGAAGAATTACTTGCCCCAACTAACCACAATATGCGTAACCCAAGAGTGACAGGTTAGAGACTTTGCCATTCTATCTTGAGGTGTTAATTGGGTCATTGGCCCTGTTGTTCGATAGGTGGATCCGATTGACGGTCCGGGTTTTAATTAGGCTCTCGACCCTATTCCCTAATTAAAACCTAAACCTACATATTTATTATAATTAACCCTCACTCTCGTTACACAACTCACGCACACTCTCTAAACCGCTCTCTCGCTTTCTTCGTGTCCCGATAGTGTTTGGCTCTTCCTCTCTCTGTGAGAATTTGTAACCTGCGACCCTGCTCCATTTTTTGGCCTCCGGTTGCTGCCTTCTTTTGAGGTTGGCTGCTCCTCCCTTGCCGCCTCCTTGTGCGGGTTGTTTGCACCGTGTATGGTGCGTCCGGTTTAGGCTTCTGCTGGTGCGATTTCTTGGTGAAATTCTGTGGGTTACGGGTTGCCTCGGAGTGTACTCTTTCCTGCTTCGTGTGGTGTTGCCAGTTGTGGTTATTGGGGCATTTTTCTGAGCCCTCGGTCTGAACTGCACGACTGTGGCATTTATCAAGTTCTGGGGAGATTTCTCATTCTTGATTCTTGTCAATATTATCATTCCAATTACTTGTCATAGATTGAGATTAATCTTGTTTATCTTTGTGTTGTGCAAGGTTGAATTCTTCACCCACACCAACAAATAATAATGTTTCATGGTCACTAAAGTATAAAGCGTGTTTGTGCTGATCTGAAAAACAGCCTCGTCGTGGAATAAGTTTTTTCGTTTTTAGCATTAAAAATCCGATTGGTCACTATACTCTGTGTCGTGTTTTAATGGATGGTAACTTAACTACAACCAACTAATATATTCGATTGTGTGACTAAGAAAATTGATATAAATGCCGTTTATATTCCATTTCATAAGATATATTAGGATTGTATAGGAAAGTATGAAAAAGAATAAGTTGATTAGAGTATCTGTTTTGAAACGAAAAAATTATCATGGTTAATTGGTGGTTTAACTCTATTTTTTTATTTTTTTTTTATATACAACTCATTTTTATTTCTGCAAATTCATAGTTAGTTGTATGAATTTATTTTATTACTAATGGTATTTTATAAAATTGTGTTTTTACAATTATATGACGTTATCTATATATTTGTCGGGCTATATATATTGCTCTCAGGGCCTGCTGGTATGGCATCGGATGATGGATGTTGCATAATTACATGTTTTTGAAACTATACTTTGTGCAATATTGTCTTGCAAATTGTAATTTTTATTTTGTACATATTTCATAGAATTTTATCAGGAAACTCTTGCAAAGGCTCTGGCACATCATTTTGAAGCGAAGTTGCTACATTTGGACATAACTGACTTTTCACTGAAGGCAATAACGTTGGACTGAAATCTTTGTTAATGTTGATTCTTGCCACATTTAATTTTTATACTAATATATTTTCTTGTTTACTTATATGGGTTAATCATCTGCAGATGCAAAGCAAGTACGGCAGTGCGAAAAGAAGGAAACTGTAAGTTATTTCATCTACTCAGAAGAATAATTTGTTTCACTTCATTGTTCATGAATATTGAGTACTATGGAGGTATTTAGGCATAAATGTTGTAGCTATCTCGGGGTTTAGATTATTGAAGGACTATAATATTATGTTTCTTTCCATGACAGTGAAATTTACCTATTTGATTAAAGTGAAAAAGTACACTGATTCTTCTTGTTTTTCTGTTAGGGTCTGTTTGATAACCTTAATTTTTCGTGGAAAAGGAAAAAAAATTCCAACTTTTCCACTTTATGCTGTTTGATTACGAAAATTTTCCGCGGACCCCACCCACGCGCCCCTTTTCCTTGTTTTGGTGGAAAATGTTTTCTTTGGTTTTTGGTGGTTTTTTATTTTCCATGGTAGATGGAAAATTATTTTCGACACGTTTAATCAATTTTGTTATTGTTAATTGACTTATTTTCTTTCCAAAAAATAACATTATCATCATCAAGTACAAATATATTTAAAAAGTAAAAAAAAAAAAAAATTTGATTAAAATAGCAAAAAATTACTTTATTTTCCATGGAAAATAATGTCAATCAAACAATAAAAGTTGGAAAATTCCCTACTTTTTCCACCTAAAAAATTAAACCAATCAAACACATTAACTTCTAATTCCCAGGAATTCAATTTCCTAGAATTCAATTCTCTAGAATTCATTTTCTTTCCACCCAAATTCCACCCTCGTTATCAAACGCACCATAAGAGTATGTTTGATTAGGTATAATTTTTCAAGGAAAAGGAAAAGAATTTCCTATTTTTCCACTTTTTTGTGTTTGATGGCAAAAATTTGGCATGGAAATTTTTTTCCACAAAGCTCCCTCACGAGCCCATTTTCAATGATTTGGTGGAAAATATTTTTCCTTGGTTTGGTTGAGAAAAGATTTTCCATGTTACATGGAAATTTATTTTTATCACGTTTAATCAATTTTGTTGTTGTTAATTGACTTATTTTTTTTCAAAAAATTAATATTATCATTATCAAGTACAAATGTATTAAAAAAATTAATAAAATAACTAAAATTTACTTTATTTGTCATGGAAAATAATGCCATCAAACAACGAAATTTGGAAAATTTCCCAATTTTTCCACCTAGAAAATCGAATCAATCAAACACTTCTAATTTATATAAATTTTCTTTCTAATCATTTTCCACCTTACAATCAAACACACCCATAGTCTTTCCATAGGTTTATCTTAAAGGCAACGCTCGAAAGAATGTCCAATTTGATTGGTTCCTTCTCTATTCTTTCACCTAGATACAATATAATCTACTTAGACAGATTGGTTTACCTAATGATTTACCAATTTCTGTGTTGGTACAATTATGGTGGTTAATTTTGGAAATGATGTGATTGGTAAAATGATAGATGTCTGCCAAATATACTGTAGGTAAGTCAGTCGGTAAACCAATATAACCACGTAGCAAGGTTCGAGACAATAATGCAGGTAAAATGATTTAAATGGCATATTTAAATGATTCATATCTGCCTTTTTGTTCCTACTCAGGTTGTTTTCTTTTCACATTACTGTTGGAAGACCTTTAACAGAATCAAGGAGGAGGGGAAGTTGTTCAAAATATAATCATATAGACTACATTGCAAAATCCTTGTCTACAAAGGTAGAGAGGCTCTCATTATATTAGGCCAACACCATGAGTAACCAAAAAAAAAAAAAAGAGGTGAACCTGTTAGTTGAGTTTCCTTACCATAGAAGTATTCTCTTCCTTTCAATTCTGTCAGCATTTGAAGAAACATCAAAGAAGCAAAGGAATTTTAAATGAAAAAAATCGATTTTTGATGCTAATTGCAGATTATGAAGTTTGAATATGAATCTAGAAAATAATTCTAATTGAAAATCGAATTTGAATCCAATTACAGTTTGACCGCTGTTATCCCAGAAAGAGATTTCAACGTGTTTGTAAATCCTATAATATTACTTCCTGATTTTTGCCACCTCCATAATAGTTTGATTTATGCCGCTATTACAAGGATTACAGTCTGTAGGCATCTGGCCTCTCCAATGAAGTGGATGAGTAAGCCAATTGTGAATGTTTTGGCAATAGTATGTTCTTGGTCGAGTTAAAGCATTCAATGGCTAATTACCTAACCTCAGACTGGATTTAAAGAACATTGAAATGCAAGTTCCGGGGAGAAGAGTTTCTGCATTATATATGCACCAGAAATTTCAAATTTATATTAAAAAAAAAAATTGTCAAGAATATCTCTTGATTCTGCACCATTATATATGCACTAGTGTCACGGGCAACAGAAAAATTCCATTTTAGTTATTGTGAATTAGGTTGATCTATACTAAAATTAAGCACAAGTCACCCCAAATATGCTCTATGAAAAGGTGTTGTGCTAAAAACTTATTCGAGTTAACATCTTCTATACGCGCAAATGATGAACTTCGTTATTTATTTATTCATGCAACGAACTTATGTTACCAATATCGGTTTTGTCATAAAAATAAGATAAACATTCACATACTTTTGAAGGAATCCATGCAAGCTCCGAAGAAGAACTCATTCTGTGTGTATGGACCCACATAAAAACCACACCGTTTGGTAAATGTCCTCTTTTTGGTTTATAAAATACACAATTTTCCAAATCACTTATCAACCACACACTTTTCTCTCTCTAATTTTCAATCACTACTTTTTACCTCAAAATCATAAATAAATCAATTTATAAACCAAACAGTGTTACCAAACGGAGGCTATAATGTCGAAAAATTCGTGCTAGATCTACTCATCCCCAGGTAAAGCATACGAATAGAGACGAGTGAAAGTAAGGATCTAGATAATCTTGCTGCACCACAAAGTCTAGAAAAGAGCATGAGCGCAAAAGAAAGTGTAAAGAGTCGTTGTTGGGCCATGGACAACTCACTTCTAAAGAGATACAGAAGAGTACTCTGTTCTTTTCTTCATTATCTGCATTTTTCCGTTTTGGACAATTTATTATTAATATGACCGTGTGTACAAATATAAATGCATGTAAAGGAGTGTTCTTAAACAAACTTTTACTGCAGTTTTGATTACAATTAAAGAATATTCAAATTATTAAAAGTTCAAAATTAAAATATGATACCGGATTTTATAAACAATAGCCTTCAACTGTGAAAACACTGGTAATTTTCCTATCTTTCTTCCTTTGATTTGAAGTCTAATGGACACTCGAGTAAAAGCTACCAACAAGAAACGATTTTTCGCACTAATCACCAGCACAAGCACAATGCACGCATCCAGACTAGTTTTTATTTAAAAAATAAAAAATAAGAAATAAGAAAAGTTGGGGTCTTGGCCATGAGCTTGTGTACGAAGCTGCAATATAAAACAACTCCAAGAATAATTATAAAGCTATATTAGTAAAATATTTTGAGCAAGAGTTTAATGCAATTTGTTGTTTATAGGTTCATGGCCATATAAGCCCTTTTCACAATTAACATCTGACATTTCCAATTTTCAAAAGCTACTCTGAATGAGTTTCATCTATATTGTAATTGACTGACCACATACATCTTCTCGCTTATATTTTCGGGGACACATACATCCAATCTCCAATGTTTATCCAGAAGTTGAAGTAGGCAATTATCCAAGAATGCTTGAGGTACAGAGTACCAACAACTATCCAAAATCCAATGATGAAACCAAATGCCATACAAATATAAAATTGATGATCTTATTCCACACTGTTGCCATTGCCATGATAAGTCACGACAGGGCCACAAGCATCTCCGGGACACTGTGCTAAAGGAAGCCCACAGAGTTCGTCGTTCCCAGCATAGGCAGAGGAGTTGAAGCTCTGTAGTTGAGTGCTTAATGGAATCTTCCCCTTCAAATTATTGTACAATAAGTCCAAAACGCTAAGAAAATGTGAAAGAGCAAGGTTGTTTGGAATCTCCCCATAAAGTTGGTTTCTAGACAAGTCAAGTCATTCCAACATCTCCATTTGACCAACGTTTGAAATGATATTTCAGGTCAAATGGTTTCTTGATGAGTTCAAGAAAATTAAACCTCTCATATCAATAAATTGTAGGGGAATAGTACCAACTAACTTATTGCTAGAAAGATCGATGCCTTTTACAAGTCATAGTTTTCCATGTTCCGTCTCTTGTCCTTTCCATTGAACTAAGATAGTGTCAACGTATATATGGAGCACAAAATCAGTTAGAGCTAGAATGCCAAGATCGATAACTTCAGTGCTTTTAGTTGAACTATTTCGTTGACCAAAGGACTAAAATTGTTCAAACATTGTAGAATTTCTCCTGATATGTTATTTCTAGAAAGGTCCAAGATTTGAATATTGGTGAGGTGGCAAATTGTCGGAGGTATGTTTCCATGAAATTTATTGGATTGAAGACTAAGAATGGTCAAATTTTTTAGGTATGTTCTTATCCATGGTGGAATATTTCCTGTAAGCTTGTTTTCTCCAAAATCAATTATTCTCAACTCTGTGCAATTCTCCAAAGAGGAAGGCAGCTCACCAATCAAGCTATTGTTGCGCAAGTGCAAAGTTTGAAACTGATCTAGATTGCCCATAGTATAGGGATTTTTACCCCAAAACATATTATTTGCCAAATTGAGAACAATTAAATCACTTATGTTCGTCCAGCAGTCAGGAAGCTCTCCTGACAACTGGTTATCAGAGAGATCAAGGATTTTAATGTCAACGTCATGGGATATTCTACATTTATGAGAAATGGATCCCGAGAACATATTGTTGGAGAGATGTAAAACATCCAAATGGAAAGGAGGAACCCAATCAGACCTCAAGTTCAAAGCCAAGGAATTGGAGGATAAATCAAGTTCAAATAATTAGGTTAAGTTTGAGAAGTGGTCTTCAGTGAATGTATCTTCCAACAAATTTGAATCAACATACACACATTCAAGCTGGAAAAATACACTCAAACTCGCCAATAATTTTCCTCCAATTTCATTATCAGACAAATGCAAAGTATGGAGACGTGAAAGTTTCTCAAGAGTTTGTGGAAGGAATCCTCTCAATTGATTATTGTTAAGTAGCAACTGATACAGAAAGTTGATTGTTCGATATATCTAGTTCCAAAAGACTTGAGTTAATTCCCAAAGATTTTGGAATCCCATCGTGGAGCATATTCTCCTTGAAATACAGCATGGTAAGAGAAATCAATTCCCCAAAGGCGTCAAAAATAGGACAATCTAATTGATTATGAGAAAGGTCTATTTTACGAACATGTCTAGTAAAGTTAAACAACCACGGGAATGTGAAAGATGAAGTAAGATAATTTTGGGACAGATCGAGAAGATCAATGGAAGAGAACGAGGAATTAACAAAGATATCAATCTCAGATGGAGTATTGTGAAGTTGACATTCCCTCAACCCCAATTCTATCAAGGAAGGGATCTTTGTAATTTGTGGCAGCAAGTTGGTTTCAGTAAGGTTAACAGAACTCAAGTCGAGATATGATAATGAAGAAAGATGAGAAAGCCACTCAAGATTCTTGACTCTCAGACCATAGGCTGTAGGGATTTAAGGTTTCCAAGTTGACAAGGAACGTCCTCAGTTATTAATGTACCCCTATTTATTACTTTCAATAATAATAGTTTTGATACTTAAATAAGAACAAGTTGAGAATTTTCTTTCCAAAAATTACCTTTTCAATAACATTAAATATATTTTATTAATATTTTTAAAAAGTCAAACCAGTCTATATAAATGGGACCGAGCGAGTATATGAAAAGAGGAGGGGGGGAGTTTGATTAATGGCAGTTGAAGGGAAAAAGGGTGGTGGTGGTGGTGGTGGTGGTGGTGGTGGTGGTTTATTAATGGAGTTGAAGGCACATTTCCCATGCCACATAGGCACTGCACTTTGTAAGAAATCAGCAAGGCGCGCATTTGATCATTTTTGGTATAGGATGATGACACACGTAATTTTTTTAAAGTACTAATATTATTTTTATAGTAGTTGGGTAATTGATATTGTTAATAGAAAAATAAAAATTGTAAAATAATTAGAGTTATTAATAAATTAATAAATTCCCACTTCCTCCAAAAATATATTAAACAATAGTTTCAAATGTCAGCTTAATAAAGAAATCAAGTATCGTATATCATGATGTAATCTTACATCATAAAATATTAGGCAAATAAAAAAATTGATTTATGAAATGTTTATGATAAGTCTCAGAAAAAATATGCAAAAATTGTATATAGACAAATCGAATTAATTTATGATCATCAAATGTTTCTCCACAATCTAGAATTTTATATATATTGTAGATTGTGGGTGTAAATGTAGATAAATCAAAAAGTTTAATAATATGAAATTTTACTATAACATTTTAAATTTTTAAACAATAAATTAATGCAGTGAAGTACTTATATTATTAAATAACGAGGGTAAGGGTGTGGTTAATACATTCATAATACATACAACGTAAATTATGAGATTTGAGTAGACAATTTAATTTTTAAAATTTTGGATGAAATATTTTTAAGTATTATATTATTGTCATAATAATATTTATTAAATGGTGAAGTAGTTTCTTTAATATTAAATAAATGAAAACGTATAATAGTGTGAAATTATATTATAATATTGTAAATTGTTAAATAATAAATTAATTTAATACTAAATAAATGAGAAAGTATACTAACATACAAATATAGTATAATATTGTAAATTTTTAAATAATAAATTAATACAATTAATTATTTGATGTTATTAAATAATGGGGTAAGATATATTTCAATAGTAGACAATGTGTGTCCTTGATCCATGTTGATGGTCATTGCAAAGCATGGATATATTGAAAAATTGTTTATTTTGAATTTGAATGGTTATCCTTCATCATTTGCGGGAGTTAATGAGATGGATAGAAGGAAAATTCATTTTCTAGCTCGTTGTCCAACTATTATTTCTACATAAATAATATGTCCATTGAAATTACGATAAATCATCTTATGTTATTGAAAAGATTGTCGGCTGAGTCCAAATTCTTTACGAGTATCACTGGATAACTTCTTACTAAGACCAACTCATGTGGTGAGATACCGTTTCACAACAATGTATTTCGGAACCTCTGTTGATAAAATTGATTTATATCATCTATTCCTTTGTTGAAGCTCACAATTTCTCCACTTTCTCCGAGAAATAACTCAATTACTTTGTCATTGATGTAGTGAACATATTATTTTTTGTTGAAAAATTTCATGTTGTGTTATAAGCTACATATAATCACTACTACCTTAAAAGTATGAATGAAGAAGAATCTTTCACTTGACAAATTTAACCTCACATTTTTTACACTAAACCAAATATACCCTTTCCAACCCATTACACATTTACACTCGAGAAACAAAACATCACCTAAAAGCCTTCTTTACTTGGCTAAGCAAAAATTGAAAAAATGCATCAATTCTCTCTCTAGAAATGTATCATTTGACTTTGAGACGATGAACAACCCTTATTTACTTCCCTTCTCCTATCGACTGCGGCTGCCGATTGCGAAACCGATTATAGAGCGAAATCTACGGTTGAAATTTATAATTTGGAGCTTATGTTGTGTATGAATCATTATACGAATTAACTTCAGTTGAAATTTATTTATTTATTTTGGCTTTTGGATTATGAAAAGATTTTTCTCTGCTTTTGCTTATTTCAGGAAGAACTTTATAATATTTATTTTGGAGACAAATGAGGAATGCTTGAGGCTTGTAAAACCAGTCACTAGCATTTCAGGAAGGACACAACTATTCAGTCATTTTACATTTGCATTTATAAATCTATAGTTGAATTATGGTTAATATTTCTTAGCCTTGTAAATGAAAATTGTGAAAAATGTTGAATTCTGTTGAACAGGAGGTTGTTCTGGACACAATAATGGAGTTTGTCAAAGTGGGTAATAGGGGGAAGTTTCATTCTACTATTTATCACAAGCTTCTTCATTCCATTGTGAGTAACAATTTTTAAATTGAATATGCCTGTTGCTATAACTTTATTCTGTATCAAGATTGGTGACACTGAAGCCTGCCTCTTAACACTGCCAAGTCATACACAAAAGCACTACTCATAATTAGTCCAGGGTCTTTATCGTCGTGGATTTCATCTTTTCGAACTGTAAATTGTTAATTTCTTTATAGCAAGGTATGGAGGACCCACTTTGTGATTCTAAGACAAAGCTAGCCATGTTTAGAGAGCATTGCAGGGGAATATTAACAAAAGAAATTGATGCTGGTAATTTTATTGTGCTCACTTTTGCTTTTATACTTTTATTTTCCAGAATGTTATATATTCTATTATTCTTTACCCTGGTGTTAATGAATCAGGCCACCGTCCTCGTGATGACAAGCCAAATGAAGTGAATTCTATCATTCTGGAATGGGTAGCCTCTATCGAGAGTGAAGTATCTCCTGTTGCCTCATCACAGTAAAACAAATGCAGAAGCAAGAATGATAGTACAATCTTGACTTTCTCAAGATTTCTTATATACTCTTCTTGCCAACTTTGGGTATTTCACTAGCTATTTTACAAGCACATCCCTCACCACAAAAAAGAAGAAAAGAAAAGCACTTATTTTTGTGATGTATCTGTTCTTGGGATGACAAAAGACCTGAACCTCCAAGTTGTTGTACACATAATTATTGTTTTGGTCAAATATGTATGTAAATGTAACGAAAATATATAAAAGTTTGCTAGGAATCATGATGTTTATGTAGTGACTTTGTTTGTTGTTTGTATTTTAGGAATTCTGAGAGTAGTAAATTGTGAAAATTCTGATAATAACGTGATGTTATCTAAAGCTTCATGTTGCAAATAGTGCAAATTCATGGCAGATCTCAAGAAGTTTCTAAATTATGAATATTGAAAAAACAAATGCCCAGGGATATAGGATTATTCGAAACTTTGTGACGTTATATCTATATTTTCAATTAAAGTTCAATTTATATAATTTTATTTTTTTTCCCAATTTTAGTTTTCCTTTAACATTTTTTTTTTTTTTTTTTGAATATTTCCTTTATCATTCTTAATTACTTCAATTGCCTTAAAATATATTAAACTCAATAAAGCTTCAAATTTAACTCCAATATCATATATTGTTTACATAAGACGTGCAACGCACCTGCTTACTACTAGTGTGTGTGTGTGTGTGTGTGTATGTGTGTGTGTACGCTATACTGATTTACCTTGTATCAATGTTGAGTAGCCAAAACATCATTGTTTATAACAGATTGACAAACAAGATCTTTTGATATTATATTGTTGAGACAATAACGATCTTTCTCTTCGTTGAATTGAGCACATAAAGATAGTAGCCTCACGTTGCACATACTCACAAAGGTGCGTCTCAATAGTCAATTGAATATCATCCAATGACTCCTTACTCAGTCCACCCTTAATGAAATCTGTTTTATCATCTCAATTTCTAGATGAATATCCTATTGATTTACAGATTTATAAATTCGAACAAGTAAATATTGTATTGAACTAGAAGTTCATACGTCCAAGTGAAATATGTATATAGTATCGAACCAGAAGTTCATAAGTGAAATATACATTGTATTTAACCAGAAGTTCATCAATATTGTATCGAACCAAATATTCATACATAGGAGTGAAATAAAACCGTATTGAACCGGAAGTTCTACAATGAACGATTAGATATTTTCTATGAGGATAACTTGTAATTAAAAAAATTATACTATAATAGTGTACATTATTATACATAAGATAATATAATGAATTATATTATTAATTAAATAAGGAAAAGTATTGGGTAAGAGCTTAGGATATAGATTCTGATTGTTTAAAACTAATTTAATATGAAGCAAATAATATATGTAAATATCATATAAATATAAATTCAGAAATTAATTTACATTAATATAATGTAATTGTATTTTATTGTTTGTAAATGTCAATTAAAATTGAAAAATATTTTTATGTAACATATGAAAATAAAACTCAAGGATTAATGAAAATGGAACATTTTGGATTGAAAGTCATGTAGTAATTAATTATATTCATACTATATACAGTGTAAAATACTTATTAAAGAACAAAATAAAAGTTATAACATAATTTTTCATAAAAAATTAATAAAAAAATTATGATAGTAAATCAATACAAAACATGAAAAATTATTGAGAAGAACAACCCAAATAATAAAATGATAAAAAGATGCAAAAGTAATTTGAAAATTGTAAATAAAAATTAAAAAAATCATGTGACCTCTAAAAATAAAAGTCGCGGATTAATGAAATTGTAATATTTTGAATTGAAGTCTATCTAGCTATTAGATCCATAATATGTACAAAATAAAATATAAAATTCAATTTTTGAAATTTCAAATATAGTATTTTAAGTACTATATATATTAACATTAATAATAATATGGTTACGTAATATGAAAATTTATTACGATATCTTAAATTGCTAGATAGTAAATAAGTTTAATACTAAATGTGATGTAGATCAAATCTACAACACACAATGATATTTTAACAACACGGATTGCCCTCAAGAAAAGGAGGCGTTTTCTTATTTCATAAGCAATCAAGAAAACCTACATCACGTTATAATGTCTTAAATAAGAGCAAAATAAATAACCTAAAGGGCTAACAATCTCTTAATGGGCTGGGCCTACAAACGAAATAAGCAAATAATGAAAAATATTAAAAGAAGAAACTTCGATTTCCATTTTGACCCAGTAAACGTTCTCAGACCTCAAAAATCCACCATACATCACGGCAAAGCGATGAGTTCAATGGGGATCATCGAGACCTTTTCGAAAAGTAATTATGGGTAAAAAACGGACACCATATGCAAAAGTTATGGCAATTTCTTTGAATAACGACCGTCGAAGCGTTCCAAGTATGCAAGAGTATGTTCTTCCGCATTAGACACACGAACCTCATCATTCTCCCCAGGTTCAGCGGGATTCACCCTCGAATCAGAGTCCCCATCACTCCCTACTATATCATCGCCCTCATATGGTAAAAGGTGCTTCACATTAAACACATCTGAAGTACGAATATTAGAAGGAAGCCGAAGGTGATAGCGTTGGGATTCACCTTCTCTATTATTTCCACAAGACCAATCGTACGAGGAGACAACTTCGAGTATTCATGAGATGGTACCCGCTCCTTAGTTAACATAGCCCAAACATAGTCGCCAACATCAAACTCAACAGAACGCCGATGACGATCAACCGCCTCTTTGTATTTACGGTTGGACTCCAGCAGATTTGTGTGTGTCTATTGATGGACCTTTTGCAAATTACGAATGAAGTCAGCAGCCTTCCCATGCAGCCTGGTCTTGGACGGTAAAGTCAATAGATCAACTGGACTGCGCGGCAGAATGCTATACACAATTTGGAACGGGCTGAAACCAGTACTCCTATTCCGAGCATGATTGTAAGCGAACTCAGCTTGGCTCAGATGTTGATCCCGTGACCTAATATTATCCCCAACTAGACACCTCAATAAATCTCCCAGGGATCGATTCACCACTTCAGTCTGGCTGTCTGTTTGAGGATGATACGTAATTCTGAAATTGAGTGAAGTGTTAACTGTTTTCCAGTCATTGCCAGGTCGAACTCTAATTTGGTGATAACCGCTCTTCAAATCAAGTTTAGTGAAAATCATTGGTCTCGGTAACTGCTCAAGTAAATCATCGAGCCTCGGGATTGGAAATCGATAACGAACTGTTATTTTATTAATGGCTCTGTTATCCACACACATCCGAAAGCTCCCATCTTTTTTTGGCACCAAAAGTGCGGGGACTGCACACGGGCTTAAGCTGTCTCTAATATAACCCTTCTGTAACAGCTCTTCCACCTGTCTCCTCAACTCCCCATGCTCAATTGGACTCATACGATAATGCGTACGATTCGGTAATGAAGCACCAGGCATCAAATCAATTTGGTGATGTATATCCCTCAAAGGGGGCAGACCCTGTGGTTCACTGGGAAACACATCCTCGAATTCAGACACCAACACAGGGGCTTTGGGGTGTATATTAGTCCCCTCGACTACTACAGGGACTGCCGACACTCCCGTCGCCACACCCTCAGCCAACATCTCAGGCAACAAAAATGACCGAGAAAGCAGAGTACTATTGTCCCCCGCCGAAGGGGTACGAGTCTCCTTGGAGGGTAGTAGTACAATCTTCCTAGAAAAAGTGAAAGTGTAAGCATTCCGTCATCCTTCATGATACACATCCCGATCAAACTTCCATGGATGCCCCAACAACAAATGACACGCATCCATGGGCACCACATCGCACCACATCACCCCACACGCTGTCACAATATACACCACCAATCGAGAAAGGTACTAGTACACGTCTTGTAACAGAAATCTCGTTACCTTGTCTCAACCATGCCAAGTTATACGGAGCAAGATGGGGTTCTATAGTCAGCTGCAATTTTTGGACAGCGGCATCCGACATCACATTTTCACAACTACCTGAATCAATAATGAATTTGCATACTTTCCCACCAATGGTGCACGTGGATTGAAAAATATTGTTTCACTGCACATCTTTAGAAGACCCCCTAGGCGTGAGACACGTCTGTCGCACCATTAAAAGAAACCCTATGTCACCGGTGTGTACCACTTCAATTTCCTCTTCTCCCTCCACCACATCAACTGAATTGATGACATCAGCTTGCGTTGCTTCCCCAATCAACAAACCAGGTCATTAATGTCCCTGGGTTGGATAGTCTCTCCTCAAATGGTCAAAACCCCCACATCCAAAACACTGAGTACCACGCCCTCATCCACCAGGAGGAGCCCAACCACTCGTCACTGCGGTAGGAGGAACCGCATGTCGAGTGTTCCGGTCACTGCCCTGACCTCCTGATGTAGGAGTTTGAAACGAACCAGATGTGGGGTGTTTTGTCGACCCCCACCTCCAGATGGACCACCCGAATTGCCACTCGTTGATGAGCCTCAGACACTGGCGAAAACAAATTGAGAACATCTTGCAAGTTCCACCTCAGGCCACCAATATAGCGCGCTACCAATTGATCCTCTGATTCTCCTACATCATTGTGCGCAATTAATTAATAGAATTCTGTGGAGTAAGCATCCACTGAACGGTTGTCCTGCCTCAAATTTTGCAACTGTCGATATAGTGTTATGGTGTAATTGAAAGGAAGAAACGCAGCCTTCAATTGTTTCTTCATCGTCTCCCAAGATTGAATTTTTCCTTTGCCCTGGCGACTCCGATTCTGCTTTAATTGTTGCCACCAAGCAGCGGCCCGTCCACGCAATCGCGTGGCCACCAGGGGTACCCTCTTATCATCGGGTACTTCCTTATAATCCAATACCTCCTCTACAGCCGCCAACCAATCAAGAAATTCATCTACCTCTATCCCACCGTGAAACTCTGGAATATCAACCTTTATCCCGGATTCCCAACGCTGAAAACTCATTCCGCTGTTCTACACGAGGTTGCTGTCCACGACCACCCCGTACATCCGACAAGGTTTCATCTTCCAACCCTTCGCCTGTTTCATAACCATCAGCACCATCGCCCACTGGGGCACGACGTGGTGGCACAAGAGGCGCCCCGTTCTACACAACCTCTGTGTCCAACGTCATAAACTGATCAAACAGAATCATACCTGATTTCGCAAATCAGCAATTTCATCATCTTGGTCACCACGACTGCCACGTCCAGTACGTCCTCTTCCACGAACCATCGCTCTTATACCAACAGATGTAGATCAAATCTACAACACACAATGATATTTTAACAGCACAGATTGCACTCAAGAAAATGAGGCATTTTCTTATTTCATAAGCAATCAAGAAACCCTACATCACCTTATAACGTCTTAAATAAGATCAAAATGGATAACCTAAAGGGCCAACAGTCCCTTAATGGGCTGAGCCTACAAACAAAATAAACAAATAATGAAAAATACTAAAAGAAAAAACTTCGATTGTCATTTTAACCCAGTAAATGTTCTCAAACCCCAAAAATCCACCATACATCATCGGGAAGTGGTTAGTTCAATGGGGATCATCGAGACATTTCTGAAAAGTACTTATGGGCCCAAAACAGACACCGTATGCAAAAGTTATGTTCCTTTCTTTGAAGAACGACCATCGAAGCAATCCAAGGCAAGAGCCTGTTCTTCCGCATCAGACACACGAACCTCATCAAAATGAGAGATATATTATTATTATTATTATTATTATTATTATTATTATTATTATTATTATGTAATTTATTAAATAATAAATTAATGTAAAAAAAAAATTAATCAAAATGTAATGAATTATTTAATATTATTAAATAAGGATTAAGGTATTTGGGTATATAATTAAATATATAATGATAAATTACGTATTCGGAAATTGTTATTAAATAAGGGTATATTGGATGTGAGTCTCTATCACGGAGGCTCTCTTTGTGATTGAGGTTTTTCCACCTGGTGGTGTGTTATTTTTCCGTTAGAGCTCCGCTCCAACACTCATGTTGTTTTTCTATCTCCTCCCTCTTACATAACGAATGGCACAACGAAATCTCCTCTCTCTTGTCATGGTCTAGATTTCATATCGATCCTAGGGTTCGCCATATTTCAGGCAATGTAAGCTTGCTAGGGTTCCCAGATCTTTGGCTCTTTCATTGATTTTCTCTCATTCTTAGTTGGTTCATGTTCACTCTTATAGTGTGGATCTCTGTCTGGCTAATATTCTCTAGTTATATCTAGTGTGGCGATGGTCTAGGTTTTCTGTTTTATTCTTTTTTTTTTCCTATTGACGACTCTCTCTTGCTGGCAAGATTTCCCCGATAATGGATTCTATCGCTCTTAATCCGAAAGAAGTGGTTGATTTGAGTGAACATTTGAAATTGGACAATGAAGGAATCCCTCGGTTTATGGTAGTTCGTAACCTCAATAGTGAAGGACAGCGGATTTTATAAACAACATCCTTCAATTGTGAAAACACTGCGGTAATTTTCCTATTTTCTTCCTTTGACTCAAAGTCTAATGGACACTCGAGTAAAAGCTACCAACAAGAAACGATTTTTCGCACTAATCAGCAGCACAAGCACAATGCATGTATCCAGACTAGTTTTTTATTTAAAAAAAAAATCAAAAAAAAAAAAAAAGAAATAAGAAAATCTTGGGGTTTGGAACCTCTTGTCCATGAGCTTGTGTACGAAGCTGCAATATAAAACACTTCCAAGAACAATTATAAAGCAATATTAGTAAAATCTTTTGAGCAAGAGTTTAATGAAATTTGTGTACGAAGCTGAAATATAAAATCATTCCAAGAACAATTATAAATCAATATTAGTAAAATATTTTGAGCAAGAATTTAATGCAATTTGCTGTTTACATGCTCATGGCCATCTTACCTTTTTCACAATTAACATTTGACATTTCCAATTTTCAAAAGCTACTTTGGATGGGTTTCATCTCTTTTGTCATTGACTGACCACACTATTCTACAATAGAGATTAATAGTAATTAATAGAACTTTTGGCATGGTTTCTTCATTACCCTTCAATTAAAAAGTAAAAATTCTGCCAAAAAATCGTTATTAAAAAAATTTATTTTTAAATTTTAATTTCATCGCCTCTAAAATTATTTTATTTCTGTTCATAACACAAGTTTATTTTATTTCCACATAAAACAGTGGTTAATAAAAGTAAAAAACAAACATGCAAACAAAGTACATGAATACCATTCTTAGTCATGGTGAGAACACACAAATACAATAACCAAATGGCTGGAAGGAGATTAATGGTGTAAAATTAATTATACTTGCCATTTAGCCTTGAATTTTTCTCTTGAATCTTCTCCCATATATTTTCGTGGACACATACATCCAATCTCCAATGTTTATCCAGAAGTTGAAGTAGGCGATTCTCCAAGAATGCTTGAGGTACAGAGTACCAACAACTGCCCAAAATCCAGTGATGAAACCAAATGCCATACAAATGTAAAATTGATGATCTTCTTCAACATCGTTTCCATTTCCATGATCAATCACAACAGGGCCACGAGCATCTCTGGGACACTTTGCTAGAGGAAGCCCACAGAGTTGGTCATTCCCAGCATAGGCAGAGGAGTTGAAGCTCTGTAGTTGAGTGCTTAATGGAATCTTCCCCTTCAAATTATTGTATGATAAGTCCAAAACGCAAAGAAAATGTAAAAGAGCAAGGCTGTTGGGAATCTCTCCAGAAAGTTGGTTTCTAGACAAGTCAAGCCATTCCAACATCTCCATTTGACCAATGTTTGAAATGATATTTCCTGTCAAATGGTTTCTTGATAAGTTCAAGAAAATTAAACCCCTCATATCAGAAAATTGTGGGGGAACAGCACCAACTAACTTATTGCTAGAAAGATCGATGCCTTTTACAAGTCCTAGTTTTCCATGTTCCGTCTCTTGTCCTTTCCATTGAACTAAGATATTGTCAATGTATGTATGGAGCACAAAATTAGCTAGAAGGGCAGGATCTATAACTTCAGTGCTTTCAATTGAACTATTTCGTTGAATCAAAGGAGTAAAATTGTTCAAACATTGTAGAATTTCTCCTGATATGTTATTTATAGAAAGGTCCAAGATTTGAATATTGGTGAGGTGGCAAATTGTCAGAGGTATGTTTCCATAAAATTTATTGGATCGAAGGCTAAGAATGGTCAAATTTTTTAGGTATGTTCCTATGCATGGTGGAATATTTCCCGTTAGCTTGTTTTCTCCCAAATCAATTATTCTTAACTCCGTGCAATTCTTCAAAGAAGAAGGCAAGTAGCCAATCAAGCTATTGTTGCGCAAGTGCAAAGTTTGAAGCTGATCTAAATTGCCCATAGTATAGGGAATTTTACCCCAAAACTTATTATTTCCCAAATTGAGAACAACTAAATCAATTCTATTCATCCAACAGTCAGGAAGCTCACCTGACAACTGGTTATTTGAGAGATCAAGGATTTTAATGTCAAAATCATGGGGAATTCTACATATGTGAGAAATGGATCCTGAGAATATATTGTTGGAGAGTCGTACTTCCATTGAATGAAAAGCAGATGATGAAATTGGGCCAGAAAATTGTTATAGCTTAAATCTATTAGTGTTTTGAAAATAGGTTTTCGTGAGAAATCGGGCATTCTGCCACCAATGTTGTTATGAGAGAGATTGAACACTTCCATAAAAAACATACTCCATAACCACTTAGGTAAGGTATCAGATATACCAGTAAAAGACAAATCAAGCCCATTAAGATGACTTTGAGTTTTGAGCCATTTTGGAAAATGATGCCCCAAATTGCAATATTTGAGTCGTAAAGTGTACAAGTCGAAAGGAGGAACCCAGTCTGACCTCGTGTTCAAAGCCAAGGAATTGAAGGATAAATCAAGGTACTGTAATTTGGTAAAGTTTGAGAAGTGGTATTCAGTGATTGTTTCTTCCAATGAATTTGAATCGACATACAAACTACCAAGCTGCGAAAATACACTCAAACTCGCTAATAATTTTCCTCCAATTTGATTATCAGACAACTGCAAAGTTTGGAGATTTGAAGGTCGCCCAAGTGTTTGTGGTTGGAATCCTCTCAGTTGATTGTTGTTAAGTAGCAACTGATATAAATTTGAAAACCTGGTGATGTTTGGGAAGGGACCATAAAGTTGATTGTAAGATAGATCCAATGTGAAACGCACTTTCTCTGAGATATTTTGAAATAACTCAAGGAGAGGTTTGTCTAAATTATTGTTTGATATATCTAGATAGCCCATAAGACTCAAGTTTCCCAAAGATTTTGGAATCCCACCGTGGAGCATATTCTCCTTCAAATACAGATTGTCAAGAGAATTCAATTCCCCAAAGGCATCAGGAATAGGACCATCTAATTGATTATGAGAAAGGTCTATTGTACCAGCATGTCTAGTAAAGTTAAACAACCAATGGAATGTGAAAGATGAAGTGAGATAATTTTGGGACAGATCGAGATAAACAAGTGAAGAGAAGGAAGAATTAACAAAGATATCAGTCTCAGATGGAGTATCGTGAAGTTGACATTCACTCAAAAACAATGAACTCAAGGAAGGGATCTTTGTTATTTGGCGCAGCCAGTTGGTCTCACTAAGGTTAACAGAACTCAAGTTGAGACAGGATAATGAAGAAAGACGAGAAAGCCAATCAAGATTCTTCACTCTCAGGCCATAGTTATCACTAAGGTCAAGTGTCTGCAGGGTTGTAAGGTTTCCAAGTTGACAAGGAACGTCCCCAGTGAAGTTTGAGGAATGAAGTTTCGAGTCCGTTAAATTTTTGAAGGAACCAATGAAATTTGGTATTGGACTTCCTCCAAAGTCGATTTCACTGAGGTCCAAATAATTCAAATGCTGTAACTCAACCAAAGATGGACTAACCTGACCTCGTAGTTTCGAAAATGTGTAGTCTGTATTCAGATTGAGATCGATTACTTGACCTTTTTCGTTACAGTAGACACCTTCCCATTGGCAGCATTCCCTTTGGTCTTTTCCACTTCCCCAAGACGAGAGAGCGTCATAAGATATTATAAGTCCATTCTTAAACTTGAGAAGTGCTTGTCTTTCAATCTCCATGCACCTAACATCTCCAAAACTTGGTTTCATGTTCAGAAAAAGTACAACCAGCAGTAGTTTGATGAATCTTTTAATCTCTATTGCTTTTTCTAGTATCATATTTATAGTGATGAAGATTGAGATTTTCAGAGTATTTTGTGCTCTAATGAAATCGTCTATATATATTATAGATGATGAATATTTCCAAGTGGGGACAAACGTGGTATAACTCCATCCCACCCTTATTTTCTCCTTGCGTGCTTAAGGGGGAAGAGAGTCATGGCCCATCCAAGGAATAATAGTTGTCTATATATATTATATATGCAGGAATATTTTCAAGTGGGGACAAACATGGTATGACTCCATCCCTCCCCATATTTTCTCCTTGCGTGCTTAAGGGGGAAGACCCATCCAAAGGAATAATAGGGCTCTTTTGTGGACTCTATTCAGTCAAGAATTACCTCACGATGGGGAGCTGCTAACTCTGCTGAGGCAATACATCTTTTTCTCTCTCTTTTCTTTTTGTTTGGAATCTTTTGATTTGATTTTTCTCTAGGGGCCTAAATGATACAAATGTAAAAGATTATATTCAAATGCACCTTTTGGTGAAGATTCGGGGCTCAGGTGTATATTTTCCTATTTTGATATTCAACTTAAGAAAAGTCATATAACATCTATTAAATACTAAAAAATCAAATATAATAATTGAATTTAATAATTTTTATTACCATGAGTTCTAATGTCACCAAAAATATTTATCTCATGACAATCCATTTGATAAACTTGTTTATAAATATCACATTTCTCTAAAATACTTTTTAATTACACATGTTTTTAATTATCCCAAAAACATCTCAATTTTTGTTAATAAACAAAATACTTTTATCAAGCAAAGGTTAAATTTTAGCTAATCAGAAATTCAAATGTATATTCTCCATCACTATTAAGTATTAACATGTAATCAACATAACACAACAATCTAATATGATGTATTTTTAACTTCAAAAATGATATACATTTCAAAACTTTGTAAGGATTTTAATCAATCATGTTGGCTTATATGTGAATTATTGTGTATTCAATAAAAGGCTATCAATTTGGTTAAGTCCAATTAAAGTGATCTAATAAGGATTTGATATATCGGGCTTTAATGCATCTAATTAAATGTATGGGCTTTTATGTGTAGATACCAGGCCATTACCTAATTCATGATGGGCCGGATTAGGTTAATTGGCAATTCAGTATATAAAGTCGGTTATGGTCCATGAATCCTACGTACTGTTCATCTTGTCTGACATCCCATCATCAGAGAGAAAATACGGACTACGTATCGATTTAGAAGATCCAAACGCCGAATCGTTTATTGTGAATCACGTTTGATTAAGGTACGCTTCCGCTTCAGTTATTTAATTCTTGATAATTCCAACATGATGATTATTTAGATTATAGATAAATTATTATCTGTAATAAAATTTTCTAACAAGTGGTATCAGAGCCAACATCGTGTTGAATTATCAGATCAATTCGTATTGTTAGTTTGACATAACAAGCATGAACTCAGATGAATATATGATTTGGGTGTGGATGAAATCGAGTTGGGTATGTATTATGATTCGGTTTGTGGTTGTATGTTTGATTAAGTTGGATTTTGGGCAATTGAAAGAAGTCTGGACCGGCAGCTGCACCACCGCTAGCACTGCCAGCGATGAATGGTCGACGCCTCGTCCAGGTGCGTAGCGCCGGGGCTGGCGCTGCGCGCGATGCCCTATCGGTGATATAGGCGAGCAGCGCCGGTGATGGCGCTGCACGTGCAGGGTTGCGGCGGCAGTAACCCTAGCTTTTGCGAAATCAGATTGAAGGCAGAGACCTGCGCTGAAAATTTGATGATTTTGAGGGCTCATTGTGCAATTTCGAATTTTTGGTTTATTGCATACCAAGTCCCTAAAGGTTATTATGAAATAAAGTTTAAACCCTTCAAGTTCTGAAATTTACAACTTCAGCCCCTAAAGTTATAAACCTTTTAAATTGGGCCTTTTAAAGTTTGAGAATTTTCAAAATTGGTCCCTAAAGCTTGAAAATTCTCTAATTTGGTCCCTTAAAGTTTGAGAATTTTCATTTTAAGCTCCTAAAGTTTGAAAATTTTCATTTTCAGTCCCTAAGGTTTGAAAATTTTCTAATACAGCACCTAAAGTTCTGAAATTCTTTAATTTGGTCCCTAAAGTTTGAAAATTTTCTAATTCAGTAACTAAAGTTTGGAAAATTTCAAAATTGGTCCTTAAAGTTTGAATTTTTTTTAAAATTAAGTCCCTAAAGTTTGGGAATTTGCTAAATTGGCTCCTAAAGTTTGAAAATGTTCAAAAATCAACTTTTAAAGATTGAAATTTTCATATTTTGGACCTCTAAAGTTTGGTTTTGTTTCAAATTGGGACCTAAAGTTTAGAATTTCTCTAAATTGGCCAATAAAGTTTTAAGAAAATTGTAATTTAAGCCCTTCAAGCTTAAAATTTTACATAATTGGCCACCTAAAGTTTTAGAATATTGCAATTGACTCTCCTAACTTAAGGATTGCTTTATTCTAAAGTTTTGAATTCTACAATTCGAATTCTACAATTCAAATCCTAAAGTCAAATATAGATGCAAATCAATGGATTTCAGTTTCAAATCTTGGTACATCGGAATCTTTTGAGAGATATAATATTCGAAAGTAAGTTAGTTGAAGCAACATGTTGCCAAAGCAACCACTCTTGTGGATATTAATTAACTTTGAATATTAGAAGGTATTTATGTGTGTTATTCATTGCGGATATTGATCGGCCCAAAGGAAGGTCAATATTTGGCCCGAATTTCACATGAACTTGTGGTGATAAATACGTGACAGTTATTTGGTTTTACGTGTGATCAATAAATCGGTCCAAAGAAAGGTTTGTTGGTTGACATGTCTTACTGTCAGTGTTTGATTACTACGCCAAGAGTACCACTTACAAGTCAATATTTCTGTCCAAAGACTAAATATTGATGTTGTGCTAGGTATCTTGTGATGGGCCCTACCATTATTTGAAAGTATGATTTGCATAATAAGGTATTTATGTGAGCAATTTTATTTAAGTGTTCTCTATTCGGTTTCAAATTCTGCTATTAGTATATCTACAAGCTCAAATCTAATCCCTGTATTTATGGAATAAACTTCAAGGATCAAAACAAGAACATTAACTTTTCGTTGGCTGCATCGATCTAGACCGTGTACTAAGGATTGAGCAACCTGCTCCTCTTACGGATGAAAGCTCATCTAATCAAATGAGGAACTTTGAGAAGTGGGATTGCTTAAATTACGTGAGTCTCACGATCATTAAGTGCGGCATTCTGGAAGCCTTTAGTGGCATAATATCTAATGAGGTAAATGATGCCAATGAATTCCTTGCCGAAATTAAGAAATGTTTTGTGAAAAACGATAAGGTTGAAACAAGCACGCTTATGCAAAGCTTGATTTCAATAAAGTATAAAGGCAATGGGAAAATAAGGGAGTACATCGTGTAGATGTCTCACACTGCTTCAAAACTTAAGGAACTAAAACTCGACTCGTCTAATGACTTGCTCGTGCATTTGGTATTGATATCGCTTCCTGCGCAATATAGTTAATTTAAGGTTAGTTATAAATGTCAAAGTAGAAATAGACTCTCAATGAGATCATTTCATAGTGTGCAAGCTTCTTGCACAATTCAGTCAATTTAAGGTCAGTTGTAACTATAAAAGGGAGAAATGAACTCTAAATGAGCTCATTCCATTTTGTGTGCAAAAGGAAGAAAAGTTGAAGTAGGACAGAATTGAAAGTGTTCACTTGGAAAACACCTCTAAAGACAAGGACAATAAAAGAACATAAAGTTGTCAAGGGTTCAGAACAAAAGAAACCACATAAACACATTAAGGTTGTTTCTTTTGTTAGAAATCTGGACATTTAAAGAAAGATCATACATAATACCAACTAAAGCAGCTGCTAAAATACCTTAAGAACTTTTGACAGGCAGAAAAACCTAGTCTAAAGTATTTCTACATTTGGGGATGTCCAGCTAAGGCAAGGCCTTATAGGCCACATAAAGAAATTGGACTCCAAAACAGTCAGCAGCTACTTTATTGGTTATTCTGAGCGTTTAAGGGGCTATTAAATTTTATGATCCCACACTTAAGTCAAATTTTGAAATGGGAACTGCAACATTTTTTGAGGATGTTGAGTTTGGGGGGGGAGAAATAAGGTTAGAGATATTGTCTTTAAGGAATAAGTTGAGGAAGGATCGGTTTCGATTCCTACTATTGCTTTTGACAACGTACAAGTTTTTATGCATGTCATTGATCAAGAAGCATATCCGGAACCTCAATTAGACAATATTGAAGAACCTTCCATCCAAAATAAGGTAAATTTCAAAAGTACAAACTCAACAACCTCAATAACTAAAGCCATTAAGGAGATCCACGAGAGAAAGGGAAAAATGCTATTCCGGATAATTTAAATAGTATTTTTCCAAGAACATAAGGAAATAATGGAATGGTGGAAGATGGTCCAATCAATTCCATCAGGCCATGCAGGGTTCTAACTCTCAGAAGTGGATTGATGTCGTAAATAAGGAGTGTAAGCATATGCAAGACAATAAAGTTTGGGATCTTGTCCCATTACCAGAAGGTGCGAAGCCCACTGGTCTTAAATGAATTTTTAAACCAAGAGGGATTCGAAAGGTAATGTGGAAAGATATAAAGTTCGTCTTGTATCTAAGGGCTTTACACAGAATGATGGCATTGACTATAAAGAGACTTTCTCTTCGGTTTCAATGAAAGACTCTTTCAGGAAAGTCAGGTTGTTGCACATTTTGACCTCGAGTTACGTCAAATGGATACTAAGGTGGCGTTTCTCAATGGCGACATTGATGGGACGATCTATTTGGTGCAATCAGAAAACTTTGTGTCAGTAGACCCAAAGCTAATGGTTTGCAAATTAAAGAAATCCATTTATGTGCTCAAGCCAGCTTCTCGTTAAGGGTAATACAAATTTCATCAAGTAATTATCTCATTTGGTCTTGAGATTAATGCTGTTGATGGTTGTGTGTATTACAAGTTCAGTGGGAGTAAGTGTATTTTCCTGATTTTATATGTTGATTATTGCTTGCCACTAATGATATAGGCATGTCACATAAAATTATGAGATTTTTGTCAAGGAATTTTGAGATTAAAAATCTTGGTGACGTCTCTTTTGTATTAGGAATTCAGATACACCGGGATTATTCTCGAGGTATTCTTGGATTGTCACAAAAGGGCTATATCGATAAAGTACTTAAGAGGTTTGACATGCAAGACAGTAAATCAGGGGACAGCTCTATCGCTAATGGAGACAAATTTAGTCTCGACTAATGCCCGAAAAAGTTATCTTGAAGTTAAAGAAATGCAGAGGCTCCCATATAGTTAAGCTATAGGGAATCTGATATATATTCAAATTTGTATGCGTTCGGATATTGCATACGTTATTGGGATATTAAGGAGATATTTAAGTAACCCTGGGATGGATCATTTGGAAAGCAGCCAAACATAGGTTATAAGGTATTTAAAGAGAACAAAAGATTACATGCTCACATACAGAAAATCGGATCAGTTGGAGATCATATGGTATTATGATTCCGATTTTTACTAGATGCCAAGAAAGTAAAAGATCCACATAAGGCTACATTTAACTGCTGGTTGGAGGAGCTATTTCCGGATGGAGTGCTTAACAGACATTTTAGCTTCTTTCACTTGGCAGCACAGTTGTAGCAATTTTGGGGGGCATCTAATTATGGAATATAGCTGCGAAATTTTGTCACAAGGCTGCGTATTCTGTATGGTATAGAAAGACCAATAAAGTTATATTGTGACAATAACTCAGCAGATTTATATTCCAGTAACAACAGGAGCTCAACTAAGTCAAAATACATTGACATAAGTTCCTGGTTGTGAAGGATGCAGTTCAGAGTGGACACGTGTCAATAAGAGCACATTGGGACAAACTCCATAATTGCAGATCCACTTACTAAAGTATTACAACCCAAGGTCTTTCATGAGTACATTACTCATATGGGTGTTGTATTTCTCAAGGATATTCGGTTTCAGTGGGAGTTTGTATTTTGGGTGCATTAGACACATTTATTGTCCTTTTGGATACAGTTTAAAGTTAAAAGTTGTTTACAGCTGTAAGGTTTCAGGTTTATTATCTCTGAACTCGTTTGAGGATGATCTCCCTAAAGTTTGGACCAGTTGGAAATAGGCATGTTGAACATCACATTACATGTAATTTCCATGCTACACATCCATACTTGATCCATGTCATTCAGTTATGTCAATATACGTGACCATTGAAGGTTTAGTTACGATTAATGTAGCGAAAGCCGCTTTGATCCTATGTTGATATAATTGACGGACCGGATTGTTTGGGGATGCATTCAGTAATGATAGCAAAATTCTGAGTACTCATAAGGTTATGATTGATACACAATTGTAAGGTTACACATATAGCCCAAGTGGGAGATTGTAAGGATTTTAATCAATCATGTGGGCTTATATGTGAATTATTGTGTATTCAATAAAAGGCTATCAATTTGGTTAAGTCCAATTAAAGTGATCTAATAAGGATTTGATATATCGGGCTTTAATGCATCTAATTAAATGTATGAGCTTTTATGTGTAGATACCAGGTCATTACCTAATTCATGATGGGCCGGATTAGGTTAATTGGCAATTCAGTATATAAAGTCGGTTATGGTCCCTGAATCCTACGTACTGTTCATCTTGTCTGACATCCCATCATCAGAGAGAAAATACGGACTACGTATCGATTTAGAAGATCCAAACGCCGAATCGTTTATTGTGAATCACGTTTGATTAAGGTACGCTTCCGCTTCAGTTATTTAATTCTTGATAATTCCAACATGATGATTATTTAGATTATAGATAAATTATTATCTGTAATAAAATTTTCTAACAAACTTGTCCTATGTGGAGTGGAGAAAGCACAAATACTGAGCTTGATTGATAATAAGGTTATATAAATGACAAAATGTGTGGTCCATTTGAATTAAAGGTTGGGAAATCAATTCATTAGACAGGGTCACAGGAATTAGAGTCACATGTGATATGTGCATCTTACAAAAAAAAAAAAAAGAGTCATATTGTTGATAATTCACCTATTCTTCTTTGGCCAAATACAATATACAAGTGGGACCCACAATATAAGCAAGATGTATGAGGGGAAAAAAAAAACTACAATTCTAAGATACCGGTGATCGAAAATTATAAGGTGCTCCCAAACCTTATAAACCCCACTCTCCAAAGTGTAGCCCTCTATTGGTTGGTGGTCAGGTGGGGCCCACCTACCTACCTACCTACCTAATAACCAACCAACCCCACCTGTCACTTGGTTGTTTGATAGATTTTATGGTGTCCCAAAAAAATTCATGCTCTAGTTATACCACCTTTGTAAAGACTTGTCCAACTAATATGTTTTTCCTCAAACTAATTAGTGATATCCGACGCGGCACCTCTCTAGGTTGAAAAATACAAGAAAATTAATTTCGTAGTCTTCTAATAAATTCAACCCTATGTGTATTCATGCTCGAGAAATCACCCATTGTAAGTCCATTGCAAGAAAGTCGTTAACACGACATTGATTAGATGTGAGATAATGAAATGATACAATTCGTGTGTTGCGTTTTTTTTCGATCGCACTTTGAGTCCAAGTATCGTATCCATTTTAAAGCTTGCTTGATATTCCGAGGACTTTCATTAGAAACATCATCACGTTTTAGTCTTGGTGAATTTTAAATTTGAGGTCAACCAACCTTTGTGGTGAGTTGGAACACAATTTCTAAGCAACTTCTTGTGCAATATAACACTCAGTTTTCTACAGAAGATGGAATGATATATCGAGTAAAAAAAAAATCACACGCATTTTTCCTTATCTACTTTTAGGTCCTCCATTCTAATTGTTGAGTTGATCATTCATCTTCTAATAGAGTGCAATTAAATCCTTAAACTTCTGATATGCTTCAATTTACCCATTGATCGATTTTTAATTCTTCTCCGTCACTTCCATTCTTTTCAATTGAGTCTTTAATGCTCTTAATCAACCGCGATTTACTTTGATATTCATCCAATATCTCCAATTCGAGTCTGTAAATGAAATAAACATTTACAATGAATTAAGTAAATTTTTTATAAAATGACCAAATAAAAGTTGAATTAAGAAATTTTTTTATAAAATGACCAAACAAAAGCTTAATTTAGAGCTCAAATAAATGCATTTTTATGCATGTTGAAAATGTAATACTCACTTTCAAGGGCCAAAATACGTTTTTAGCACTTTGGACCTAAAATGGCATTTGACCCACATAACTTGGGCACTTCTCTATATATACCTCCTTGCATTTGGGATGATGATAGAATTGATGGGACACAAGAAAATGTGAAGAAGACATTTCATTTTCTCTCCAACACAATAGATTCGGATTCTCCTTTTTTTCGCTCTCATTTTGGTGGGATATTTTTAGGTTAAGGGTTTGAACAAGACTTCTTGATGATTCCTAATTATAGTCCTCCCTTTATTATCTCTTTTCTTGGTGATTAGAGTATCTATTTTCTTGGTGATTAGAGTGATTTTACAATATGTGTAAAATATAGAAGCGGGAGCTTATTCTTGGTGAAATTCGATTGATTGTTTGGTAAGGTATATGATTCGCTTTTAGGAATCTTTTAGGTGTTCTTGATATCAATCTTGTAATATAATGAACTTCTTGATATGTCTAGTGGAATTTGAGCGTAAATCCAAATTTAAAGAATTGCTCAACGGGGGAGTAGGTGATTCTTGAATTATCGAACCTGAGGAATCTTTGGACCAAAAAGTTTGGGTATTCTTGCATTTACATTTTGATTATTTTTATTCTATTATTCAAATCGATCCAACAATGCACTTATCAATACGCACGTCAATAAAAACATTGGAATTCTTAAGAGTCAAGCAACCCAATAAACACGCAAGCAAGTCTTCTTTGCTGGAAATTTGTGGCTTGCGTGGAAACTCATATCATGTCACGCCTCTGCTAAGCAGATAAAGGATAGTCAATTACTATTCATTTTTTGTACTTCCTCTCATACTTGAACCTGTTTGGACTTTGCGTATTTTTCATGCCTATAATTGGTTCTACGTTGTTTTGTAGCTACCATTTTTTGATAATATTAGTATTAAACACGTACTTTGCACGTCTTATATATAAGATGATGATACATGTAATTTTTTTAAGTAATAATATTATTTTTAAAGTTGTTGGGGTAATTAATATTGTTAAAACAAAAATAAAAATTGTAAAATAATTGTAGCTATTAATAAATTAATATGTTAGTGAAAATTTTCACTTCCTCGAAAAATATATTAGACGATAGTTTCAAACATCAGCTTAATAAAGAAATTATATACATGTCATATATCAAAAAGTAATCTTACATCATAATATATTAGGCAAATAAAAAAATTGATTTATGAAATGTTTATGATAAGTAGCATAAAAAATATGAAAAAATTGTGTATAGACAAATCGAATTAATTTATGAGCATCACTTGTTTCTCCACAATCCAGAATTTTTATATATTGTAGATTGTAGATGTAAATGTAGATAAATAAAAGAAAAAATCAATATGAAATTCAATTGTAACATTTTAAATTTTTAAACAATATATAAATGCAATGAATTACTTATATTATTAAATAAGGGGGTAAGGATGTGTTTAATATATTCATAATATATACAACGTAAATTATGAAATTTGAATAACAATTAAATTTTTAAAATTTTGGATGAAATTATATTATAATATTGTAAATTGTTATATAATAAATTAATTTAATACTAAATAAATGAGATAGTATAATAACATGCAATTATCTTATAATATTGTAAATTGTTAAACAATAAATTAATATATATTGAATTATTTAATGTTATTATATAATGGGATAAGATATATTTCAATAGTAGACAACGTTTGTCCATGATCCTTGTTAATGATCATTACAAAGCATGGATATATTGAAAAATTGTTTATTTTGAATTTGAATGGATATCATTCATCATTTGCAGGAGTTATTGAGATGGGCAGAAATAAAATTCATTTTCTAGCATGTTGTCCAACTGTTATTTCTGCATGAATAATATGTTTATTGAAATTACGGTAAATCATCTTATGTCATTGAAACGACAATTGGATGAGTCCAAATTCTTTATGGGTATAACTGGATAATTTCTTGCTAAGATCAACTCATGTTGTGAGATACCGTTTGACAATAATATATTTAGGAACCTCTGTTGATAAAATTGATTTATATTATCTATTGCTTTGTCGAAGCTCACAATTTCTCCACTTTCTCAGGGAAATTACTCAATTACCTTTTCATTGAGGTAGTTAACGTACTATTTTTTATTGAAAAAATTTTATGTTATGTCATATAAGCTACATATAATAATATAAAATTATGTATTGTACATTATTATACATAAGTTAATATAATGAATTATATTATTAATATTATTAATTAAATAAGGAAACGTATTGGGTAAGAGCTCAGGATATAGATTTTGACTGTTGTATACCGATTTAATATGAAGCAAACAATACATGTAAATATCATATAGATATTATTTCAGAAATCAATCTACATTAATGTAATTGTATTGTATTGTACTGTACTGTATTATTTGTAAATGTGAATTAAAATTGAAAAATATTTTATACGTAACATATGAAAATAAAACTCAAGGATTAATGAAATTGTAACATTTTGGATTTAAAGTCATGTACAAATTATATTCATAATATATACATTGTAAAATACATATTAAAGGATGAGATAAAATTTATAACATCATTTTTCATAAAAAATTAAAATAAAAACTATAATAATAAATCATTACAAAACTTGAAAAATTATTAAGAAGAACACCCCAAATAATAAAACGATAAAAAGATGTAAATTGATATAAAAAAAATCAAGAAACCTTAGAAAATAAAAAGTCGCTGATTAATGAAATTGTAACATTTTGGATTAAAGTCCATGTAGTTATTAGATTCATAATATATACAGAATAAATTATAAAATTCAATTTTTGAAATTTCGAATGTAGCATTTTAAGTACTTTATTAATATTAATAACAATATTTATTAAATGACGAAGTAATTTTTCTTCTTTTCTTGATATATATATGTGTGTGTGTGTGTGTGTTAAGGTATATTGGGTATTGGGTATATAATTAAATACATAAGGATAAAATAGGTGTTCAAAAATTGTTATTAAATAAGGGTATATTGGGTATGAGTCCCTACAGGAGCAAAATTTTGAGTCCCTACCATCAAGGCTTCCTTGTGATTGGGGTTTTTCCACCCGATGAAAAATGTCAATCTAGGTGGTCCGGGCCGGGTCGGCATGCCAACATAAAAGCTAGGTAACGGTCCGCTTGAAAAAAGCTCGCCCGCTATGGGTTTCGGGCTGATTCCAGGTCAGTCCACAAATTTCGAACTACAATCCAGACCCGCCCGCTGACCCATTTGGGTTGAGCCTAAGCAGGTTTCGATTCGTTTTGTTTTGGCCTGTATAAATAAAAACATAGATTTTTCCATATTTATAGCAATTTTTTGTCAAATTTCTAAATACAAAATGATTAAAATGATAAATTCAAATTTATACCATAAAATAATTACATAGAATTTAAATTTATATATTATGTTACATGAATTACTTCTAAATTTACAAATTTAAATAAAATATAAACAATTAACAATTAAATGCTAAATGTATTTATAATTACTATTATCAAAGAACATTACCTTTCTTAGCTATTAAGGAGAAAAATAAGATTTTACTTTAAAAGTTGTATTGAATTTGTTGAAGAAGAGAGATTTTCAATGTTACCATATTTAATAAAAACAGTTTTTTTTTTCCCATTTACGGGTCGGCAAGTTAACCACGGCCTGTAAAGGTTTGACCCACGAAACCTGCTGTTCACAACTTTTTGACCCATGCCGCCCGCACGGATCCCTGGTCGACCCGCGGTCCCGTGTCGATTTTCACGAGTCTAGTCGACCCGTCCGTCTTGACACCTCTAAGCGTGGTATTTTCTTTAGAGCTCCGCTCTTATGTTATGAATGGGACAACGAAATCTCCTCTCTTGTCATGGTTTAGATTTCATAGGGTTCGCCATATTTCATGTAATGGAAGCTTGCTAGGGTTTCTAGATCTTTGGCTCTTTCATTTATTTTCTTTCATTCTTGGTTGGTTCATGTTCAGTCTTATAATATGAATCTCTGCCTATCTAATATTCTCGGGTAATTTCTAGCGTAGCGGTGGTCTGGATTTTCTATTTTATTCTTTTTTTCCTGTTTCCAGCTCTCTCTTGTGGGCAAGATTTTCCCATAAAGGGTTATATGGCTCTTGATCCAAAAGAAGTGACTGATTTGAATGAACTTCTGAAACTGAACAATGAACGAAGCCCCCGGTTTACGATAGATCGTAACCTGAGTAATGAAGGACAGCAGACGGTATCCTTTGTTAGGAAGGTTATGGGCTCAAATATGTTAATCAGGAGTGATTGGAGAGGGTGCTTCGCAACCAATTCCCATTTCAAGATGGAATTGCGAGGCAGTCAAAACCTCTTTCTATTCCACTTTGGATCAGTTCAAGATTGTGACAAGATTCTTGTAGGTGGACCATGGTCATTCAATAAACAACTGCTCTTGCTTTGCATTCCAACCGGGACTAGGGAAGTCAGTGGTTTGGATTTTCACCATGTTCCTTTTTGGATCCATCTGCTTAATGTTCTATTGGTTTGTTCCACGTATATGTGTATTGCATCTCTCTAGTGCTCTTGGGGAAGGTAGATTGAGTGGATTTAGATGGTCCAATCCCTAGATTGCGGGTGATGGTGGATATCTCTAAGCCCATTCGTCCGGGTCTAAAGGTGTATGTGAAGTTATGGAGAAGGAATTTATTTTTCCTTTATAGTATGAGAATAACTAGTTTATATTTTTATCGCAGGCTAGTTGGACACTGAGTTTGTGAATGCCCCATGCTTCAAATGTAGGTGAGCCTGATGGTGGGTTTAAATTTGGAGATTGGCTTCGAGATCCCTTTCGAGCTTCAGACGGGGAGGAGGTGGTCGATCTGGCTCTAATCATAGTCCACATTCAACACATGATGCGGAACAGTCCCCCGAGCAATAGGGAACCATCGTGGCTAATAGGGGAATGCAACTTCTAATCCCAGGAATGCTGGTACAAGGGAGAAACAAGTTGTGAATGCCTACAACGAACATCCCCATAGTGAATTAGGTGATGGTCGGCTCTCCTCTAATGGTAGGGGTACCAGCACATCTATTGTTGAATCACCTTCTGCGCATCAAGAAGGACAACATCATGCTTGAAAGGAGACTATTCCATGGGATAGTATATGTGGTATGATAGGTGTGGGATGGAAAAATGGAAGAGAATTAACTAGTTAGGGCTCGTGCTTCATTGGGCATACCGTAAGGCCTAATTATCCACTCTTCTTCGCCTGCATTGGTACAAATTAACTCAGCTACATCCCCTACTATCACTTGTCCTAAATGAAAAATGATCCTATGTGATAATGATGGATGCCTAGACCCCAAAGAGGTAGGGTAATAGAGGTGATTTCTACGGCCTATGGAAACTGAAAATTCTATTATAGCGGTGGGTCCTCCTTTGCAGGCCTGCCAGGACCAACGAGTTGCATATTCTGGAACGTACAGGGATGAGGAACCCATGTACTCTCATGAACATGAGACGAATCATTCGTCAGTATTCCTCTGATTTAGTTTTTATGTCTGAAACTAAACTGTTTAGTGCATGGACAGTGGACACTAAATAATAATTTAGTGGTTAACAGTGTGGGGGTGCAATGTGGGGGGTGCAGTGGTGGATTAATGCTACTTTGGAATGATGATTTGGAGGTCACTATTAAATCTTACTCAACATGACATGTGGATGCACTAGTTAGTGGCTTGGAGGGTTTTCTTTGGCGATTTACTAGTTTTTATGGTAGTCCCAATTTGAATGAGAGAACACGCTCTTAGGATATGTTGCGACGGTTGGCTGGTATCTCTAACATCCCGTGGATTTGTAGTGGAGATTTTAAGGAACCCTTTTATTTTCGGAATGTTTGGGACCTTAGCATCGATTGGCTTTCAGGATGTGATCACTAACCATTGCCTTATGAATATGGGGTTTAATGGACCAATCTTTACTTGGAACAATAAATGCCAAGGCGTTGCTATTATTCAGGCAAGGCTCGATCGTGTATTATGCTATGAACAATAGAGGAAACTCTTTCTGATGGCCTATGTTGAAAATCTTCCTTTCTCTTCCTCTGATCATCGGCCCTTAATTTTATCCATGTCCAGGTACGGATCACTGTAGTCTAGTTAATTATTTTAATTCCATGTTCCTTGTTTTAACAATTAAAAAAAATGATTAAAGAACAAAAACAATAAAATATAACATTCATTGAAAACAAGAAGAAAGGAAAGCATGCACCAAGTCTCAATTCTTCTATTATCTTCAATTCACGCCCCTCTGCAATACTTGATTCTCCAAGAAATTGATGATGAAATCTCTATTGTGGCTCGTTCTATGGAGAGGCAAAGGTTCAGATCTCTTGCCTCATGTGTTGTATACATAAGTTTTGGAGAAACCTAGGTCAAGAAATAGAGAATTATGTTGAAAATCGCGAGAAAAAACTCAAAGTCGGCCTAGTCGGATAACCGCGCGATCGCGCAGGTTAAACCCTAGTGATCGCGTGGTAGACAATAAAACTCTCGGGTTATAAATTCAAGGCATTGCGCGATCGCGTGGTATGTATCCAGCGAACTCGATTTCCATCTTTCCTCGGCTGTGTAAGTTAGTCCCTGACTTTTAATTGCACATTCAGTCCTCAACTTTAAATTGTTGCAATTTAGTCCCCACACTTTATATTCTTCTCGATTTGCCCATTTTAGTTCTCAATTACTTCAATTGGGTCTTCCAACCTCTGATTCGTTCACTTTGGCACTATGAACATTTCCCGGTTGTTATCACATATCTCTCACTTGCTCAATTAAACTCCAATTAACATCCATATGTGCATTTTTCCCATTAATTGCTTCATTGTTCATCTTTTGAGATATTTTCTAAAAAGCAAACAAATGAACACAAATTAAATAGCATATATTCTAAAACAACAATAATATATTCTAATTTAAACATATAAATAAGTGTATGAAATACACTTATCAATCACCCCCCTCTGGTTCACGCATAGATGGCCTTTCCATTATGAACCATATTAGATAAGGAAACCAGAGTGCCCGAACATTTTTGTAGATGTTTGGACTTCCCTTGGAGATGATCTGGTGACCGTTTGAACCCTTTTTTTCTAATATTAATCAATGACTTTTAGTTTGCAGTGGAATGCTAGAGAGTTGGGGAGCCACACGATTTGGAAACTAAAGGCATGATCTGAAACAGAAGCGGGACTACTTGGAATCACTTTTCTACTCAAACACAGCTTTCTATACGGAATAGATTTGTACACTCGAATGGGAAACTGGTAGCTTGCAAATTGATAAGTGCATTTTATACACTTATTTCTATCCTAAAAGTATGATTTTACTTGTTTGTTTAGGAATATCTACTATTTATTTTGTTATAATTCGCTTATATTTCAGGAATAACCCTAAAGTCGAGAAAACAATGAAATTGAAGCCAAAATCGAGCAATTGGATGATAAAAGTATCAAAAGTGTGAAAATCGAGAGTTGATGAAGTGAATCGTGGGCCCAATTGGAAGAAAACTTGAAGAAATCAAATCTGGAAGAAATCGGAAGTTTGGGGACTAAATTGCAACATTCAAAAGTTGGGGGACTTGCTGTGCAATTAAAAGACAGGGAGCAACTTGTAGCACTTCAAAAGATGAAATTTGCCTTAAACCGCGAAGGCATGTGATCGCACCAGACAAAAGCGTACAGTCCCATGATGTCGTCTGTAGAAAACTTAGGCTAAATATGGCTGCACGGATTTATACCGTGCGGCCGCACGGTCATATTCTGGGCCGCGCGACTGGACTTTATGTGCAGATTTCATCATTCTTCTCCCCCAAGTAACCTAGACTTCAAGCATATCTATAAATACCAGACTTGGAACAAGAAATTAGGGATTCCAAACTTGTCAAAGGTGATCCCGAAGGGCTGTCGAATTCTCAAGGAACTAATAGGCGCGTGCTTGAAGATTCTTCTACAACATGGTAAAAAGGGTGATAAACTCCAATTACTCTTGTTGTGATTTATCTTTTATTATGTTTCTAGACTAGATTCCTAGTGTTAAAATTGTGATGAAGTTTTCAATTCTTGAATCCATGTTTTAATCAATTATTTATTTCATGCAATTTATGGTTTTGAGCAATTGATTCATGCTTTTACTATTATGCAATTACTTGATCACTAGTTGTATGATTTTAGGCTATGATTTCTTAAGTTCAAAAGATTAGAATTTTATTAGACTCGTTTCAACTGTCACAAAGTCCAATAGGGTATATAAATATACCCCTATACTTTGTGTTATCTGCTATAGTATTCATAGATCTTGTAATGTTTTTCTATACATTCGGATTCTTCATAGAAATATAGTTGGATCGTGTATAGGAAAATGTGTTAATTCTTGTCCAAAATTGAGTTTTAACAATATTAGGAATATAGATTTTCAAAACCCATGAATTGTGTTTAAATGATTTGGTTAAAATATGGATGATAGAGTCAAAATTGATTCATAGTTCTAACGTGTCTTTTTTTCATAGTTTTAAATCAAATTTTTTTGTCGTTTTTAGTTTAATAGCTAATCTAGTTTTCATCCAAAATTCTCATATTCAAAGTTTTCATACTTTCGGTTAAGGAATAGTATTGCAAAATACAATTTGCTCAATCTACGTGGGAACCATATTCGAACTTAAAATACACTTTATTAGTTGTGCGAATTCCGTACACTTGCGGTTAGCGAACACAAATCAAGGAAGAGAGTTTCTGGAAGCAACAAACAATGGTAGACTGGGTGAATGGGGGAGATAAGAATACTAAAAATTTTTCCACATGAAAGCAAATTCCAGGAGGCGAAAAAATGTCACACTGTCTGAAAAATGCACAGGGAAAGTGGGTTACTCGAGAGAAAGAAATAGTCCTTGAGATTTAGTATTATATTTCCAATTTATTTCACAGTGATAGGCCTTCAGCTAAGGATCTTGAACGAGGGGTGTCAGGGGTGCGATCCAAGCTCCTAGAAGAGGATATTGATATGCTTCAAAGTCCTTTTACTCCGGTGGAAATTACCACAACTGTGATGAGCATGGGTCCAAACGAGGCACCAGGAGTGGATGGATACCACGCTCTCTTCTTCCAAAAACATTGGGCAATTCTACAGAGTGATGTTTCCACCGCATGTCTTGCAGTTCTGAATAACAGAAAATCAGTCCTTGAGATTAATGAGACTGCAGTTGTGCTTTTTCCAAAAACCCAGAGCAGATATCAAATTATCGGCCTATATCATTGTGCAATGTCCTTTATAAAGTTATCTCGAATTTTTTGTCTAATCGACTGAAAGGGGTGTTAACTAAAGTGATCTTCAACAAGCAGAATGCCTTTATATCGGGCCACCTCATTACAAATAACGCTATTATTGCTTTTGAACTTCTCCATTCTATGGATTTGCGTTGCAATGGAAGGAAGGGATTCATGGCATTGAAGCTAGATATGAGCTAGGCCTACGACATGGTGGAGTGGGATTTTGTTTGGTATGTGATGCGAAAGATGGGATTCCTGAATAATTGGATTGATATCATTTATGATTGCATTGCCACCCCGATTTTCACCTTCACCATTAATGGAAGTTATCAGGGTCGTGTGGTGCCATCGATGGGACTCCGACAAGGTTGTCGGGTATCTCCTTATCTATTTATTCTGTGTGCTAAAGCCTTCTCTTCCTTGCACATGACAGTTGAGGAATAGCGTCATCTCTATGGTTTGTGGCGTAAGCGGAGTGGGCCCCCTATTAGCTACTTATTCTTTGCAGATGACTATATTATTTTTACTCGAGCTAAGGAGAAAGATGTGAGTGCTTCTGATGGTGGTGCTATTCTGGACTTATTGTGAGTTCAAGACCTCAGTAATCACAGCTCTTATTTCAGTCTTCCAGTGGTCTTTGATTGTGGTAAAAGGAGAATTTTTGGAACCATATGTAAGAGTGCTGAAGAGAGTTCAAGGATGGCGTAGGGTCTTTTTTCTTGCACCGGAAGGGAGACTCTTATTAAATCAGTTTTACGATCGATTTCAACCTATAGAATGAGCCTTTTCATGCTCCCATACGCAATCCGTAATGAATTGAGGAGAGCTACTAGTCAATTTTGGCGGGGTTCGACAGGTGTCAAAAAAGAATAGCATGGGTTTGTTGGGAGAGTTTGTGCAAGCTAAAGGGAAGTGGAGGCCTTAGCTATCAGGATATGCATCTATTTAAATAATCAAGCTCTGTTATAAATGCAAGTGTGCCGATCCCGATTGGTGGTCATCTCTAGCCCCCTAGTTGCTTCAGTGTTAAAATATAAATATTATCCCAATTCCGACATCATGGGGGCTTCGGTTAAGAATGGTTCATCTTTCATATGGCAAAGCTAGATGTGGGAAAAGGTCGTTATCAAACAAGGGCTGATATGGAGATTTGGAGATGGTGAGACGGTTAACATTTTTTCTGACCCTTGGTTGACTTGATCGTTTGCCTTCAAATCATGCACATGCCTGCTTCCTTTTCCACTTAAGGTGTGTGATTTAATTACACCTACTGGGAGATAGAATGAAGACCAGCTGGGACATTTCTTTTTTTTTTTCGGTGGACTGTGAGGTAATTAGATCAATTCCACTGGGTCGAACTACCACGAAAGACCGTTTTATTTAGCACTTTGAAGCCGAGGGGATGAATATACTGTTCGTAGTGGCTACAAACTACTATTGACTCTGGAACAATCTAATTTGATGAGTACAAGCAAATCTAGCACATTATGGTGGAAACAAATATGGTCTCTTCACGTTCATTTCTTTGGCGTCTCCTTCACAACGCCTTCCCATCGAGTGAAAACTTATAAAGATATCATGTTGAAGGGGAGGGGAAGTGCCCTATATGTTTTTTTCTGGGAATCAAATATCCATGTATTCAGAGAGTGCTTTTAGGTGAAGGATTTCTGGCGCCGGTTATCAGAAAGATCAAGTCGAGTGATGATGTTGATTTTCTGTTGCCGGTCCTAGTCTGTCATCCAATGGAAAAAGTAGAGGAATTTTGCTCGTTGGTATGGGCAGCCTGGATGCACCAAAATGATATGCGCCATCACAATGCTACCACCTCCATAGAGCACATTATTGAATCTGCCATGTCCCACCTGGAATGATACAAGAAAGCTGCTCGAATAGACCAGAATCCTAATCATCATGGCGGAATCAAGCAGGGGGCAGAGTGAGGTCTGGAGGTCTATAATAGCTGCCCAAAACGGAGTTCACTTCTCCTGTGACGCTATTGTCCCTTATGCAGTTGGTTATATGGGCTTAGGTGGCGTGCTTCGGGATGACGAGGGACTATATTGGCGGCTTTTTCAGTAAGGATAAACGGCTCTTTCACGCCTGAGGTAGCGAAGTCTATGGCAATTCATCAAGGGTTGGAATTCGTGGCTGAAATGGGAAAGGCAGTAGAACGTGTGAAGACGGACGCTCTTTGGGTCATACAAGCTCTTAAGTGTGATTTTTTTTCTTTTTGCCTTATGCTTGTCTTTTGAACGATATAGTTAGGTTGTGTCAGATTGTGAGGTGTGACTTTTATCATTGTACTCCTACAGATATAGGAATTATGTGGCCTACAACCTCGCATCTCACTCATCTAGTGTAGTAGAACCTACCTTCTGGACTAATTGTATCTCGTTGTTCATCTCCTCTTTGTTTAGGAAGAGGTTTCAAGTTAATAAACTTGTTGGTTTGCTAAAAAAAAAAAAAAAGAAGGTATATTAGGTATATAACTAAATATATAATTGTAAAATAGGTATTCAAAAGTTTCCCCTTGATCCTCCCTTTTTGTAGATTTTATATTTAGATTTTAGATTTAGATGTAGATATCTTGAAAGAAGCAAAAGCAATTATGGTTTTTCTAGGGGTGGAGAAAAAAATCGGAATCGAAAGAACCGAACCGGAACCGAACAAAAAAAATCGAAACCGATCGGTTCTTTAAGAGAAAAATGATAACCGAAACCCAAAAATGGAGAACCGAAAATCGATCGGTTCCTATTTGAAAACCGAAAACAGAACCAAGAACCGAACATTCTTAATCACGTGACACTTTTGACATTTTCTGTGTTGCTTTACATGATAGAGTGTACAAATCAAACTTACTTTGATGTATTATGATAATTGTTGAATTGTTTATATCGTGTTGCATCTTACATGAAATTCTTTGCACCAATTTTAGAAGATTGGATGTCCAGTCTCTCACTCGCGTTGGTTCAGTACATTTTTTAGGTGCAGCATTTACAAATTAAGATAATGACTGTTGTATTGATATATATTGAATTAATTTTGGGAAAAATGTGTGGTTTGACATGTATGTGAATTTTTGGAGGTGCATTAGTGAATTGTGATTTTACATTGAAGTCTAAGATAAAAGTTCATTAAAACTCGTTTGTTATCTTCGAAGTATACCTATGTTCAAATAACCAAAATGATTTTATGTTATGGTAAATATGTCTATATGTCATCATTATCATTTTTTTAATCCGGGTGATTCAGGCATTCCAGCATAAATAATAGATAAAACAATAGAAGACGAAGATCCTATAGTTCTAATTGCTAATGGATTTATTTGGAAAATTTTGACTCAACACTTATTTATTTTTCGCACATATTTTCACGTTTACTCAAGGTTGAATTTTTTAATAAAAAAAAAACGAAAAATAACCGAATCGGAACCGAAATCGTTCGGTTCTTGAGTTTTGAGAACCGAAACTGAAACCGAACCGAAATTTTAGGTTCGGTTCCTTCAATAACCGGATCGAAAACCAAAACGCCCACCCCTAGTTTTTTCCCCTTGTTTAGATTTAGATTTTAATAAATTTAGATTATTTTTTTTCTTCTAGTATTTCGTCTTCAGTGAATTTTTCGGAGATTTTCAGTGGATAAATTTTGATTAAAGATGGGGGATCAATTGAGGTCAATTTATATTGGATCAAGATGGAGTTTTGGGGCAAAAATAGGAAAGATTGGGGGTAAAGTAACCAAACGTCTCAGTTTACGCAAACCTGCATGTTTATTTTTTCTTCTAGGTAATTCAATACTTGTGTTCAAACTTTTTTTTTCCTTCTTTTGCAATTTATTTTTCAATTTGGATTAGGTAAAATATGGGAGAAAAAAATTGTCTAAGTACAATTTATTACATTTCTTTCATTTTTTCTAAATTATTTTTTTGTTGTTCTTGAAATAGTTTTTGGTTTTTATTCTTATATTTTTTTGATCGAAATTTAAATATTTATAGATCAAAATAAGATACAATAACAATGATCATACCCGGGTGGAGGATACAACTTACAAGCTTCGAAATCGAACTAACAAAAAATCAACAAAATCAAAAGATTCTATCAACCAATTAGTATACAATAACGTCATGTAACTTGTTCACGATTACACACTACAACAAAAATAGTCTTTTGCAACACTCAAAAAATGTTGCCAAAAGGCTTTTGCAACGTTTGGCAAGTGTTGCAAATCGCAGTGTTGTCATAGAAGAAAAACTTTTTGCAACGTTTTTTGAACGTTGTAAAAGATTGAAATAAACGTTGCAATAGACCTTTTGCAACGTCTATTAAGTGTTGCCATAGACCCTTTTGCAACGTTTATTAAGTGTTGCGGTAGACCCTTTTGCAACGTTTTTTAAATGTTGTCGTAGACCCTTTTGCAACGTTTATTCAGTGTTGCCATAGACATTTTTGCAACATTTTTTTAGTGTTGCCGTAAACCCTTTTGCAACGTTTTTTAAGTGTTACAAAAACTTTTAACCCAACCTTTTGCAACATTTATTGAGTGTTGTCGTAGACCCTTTTGCAACGTTTTTTGAACGCTACTATATGTTTTTTTTTTTAAATATTATTGAACAAATTATTTATAAAACCCAAAATTTTCTAATTACTTCATTAAAATGGTACTTCAAAACAAAAGTAAATACATTATGAATTTTCAAATCCATACAAAATAAAATCTTGATAATGTTTAATAAATCCACAATACAGAATAACAAATCAACGAAAGAAAGTGTTAATAATGTTTAACAAATTCGCAAAAGAACATCTTCATTTGACAAAAGAAATATTTTACTACGGGAATATCAACTTCATCCCGCAATATAATTGCACCTTTAGATCACAAAATTCGATCCATCTTCAAAGTTACACATATAACAAATTTGAGTAAAGTTATAAGTGAATGTCACATTTTACTTAATAAATGGTAGAAAAAATAAAAAATAGAGTTAAAAGCAAAACACATTTATATCTTTTCAATGTGATTTCATAGAAATTGATATGACTTGTCCTAAATCAATCTACTAGACCAGAGACGTGAAGTACATCGATGACAGATATCAGCCAGATGCTAGATCTACCACCAAGGAAAATGAGCTTTCACCCAAAGTGCAAAACCTAAACTTAGATGTGTTAACTTCTCTTTCCTTCCCTTCTATTGTAAAAAATTCTATAGAAATTTCGACAGAACCTCCTCTATAAATTGGATTTAGTCAACATGTAGAGAGATATCATAACCAACATAATAATTTAAAAATCAAACAACACCTCAAACAACTTCCAACATCAATCCCTCGCTCCTCAACATCACAAATTCAATAATAAACTCGATTTAAACCCAAATCAAATTTAAGACTAATTAATAATAGCTAACAAAAAACTTGAATTCAAATTAAGTTTGTTTTCAAATAGACTTATATGAAGTTAGTCATAAATAAGAATTACACAAGATCATTGAATAAATAAACGTTTCTTACCATAAGAAGTTCTTCCACTAGCATTTCCAGTACTTTTGCTCAGTTCATGACCACCTGAAACGAGGGGGAGAAAATATGAGTTTTTAATAATCAACTCTATCTATTATAATGTATATGCACACTATATAAGTTACTTCTCAAGACTTCCTTAAGAAATATTTGGCATGTGAGAAATATACATTTGTCAAACTAATCTAATACAACTCTTTAGCCAATCAATGGTACTTTTGTAAGCATCCTTTAGAACTCGAAATTCATGTGTAGGTCTATATAAGGTCAATTGATCCATATACACTTCCTCAACCCAAACCTTCCAACAATCTCGTCCAAGTGGCATGTGATGCACCTTCACGCCTGGGTCTACTGATACAATCCTCCCTTCAGCTACAACTTCTTCATCTTCAACGTACCAATGCAATAATTGGCACCTTGCATTTTCCTTGATTGCGATATCTCTATGGATATCACTTCCTTGTTGTGACTACATCATGATGATGATGCTTTACATTCCTCCACTTAACACGAGGGCATACTAGCATTTCTGAATTCTGATTTTTAAGAGCTACTTCAACGAAATTCCGTGCTCCATCTCTATATAGTTTAGAAAATCTACAAGTAAAGTTTTATGATCATTACATATTAAATTATTTTAATTTTGCAACTAGATTCATGATATCTAAGTTCGGATAACCTTGATAATTGTAGCCACTGAACAACATAAAGATATATTAGAGAAAAATTTCAATAATCATAAAACAAAAAAGTAAGAACAAAGGAATGCACTTTGTTGTGTTCTTGTCTTCCCCAATCTATTGTCAACGGATCAGTTTTTGGTGAAAAGAAAACAAGAACCGGGAAAACAAAGAAATGCACTTCTATCCAGATAGAAGATGGTTGAATGGTGATAGAATCATGATTCAATGTGGACAGAATTTGATAGAATCCGGATAGACTTGTGACTTGTGCACAGAATTATACCACTGGTTAAACGTTGCAAAAGCTATGAGCTTTTGATAAAGAAAATTGCATATCTTCCTCTTTCACGTGGTATCTTAGAGTATGTTTAGCAAGTGCTTATAAAGATGCTAAAATCCAAAAATTCTTTATACACATATTTTGTGAGACCAAAAAGTACTACTAACTTGTTCACCATTATTTTTTTCAGTTTATAAACACCACTGTTTATAAACAATTGCCAAACATATGCTCAGAAATTAATTTCACATTAGAATCTCCTGAGATATTTAAGAACAGAGTAACTGGGATGACAATATTTTTTCCATAAAGCACAAAAAAAAGGCCAAGAAAAATAATGGGTAACGACACCATCGAAATCCTGGCCAAAACCTTAAGCCCAAGCCGGGCTGCTTGAAGAGGCTACCACCAGGGGCAAACCCAAGAAATTTTTCCAGTGCAGGCAATATTAGTAAAGGTAAAAAATAACAATATTATAACACGAACATTATACTAAAAATGAAGTACCATACATTTATTCTTTACAAGTTTTTATACTTTGATATCTTTGTATAATCACTTGATTATCAATCTTAACGAAATTTTAGAGGAAATTGGTCTTTAGTAACTTTCTGAAGAAAAAATATATATTGGAAGTAAAAGTCTTGCAAACGAACCGTTAAACAATTGTACAAGGGGAAAAATTCATTGCCTAATTTTAGATAGCAAACAATCATTAATTTTGAACGTAAAATTGAACAATCTGATCATTTCAAAGGATTCTTATCTACAATTTTAAATACCCCTCTCCCAACCCACTCCAACTGGCATCATTATTGAAACAACTCCCCAGTTCAACCATCTTCATCTCTAATCCTACAATTTTTGATTCATGGGGATCCACTATCCCACTGTTGTCCCATTTCTGTTGGTTGTGACAATCAGGGACGGAGCCAGGATTTTGAGCGAGTGGGGGCCAAAATTTTCAAATTGTGGGAGGGGGAGGCCCCCTCCCGGTCCGCCCCGAAATTTTTTTAAACCAAAATGATTTAAACGACGAAGCAATAAACCAAAAACTAAACTAAGTCAGTAAGCCAGTAACTACTAACCAGAGAATTATTAATAATAATGGAATTCAATTCACAAATTTGAACCCAATTTAACCTTAAATTTCATCCAATAAATAAAAATTTCACTCTTTACACATTTACTGTCAATTTCACTCTTCAGCTGAATGGTAAACTCCCAAGCAAGACGAAATGTTTGAAAAATCGTTACCAAAAATCATCCCAAATCCAACCCGTAAACATCCAAACCAGTACTTTAAATAACCATTACATAGAACTCCAAGTTATTGAACTGTTGATATTTTTGAAGACTGTGGGCAGCGTTAAGAAATGAAGAAACAATAATGCTACATTCAAAATTACACCCATTACAATCTGGATGAAAATCAGCATGATTATCACATGACTTTGCAAAAGCTTCATCTCACGGTATTAAAGCTTTCAAAAACCACGAGAATTTGGGAAATAAAATTCTTCAACACAACTACACAAACTGATTTCATTTATGAGTTATCAATTAGTTAAGCTTAAAACTTACTTGGAATTTGGAAAACTTGCACCCAAATCTGGGTGACACAGTAGCAAAGGCGTAGCCGCGCGGAGTAGGCTGAGCAGTCGCCAACCGGGAGCGGGAGCGGGACTGCCAGACTTGGTCGACTTCTCGGCGACGACAGTGAGGAGGCGCAGCGCAGGCAGGGGACAGGTCACGGTGAGGAGGCGCAGCGTTGCATCAAGCGAGGATTGCGAGCCAGCAAAAATTTCGAATGGTATTATCACAGACTGAAAGCTGGACCTGGACTGGAGCATAATAAGGGAATGGGGCTCCGAGCTTGGGTTGTAATTTATTTTTTTTGGGCCAAACGGCCCAAACTGATCTCTTTTTCTTTTTTTTTTTTTAAACCTAGTGGGCTGGTCACGGGTCATGGATGGGTTTAAACAGTGGGTTTGAATGGGCTGGGTCACCGATCATGGATGTGGGCTCCTGCCCTAGTGGCTATTGCAACGTTTAAAAAATGTTGCCAAAACTTAATTTTAGTGTTGCAAAAATTCCAACTTATCGCAACAATTTTTAAATGTTGCAAAAAGGGATAAATCTCAAATATTCATATCAAATGCAACATTCAATTACAAAATGTTGCGGTAGACCACTTTTAGCAAAATTCAATTAGCAAATGTTGTCATTTAAATGTTGCAAAAGCCCATTTTTGTTGTAGTGACACACACTACGAGTAGCCTCCAAAACTCAGCCAACGTTCGAAACCCGAAAAATAGTAACTCGTAATTTTGGAAAACTTCGTCCCCGTGCCCAGATTTAATAGAGTGTAGATCCAAGAGGACAAGGTAAGAAACTCGAAGAAAATACGAGCAAAAATGTGGATCATTAGCGAGAGCATCTCTTTCTAACTAGTTAAATCTTCAAATCCAGTTTCTTCATTACAATAATTTCCCATCCTTTTTCACTGTACTCGTGGTGGATCTAGTAACCTCTCTTCATGGAAGAGCATTGAAGTTTAGAAAGCATCCTTGAGAGTTTTTTTCACTGTATTTTCAACACGAAAGCACTGAAAACCAACCAACAAGAATCGATTTCAACACCACAATGGCAGGGCTCAAAAGAGAGAGAAGCATACAATAGAAGAAACACCCAGTTCTCTCTCTCTCTTTAATTTTTCATATAGAGAGAAGTATCATTTTCCTTTTCTTCATACCACTCAAACGGTAGGGAAGAGAAGAAGTTTCGTTTTCCTTTTCTTCATAACACTCGAAAGCTTCGCTTCTCTCTCTCTCTCTTCTTCATACCACTCAAACCGTAGGGAAGAGAAGAAGTTTCGTTTTCCTTTTCTTCATAACACTCGAAAGCTTCGCTTCTCTCTCTCTCTCTCTCTCTCTCTCTCTCTCTCTCTCTCTCTCTCTCTCTCTCTCTCTCTCTCTCTCTTCTTCATACCACTCAAACTGTAGGGAAGAGAAGAAGTTTCGTTTTCCTTTTCTTCATAACACTCGAAAGCTTTGCTCTCTCTCTCTCTCTCTCTCTCTCTCTCTCTCTCTCTCTCTCTATAGTTTTTCATCTAGAGAGAGTGAAAGTTTTATCAGATCTACTTCTCTCTCTAATGGCAAGGAAGAGGAAAAAATGAATTGTATTTTATTTATGAGGGACTTTGTTTGTATTGGAAATTATATAGTACCCCCAAGGGGGCATCATATCCCCTCTATTGTTTTTATTCTTATATATTGAATTTCTTGTCAGATGTTTATGTATGAGATATTTGACACTTTATATGGATGAATGGATTGTGTAGAAATGAATATTAATTAGTTAGTACTTGATTGGATTCCTTTGTGTGGGGTTGAGGTACACTAACATTGCAATATTAAACTTTACAGGGAATCCCAAAAATTTGTAGTTAATTGGAGTTCTGTCTCAAAAATTTAATCCATTAGGTGGAGTAGTTCAATCCCTTATGGCACATCATTTACACCATATCTAACTGATGTGGGATTTACTCACACTTTCCCAACAATCTCCCTTCGAACGAAGTACCATATCATTTTTTTGGCCCCCATTTAATTGATAGTCCATCCATCTCTCTTACTTAAACAGGAAGGTATAGCAGCTCTATCAATGCCCAAATCTTCCGCTGTGTCTAGGTCACCGCCTTACGTGGACACAACCATCTTAAAAGTTAACCATGAATTTTCTCGGTCATTGCAATCAAATTTGGAACCCACCAACTTCATTCATTGCAGTCAAGATATCTCTTGTGTGTCCATATAGCTAAGTCTGTGGTCTGGTTCTAATACCATTTGTTGGGAATCAAATCAAATTTACCCATGTGATATTTTTGATGTTCAAAGAACAATAGCAAACAAAGAAATATATAAAGATATGATGCAAAATTTATAGACAGTTAAAACTTTATACAATATGAAAAATTGTTATAATCACTACAACAAAAATGGCCTTTTGCAGCACTAAAAATGCAATATTTGGTAGTTGAATGTTGTTAAAAAGGGTCTGTCACAACATTTTGACAAGTGAATGTTGCAATTGGTTTATATATTTGAGATTTAGCCCCTTTTACAACGTTTAATGATTGTTGCGATAAGTTGAACATTTTGTAATGCTCAAATTACTCTTTAACAACTTTTGAAACGGTGTTTCAAAAGAAACTAAGAAAGCTTTTGCAACATTTATCAAAATATTGCAAATACTTTATTTTTGCAACATTTTAAAACGTTGCCAAAGGTAAAAATTTTGCAAAGTCTAGAGAAATGTTGCAAGAGGAGCCCAAATTAATTCTAAGAAGACTCCATCCTCCTGGAGAAGTCTCGGAATCATTATTTCCTCAAGACCCATTCTCACCATTCACTCTCTCCATCCAATCTAAGAATCACTCCACCAGTCCAAACTCAAGATCTGAGAATCGATTTACAAATCTGATAATCGATTTATTGAAGTGACTCTCCCCCTTCCCCCTTAGCCGCATTTAGTATTGCTATCTCCACACTGCCCCTTTCGTAGAACTCCACAACTTCCATTATGGTCGGCGAAGGTGCTCGATGTCTGTAACGGTGCTCGCAATCGGCAAATGTGCTCGCGGTGCAATCGATTTGAAGGTGGGTTTCCAAACTTTGGATTCTATATCTTGATTCACATTCACCATTATTGTTTACTTTCCTATGTAATAAACTTGAAAGCCCTTGTGTTATTATCGTGTCTACTGTATAAACACTACTAAATTTGAGAGTATTAGGGGCACTATGTTAGGGGCAAAATAAATTATATGCCCCTATTAAGGATTAATTATGGGAGAAAATATATTTGGCCTCTATTAACATTAACTAGTATATACCCGTGCGATGCACGGATGACATTATCTTTATATTTGTTTGCAATAGGAAGTATCAATGAACAAAGTGACATAATAAAGTATGAATTAAAAAGGACAAATTATGTCAAATTCACATGAATACCTCATTAAACCAAAAAAAATGTCTTTACCGAACTTAAGCTATGTCAATAGTTTTTATCTTTCATCAATAAAATCGCTACAATATCTATTTTTTAACACCGTCATAGCTATTCACAATAGGCATTTCATAGGTGAAACTGTGTTTTCCCAAAATATACCGTATGAATGCATCCCTAATGATTTGAAAGATTTCTTCAATTGCTTTTTCCACTGATTTCTCAACATTCTTTGCCTCTTTCACCACCAGCTCCGGCTGTGGTACCACCTCTTTCTCCGCCACAAGAACATCAGATGAAGACAATCATAATTGAAAGAGTCTGAGCCAACAACATAAGCTAAAGATGTCTAAAAAAACTCAGGCAAAAGCATTCTCATATATCTCTTGTTGATATAGAATGCATAAAAGATGAATATATACAAATAACCAAACTCCTTAGTCTATTTTCAAATTTCAGTACAATTGCATTATTAAAACAATTATTACACAGACCTTCCATTACGAAGCCAGGGCATCAATAAGTGGCATGCTTGAAAACTTGAATTCCTCCACATTTTTTTCAAGATAATTCAGAAAGGTCGAGCACTTAGATTCACAATCAATTAAAAGTAACTTCTTTTTTCTCATAGAACAACTCAAGTAACTGATTTTGTAAAATGATTCGAAGGTCAAAAGGGGTACACAAACTGGAAAAGAAGTAACTGGAAAAGAGGTAATATTTACAGCTTCTAGAATTATTAGATGAGTAGAGGCCAGATATCAGTAAGCACAGACTGTCATGATCAATATTTTCCATGGTGATTACACATTTACATGGAGAAATAAATAGTTCTTCAGTCAACTTGATATGATTCATTAACATTACTGGTCAAGCATGAAAGAAGTCAGCCATAACGATCCGACAATGCCGAGTGGAAGGATGGTGGCTCAACCAATAACGCAGAGTACTCTAGTCAAGAAAAAAATGACTAAAGTTCTCTGTTCAAAGATTGACTTCAAAGAGTTTGACTTCTCTTCTTTAAGAATATTTTTCAAAATGTCTAACTCCAGTTGTAAATCTAAAATATATTCTTTGTGTGTCATAAGATTCCAGTACCTAGTTTGGCCCTTCTCTTGCTCCTTGGCCAATATTATTTGATTGCTGAAAATTGGAAATTTATTTATAGATTCCTGAAAGATGTTGGCATAATCAATTTCTAAATAAAATAATTCTAAAAGCATCTAGTTCTTGTCTGAAACTTCAAAAGAAAATTAAGATAAATCTTGCAAATAATAGAATTCGTAATATAAATATATAACACATAGTGAGCACCTGTCTTTCATGCGAATCAAAATCCTCCTAGCTTCTTCTTTTGCTTTTGCTTCAACCAAAACTCTTGCATGATCCTTCAATCGAAAAATTATTTTTTCCATTTTCTCTTCATCCATTTCAAAACCATAAAGAGCACTGGAAAACTCAGCAACAACTATTTCAGTTTCTTGCCGTAGAAATTTTCTTATTGCAGCCCATGTATCATCGTTGGCTCCATCTAGTAGAGCCTTGACAGGTCCTAACAATGCCTCGTTCAATTTTTCCTATGCATGCACCTCATTAGTGGCTAGATAATACATGGTAACAAAGAATAAAATATAAAATAAAACCTTGCACCTGTAATTATAACCAAAAGGCAGTACAATGTAGTCCTGTGGATTTTAGGTAAAATGCAAGTGAGGTTGAAAGAGATTCCTGAGGGCATAGGAATCTAAAATGATAGCAATGACACACAATTTTGATAAAATTTGAAATAGTAAATTGTTCATACCTCATACATTGTTGTGAGTTCAGATAGCTTGGCAGCATGTGCATCTATATTACGCTAGAGCTTTTCTCTTACTCTAGAAGCATCCCAATTTGCCAGGTCAATTTTCGTATCTGCTAAGTAACAGAGATCCATCAGAAACCGAACATGACAGGATGTCAATGTCTCACTGCAACTTATCAGCCACTGAACCTTAAATTCGGTTCACTTGGAATGTTGTAAGAAATTTTATATCATCATTGAGGAGTAAAATGCTGCAAAGTATAGCTAATTTTCACATGAAGTAATAAAAAAAAATGTGAAAATTTCCATGTTGCACGGACATGTTTTATTGACAAAGTATAATGTACTAATTAATGGAAAAAAAAATAGAAAAAACTGAAAAAAAAAACAAAAAACTAATGAACTTTTGAATAATGACACTTGACTTGATTTTCAGTAGCAAGAGATTGCGCAACCGACCTATAAATTTTTTAACCCAATTTGTATTGGAGAAAAGTGGACACCTTTTTAAGGGTATATAGAGATGCTTTTAAACTAATCAAAGAGATGATATCAAGTAATGATAATTTTTCACTCACTTTGTAATTAAATAAATACTAACTGACCTATGCATATAAATATGGACAAAACACCAAATTAGACATTTGCACAAGGTACCACCAGACTTAACACTAAATAGTAGAGGTTTCAATTAAAACTCGTACAAAATTTTCTTTTCAACTACAAATAATATAAATATTATTCTAGAACAGGAGTCAACCCTAAACTCTATGGCTTAACCATATCTCCTCATGAACAGGAGTCAACCAAGTTGCGAGTAACTCCTAATAGCTTTTGGTGAAACTATTTCTTCAGCTCCAGAACCAGACTCAGCAATTGAGGTGCACTACCTTTTCCCTACTTAAACAATCAAATAAAAGCAAAATCTCACATAAAACAGAAATATTGTGGAGTAGTTGTGCCTAATTATACGTACAAAAGAGTGAGTCTATACCATCGAGCAGTGGATCTTAGCATAAACTATCTTTCCTTCACCATTAAGAATTTTAACAACTTTCTTGGCACGACGTGCTTCATCATCAGCCATCTTCTGCAACATGATTTCGAGTAACAAAAACAAAACTATTTATACCTTTATCAATGAAGATCAAATTAATAGTTCACGTGCTATTAAGTATCATTAGTATCTTTGGATTTTTTCATTGCCCTTTATTTGACCGAAGGCAACCCCCTTAGTCCGCACAGGTACACCTTCCACCCAAAAATTCTAGTAACTCACAACACAAACCTACAAAAAATTTTCAAAATAAATGAAATTCCAAGTCATCACAACATTTCCTCTGTTTTACACCTGACATCTATTATTTCAAGCAACTTGTTCTAGTATTTTTTTCCAAGAACCTATGAGATATTCCAAAAAAAGAAAAGAAGAAGATAGATCTATCAGTTAAAGTTAGCCATTCAAGTGAGAAATAATGCTTTTCAGATGGAAGAAAAGGAAGAAATAACAACATACGTGTATATTAGTGGTGATCCTTGGATGAAGAAAACTCTTTACAGTATTCCATGGAAGCCTAAAGCCTAGACCAGCATTGATGATAAACATTTGATGAAGCATCTACAACATTTGGAGGGCACAATATATTACTACCAAGATTACACAAAACCTTATCGCTTTGATCAAGTAAAAGATCTAATAGTTACTTCAGAATAGTTATTGCCATCAACCTTTTGGAGTAGTGAAAAATGGGGCAAAAAAAAAATGACCTCAATATCAGAATGCCATAACATTCAAAATAGTAAATATCATAATGCAAACATTCAAACTTTCCATTTCAGAAACGTGTTAAAAATAAAAATCAAGAAAGCTTTTAAATTTCAAATTTCATAGATGTCATAGGAATGGAATACAGAAAGCAGAGCCTACCTATTGATAACAGCATCAAAAATGACTTGAATGGGGTTTTGGTCAGTTAGCAAATGGATGATCTCCATCGCATTCTTAATAATGTGAACTGCTATCAGCTTCTTCCCATTATTCCGTCCATGCATCATCAGAGAGTTGGTCAGCCTCCTAACTTTACCTCAACTATAATGGTAAACCTTTTTTAACACCAAACAATCAATAAGCAAAAAGTTGTTGAACAAAGAAGGAAAATGTTTAACATTAGCAAAATCTATGCATATATGATAATCGATAAGGCATGCTGGTAACCTACCGGAACAACCAATCCATATTTACTCCACCCACACCTAGTCATCTAATTCTAACAACAGTTTACTCTGGAAAGCCTCAAAAGACCTTACTTCCCAATCAATAATATGGCCAATTCACCAGAAACATTCTGTTTTGACTCAACACTGCCCAGATCAATACATTTCATATGAATTGTTCAAAAATTTATCTCTACATAAACAGCAAAATTCAGTTTTCGAATACCAGAAGAGAAGTTCAAATGGCAGACATACTTGGAATATGTTGGCAATCAAACAGCCAAAAGATGGAAATTGGTGAAAAAATTCCATTTTCCTTGGAAAATCTTGCAAATAATGCACAGCCTAAGATTCTATTTATAAATAGAAAAAGAGACTCCGAACACACAATAAATGTTAAAAGCACAATTTTGAAAAGCAAGGACTTTTAAAAAGTTTGTTTTTGAATTCAAAATTCCCAAATAATAGAAACTTTTTAAAAAACTCAAATATGCCTGTAAACAAAGTTACTAAAAAGTAAATTTTCAGCTTATTAAGTCGAAAATGCACAAATTCATGAAATTACCATGATTATCAACGTCATTATTTACTTAAAGACCTTCAAGTACATGCAACAGTTACTCCGAGGTAAATTTATTTATTAATAAACAACATTCTGTCATGCCATAGTCTGTTATGATCATAGAAACATATACTGAAGGAGTTGCGTCATAACTGACACCATGAAATTTCAAGAAAGTGAGCTGGAGTAAGACAGGATAAGTGGTGTAATAGTTGGAGATTCTCACTATTGGTCCAACCCTCCAAATGATTGATCTCAGTTCTCCCAAAAACCCTTGCAATAGCATCAGGGTCACCTGCACATTGCAAACTCAGAAGTCATGAACTACTTCTAAAAAAAAAAAAAAAACTACTATGCAATGCAGAAAATTGAACTATTGATTCTGACATGAATGCCTGACCTTAAACTATTGATTCTGACCTGAAACTATTGATTCTGACCTGAATGCCTGATTCAAACTGATCATTCCACTCAGGAGGAACCTACAATTAGTAAGCAACATAATTTCAATTAGACCAATAATTGGGGGTACAAAGGAATTATCTATAAAACCAAAAACACCTACACAGTAACCACCCTTCTCCATAATTATATAACTGAATAGACATTTTGATGAAGGCTTTTATGACAGGATCTTCTCCATCCATCTCATCTAAACAGCCTGCAACTTTACCTCCCTGATCAACTTAATTTAATTGCAATATAAAAGATTCCTCAAACTAATAGTTGCACACAATCTACTATATTATATTAGACTCCTGTTAAAATAAAAAGAAGAAGATGATAAATATGTGGCAACAACCTTATTTTTTTGCTTTCTTCTTCTCTTCCTCTGCTGAATTAGTCTTGGCAAGAGATCTAAATCTAGCACCTCTAGTCTTCTTCTTTCCTTCCTCGTCAACAGGTACAGACTGCAATCCCAAACCTGAGGAAGAACCTTAAAATGTCAAACAAACACATCTACTTAAAATCACAAGTTAGTGTCAGATGCGCGAAGGCAACAACCTCTTTGCTATAGCTTTCCTTTTTGTATCCTCCGATTGCATTGAAGAATCTGATCCATATTCACACCATAGCACCAAAACAAAGAGTGAGCATATATTTACCTAATAGAGGAAAAGGACTCAAGGATAGGGAGGAAGACGAACTCAAAAGAAATGAGGAGTGAATGGAGGGATAAAATTGGCGGGAACATTGGCCAAATTCTCCTCCTATTATATATTAAATAAATTCTTCAATAAATCCAGTATGAAAGTAGCATATTTGACAAAAGAATATTAACGTGACATTGTTTACTAAACCACTAATCATTAGAATTCAAGAAGTTTACCCATTTACCTACTATTTGATTATGTGAAAAAATCAACAAAGAAGCTTATCTTGATTTTCTTAAACCAAGCAGCAAATTGTCACATCACATAAACATTTCTACTTGACCTCACCATGGAAATTTCAAACACAAGGCACTTAAACTTCAAAGGCATAAATATAGATCAATTGCACAAAATGGTGAAATTCAATATATCAGGCAGAAATTATAAAGTCAAAATAGTGAAAATGCCCACCCCCTTCATTGTGCAGCCTATCCGTTTCATAGATGACATGGAGAGTCCCATGAAGGAATATTTGGGCATTTCTCATCTGTAACATAATAAAAAAAACATCAAAGTCAACACCACATCACAAGTTATTTTTCATCTAATCTAAGAGTATAAATCCTTGCAAATTGATTGTAGCAAATAGTCACACAACATAAACATTTCTACTTGATCTCACCATTGAACAAACATAAGGCACTTAAACTTCAATCACATGCATAAATATAGACAATTGCACAAAGGTCAAACAAACTCACAAAAAGAAATTATAAAGTCAAAATAGTGAAAATGCCCACCCCCCTTCATTGTGCAGCCGAGAGAGAGAGAGAGAGAGAGAGAGTATTTTGTATTTTGATCTCTTTATTGTACCTGAATCTTGTGATTCTTGAGAAGATGATGATCCAAAGCTGGTTGTGTTTCTTTTATGAACACAATCAATGAAATCTCCATCTGGGCTCTAAATAAATCAATCAAAATCAATGTAAACATAACAAAAATTTTGTCAAAAAAATTATTTCGATCAAGAATAAATTAAGATAATTGACGTATGGTTCAGACAGGAGGCTTATTAATCTTTTCCAAATGCTTCTGAATATTGAAGTACAATGCTTTTTTTTTTTTCCATGTATTCAACTAGGTAATATTGAAGTGCAAAAATCAATTTGATTACTGAACAAAATGCACACCCACCTTCTCTCTGCAGGATTTTTAATTCAAGAAAGAGTAAATCCCCAAATTTTAATTTCAAGAATGAAAAAGGGATAGAGAGGGTCAATACCACCGGAAGCTTATCCTCATCGGAAGCTTCACCGGAATCACACCAAAAGCATCCCCCACCGATAATAGACGACCTCGAACGGTTTTCCATTGGCAGCAAGATTTGCCGCTTCAATAACAGATTCAGCTCACACTTTTCCTATTTCCCTCGAACCTTTCTTAACATTCCCCATGGCTGAATTCCCATTCTAGCTCAGAAAACTGGAGAATCCCTTATACATAGAAGAGGCAGAGTTTGAATCTCCAGTGGAGGAAAACCTACGAACAGATTTTGAGGCTGGCTTCGAAACAGAGAGAGAAATGGGTGATTTGAATTTTGAAAATGAAAAATCAGGTTTAGAAGCGATTTTTGTGTTTTATTCAAGAAACCAAACGATGTCGTTTTAATTGGGCGGGATTTCTTGGGGGGAAAAAATTTGACAATCACTTCTCCTATTATATATTAAATAGATTAGGACGGATAAAAATGCCCCTAATACATTTTCAAAAAATTTCTAGCATGAGAGGGAAAATTGGAGCCAAATGTTTGTCTATATTTCAATTCTTGTAATTAGGGGCAGAAGAAAAGACCTCTAAAATCACGAATTTTCATTTTATTTTAAGAAAAAAAATTATTTTTTTTTTAAACCGCCTCCTAAAATGCTTCTAAAAATACGTCTCCACATTTTATTATGTTTTTGCCTTTTTTTTCGAATAAACCCTACCCCCAAAACGGTGAAACCCATCCCAAATTCAGATTAATTTTTTTATCTTTCAGTTACAAATTTCCCTCCCACCATTTCAAGAAATAGGATACGGTTAATTTGCGGAATAGATCGTCAATTAGTACGAAAGTTGTGCGACCTTGTTTCGTCTTTCCGATTTCGTCCAAATTTTCCTAGCAAATCGTTTGGGCTTTGACTTCCTGTAGACCCTCGAAATATATTGTCGTTTTGGGGTTCTAATGTCTAAAGCTGTTAGATATGTTTTTTTTTTTTTTTTTTTTTTTTGTGAGTTCGAAAATCATTTCGGCTGATTTCTTGTATGTTCGTGGAGTAAATCGCGATTTTGGGAGGTTTTTTTTTTTTTTTGTTTGTGATGTGAATTCGTCCCAGCCTGTGCACGTGTTAATTTTTTTCTTTTCTTTTCTTTTCTATTCTTTTCTTTTTTGACAAAGATTCAGGTGTTGATCTTCTGTGTAAGCTGGGTACTGAAGTGGTAAAAGAAATTGCTCGAAAAAAGGTATGTTATATAGCATTTGTCTTCTTTTTTGTTATTATTATATTTATTTATTTCAGTCGATTTACACAATTTTCCTCTTTCTTTTCAAATGAATTCGACTTTAATGTTAAAAGATCTCTTAGATTTCCTTTCTCGTGTATAAATTAGCAAACAAGCTTAACATCAACATATAAATAAATGCAGCTTGTGGATGAGAAGACTTGTATTCATTTTACTCTATTTATGATATATTCTGGTTTAGTTTATCAGTTTGATGACTGATGACAATTTAACTAAATATTTGTGTATGGTTTTTAGGATAATACATTCTTGATTCTTTTTGAAGCAAATTGTAATGGATGAATGTCTTATATATTAATTTCTTTAGTTGGTGACTACCTGTTAATACCAATGAGAAGCATATTGTAAACAATAAATGTCTTATCTAGCTTTACTTGTGCATAATTTATAACATGCTCTTTCTAAATTTTGTTAACAAACTCTTTATTTAGCCTTGATTCGTGAAATAAGTCTCCACTTTTATTGCACCAGCTTTTTTTTATCCTGCTAGGCCTTCTATCTGTGACTCACATGTGCTAACTAACTACTCTGAGATTGCTGGGAGAAGTGTCCATATAGATGCGGCTCTCATTTGTCTTGCTATGGGTTTTCATAGTTTGATAATAAGAACTATTTGTCGCTTTAGATTTTATTTTTAGTCTTTTGGTATATAACATGTTTGGATAATCTTAAGTATTTGGATCATGATTTTGAATCTAAATATCTTGTGATATCTCATACAAGAAGGTTAAATCTTGATTTGCAAGCTGCAAAGCTAAAAAGCCACTTTGCCGATACTATATTCAGAGCTACACATCACACCCTCCTAGATTATGTAATTAATTCTTATTGCTTGCAAAAAATTTGGCATACTAAGTTGGTTGAGTTTTGTTCCTTTTTTGGACTTACTAATGTCTCTGTTTCTATTGATTTTTCATCAAGGCGAGAAGATTAATTTTGTGAATAGGCATAAAGAAAGGGGACAGGCATGAAAGGCTGAAGCATGTTGGTGATCTAATCATATCCTTGCTCCAATTTATGGTGTATATAGTCGTATTGTTGTGTTATAAAAATCACCTTCCTATGAAACTTTTCGCGTGTGATTTTGCCTTTCTTAAATACTATTATCTTGTACTGAACTTCTTTTTTCTTTTCTTGATGATCAATAGACGTGACTTGACGCAAAGCATGTGGTCAAGCATAAAATTTGGATTATAGTAGAATCTTGTGTGAACTATGAAGCTATTCCGGTTTATGAATAAAATTGAAGATGGTTCAATAATTTTCATTTAAACATCTGATTTAACTATGTTCTTTTATGATATGAGTATTAAATTAATATTTCTCTTACTTTGGGAATATCTTGTTTACATTGGATGTTTTGACTGTCTGTAGAGAAGGCTAGTTTTGCAGCAGAACTTAGAACAGCTAAAGAGGCCTCACGAATGAAGGAAAAGACGAGTCGAAGATGCAGCATGAGAGAAAGAAAAGCTGCTCGAATTGCAATAGAAAATGTATGTTTTTGTTTTTTATTCTTAATCTTGTGCGATTTCTCTTATTATTTGCCTCTTGGATACTAAACGGATTTAAATTTTCTGGCATTGTTTTTCACTCTTTGTAGATGAGAAAAATTGTCGACACTGATGTGAATTGAGATATGATGGAGGACCTTGAAGTGATAGTGGGATCCATTAGCAGTGGTAACTTGAGAAGCCTTCTGGAGCAGCTTTGTCTATACATAAAGGATGATTATATGGAAAATGATGAAGAGGCTCTTTTACGAGGAAAAGAGGGGGGAATTCTTTGTAACCGCTAGTGCCTTGGCCTCGTGGAGAGTTCATAAGGATGTTCAATAACCCAAATTTCATACAACAATTCATCCCTCCGGTTCAGAAGAATATTGAACATGATAATAGTTAGCATATATTGTTCTTTTATGCACTTTTTAGGAGAGATTTTGTCACTATTAATTAATGACCTTATTGTTAATTGTTATTTAATTTTTATTTATTGAGATTTTTTATTATGTATTCTTCAGGAACATCTTATTAGAAGTCGGACAATGCGTCTCTCTTGGTGGATGGCGGTGAGTACAAGAGAGACACTTTAAGTCTCATTAGGCATGATTTGCTCAAAAGAAGATGTAAGAGACCAAATGAGACTTAAAGCTTTATACTCATCATCAATTTTAACTCCAATAGCCTCCGGTTCAGAATCGATCTCACTAAGAATACTCAGGTGATTTGAGATTTTCCTGTCTGCATTCATTCTCAAAGAATAAAAATGCTCCTTAAGATACAACCGCTTTGAAATACTCTTTATCTGATACAACTCTTCCAATTTTTTCCAAAGCTTCTCAGCAGATATTCCTTGAAACTTACATGAACATATTTGGCCAAACAAAAACGTATCATGCTTGCAACCTTCAATTTCAAATCTTCCCAATGATCATCATTCTTATTGGATTCAGCTTCTTTGTCAATAGTAAAAGTTGATTTTCCTTTCAAACCTTTGTGTAGTCCTGTCTCAATCAATACATCTCTTACTTGTACTTGCTACAAGCTAAAATTGATCATCCCATCAAATTTCCCCACATCGTATTTAACAGACATATTTTCCTTTTGTTCAAACTCTTCGAACCACCTGACATTCTAATACCAGTTGTAGGGAGTTTCATTCCAATAGGTTAACCTATTAGGTGAAATAGTATAAGCCCATCATTTATTGGGTCCATATCTAACCGATGTGAAATTCGTTCGTACTTTCCCAACAAAATTGATCACAACATTGATTTGCAACATTACCTTGAGGTAATTGTTGATTTTGATCTAAAAATGCTCTTTTTCAAAATTTTCAAAAGATAAGAACTCTATATGGCTTTCTTTTCAAGGTGCAAATATTTGAAGATAAAGGCTCTTGATCAAATTAAGAAAATGAGACAATCTTGCTGAGTAAAGTTTATTTTCTCTTCGTAATGAGGTGAGTTTATGTGCATTTACGCACTTCTAGCGAGCTGTTTTGTTTCTTGAGAGATTTGGTGTTTCATGTATGTATTCATATTTGCATGGCTGAATACTAGCTATTAATAGAATCAAACATCTATTACAATGCGAAAAGAGTAATAGTGTAGTTGTAGATTGATGTTTCCATGTCATCTTCTTGGGATACCTTTGGAATACTTAGGCTGCGTTTAATAGCGATGGTGGAATTTGGATGGAAAGAAAATGAATTCCAGTGAATTGAATTCCTGAAAAAATGAGGATAGCCTTTTCCATGGAAAATTTGACAATCAAACATGTTCAAAGATGGAAAACTGATGGGAAAATAGCATTTTCCATGGAAAAGTTCGATAATCAAACGTAGCCTTACTTCTTTTCATTTTAAATTTTGGTTCTTCAACTTGTCTTAATTAAAAATTTGAACTTCAGACATCAAGGGAAGTTTTGGATACAGTTGCTCATTTAATTTTGACCAGAAAATATGATCGATGAAATTGATGCAGTGGTTCATGAAGCTACAACTGCTGCCAGTATGTACCCTCCTCGTTTCATATTTCCTGGTTATTCGATTCTTAATTTGAGATCCCCATTTTCTAAAACTAACTTTTCGACAAAACTCATTTTCGATGCACACATCTCTTGTCAATCCTTAACACTCAAAACACTAATATATTACCTTAAAAACAACACAATTCATGCATTTGCACAAGGTATGCCACAGGCTACCATCAACTGCAACGTAAAAACGTGCATTTTATGTTGACGGTAGCCTGGGGGCATCCCGTATCACACAAATTATCCCTTGAGAAGAGGGTTTTGTCCCAGTTATTTGAACCCTCAATTTTGAAAGGTTTGTTGGATGATCCATGTTACCCTAGGGAAAATTGCTTTATGGTACCAGGGATCATCCAACCAGAAATCATCCAACAAACCTCATAAGTTTGAAAGTTCAAGTTTCTGGGGGGGCGCCTTATCAATTAGGAAAAAAACCATTCACAGGTGAACAATCCATTTGTTACGAGGTACGACACACGCTATCATCAACTGTAACATAAAAACACGTGTTTTTATGTTAACGGTGGCCTTGTGGCGTCTTGTAACATATATACGAAATGTCCCTTGAGAATGAATTTTGTCCCACACTTGGGCCTGCGCCTCCCTAAGCATTCGAACCATCAACCCTAATGGTACTAATGATCACCCTACAAATCTCTTAAAGTTGAGAGTTCGAATCCTTGGGAACTCGACCAGCCAAACCGAAGAAAAACTTCTCAAGAGACAATTCGTGTATTATAGGACGCTACAAGGCTACCTCAACACATTACTTTTTTTCTTTGTTCTTTTTTCTAGCTAAAAATAAGAGAAAATACAATGGATAGTTTTGAAAAATATAATAATATAATAATTTGTGAAAAAACTAAACTAGAAATAAATATATTTTTATGTTTATCACTAGTGAACGCACGTGCGTTGCATGTGCTTACGTCCTTTTTTCATGTACATTAGCGTGAAAAAAAAAATATTGTAAGCTGGAAGTAAAAGTAATAACAAAACTATATTTATGAATATGTATTCAAAACAATTGATGGGGGAGAAAAATTATAAAGTAGCAAATACAAAGTATAAAGGATTGGCCATTGCATTGCATTCAAATTGATAGCAAGCACACACAAAAAAAAAAAAATAAATAAATAAAAGATAAATAAAATTGATAATTTCACTCTAGCTTGTGAAAGAAATAAAGAATAAATGGTACAGAATGATTAGTTTACTCTAGCCTATATAAAATATTTGGTTCGCATAACAGTCAAATGGATAAAGAATAGTAGCAATGAAAAAAAAAAAAAAAGTAAAAATATGTTAACCTCCCCATAAAAATAATTATGCCTTTGTAATAAAAAAAAAACTATGTTGTTATTTTATATATTTTTACAAGACTGAAATGTGTGACAGAGTTTTATATTGTAAACCATAGAATATACTAAGAGGTAGCTAAAATTCATAATAAATTCATGAAGACAAGAAATTGAAGCGAGACATGTTAAGATGAATAATTCTTGAGAAAATGAATATAATTACTCAATATCCAATACAATACACTTCAAGCAAAAGGAATTCAGAAACATGATGCAGTCTCAAATGCAAGATAAGTATGTACTCAACGACTGAAAAGTGAAAGGTAAAAAAAAAAAAGTAGTCATGTACCTTCGAGATCGCAATTTTTTAAACAAGGAGCTGGACTGAAATAATTCCTACTGGTGGGTGATTGTGTAATCATGTGCCAACAAAAGAACAAAAGAATTCTGTGCAACAACTGTATATCATAGTTGTGGTTCTTAAATCAGAGGTATACATTATGTCTACAAAACGCTATCCACAAGTGAGGTAAAAGTGTGAAACAGTGCTCCAACAAACAGTCTTATGAAATAGCCAGAAATAAATTACATTCACTCTATAATATCTATATATAAACAAGATGGTGACAAGTAAATTGTTTATCAAGATAAACACATTTTTTTCCATGGCATGAAAAACATTAGACTCCAGCATTGTCGCCGGTATCGATCTGGTGGAGACATATAACAGATTTACTCATTATAAAATTACATACAACGCTTATCACCAACACCAAACAATAGCAATGCAAATTTACCAAAAAGCATCGAACAACAAAAGTTTCAAAGGTTACCAGTATTTTAGTATTGCAACTGAGCGAGTTACCATAGTGTTTGCCACTGCAATTTGAGGTTTTTAAACAAATCTTTGACCAATTTTCATGTAGTACTATCTAACAATCACAACCCATGAATCCACCGCAAATATAAACCCCACCATCAAGTCACACACGAACCATACCACAAGAAACCCAGCACTTTCCCATTCATGTCCTTTAACCCTAGAGAACCTACAAAATCAAGTCCTTGAGCTTTTGGATAATCATATTCAAAGAAGTGTTTACTCGGAATATGTATCCAGTGGTCTAAAAAAAATATGAATAATTTTTGGGTGATATTTTTAAATGACATTGACATTGCGAACATACATTAGATGGTGTAAATAGCTAACCCACGGCTTAGTCCTTGTTTGGTTTCTGTTACGACCATGACTAATTGGACATGACACGTCATCTATATGGGCCCACCAGGGGAGCCACAAAACATCCAGTCACCTAATCATGACCTACAGGTCAAAACTGTGGATACCAATTTGGTTGGATTCTTTTATGCCGAGGTGACCCTATACCGAGGTGATGCTATGCCGAGGTAACCTATGCCGGTGTGATACTGAGCCGAGGTAACCTATGCTAGGGTGATACTGAGCCGAGGTAACCTATGCTGGGGTGATGCTGTGCCGAGGTACTCCTAAGCCGAGGGGAGTACCCTGAAAAGGTGACAAGACAGCTTGATGTGACAACATTTTTAAAGGGATTTGATGGTTGCTTTAACCCATGTCATGTAGTAATGATTATAACAAAAGAAATGGTTTACCTCATGAAGGGTTAGGATCTTACCATGTGTAAAGCATAACACATGTCACAATCTAAGATAATTACACCTTCTATAAATAGAGCACACTTGCCTCCAAGGAAAGGGTTAGCAATTTCTCACTCTTAACTCTATACTTCTCTCACTCCCTTTTCTCTCTTCTACACATTTATATTTCCCGCACCCAATATACATTTGCCCAAAATGAGTACTGACTTAGGCATCGGAGTGCAAACGGGAGCCACCTCGGCCCCCTTTGCAAACTGATTGTTTGTCACAGTGCGCAGGAGATCCACGTGTTCAAGAGGAAGGAGCTGAGACGTGTTGGTCCAAGGTTCAGCCGGATTTTGTGGTCAACAGTTTCCATTAAATTTTTTTCATTTTTCTACAGTGTTGAAACTCAATCATCCATCAAAAGTCAAACCTACAATTTTTTACTTTTCAACCAAATCTCAACAATCATTTCTCCTAAAAATCACTATTTATTTAAAAAAAAAAAAAAAAAAAACTCATTTTAAATAATACCAAACACACTCTTACTTTTTCACTTAGAGGGAAGATTTTTTTGGACAGTCGACATGGCTATTACAAAACATATTTTCCTGTTGTGTCACAGTTTGACAAAATATTGCAATATTTATAATGTTTATCATGTGAGATTTATAACACGGAAATTTTAAACATATTCAAAGAATATTTAGTAGATTAACCTTTGCAATTATCATTTCCCAGTAACATTATTCATAGCTAAACCTCATACTCCTTTGTGTGCTATCCTTAAATGAAATTTTGGGAGATACACAGCCCAAGTTAAATATGTATTATTTAATTGTAATTTGTTTATAAACTTAAAGAAGAAAGAAGTCTATAAAATTTTGAGTGATTAAATTTTTTAGCAACATACCTTCCCACGGAAAAATACCTCTTACGTGTTTGACATCACTGAATTCACCAACAATTCTGCATTGCATTCATAGAAGCACCTCTTCCTCGAAAGACATCAGTTTCGATATGGAGTCATAAGCTGCAATATAGAGTTTTAATGGATGTTATACATTGATTTAATGTGGATTGATTAAAATTATCATAATTTTGCTTCATCTTTTCATATATGCTGTTATTCACAAGCTCTTTTTAATACTAAGTGTGCTTCATATGGAGGTAAGCCATTTTATTTTATCCATTAAGTTTATATTTCCCAATATTGAATATTTCTCAAAAGATGTGATGAACACTGTAACATCAAACGAAACTTATTTGATTCACTTAGACTCCAACTAAAAATGCAATGGTCAACTCTCACCACAAAATAGGTTTCCAAAACGTTTTAAGTAACAAAGTATCAAGTTTTGCATTTGTTACTCTCTCCTAAATAAGAGACAACAAAAAAACAAAACAAAAAAATAGGAGAATCCTTTAGCGCCTGTTCGGCGGCTAGAGAGAAAAAAAAATGGTTTTTTTTGTTGTTTTTTAGGTAAATGAATGGTTAAAAAGTGGAGAGAGAAAATATGTAAGGTTAGAGATTTGAGGAATTGTGTAGTTTAAAAATTGATTTAAAAACCAAAAAAAAAAAAACAAAAGAAACTTTTTACCGAACAGAGGCTTAATTTTTCTTCCAACATGGTTGAATAATTATATCAAATCAAGCAAATGACCATTACAGTTTTGTTCCACATGCAGCCAGAGTAAGAACTTGATTAACTCTATTGTTATAAGCACTTGCGGCAAAGATATAAAAGAATTTCAAACAAATTTAAGAGAAGTCAAAATGCCTCAGAACATGCCCGATATATGAGACAAAATACAGCCCAAATTGATAAGATAGGGACATTGCATGTATAGTTCCACGATTCTGGAAATAAATCTTTCCAAGGCGATCCACGACACATTGAAAGTGATGCAACTCAATAAGATAAAAGGATCTCTTTCCATTGACCCTTAAACTGCCAAAATTCTGTATCTCCGCCGTATGTGAAACCCCTTTCCAAAAAGCAAATAGGGTTCTCAATATTTTTTGGATGTTATTCGTAATCGAAAAACTCCTTTCCCACGCAGGGAAGACAACATATTCATTGCACAAACTTTTTGACAATCATATGTGTTGGGTTTTTTGATACCCAATAAATTCGGGCGATAATGTAAAACAGTTGTGGGAATAATATCGACACCCCGATAGATAGTTTCGCTCGATAACGACTCGGGGCTACTCGAAGTTGTTAAAATTTTTTATTACAGATAATAATTTATCTGTAATCTAAATAATCATCATGTTGGAATTATCAAGAATTAATAACTGAAGTGGAAGCGTACCTTAATCAAACATGATTCACGATAAACGATTCGGTTGGTTGGATCTTCCAAATCAAAACGTAGTCCTTATTTTCTCTCTGATGATGGGATGTCGACAAGATGAACAATACGTATGATTCAGGGACCATAACCGACTTTATATACTGAATTGTCAGTTATCCTAATTCGGCCCATCATGAATTAGGTAATGGCCTGATATCTACACATAAAAGCCCATACATTAATTAGAGGCATTAAAGCCCGATATATCAAATCCTTATTAGATCACTTTAAATGGGTTTAACCAAATTTGATAGCCTTTTATTCAATACACAATAATTCACATATAAGCCCACACGATTGATTAAAATCCTTACAATCTCCCACTTGGGCTATATGTGTAACCTTACAATTGTGTATCAATCATAACCTTATGAGTACTCAGAATTTTGCTATCATTACTGAATGCATCCCCAAACAATCCGGTCCATCAATTATATCAACTAGGATCAAAGCGGTTTTCGCTACATTAATCGTAACTAAACCTATCAATGGTCACGTATATCGACATAACTGAATGACATGGATCAAGTATGGATGTGTAGCATGGAAATTACATGTAATGTGATCTTCAACATGCATATTTCCAACTGGTCCAACTTTAGTGAGATCATCCTCAAACGAGTTCAGAGATAATAAATCTAAAACCTTACAGCTGTAAATAACTTTAACTTTAAATTGTATCCAAAAGGACAGTAAATGTGTCTAATGCACCCAAAATACAAACTCCCACTGAAACCGAATATCCTTAAGAAATACAACACCCATATGAGTAATGTACTCATGAAAGACCTTGGGTTGTAATACTTTAGTAAGCGGATCCGCAATTATGGAGTTTGTCACAATGTGCTCTTATTGACACATGTCCACTCTGAACTGTATCCTTCACAACCAGGAACTTATGTCAATGTATTTTGACTTAGTTGAGCTCCTGTTGTTACTGGAATATAAGTCTGCTGAGTTATTGTCACAATATAACTTTAGTGGTCTTTCTATACCATACAGAATACGCAGCCTTGTGACAAAATTTCGCAGCTATATTCCATAATTAGATGCCCCCAAAATTGCTACAACTGTCCTGCCAAGTGAAAGAAGCTAAAGTGTCTGTTAAGCACTCCATCCGGAAATAGCTCCTTCAACCAGGAGATAAATGTAGCCTTAGGTGGATCTTTTACTTTCTTGGCATCTAGTAAAAATCGGAATCATAATACCATATGATCTCCAACTGATCCAATTTTCTGTATGTGAGCATGTAATCTTTTGTTCTCTTTAAATACCTTATAACCCATGTTTGGCTGCTTTCCAAATGATCCATCCCAGGGTTACTTAAATATCTCCTTAGTATCCCAATAATGTATGCAATATCCGAACGCATACAAATTTGAGTATATATCAGATTTCCTATAGCTTAACTATATGGGAGCCTCTGCATTTCTTTAACTTAAAGATAACTTTTCGGGCATTAGTCGAGACTAAATTTGTCTCCCTTAGCGATAGGGCTGTCCCCTGATTTACCGTCTTGCATGCCAAACCTCTTAAGTACTTTATCGATATAGCTCTTTTGTGACAATTCAAGAATACCCCGAGAACAATCTCGGTGTATCTGAATTCCTAATACAAAAGAGACGTCACAAAGATTTTTAATCTCAAAATTCCTTGACAAAAAATCTCATAATTTTATGGGACATACCTATATCATTAGTGGCAAGCAATAATCAACATATAAAACCAGGACAATATACTTACTCCCACTGAACTTGTAATACAAACAACCATCAACAACATTAATCTCAAGACCAAATGAGATAATTACTTGATGAAATTTGTATTACCCTTAACGGGAAGCTGGCTTGAGTACATAAATGGATTTCTTTAATTTGCAAACCGTCTCATCAATGTCCCCATTGAGAAACGTCATCTTAATATCCATTTGATGTAACTCGAAGTCAAAATGTGCAACAACCTAACTTTCCTGAAAGAGTCTTTCGTAGAAACCAAAGGGAAAGTCTCTTTATAATCAATGACATCATTCTTTGTAAAGCATTTAGATACAAGACGAACTTTATATCTTTCCACATTACCTTTCGAATCCCTCTTGGTTTAAAAATCCATTTAAGATCAATGGGCTTCGTACCTTATGGTAATGGGACAAGATCCCAAACTTTATTGTCTTGCATATGCTTATACTCCTTATTTATGACATCAATCCACTTTTGAGAGTTAGAACCCTGCATGGCCAGATGGAATTGATTGGACCATCTTCCATCATTCCATTATTTCCTTATATTCTTGGAAAAATACTATTTAAATTATCCAGAATAGCATTTTTTCCCTTTCTCTCGTGGATCTCCTTAATGGCTTTAGTTATTGAGGTTGTTAAGTTTGTGCTTTTGAAATTTACCTTATTTTGGATGGGAGGTTCTTCAATATTGTCTAATTGAGGCTCCGGATACATTGTCAAAAGCAACAATAGGAATCGAAACCGATCCTTCCTCAACTTCTTCCTTAAAGACAATATCTCTAACCTTATTTCTCCCCCAAACTCAACATCCTCAAAAAATGTTGCATTTCCCATTTCAAAAGTTGACTTAAGTGTGGGATCTTAAAATTAATAGCCCCTTAAACGCTCAAAACAATTAATAAAGTAGCTGCTTACTGTTTTGGAGTCCAATTTCTTTATGTGGTTTCTTTTATTTTGGACCCTTAATAACTTTATTTTCTTTATTTGTTTTCTTGCCCTTATCTTTAGAGGTGTTTTCCAAGTGAACACTTTCAGTTTTGTCATGCTTCAACTTTTCTTCCTCTTGCACACAAAATAGAATGAGCTCATTTAGAGTTTATTTCTCCCTTTGATAGTTACAACTGACCTTAAATTGACTGAATTGTGCAAGAAGCTTACACACTATGAAATGAGCTCATTGAGAGTCCATTTCTACTTTGACAGTTACAACTAACTTTAAATTAACTATATTGTACAGGAAGCGATATCAATACCAAATGCACAAGCAAGTCATTAGACTAGTCGAGTTTTACTGCCTTAAGTTTTGAAGCAGTTTGAGACATCTGTATGATGTACTCCCTTAATTTCTTATTGTCTTTATACTTTATTGAAATCAAGCTTTGCATAAGCGTGCTTGTTTCAGCCTTATCGTTTTTCGCAAAACGTTTCTTAATTTCGGCAAAGAATTCATTGGCATCATTTACCTCCTTAGATACTCTGCCACTAAAGGCTTCCGAAATGCCGCACTTAATGATCGTGAGACTCACGTAATTTAAGCAATCCCACTTCTCAAAGTTCCTCATTTGATTAGATGAACTTTCATCCGTAAGAGGAGCAGGTTGCTCAATCCTTAGTACACGGTCTAGATCCATGCAGCCAACGAAAAGTTAATATTCTTATTTTGATCCTTGAAGTTTATTCCATAAATACAGGGATTAAATTTGAGCTTGTAGATATACTACTAACAGAATTTGAAATCGAATAGAGAACACTTAAACAAAATAGCTCACATAAATATCTTATTAAGCAAATCATACTTTCAAATAATGGTAGGGCCCATCACAAGATACCTAGCACAACATCAATATTTAGTCTTTGGACAGAAATATTGACTTGTAAGTGGTACTCTTGGTGTAGTAATCAAACACTGATAGTAAGACATGTCAACCAATAAACCTTTATTTGGACCTATTTATTGATCACACGTTAAACCAAATAACCGTCACCTGTTTATCACCACAAGTTCATGTGAAATTCGGGCCAAATATTGACCTTCCTTTGGGCCAATCAATATCCGCATGAAATAACACACAAACACCTAATTTTCCCTTAGTGTAGTGATCAAACACTGGCAATAAGACATGTTAACCAATAAACCTTTCTTTGGACCGATTCATTGGTCACACGTAAAACCAAATAATTGCCACCTGTTTATCACCACAGGTGCATGTGAAATTCGAGCCAAATATTGACCTTCCTTTGGGCCGATCAATATCCGCAATGAATAACACACACAAATATCTTCTAATATTCAAAGTTAATTAATATCCACAAGAGAGGTTGCTTTGGCAACATGTTGCTTCAACTAACTTGCTTTCGAATATTATATCTCTCAAAAGATTCCGATGTACCAAGATTTGACTTTAGGATTTGAATTTTAGAATTCAAAATTTTAGAATAAAGCAATCCTTAAGTTGAAAGAGTCAATTGCAATATTCTTAAACCTTATGTGGCCAATTATGTAAAATTTTAAGCTTGAAGGGCTTAAATTACAATTTTTCAAAACTTTATTGGCCAATTTAGAGAAATTCTAAACTTTGGGTCCCAATTTGAAAGAAGATCAAACTTTAGAGATCCAAAATAGTGAATTTGGAAACTTTAAGACTGAAAATGAAAATTTTATGAAAATTCTCAAACTATATGGACCAAATCAGAGAATTTTAGGACTTTAGGTGCTATATTAGAAAATTTTCAAACCTTAGGGGACTGAAAATGAAAATTTTCAAACTTTAAGGGACCAAATTAGAGAGTTCCCAAGCTTTAAGGACAAATTTAGAAGATTTCCAAACTTTAGGGATTGGATTACAAAATTTTCAAACTTTAGGGAGCGATTTTGAAAATTTTGAAACATTAGGGACTGAATCCAAAAAATTTCAAACTGTAGGAGCCAAAGTAGAAAATCTCAAAACTCTAGGGATCGAATTATAAAATTCAGAACTTTAAAAATCCCAACTTAAATAATTTGTAACTTTAGTGGCTGAAATTATAAATTCCATAACTTCAGGATTTAAACTTTATTCTTTAATAAGACTAGAGGACTTGACTATGCAATATACCCAAAAATTCGAAATTGCACATGAATCCTCAGAATTTTCAAATTTCCAACATAAGTCCTTGCCCTAAAAATCGCAACAGCAGCTAGGTTTACAACCCTAGCCCGCTGCCACTCTTAAACCCAAAAAACGCGGCGCCAGCACCACCGCCTGCAGCGCCATCTCCGGCGCTGCATTCCAGAACACAGCGTCGCTGTGTGCGACGCTGCAGCCCATCGCGCGCGACGTCGTGCGCAGCCAAATCTGCCGGTCAGTGTTGCCTTCTCCGGTGCTTCTCTCCTGCAGCAGCGTCGTGCACGGCCAATCCCGGTGCTGCAACCCAGATGCACAGCGTCGCTGCGCGTGATGCTGTAACCGTCAAACGCAGCCATGACCCGAAGCTTCACGCCCAGGCCGACGACGGCAGCCATTTAGAATCCGACCAAAATTCAACTCGAAAACCAGATTCAAAACCCAATTCAACAATCCAAAATCAAATATGTATATATCCAAATTCATAAATACATACACCCAATTGATTTTATCCAGACAAAATCGAACTCAAGACCATATTGTTGAATCTGAATTTTCAACAGCTGAGCAGAATCCAATTAATATAGCAAAATCCATATTTTAACCCAACATCCAATTCCTAAAATTCACAGTTCAGAATTCGACAGCAAACTTTCAAGGTAGTAAGAATGTTGGAAGTAAACATATCAATTTGCTTTCGTAATTGCAGGAAGTAATAATCATGTCGATGCATAATCCAGAATTAATAATCTGATAATCAGATGATTGTTCTGATAATTAAACATGATGATTGACTCTGATACCACTTGTTAAAATTTTTTATTACAGATAATAATTTATCTATAATCTAAATAATCATCATGTTGGAATTATCAAGAATTAATAACTGAAGCGGAAGCGTGCCTTAATCAAACATGATTCACGATAAACGATTCGGTTGGTTGGATCTTCCAAATCAATACGTAGTCCTTATTTTCTCTCTGATGATGGGATGTCAGACAAGATGAACAGTACGTATGATTCAGGGACCATCACCGACTTTATATACTGAATTGCCAGTTAACCTAATTCGGCCCATCATGAATTAGGTAATGATCTGGTATCTACACATAAAAGCCCATACATTAATTAGATGCATTAAAGCCCGATATATCAAATCCTTATTAGATCACTTTAAATGGGCTTAACCAAATTTGATAGCATTTTATTCAATACACAATAATTCACATATAAGCCCACACGATTGATTAAAATCCTTACAGAAGTGACTTAATTGGTAGTTACTCGTGGTCCACTTGGAAGGCCCAATTATGGTGGTTATGGACATGGACTTTGAACTTGGGCTTGGGTTTTTGGAGGATTGGCCTAACTTGTGACCTAGCCCAACATGTTATATATATTCATCTCTTGCCATTGTCTTGGGTTAAGAAGTGGAGAGGTTGTGGCATTTGAAATGGGGGAGAGGGAAAAAGAGAGAGCAACCGTTCTTGAAGTTCTAGTTTGATAGTTCTCCATTGTTGCTCTTATTTTTGTTCTTCCCATATTTGAGCAACCAAGAGTAGTGGTTGTTGAGTCGAGGTGTCGATTTTGGAGAGCTTACTGAGCCCGGAAGCGTATCGAAAACCCAACAACAATTTCAGCATGGTATCAGAGCTACAGGAGTGATTTTTGGCAAAAAATCTGGTCAAAAGGAGCCAAAACAGAGCAAAAACCGGGCATAATCAAGGAACAAAAATCTGGACAGATTTTTGTCAAAATTGCCAAAACTTCAAACCTGATTTTCGGCCAAACCAGAAGTCGGTTGGAAGATCCGAGACTATCGGTAGACTCATCGTGTCGAGGAGAACGTTCGACCAAAATTTGAGCAGATTCCGGCAGCTGGAACAGTAGAACAATCGGCAGAAAGTTTGGGGCCGAAACTGTCCGAAAACTGAAATCTGACCGGACTGAGAAATCAAGATTTCGGCCGATCTAGATCTCCGATCGGCCACCTCCATTAGAACGGACTTATCGAGGAGAAGACTAGCCTGAAATTTGGAGGCGATCCGATGGCTGAAACAGAAGATATCGATCGGAGAAGAAGAGGCTGGCAGACTGAAAAATGTTAATTCCGGCCAAATGGTTGATCTTTTGGACAAACGGAGACCACAGGCATGTTCAGGATGTCGAGACGCACATTCTGGTGATGGGTTGATTTTTCGACCACCGGCGCGTGGCGGCCGGCGGCGGCGCATGAGCGGATTCCGACGACGATGTCTGAGGATAGTTTGTTAGTGATGGCAACGGTTCTGGTCGAGTCGATCATTCCGCGTTCCGCCCCACGAACCCATTACCTGCCCCATACCCGCCCCGCGAACCCGCTAGATACGAGGCGGGACGGGTCGGGTTCGGGTTTTCCCCAGGGCGGGTCGAGTTCCTCTGCCGACCCGTTTGCGACCCGAATTTTTTTTTTCTCTTCTCTTCTCTTTCCCCTCTATCGTAATGTATTTTAATGATAATTTTTTGATTGGTTTTAATTCTTGGATCCATTTTCAATTTAGTTAATAAGAATGAAATGCCAAAAAAAAAAAAATGAATGTAGCGATTGAGTTGCTCAACAACTACCTTAGTTGGTAAGTCTTCCATTTTTTATCATATTGATTTTAGACAAAAATCAATTTGATAAAAAAATAAATAAATAAATCATGATTTATAAATTAAATGACGAGTTCCAAGTGATAAATGGCTTCATGTTCATTCTTCTAGTTTAATGATTAACTTATATAGTGTCTTGAATTAAATAACAAGTTCCATTTTTTTTTTAATTTTATATTATAGCGGATTGGTTCAATAACGGGGCGGGTTGGACCCGACCCGAACCGCGGCGGGTTTTCAATTTCCATCCCAAACCCGACCCGCGGGTCGGCGGGGCGGGTTTGGGTCGGGTACCCGTCGGGTTGGATTTTTTTGTCATCCCTACAGTTTGTTACTCTCGTCGAGGTGGAGCTATTTGCGCTGACAGATTTTAGTTTGGAGTTTTGTACTGAAAGTTGGACAATTTTGCCCCTGTGGTCGTTTGGTCGACGAATGATTCGTGTGTTGCAACATTCGGTGGATGCTTTAGGGTGTATGGTGATGTCCCTAAAGTGATGAAGTTCGCATGTCTCCTAATTTACGGACCCAGAAAAGTCCGTTCTGGTAAATTGGTTGAAATCGTTATTTATCGCACTAGCAGATCATCGTGTGAGGTGATCGTTCGGATTAGAGGTTGCCATTGCTTGGTAATCATTGCCTGTTGCTAGACCTAGGAATTATTTGCTTAATTCGTGCCATATATTCTGTGTGAATTTTGATATATTATTTTTTGTATGGATTTAATATATGTGCTTTAAATGTTCTGTTGCCATTTAGATATGCCTGTGACCTTAGGAAGTATGATTGGCTGAATTCTTTATGATGTGTGCCTATACTTTACTTGTGGTCATTGCATTTTTTGTGTGTCGTGTTTGTGCATTTTTTGGGTAAGATGACAACACTTGGGCTTTCTTGATGGCATGGTGATCTAGTTTGGTGGAGCATGTGATGGCAAGGTTTTGGGTCTAGTTAGTGCGATAGGTAAGGTGGTGTAAGAGTGGAAGGTGTTAGGAGATAGGTGAGGCGAACAGTGCCACTGGATCTAGAAAAGATTCGAGCGAGGCTTATTGGGGATAAGTGCTCGATGTAGCTGCATGGACATCTGTGTGATCCTTTCTGCATGTGTGTGGTTACTTAATTCGATGCATTGTTTTGTGTAGCATGTCAATTTGTTTGATATGTGTTACTTTGCATGAATTTGTGTGTAATCAGTTTTTACTGTGTGTAATGTTTTGGCATGCATAATGGATTTGTGATGCCTTAGTAGTGAGTGTGAGTGTAAGAATGTCTTTTGGTAATGTGTGGAGTAGATGCCTAATAGTGCATTAATGAGATGTACGGAGGGTGAGTGTGACATTTGAATGTCCTGTAAATCTTCTATCTGAGAATCATGGCCGGGTGGAGTGTTAGAGACACTTAGATCACTTCTATTAGGTGGAGACCCATTATCCCCTTAGGTTGAGAGAAGTGTAGTTTTGATAGAGGAGCATCCCATAGTCTTAGGATCTATTCTTGTTTACCAGTTAGGCATGTGTGGTGATCAATCTAGTGAGCATAGGTGACGGCGATGTGTGTGATATGTGTTCTCGAGAAGGGGGATACACGGAATGGGATAGGATAATTGTGTGAGGTCTTTTCATGAGGTCATTTATGCATTGTGGTGTATATGTGTTGGCCGATGTGTTTGATTAACTTTGTGTTAGTCTTATGTTCTTTGTGAGCATGTTTGAAAAGATTTATGTATTATCTTATGGTTATATCTGTCATCGCATGTTGTATATTCTTGATTGATTATTGTGATTATCTATCTTCTGCTTGGATATTTTTGACCTTAGTCCTAGTGAGTAAATGGAGCAGGTATGGTGTGTGTTTCGAGTGTGAGACAGGAGGTAAGGTCTGTGATTCCAATTTTGTTTGGATTACCTTGATTGGGCAAGTATAAACATTGTGTTGTTTTTCTTGAAGGTTGATTGGGTATCAGGGTGGAGATTTATTGGGTTTTTTGATACCCAATAAATCCGGGCGATGATGTAAAACAGTTGTGGGAATAATATCGACACCTCGATAGATAGTTCGGCTCGATAACGACTCGGAGCCACTCGAAGTGACTTAATTGATAGTTACTCGTGGTCCACTTGGAAGGCCCAATTGTGATGGTTATGGACATGGACTTTGAACTTGGGCTTGGGTTTTTGGAGGATTGGCCTAACTTGTGACCTAGCCCAACATGTTATATATATTCATCTCTTGCCATTGTCTTGGGTTAAGAAGTGGAGAGGTTGTGGCATTTGATATGGGGGAGAAGGAAAAAGAGAGAGCAACCGTTCTAGTTTAGTAGTTCTCCATTGTTGCTCTTATTCTTGTTCTTCCCATATTTGAGCAACCAAGAGTAGTGGTTGTTGAGTCAAGGTGTCAATTTTGGAGAGCTTACTGAGCCCGGAGGTGTATCGAAGACCCAACAACAATTTCAACAATATCCGCACCATGTTAATGTCAAAACCACAAATATAAATTTTTATTATTCAATTGCTTAGTCAAAAAGAATTACGAGCTTCAATTATATCTATAGAAAATCTAACAAAGTTGGAATCTAACAAACTAATTCTAGATGATTCTAGAATATTCTAATCCAACTAACTAATATTTCAACAGTTTCATCTCTTCATCACCTTCAACGTACATTTCTGTAAATGATATAGAGTATCAAAATGTAAGACATAAATAGCTGTTAGCATTTGAGAAGGAACAATGAGGGTATGTTGGTAGACACTATAGGACAAGACATAGCACGACATTAGTATTTTATGGAAGTTTGATGAAAGATTGTAACTTCGTCAAGCCCATTACTCTAGCTACTGGGTCCCGCTCTTTGTCCAAATTCAGCCTCATCTATAACATCACATGATAAATCAATTGAGAACACTAAAGAAAATATAAAATTCACTCATAAGTTTTTAGCTAGAAGGAATTATCTTATCTTCCTGAAGTGCAAATCCAACCAGTTCTCCTTCTAAGCTTTTAACTAAGGTTACAATGACCCTCTTTTGCTTTACTACCACTTTACATTTCTCAGGTACAATCTCCTTATTTAATTTTGGTATGGCATATCTATAATTCTTTCATTGGATGTCATGAAATTTGGTACCAATAGGTTAATATCAGATTGTCAAACGATAATATAGCGTGTGCTTGTTTTTAATTCTTGCAGTGTGCAATGCATACAAGATGCTTTTCACAAAATTGATGACTTGTATAGTGGCACAACTTATTCATGTGGTTTTGTAAAAATGTGCTTTTTTATATGATGACTTGTGAGGTGGCATTAAATGATATTGTAAACAACCCGAGTTTTAAGTGCATCATAATTGATCTTGGTTTGCCTCTTATTGCTCAATGATTTCAACATGATCGTGCTTGAACGTATTTCAGTTATGCATGACAAGTTTAATTCAGTTTTATCCTTGATAGGCATAATCTCTTTATACTATTGTATATGAAAGGATCTTTGCTCATTTCTTGTATTGATTTTTTTCTCATGGAGCATTAATTGGATTTTTGGCTTGAAAAGTTTTACTGCTTTTTACTTTCACAGACATAACATTATGATCTCCTAATAACATTTGCAAATGATTATGATCTTCTAATGACCTTTCTCATTTGGTACATATTTTTTATATTAGTAACCATGTGATTATTTTGTACCGATGCATTAGTCAATGTACTTTTTTTTCATTAGAAGTTACATATTGTTCATAGAATTAATTTGTGTGGAGATCATGGGTGGTCACAAAGGAAATGTCTGACTCCGATTGCAGTTGTGCTGCCTGCACCAAAGTAAGTAGATGGAGATGAGTTCATTACCAGTTAGGTCTCGAAGTTGGCAAAGAGTTGCGATATTGTTCTCGAAAAGATGTTTGCCTCCGCCTAGAAAGACTATTAACCTGAACAAAACTTCACTGGAATTGTCCTACAAAGCTGCTGGTGCCATATAACCACAACAAGATAGCACTGTTGAGAATCAACAATCCTATGGGGTTTCTTTCTCTTTTTGGTCTATGTGAAGTGATTTACAAATACCATGTACAATGATAGATCTAAAAGTTTTAGAAAATGGTAGTCTCTCTTGTGGTAAAATGTTGCTGATTGATGGTGGATAGCAGTTTGATTTTGGAAGCATTATAGCGTTGAAGTTCACTTGACCGTACAGTGTGTCTCTATTTCAATTTAAAAGCTCGATGATACTTTTAATAGGATAATGCTTTTGTGTATTCTTTGATAATATACTAATATAAGTATTTGCAGATATTTATTTAGCTGTCTTTTACTCAATTAAGGCCTTATTATATCAAATATTTTCATTTATCTGATGTTGATTTGTAATAGGAGGAAAATGGCGTGGGTCTACCACAATCTTTGCATAGGGGCGTTACAAAATTGGTTGAAGTTGCCCTAACACCCAGAAATTTTTGTATGATGGATCCAACCTGGCACCCTTGGTTCTAATTTATTATAACAACTATCCCTTCATGAGTTCTAACTTATTCGAGTTTTGTACCTAATTTATCTAGATTCCATTTGCTTTTAAAAGAGGAGGCTATACATAGAAAATTTCACTATGGAAGTAAAATAATTGAGAAATTCGTGTGAAATTCTAGAGGTATTCATATCAATTGTTTCAACATGATACTATTGTGATGAGGCTTTGATATTCGATACAGTGATATTCTTAATTACTTTTATATTATTAATATTGCACTTGGGAATCTCAATTAACCTTTCATTGGATGAACTTTCTTACATATAACTAGTCACATAATATAGGAAGCGAGTGAAGAATTGAAAAATAGTCGCCTCTTTCTTAAACTCCTTGAAGATGTTCTAAGGACAAGAAAGCGTATGATGTTGAAACAAACCGTCGGGATGCTAGAGCTTTTACACTTGATACTTTCGTTGAAATTAGTTGGAATAAAGGGAATAAATGGTAAGATAACCTTCATGATTTAGTAGTTCAAGAGATCATCAGGTCCGAAGGAGCAAGTTCTGATCATATACTCGCTGTTATTTTTTATTGATTTTTTCCTATTGTTTTGTGTTGGTACATTGTACTTTGTCAATGGACTATACGTGTAAAACTAGTTTCTTATAATGTTTTTTGAAGTTGAACATTAATGGCATTAATATAGATTGTTTAATTTAATCCACAAGCAAATAAATTAAAAATAGTTTAAGTAGTATTCTGCAAAATTTCAAATAGAATGTGTTTTCCAACTTTTCATTTTCAGAAACAGTTTTCAGAAATGACAAACCAAACACATTTTTAGTAATCTTAAAAACAAAAATAAAAATGGGAAACATAAAACATTTTTGAAAATGAAAATATAAACAGAACGCCACCTAAGGTTTTTATCATTTTCAGTTTCAGGAATAGAAGAATCAGGTTCAGAGATAACAATAGGTGACCGTGGGGGTTTCTTCACGTGAAAATGAGTAACAGATTGATGAATTTAATCTTGAAAGTCACCAACACAGCTCAATTGAAAGAAAATCTTTATCATTAAGTGGATTTTCTAAAACTTCAATTTTACAAGTAAAAACATTTTCATTACAAACAACAGACCTATTGATTATGACCAGGAAACCCTTTTGTTCTTTAATCCACAACCTATAACCCTAAGAAATGAGTTATTATATCCTTAAAAAGTTGTAAATTAAGGAGTTGATAAATATGTGATGTTTAAACTAACAAAAAGGACCTACATCGCAAGAAAATAGAAAAGTAGGGACGTTATTCGTCAAAGATATGAATGTTGAGATGTTTTGCACAAATAGTGTCATGGGTAGGGACGTTTTGCCCCAATTACCCTAAATTAATATGTTCAATAGGAGTTGACGAATTTGAGATGTTTAAACTAATAGAAAGAACCTTCATCGCAAGTAAATCGGAGCATATTGATGTTATGCGCTAAAATTCTAAACGTTGGAATGTTTTGCATAAAAAATATAATGCGTAGGGACGTCTTGCGTCAATTATCCTTCTATATTTATTAGTTTTAATACCCAAATTCAGTTTTATGTAAGATTGGATTGGACCAACTGATTCCAATCAAATGTTTCATTCTCATCTAGTTGGAAGGATCATGAAAGCATGAGAGTGTCCGCAACTAATTTTATACAGGATAATTCTATTTGTACATTACTCATGCCCCCATGTGTAACACCATGCTCAAATAGGGTGTGGTTTCCAATCATAATTGTGTGTTGGACCCCACACCCCATATGAGTGTGGTGTCAAATATGGGGGCATGGGTGGGGTGCATGTAGTATTATCCTTTTATATATATGCTTGTCCAAAATATGCTCATTGTCAGACAGTCTTTTATAAAAAAAAAAAAAAAAAAAGGATGTTTTGCGAAATCTTTTAACAAACGAAAATGACCTACATATATATTATGATATCCATTGATCAAATAGCCGTGAAATTTAAGCTAAAAATTATTTGATTACACTACAAGAAAATGGCGCTATTAACATGAAGATTAGCGACGACTCTCAAAGTCGTCTCTATTGAAAAATCATTTGCAACGACACCAACAGTCGTCGCAATAAGGGGCCCTATTGCGATGACTTAAGGAGTCGTTCCTAATTTTATTTTATTTTGGGTATCATTTTGATTATTTATATTTATAGAATATGAAATTTAATTGTTGGAACAAATATTTATATTATTATTATTATTATTATTATTATTATTATTATTATTATTATTATTATTATTATTATTATTATATAATTTGTTAAGTTAACTAATATATATTTGTTAAAACAAAAATAAACACAAGAATTCACTTGCCTTAGTGGTTGGATTGCCATCCAACTATTAGGTCACGAAGTTCGGATCCAACCCTTGCACAATTATCATATATGAATTAAAGAAAAAACGCGGGTTGATCGGTCAGTTGGAATTTGGGTTGGGTTGAAAGTGGGTTGGGTTAGGTCAAAATAAATTTAATTAATTAATAATTAAAATATTTTACCATTAGAGATGACAATATCGTTGCTGATAGTTATCTCAATTGCCCCAAAAGAAATACCAATGACAGAGTCGTCGCTGTTGATCTTCAGCCTCAGGCCTAAAGTGACGACGAGTTGCGACGACATTGTCTTCGCTAATGATCAATAGAGACGAATTTTGAAACTACAACGACGACTTTTGGCGTTGCTATAGACTCAGTTTCTCGTAGTGTTATCACATAAGCTTCTTGTGTAAATTAGTTTGATGTGTTAAATTATTAACCAAATTTTTTAATATATTCTAAATTGAAACTTATATCCACTATAGTCAACAATTATCGACCATAATTCAAGACTCTGATGATCTAAATTACAAATTAATAGATGACTTAGACAAGCAATAAGTATTTTATTTTTAACAATGAATTTGAACATTTAAAATTAATATTTCTACTAGGACAATAGGTAAGTGTATATTGTCCAATTCGACTTTAACAGTTTTCAAGGACTAAATTGTTCTAATAAGGACACAACATATTGGTCTCTTTTTTACGTATAATTTGTGGTGTCCAATTATGGAATATTTTAATGAATATTCCATTTTATAATAGTTTGTCAAGTTTTAGTGAGATGGTTCAATAGCAACACGACGTAAAACATACTCAGGTCCTACGGTCAGGAACGAGTATAATTGCATTGATTTGATTTTGATGAGAATCAAACTAAACCAACTTGTAATGTTGCACTCTTTTAAGACCAAAAAATACATTTTATCATAATTTCTACTCATTCGAATTACGATTCTACTAATTATGAACACAAGACAGCGTCGCTGGTTGAGAGGGATTCAGTTTTGCTACAACACTCCAACTAATTGTCACCACCTTTTTACTTTTGAGTTCTATAGTATGCAAAGATATGCCAAAGGGCATAGCAGATAAAATTGGGTAATAACGAACGGGGCAGGGATGTCTTTCCCCATCCCCGCCCAATTAATGATTTATTATCCCGATTCTCATCACCGCCCCGTCCCCATTTAATCGAGGGTGGGGCTGGGAGGGGATGAGAAAATCTCCATTTACATTCCCATTTATTTATTTTTATTTATTTAAGTCTTAAAATAATTTTATGCAAACAATATAAGGAAACATGCAGGAACAATCTTAACATTTTCTAAATCTAATAATCTTTACACATTATTTGGACATTAATCGAATATATATTCATCTTTGTTTGTGTCTTTATTTAATATTTGATTAGATGGGAAAATAAAACTTGATAAGCTTAATAACTAATAATCAGTAACTTATTTCAAAATAAGTATTTAAAATTTATGATTTGATAAGTAATAAATTTTTGATACAAGAATTTTTGACATCATAGGACTTTTGTACATATAATATAATACTTTTTTTTTTTTGGCTTTTTAAATTTTAATGCAACTTGTTAATTGGGGATCGGGACGGGGGGATGGGATGAAGATAAGATGGTTATCCTCATCCCTGCCCCGTCCCCGATTTGGGGATATTTTTTCATCAACATCCCAGTCTCATCCCAGTCTTTATAGGGGATTCTCCGCCCCGTTCGAGGCGGGTCCATGTCGAGTTCGGGTATTCTCAATTTCGTTGTCATCCCTATTTGTTTCTCAATTCTAAGATTCAGAGCCATAAAATCAATTTGAATCGATGAGTGCAGTTCTTAAGAGTCGTAAAAAAATTATAACATTCTTTTCTTTTCTTTTCTTTTTTCTTTTTTTTTTCTTTTTTTTAATGAAAAGGCAATTTAGTCCACAATAAAGTTAATATTTTAAGGAAATATTTAAATATAATTAATTATAAAGTTTAAAGTTGCCTTCAGGAAAATAGTAAAAGCGCAATCTTTGTTTTCTTGGAAGAACAGGAAGCTTCAAAAGTGTGTGACCACAACTTGTACCCCAAAAACAAAAAACAAAAAATTATATGGCATTGTGTTTTACCCAACAAATAATAACGTTAGATGGTCACTAAAATATAAAGCATGTTGTGCTGATCTGGAAAACAGCCTCGCCGTGGAAAAATAAGTTGTTTCGTTTTAAAAGCATTAAAAATCCACTTGGTCTCTATACTCTGTATCGTGTTTTGATTCGATGATCACTACAACCAATTAATGCATTTGAATATGTGAATAAGAAAATTGATATAAACGTGATTTATATTCTGTTTCATGAGATACATTAAGATTGTATTAAAAAAAAGGGTTAATTGGTGGTTTAACTTTATATATATATATATATATATATAACATCAATTTTATTTCTACAAATTCAATTTTAGTTGTACGAGTTTATTTTATTTCTAATGGATATTTAATAAAATTGAGTTTTTACGATTATACGATGTTATAGGGGGGAAAAAAGATCTTAAGGCGCATTTAATTGCGAAGGTGGAAAATTGGTGGAAAGAAAATATTTTCGTAGAAAATATCAATTGAAAGTGTTTAATTTGTTTAATTTTTTAGGTGAAAAAAGTGAAAAAAAAAATTAGGTGGCGTTCTGTTTGTATTTTATTTTGTATTTTCATTTTCGAAAATGTTTTGTATTTTGTGTTTTCATTTTTGTTTTCAAATTTGTTGAAAACGCGTTTGGTTTGTCATTTCTGAAAACTGTTTTTGAAAATGAAAAGCTGGAAAACACGTTCTGTTTGAAATTTTGCAGAACACTATTTAAACTATTTTTAATTAATTTGCTTGCAGAATACTACTAACTCCAACTCAAATTTTCTTTCACAATACACTAAAAATATGGTTACATGCAACACACTAATGTGAGCATTAAGAGTCTATATTAACACAGCTTGGTCAGGTTCGGGACTTGAGAAAGCTCTACTTCTATTAAAATCCAGAAAATGCAAGTTCTTTCAAAACCACCAGAGTCCATTTATCATTGCATTTTTTGAAATATGACAACAAGAATTCTCATTTAATTTTTTTTTGTAACGTTGATATTGAATTCAATAAAACTTTATTTAAACTAAGTTCCAAGTTAGGATAATTCTAAAAAAAAAAAAAATTATTTATTTGGGCTTAGTTCCAAGTTAGGATAATTATAAAAAAAATAATAAAAAAATAAAAAAAATAAAAACTTTATATTAAATTTAGTTCTAAGTTAAGATAATTCTATAAAAAAAAAAAAAAAAAATTTCCCAAAACGCGTTTTTCGCGTTTTGGACATTTTTGTCGAAAAACACACAAAACGCCCAAAACGATGTTTCGGGCGTTTTCCGTTTTGTGTACAAATTTTTATTTTTTTTTTCCAAAATGCGTTTTCGAAAATGGTAAAGAGAACGCGTTTTTAACGTTTTCGAAAATAAAAACAGAAAACGACCTCAAAACAGTAAAGAGAACAGGGGCTTAAATTTTGTTGTTTGATTGACATTATTTTTCATGGTAAATAAAGTAAAATTTAGCTATTTTAATAAAAAAAAAATTTTACTTTTTTAATACATTTGTACTTGATAATAATAATATTAATTTTTAGATAAAAAATAAGTCAATTAACAACAAAAAAATTAATCAAACGTGACGAAAATGATTTGCCATGTAACATGGCAAATCAAAAACTACCAAAAGCCAAATCAAATATTTTCCTCCAATACCATGCAAATCAGGGGCGTGAACAAAGATAAGGAAAATATTTGCTAGTGCAAATTTGTTGTATCAAACAGTTGATTTTGAGAAAAGGTAGAAAAAGTTTGCATTTTCCATGACAAATAATGGACTATCAAACACACCCTTAATAACAATTTAAATTTTATTTTCAATCAATTTAGAATAAATTAATTGAATTTTCGTCTCTTTGCTAATTTAACTATTGTATTTTTATTGTGCAATAAAATGAAATTTTATTCACAAAAAAATATTATATCAGAAAGGGAAATTACTCATAATATGTATCATATGTTCATTATGCTACATTACTAGATGGTATATAATACAAAATAATAAACAAAGTTTTAATTTATTTTTTTTCTTATAAATTTTTTGGTGTTTGGGTAGGTTGATACGTGCTATGAATGCTCAGAAGTTTTGCACATATAAAGTGTTTCTTTCCAAGTCATAAAGTAACAGCTTTTCTGCAATTGGCTTTCACAATGGACGGTTTTCAAAACAACTTTCCACATGCTGCATACAATAGGGGCCATGCATGGGTCTCCACTCAACCAATCAAAAAGTTGAGGAATTGGAATTGGTAATATTAATGCTATCGTGTGGGCCATCATCCACAACGGGATTAACAGTCTGTTCGGCAGCAACTTGTAATTTGTAATTGAATGTTGACAAGAGACTGCCATAATATATACACATGATACTATTTTGTCCCTTTATCAATCACAACAACTTTTAAATTAACACACATAATTTTGTCATCTAATTTTTTATCATGCTCATTGTCAACTTACAAGTACAAGTTGCAATTTCTTTTTTTTTTTTCCTAGGTAAAGTGTGGTTAAAAATTGAAAAGAAAAATATGTGTAATTAAAAAATGATTTAGAAAATTGTATTGTTTATAAATTGATTTATAAACCAACTTTTCAACTGTTACCAAATAGACTGTAAAGCTATTTGTACACCATTGCACGCACACTCTCATGTGAGAAGATATATAGGGATGTCAACCTTCAAATGTACAAATAGAATGATTCTTATATAATTGTACTCAATAACGGACCATACATTTTGTAATACGGGACACAATTAAACTTGCAAAAAATATAGGCACTTGAAATTTTATTACAATTGTTCACTCTGCGTTTTTATACTTTGATCTTTCTATAATCAAATGATTTTCGATATTGTCAAATATATTCATCTCTATATATACAATTAAACTCTCTGATATGATCGCGTAGACGACTCATGACATAAGTTATTGTAAAAAATAATCTCTTAACTGTAGCAATAGTCCAAGGAGGAGCGGGGGGCAAAAAAAATTACTGGCTAACGCAAATAAAAATTTTAAAAATTCATTGATTTTTTTTTTTTTTTTTAACCTAAACATTTTGGATTTAGACCTGGCTACAGCACAGACCTAACCCCCTCCCCTCCGTCCCGACAATAGCAACATGTAGAAATGTTAATGTGAAAAGGCAAATTTCACAAGTTTTTACTCGGTCACGGGACCCACTATTCTCCACAGTGGGTCCACCACTAATTGCACTCATGTTTGCCAGATCAGTTGCGTTACATTTGTTTATATAAATCGTATATAAACAAATTTATAAATAACACATTATCTCAAATCATTTTTTAATAATATATATTTTTTAATCTATTTCTCAACCAAATATTTATTTCAAAAATATCACATTCTTGTTTAAAAATAAAAAAATTTTACCAAACAAATTAGTGTAGCATGAATAATACTGTATAAAAATCGCATATTTGGTTTCAACCTTTAAAAACGGTTGGGGTTTTTAATGTGTCAACCATTGCCAACCTTTTAAGAAATAGGCATGGTAGGTCCATGTTGACATAAGTTATATATTTTCTACCATATCTGGCTCAAGTGTACAACGAGCGTTATTCGATTCAAAAGATGTATCATTAGGCTCTAAGATAACTGTATTAGGAATATGTTCGACGACCTTCGACATTCCGACATTCAAGTAAATTATCATGGCCTATAGGGTAATGAACGATTTGGTTTATATGGTAAAACCCCTTAGTGGTAATTCGCTTCTTTTAGATAATTACTTCTGTCCTAACTTCTAGGAATTGATAAAGCAGTTTCCTTATAGGACTCATCTTTATAATATGATTATTATTATTCCATGAATTATGGTTTTCGTGTAATTTATATTATGGGTTTTGTCTCATTGATAAGAGCATTTTCAATGAAGAGCATTTTCAATGCACTCTGTGGATTGAGACGACGTGGCAATAAAATATGCGGAATACTAGAGAGCGTGGATAAATAGACGGAGAAGTCAAAAATTTACTCTCAAATGATTCTTTCTATATTTAAATAATATTGATTATGTGGCATTTTTATTTAAATTTAAAATTAATTACTATGCATAAATTGAGCCTTATCTGCCGAATTTCTCACCGTATAAAGAGTCCAAATAGAAATAACTTGTATCATAAAACCTGATTGGCCAACGTCTTTATTTATAATAATTAAATAATTAAAAAATAAAATTTAATTCAGAGTCAACATGTCTTACAGAGTGTCTAGATGTAGATGTTCCACCTCATAATGTTTATTTTTTGTTAGCGTCACGTAAGCCTAACACCCACATCCGCGTTGTGCATCGGAGAGAGATTTTTATCATATTTTGTCTATTTACTGACGTGTCATGTGTATTTCCTCCATTCATGAAATACATTGAAAATGCTCTAAGTAACACTAGTCTCTAGGCCTCAACTAAAGGACCTAGTTTATATGCATTTTTTTATTTTTATAAAAACTAGATTTGTAGTTGAAGTTGGAGATTGTAGGTTGTAGAAGTTGTTGAAGGATATTAGATATTCTAGTTTGAACATGATTAATTAATTAATAAAATGAATATTGTTTTAATATGTATTTTTATACTATCCTTTTTTGAGATACATAATAATATATATTATCTTAGGTGGTGTTCTGTTTGTATTTTATTTTGTATTTTCATTTTCGAAAATATTTTGTATTTCCTATTTTTATTTTTATTTTCAAATTTGCTGAAAATGGGTTTGATTTGTGATTTCTGAAAACTGTTTTTGAAAATGAAAAGTTGGAAAACACGTTATGTTTGAAATTTTGTAGAATATTATTTAAACTATTTTTAATTAATTTGCTTGCAGAATACTACTGGCTCAAATTCAAATTTCCTTTCAGAATATACTGAAAACATGGTTACATTAAATACACTAATGTAAGCATTAAGAGTCTATATTAATACAATTTGGTCATGTTTGGGATTTGAGGAAGCTCTAGTTCTATTAAAATCCAGAAAATGTAAGTTCATTCAAAACCACCAAAGTCCATTTATCAAGGCATTTTTTGAAATATAACAACAAGAATTCTCACTTAATTATTATTATTTTTTTTTGTAATGTTGATATTGAATTCAATAAAATTTTATTTAAACTTAGGGTGTGTTCTTTTGCAATTTAATTTGCCATCATTACAAAAATTTAAATTACACAATTTCTCATATCACTTTTTAACCATTCACATTTTCTCTCTCCAATTTTTAATCCTTTATCTTACCTAGAAAACACAAATAAATCAACTAATAATTTCAATTCCTTGATTTGACACAAAACATTCCAAATTAAATTCCAAAAGAACACACTTTTAGTTACAAGTTAGTATAATTCTCCCAAAAAAATCTTTATTTAGGCTTAATTCAAAGTTAGGATAATTCTATAAAATATATATATATTATTAAAAGAAAAAAAAATCCCAAAACGCGTTGCGTTTTGAACATTTTTTGTTGAAATACACATAAAACGCCCAAAACAAGGTTTCGGGCTTTTTCGTTTTGTGTACAAATTTTTTTTTTTTCAAAATGCGTTTTCGAAAATGGTAAAGAGAACGCGTTTTTAATATTTTCGAAAATAAAAACAAAAAACGACCTCAAAATAGTAAAGAGAATATGATCTTAGTTTTTTGAAAAAGAAAAACAAAGATAATGAATTCATGGAGAATGGGTCATGATTATTTTATAATGCAAAAGTTCTATTGTGAGCCGCCTCCAAATTTCTCCACAAGAAGGCCACAGCAATAAAAATATAAAGATGTGCAAAGTGGCCTTTTGGGAGCGTAAACGTTAAGTAAGCTCAATAAAATTTCTCTTTGCATTACTTTTCTTTCAATAGTGAGATCAAATATTTTTGTCAATAATTTACCCATTTATATGTAAGATGAATTGAGACTTTTTAATAAATAATAAATATACACGAGTCTCAAATGATTCGAGGACGAGAAGTAGTACTAATAAATTTAATTTAAAGTGGCAAAAGCTAACCAAAAATATGAAGAATTCTTGTGTGGACAACATATCATTCTCCTTCTTTTTGTTAACCCTTTTTTTTTTTTATCCCTAGAGGAGAAATTAAAGAGAGGAAATATTATAAAGAAATTGTGGAATTTAGAAAACGTTACAATATATAGAAACAAATTATCTAATGATGCCAGACATTGACATCTAATTTCGGTGACTAATACTTTTGAGGGTGTCATCTACCATGTCCCAACTGCCATTTGCCAACTTGACGTATTTCAATCTTAATAATAGTTTCAAATATTTAAACTGTCAATGTAGGTAAATTGTAAATTAGTTTTTTTTTTTTTTTTTGGGTGAAAATGATTCATCGGTCACACAATTTGCACACCCAAATCAAAGGTTAGAGTTTTAAAAATTCGAAATAAAAAAATGGTGACCCAATTGCTTTAAGTAGTAATTTTTGATAAACAACAAGCTTTTCTGCTCGAACCTCAACTATATAAAATTTTGAGATCAAATGAAATTTTCTATAAAAAAAGGGCTACAAAAAATTCTGTACTCATAAATATACGTGTGTATTGAAGAAGTTTATAAACGGAGTTGTTGGATCACTAACATTTATTATCGACCACATAACTTTATATAATGCTTAATTTGTAAAGTTTTTTTTTTTTTTATTTAAAAATTTTGATCAAACTTCATTTTTATTTATATATTTTATTAAATTCATAACTTTTATTCATTATTATTTCACCTTATGGACCATCAATTTTTATTAATTTTTAGCTTATTGGTGATTATGAGTCAAAAAGTCAAATAAGTTCTCCTTTTCTTTTCCCATCATCCACCATTTTCTCTGCTGAGGCGGCCCTTATATATAGCGCACCAGGGCCAAGTTTTCTCCTGCACATTCGGAGTTACGCAATTTTCTCTCTCCTCTGTCGCTCTCCAAATCCTACTCTGCATCTTCATACAATATATACGTATTATCTGGAAAATACAGAAAACAGTGTAAATTATACGAACTGATTATTTTAACGCAAAAGGATTGAAGAAAAAAGCTTTAGATCTTGGTGAAAATCGGCGAGAAATTCGGTGCAAGATATACGCATACATAGATACATATATGTATGTGTGTGTGTATCTGAACTTTTGTGTTGATTTTTGTGAGCAAAGGTTAAGGGGATGGAACAAAAGAGTTTATTGTTGTCGGCATTGGGGGTAGGTGTAGGGGTTGGTGTGGGGCTCGGGTTGGTTTCGGGCCAGACCGTTAGCAAATGGACCGGTGGTGGTTTGGGTTTGCCGGCGGAGGGTATCACCGCCGAGCAAATTAAACAGGAGCTTTCAAGATTGGTTGTTGATGGCAAAGATAGCGAGGTCAACTTTGATGACTTCCCTTATTTTCTTAGGTAAAATAAAATCCATTTTTTGCAAATATTTTTCTTTATTTTTTATTTTGATGATTTGTTCCGTCAATTTGTAACTTTTCTATTTTTTTATTTTTAAATAAAAATTTTCCATGATATACTGGTCGATGCTCATTTTTCAAAGAATCACAATTTATCTTTATATAAATATACATTTGTATTGTTGGATTATCTTTTATGCAAATCCCTGGAATTAAAAATCACTTTTATTTTATGGAATTTTTTTTTTAATTATCTCTGCTACTTATTATTATTATCATCTTTTTTTGATCCTACACCATCTTGATTTCTAGTTGATTCTCTTGTTGCATGCAGTTAAAATTTCAAAAATGTGTTTGTGACTGATGTTACTGTTTTAGTCTTGCAGAAATGACATTTGATACCTCTTTGTTTCCTAATTCGATGAAATTGCATCATGATAATGATAATGGTTCTGTTTTCCTCCCTTTTAATGGATTTGACAGTGAGCGTACACGGGAGTTATTAACCAGCGCGGCATATGTTCATCTAAAGCACTTAGATGTTTCTAAGCACACTCGAAATCTCTCTCCTGCGAGTCGGGCTATATTGCTCTCAGGGCCTGCTGGTATGGCATCAGATGACTGATATGGCATATCTATATGTTTTTGAAACTATACTTTGTGCACTATCATCTTGCAAATTGTAATTTTTATTTTGTACATTTTTCATAGAATTTTATCAGCAAACTCTTGCAAAGGCTCTGGCTCATCATTTTGAAGCGAAGTTGCTACTGTTGGACATAACTGACTTTTCGCTGAAGGTGATAACGTTGGACGGAAATCTTTGTTAATGCTGATTCTTGCCAAATTTTTATACTAATATATTTTCTTGTTTACTTACATGGGTCAATCATCTATAGATGCAAAGCAAGTATGGCAGTGCCAAAAAAGAAACTGTAAGTTATTTCATCTACTCAGAAGAATGATTTGTTTCACTTCATGAATACCATGGAGATATTTAGGCATAAATGTTGTAGCTATTTCAGGATTTAGATTATTGAAGGACTATAACATTATATTTCTTTCCATGACATTGAAATTGACCTACTTGATTAATTAAAGTGAAAAAGTACACTGATTCTTCTTGGTTTTCTGTTATAGTCTTTCCATAGATCTATCTCAGAGGCGACGTTCGAGAGAATGTCCAGTTTGATTGGTTCCTTCTCTATTCTTTCACAGAGAGACAATAATGCAGGTAAATGATTTAAATGGCATATTTAAATGATTCATATCTGCCTCTTTGTTCTTACTTAGGTTGTTTTCTTTTCACATTACAGTTGGAAGATCTTTAATATTTCTCCATAAAGTGTAGAGAACTAGTAAAAATAGTAGAAATAAGTCGTCTGAATAGCAATCTATCTTGTATCTTTTCAAGCAATTCACTTCGAGGTCTATATTATCCATACTTGTTAACCTAAGTGCAACTACCAAATTAGAAACTGTGTTTCTAGGATTTGATGGTAAACTAAAAGGTTTTTAGGAAGTGTTTTATTAACAGTTTAATTTATAAGTAGATAGAAGTAAGTGGTGAATAAGTGACCATGCATTCCACTTTGTGGATAAAAGTGATTTCACTGTTTATAAACATTACCCAAACGTAGGCTAATAATTGGGATATAATTAATTTTTCGACCAATGCAAAGTCATTCTAGTTGACTTGTTCAATATTCCATGTATTAACGGTTTTATATTGTTTAATATATTTTGATGACTGACCAAGTGTATGTATCATATATGGTTTTATTATGAAGGTACATTATCAAGCAAAAGCAGTGAATTGAATTGTAAAGCAAGGTATTCTAGCTGCTAATTATGGTGACAACATCGAAGTGTCAATTTAGGTCAAATATGTGTATAATCTTTATTTTTGTGCCTTATAGGAGTATGCAAGGAGTCAGCAGTTCTCTAAAGCATCGAAGAAGTGCCTCTGTCTCTTCAGATATAAGTAGTCATTGCTCGCAGTCCTCTTCTTCGAATGCAGGTTGTGTCAATATTTTATGCAATCTGGATTTGTTGTGCTCTGCTATTTGTGTATATGCATACTAAGCTAACAGAAGCTTAAATAATCAGCAAATATAAATTCAATGTTCTGGCTTTTTGCTTAATTTCCTGATATATATGCTTTTGTCAAAGCATTCCATCCAATTATCATTAATTTTGTTTATCTTGATGATCTGTGTTCTGGTTTCATCAGCTCTTCCCAGGCGCACTAGCAGCTGGTCATTTGATGAAAAAGTTTTCTTACTCTCACTTTATAAGGTAATTTCATTATGGATTGATAACTCATCTCCAATTCATATATGCTATTCTTCACGGTTCTTTTTTATTTTTATTTTTTGTTGTGCGCATATACAATTAGGCTTCTAATCTGAAACTCTTTGAACATGTTGTGTGGTCTTGCCGAGTCTTTCAATTTATCTGCTACAAGATATTATGGATGGCAACTTTAATTTTATATTTAACTGTGAAGAGGTCACTTGCAGGTGTTAGTTGCAGTCTCCGAAACAAGTTGCATCATTCTCTACATCAGGGACGTTGAGAGGCTTTTTCTTCAATCCTCGAGACTATACAAATTGTTCGATAGAATGTTAAAGAAATTATCAGGATCAGTATTGGTTCTTGGTTCTCGGACGTTAGACTTTGATGATCATTATGCTGAAATAGATGAGAGACTTGGTCTTTTATTTCCTTACAACATTGAGATTAGACCTCCACAAGATGAGACTCATCTCATCGGCTGGAAAGCTCAACTGGAAGAGGATATGAAGAAGATTCATCTTCAGGATAACAAAAATCATATTAGTGAGGTACTTGCGGCAAATGATCTCGAGTGTGATGACTTAGGATCAATCTGTCATGCTGACACAATGGTTATCAGCAACTATATAGAGGAAATTTTGGTTTCAGCTATATCATATCATTTGATGAATAACAAAGATCCAGAGTACCGCAATGGAAAGCTCGTTATATCATCCAACAGGTAGGTGCCAAATGATTTATTTTTTCAATGTTTAGGCTTTCATTTATGTTTCTGTTTCTGTTTTTGTTCCTGCTTTATAAACGACTATGCCTTCACTATACCGGGACAGTTTGTCGCATGGATTAAGTATATTTCAAGAGGGAAAAACTGGTGGAAAAGATACCCTGAAACTGGAGGCTAATGTTGAACCTTCTAAGGTTTGTCTTCTACTACCTCAGCTCCTCTTTGTAACAAGTTGACAAGCGTTTTCAGTATATCATTATACTTCCCCATGCTTCTTTAGGATATACAAGGGGAGCACAATGGGGGACCAAAACCCGATTCAAAATCTGACAACCCAACAACCGAGAGCAAAACAGAGGCGGAAAAGTCAATTCCTTCAGCAAAGAAGGATGGCGAAAATACATCAGTATCAAAAGTCCCAGTAAGTATAATTCTTCTGATGTATCTAATGGAAAAAAAGAGAATGGAAACTATAGATGAAAACCTATTTGTCCATTGTTTTGTTGAACTGCTCTTATCTCCTTTTCGATTCTTACAATTTTCCCAATATTCTTTCGCTGGAATTTGTTTTTCAAATCTAGCAACTGATTTCAGTGTTTGGTATGAAAGAAAGTTCTTGAACTTCTATTTCTTCAAAATAAATGTTGGTTTCATTTGTTTGTAGTCATCTTTTGCCGTGGCATGCAAATGCCAATTTTGAATACCCATCTCATATCTAAAAAACACTACAGCTCGATCAGCAGTATTTAAAAATTCATTTGAAGTTTCCATTTTTTTTTTTTTAACATGTACTATCTATCCTCATTCCTTCAGTTTGTCATACTTTGTCGTGCTAAACCCCAGGAATTTCCTCCTGACAACGAATTTGAGAAGCGCATAAGGCCAGAGGTTATTCATGCAAATGAGATTGGAGTTACATTTGCTGATGTTGGTTCGTTAGATGATATTAAAGAATCACTTCAGGAGCTGGTCATGCTACCTCTTAGAAGACCAGACCTATTCAATGGTGGGCTCCTTAAGCCATGCAAAGGCATATTACTCTTCGGTCCTCCAGGTACTGGAAAAACAATGCTTGCAAAGGCCATAGCCAATGAGGCTGGAGCAAGCTTTATAAATGTCTCGATGTCAACAATTACTTCAAAATGGTTTGGGGAAGATGAAAAGAATGTCCGAGCTCTTTTCACCCTTGCGGCAAAGGTTGCTCCTACTATCATTTTTGTGGACGAGGTTGATAGCATGCTTGGACAGCGGACAAGAGCAGGAGAGCATGAGGCAATGCGGAAAATTAAGAACGAGTTCATGACACATTGGGATGGGCTATTGACTAAACCTGGGGAACGCATTCTTGTTCTTGCTGCAACCAATAGGCCATTTGACCTTGATGAAGCAATCATTAGGCGGTTTGAACGCAGGTATATTCATACCTGTATCTTACTAATTAAAATATGCTCTCGACTCCAGTCGGAAAATGAAGTCCTTGATTGTGTCACGCCCTGAATTTCCTTGTCTTTCACCATAGTAATCTTCAGATTTTATGTAATTGTGGAAATTGACTAAAAAATTTCGAAGCAAACTTGCTGAGGGAATTGAGCAAATTTGTTCCATGGTCATCCATTATACTTATCCTACCGAGTTTTTTTTCCTGGCAAACAGAGTTATGGTCGGTCTACCTTCTGCAGAGAGCAGAGAAATGATCTTGAGAACTCTTCTGTCAAAAGAAAAAGTCGAAGACCTAGATTTCAAGGAGCTTGCAACCATGACTGAAGGATATACTGGAAGTGATCTCAAGGTTTGTGTTTTTACTCATGAGTTTCTTAAGTTTATCATCTGGCATTGACTCTTGGCACTAAACATTGGATGGCAGAATTTGTGCGTAACAGCGGCTTATACACCAGTTAGAGAGCTGATACAACAAGAAAGACAGAAGGATATGGTAAATCTTATGTTCAATCTGCCAAATCTTTTTATTTAATCTCCCTGAGATGTCTGGATATCTGTTTCTTACTATTTCATCTATATATAGAAAAAGAAGCACAAAGATGAAGAAGGGCAAAGCTCCCAAGATGATACTGCTTCAAAAGAAGAAACTAAAGAGGAAAGGGTAATTACTCTTAGGCCCTTAAACATGGAAGATCTGAGGCAGGCAAAGAATCAGGTAAAGTGACTTGGTTTGCATTTTGGGCCCCTTTCTTAATGTCGTAATCCTCACCATTACTTTCTGCCTCAAAAACCACCCCTCTTCCAAAGCATCATGTTTGACTTGTATGCCTCTTCTTGAAGTTTTTAACTTATCTCGTTAAGAGCTTGCTATTTGAATGTGTCGGACGTTATTTTAGCTTCTTTTTCTTCCTTAATGCTGACGAATTCAACTTACCTAACATTCCATAACTATGACAGTGATGTGGATGAGTTAATGCTTATAATATATTAGGTCTGCCAGCCAATTGTGAAGGTTGTAGCAATATTATATTCTTGGTGGAGTTAAAGCATTTAATGGCTAATTACCTAACCTGAGACTGGATTTAAAAAAATAAAAATAAAAACTGAAATGCAAGATCTGGAGAGAACATTTTCTGCATTATACTACTTGCACCAGAAATTTACATAACAAAATTCTTAAGAATATCTCTTGGTTCTGCAGGTTTCTGCCAGTTTCGCTTCTGAGGGATCTGTAATGAGCGAATTAGAGCAATGGAACAATCTATATGGAGAAGGAGGTTCAAGGAAGAAACAGCAGTTATCCTACTTCCTTTAGAGACTGTCATCAGCACCATTCTTCAGATGATCTATTGCAAAGCTCAGGAAAGAAACCCACTCACAGTATCACCAGATGCCATTGGAATAATTGGTTTTGGTCTTCCCAAGGAAGAACCCTCTCCATAACTTACTTCGGCTTGTAAGCTATGCAGCATTGATTGCATTTGTGGATACATGGTTCAAGACTCAAGTCAAGATTACAAGATATGAAGTTATTATTTGGACATTCTTCCACATGCCTGTAGATTGTTAATATCACATATCTCCATTGTTTCATAATTCATTGGAACCAGAGAACAATTGAAATGTGTTTATTTCAGTGTGTTTCCGATCTATATTGAAGCACCATTTGTGAGATTTTAGTGTTGTAATTTAATCATTCTTTTCACTCATCCTGTATTTCCAAATTCTTACGGGTTGAGTGAGACCACCTCCCAAGCCATTGCCAGGCCATTTTGTTGCCTACGAATGAACGCATGTGAGACCATCTTTCTAAATCTTGCAGTGGAGGCTCAAATGGATGGAAAAATCTTCCACTAAATTGTTAGTTGATCAGAATAATTAGTTTGACAATATTTTTAACAATTTAATAAGGGTTGAATAGTAATTTAATATATTTATTTTTTATCTTCCACCCCACCCGCAGTCCCACCGCAAGGCGAAACATGACCCAACAGAAATTTGCATCTATGATCTTCAAACCAGTCGTTATCTTGAAAATATAGGAACATTTAAAAATACATGATTGTACAGAAAAATAAACTACAGAAGAAAAATACACATAAAAAGAAAAAAAGAAAAACTCTTAGCAAATAGGAGTGACACCAAGGCAAATTTACTCTGACAACAGCCAAGACTAGACAAGTATGCAGAATATCTATCTGAAGCGGGGGCAGAAAATGGCTGAAGTTCATTTCTTCCTTGGACAATTTGTTTCCACAAAAGGCCCGGTAGAGGGAGCACAACAGGGGAAAGGTCGAAATTGTTAGATATGAACTTGGAGGGAATTGAGAAATTATTTGATGCTTTTGGCATCAAGACTCCAAACAAAACGAGACAGGTAAAAAGTTGCCCAAATTCTATAAAGTCATCACCGATTAATAAGAACATGCATTATTCAAGGGAGAATGGGAGATTTTAGTTCAAGCAGTCATTGCTCATTGTAAGAAAAATCTTTTGGACAAAGATGATGACAGATTCTAATTTTGGTTATGGTTGTGGTTGGATGTGGATTGGGGGGGGGGGGGGGTGTTAATGAGGAAGATGAGTTTTTTTTTTTTTTTTTTTTTTTTTTTCTCTTTTTCATTTTTATTACTTTTGTTGTTTTTATAATATTATTATATATATTTAAGTCGTCATTTGGTAAAAAGATTATGTTTATAAGTAAAAAATGTAACGTTTTTGAGATAAAGTAAGTGGTTGAAAAGTGATTTTGAAAAATATGCGTGATTAAAAAAATGATTAGAAAAAATGTGTTTTTTATAAATTTGTTTATAAAAAAAGTTTACCAAACAAGACTAAATACATTTCTGCAAGAGGTAGAAATGTTTGGAATAACTTGTAAATGTTTGAATGTTTGGAACATCATATGCAATTATCCCTCAAAAATATCAACCTTTTGAGCGTAGCCAAACATATTTTCAGTTTATACCTATTCATTTGTTTTTTTTTTTTTTTCACCACCTAAGACATACCATCTTGAACCTGATTCCTTCCTATAAGGTTACCACTGACACTCCCTTACAAGATTCATAGGTTAATTAATTCCCTTTCCCCAGTACTTAAGGATTCAAACAGGCTCACTTCGGCCAACAATCCTATCTTTTTGGGTCACTCAGGATTAACCTAAAAACAGTACGGCTTCTAAAAATCAAGTTATGCTTTCATGATATGCATAGGATGAAATGATTATCAACAAAATTTACAGCATATAAACTACTGAAATTAAAAACATGAATACAAAAATGTAAAACATAAATGAAGATAATTTTTTGGAGATTTATTAAAACATCTTAAAGATAATAAAACTAAGGATTTCCCTTTCGGGAAGTCCCCTAAAGGATTTAAATAAAACTTGGGAAGAAAAAGTACCTCAAGGATATTCACAGTTTTCTATACAAAGGTTTTTTGGATTGAGAATTTTTCTGGATAAGGAAGTTTTTAAGGATGAGAGCAAGGAGATCACAGGTTGAAAACTCTTGCCTCTTCCTAATGAAAACTAATCCTTATATAGATAAATTCTTGGGAGCAGAATTACAAGACTATCCCTTAAAGAATAAAACGCGTCTTTCTTTTTTACAGCTGTCTTACTATTCTTTTTTGCTTTTCTAAAAGTTGTCTTATACTTTTTTGACACGCGTTTCTCCGAGCAACTCTGGTCAAAAAGTTTTGGACAAACTTATCTAAAAAGCATTTTCTTTAAAAAAGTCTTTTGTCTTGAAGCGTCGGCAGCATCTTCTTTAAAAAAGTCTTTTGTCTTGAAGCGTCGGCAGCATCTTCTTTCTTATGTATTCAAATTATGTTCTGCAATTGATGAAAAGGACATCTCACTGTCTGAATTATTGTAGCCTTCTCCTTCTTGGTCTTCAAATCCACTATTACATTGGCTAGATCCATCTTCATTATCTTCTGGCAATGGTGCTTTCTTATTCTGTGGGCATTCTGAAATTTCTTTTTCATTTTCTGTCTTATTTTTGGAAAAAATTCTTTCAAAAACCTTTTCTATAGCTTCATTCATTTTTTCTTGGATCTCTTTATTTTTTTTTTCTTTTTGATAATTAATTTTTTCTTTCTTTTTGAGGATTCTTCTTGGCTAGATGAAGTCTTTTGGAGTTTTTGGATTTGTGAAAGTAAACGGTTGATGGAAACAACATCATCTTCTGGGTCTTGGGCTTCTTGCATGATTTCTTTTCCTTTAGAATTCTGATTACTGGACTCTTCTTGAGTATCATGTATTGGGCTAAAATTTTGAGTTAGGCTAAAAGATGGTTCTTGGGAATATTTGACTAAATAATCAAATTTTCCACTAGGATGGCCCAGTGTATCCCAAATTTCTTTGGTCTGAGAAGAAAATTGCTGGGTCTGATCAAAATGTAGATGGTCTTGTGTAGTAGGGAAATTAACAGTTCCCTGAGTCTGTTGGGCTTTTGGAAAGTTCATAGCCATTAACGGATTTGATAAGTCTTTACCGGCTACCTTTGAACTGGACTAGCTACTGACTTCTTGGGCTCAGTAGTACCTTTTCCTATGTTAAGCTTCAAACTGATTATTTCTTTTTCTAACTCTGTAACTTTCTTTTGTAATGAGGTTCTTTCTGAAATGAGGTTCTGATTGGCTTCGTTGATAACTCTAAAATTGTTCTTCATACATTCACAATGGTTGCAAAAAATGTTCTCATCTCTGCTGGGTGAAAAGTCAAGAGGAGGGTCTTGATAATTTTTTAGAGAAGGGGAAACAAATAAGTTAATACCAATGAGTTGTCTGGCTGAATCAAGGGCTTCTTTTAAACTAGTAAAACCTTTATAAAGTGGATCTTTGAAATTGCTAATGCTTTCTAACACTTCTAACCATGTATGAAAAACTCCTAATTTATGACCTTTAATGACCACATAAAATTTAAACTTTGTTCTGTTCTGATTAAAATGTTCTGACAATGCATTCATGCATGCAAGAAAATATTTTTGGTCTTTTGGATTCTTATTATATGCAATCCATAGATTATCTAAAATACATTTTTCTTCTTTTGATAGTGAGACATGTGCAAGTGCTTTAAAAGAAATATTACTGTTAGGAAAACAAATAAGTTCTTGATTACCAAATCTTAAACGTTCTGAGTAAAATGGTCTGTTCTGAGTAGATGGAGTCTGGAATGATGCAAAAGAATTCCCTGGGGGAATTCCAGGTCTTGGAAGAGGTCTGGACATCTATAAAGAATAAAATCAGAATAAGTCTACGTCAAAAATTTCTTTACTTTCTACCATCCTACTAAGGATATCTGCTGCTTTGTTATCTATTCCTTTAATGTGTTCAAACTCTATATTTATTCCTGTATTAGTAATTCTATCTACAAAGTTTAACCATCTTCTCCTACTTGTTTTCTTAGAATCTAATTTTAATTTATTATAAAAAGATACAATGGCTACACAATCTGTTCTTATTATAATTTCTTTCTTTGAAATAATAAATAATTCAAAACTATCTAAAGCATAGTTAACGGCTAAAAGTTCTGCATCTATACTACTCATACTTCCTTTTTCTTTAAAATTTCCACTATTGTATCTGCAAATTCTTTCTGTATTTTTATCTGCATATCTATTTGGTTTGCATAGTAAAATGGCTCCCCATCCTAATATGCTTCCATCTGTTTCTATGATTAAAAAATCTGTATCTAAAGGCATCGCAAGTTTTGGTAGGTTTTTTATTTTATCTTTGATTTCTTGGACAAGTTTTATATCTTCTTGATTAAAAAATCTCTGTCCTGTGGGAGAGGTCTTAAAATATAAGGGTCCTGCTATTTTTCCCAAATCTTTTATAAATGGTCTTGCATAATTTACCAATCCTAAAAATTTATGAATTTGTTTTAAATCTTCTAACCTATCTGGGAATTCTAATGCCTTCTGAGCTATATGAGGTTGTAATTTTATTTCTCCCTGTCCTATATTAACTCCTAGAAAGTCTATGTATTCTTTAAATAGAATCATTTTCCTTTTGCTTATAATTAAACCATGTTTTATAAATTCTGAAAATACAATCTGTAAGTGTCATCTATGTTCTCTTCTGTTTTTACTAAAAACAAGGATATCATCAATGTATGCTAAAATGAACTTACTATGTTTATTAAAAATGTCTTCCATTTTTCTTTGAAAAATACTAGGTGCGTTTTTTAAGCCAAATGTCATAACTAACCATTCATAATGTCCTTCTGGACAAGTGAATGTTGTCCATTTAATATTGTCTGGGTGTATTTTTACCTGTCAAAATCCTGATTTTAAATCAAACTTACTAAAGATCTTACAGTCTTGAATTTTGTTAATTAAGACTGTTTTATCTGGGATTTTATATGCATCATCTATTGTATTGTCATTAAGTCTTTTGTAGTTAATAACCATCCTACTCTTTCCTCTAACAATTTCAGAATGTTTTCTTACAATAAAGGCTGTTGATCTATGTGGGCTATCTGATCTTCTAATAACTCCTAATTTTATCAATTCTTCAATATGCATTTTAAAATCTTCTAAGTCTAAATTAGTTGCTTCAATGTTTTTTGTTCTTATAATATATTCTGGGTTTTTTATTTTTATCTCACAAAAAATTCTATCTTTTTCCCAATATTTTAATACATTCTCTCCTAATATTTCCATTTTTTCTAATCTATTTATTAAATTTTCTATATCTTGTTCTGTGATTAACATATCATAAATTTTTTCATTGTCTAAGAATTCTAGCGATTCATAATCTATTCCAAATTCTTCTATTTCTTCTTCATTTGGATCTTCTTCTTTTTCTTCTAAAAGTTGACATTCTCTTTCTTTATTACAGGGGCAAATTTTTTCTTCTTTCCCACCACGCTTCTCAGCGCATTCTGATGGATAAGGGTCAATTTGTGCAGGAGTAAAAAGTGTATGTTTTTGAAAATGTATAAAGTCTTTAGTAATTGTAATACTACCATTGTCTTTTAATAAAAAACTTAATCCTATTATGAAGTCTGTTTCTTTTAAATTAAGGGGTCTAACCCATGTTGAGTCCTTTGGTAATGTATATTCTATACTAAGTCCACAATTAGTCTCAAAACTTATTTTACTATTTGGTCTTAATAACTCTGTGTATGTATATAATCCTCCATCCATTTGTTGTGCATTTATTGGATTTATGGTTTCTATAATATACTTATCTGGAATTAATTTTTTATTTATTATGCAATTACTACTTCCTGAGTCTATTAATCCTAAGCATTTTATAATATAGTCTCCTATTCTTATTTGGCATTTCACTTTAATTGTCTTAAGTTTTTCTGTATTACATACTACTTGGACATAATTTATCTGTGAACATTCTAAATCTGGTTCTTCTATCATAATTTGCTTATCTTTTTTGCTTGTTTCTAATATTTCAATTCTTCTTATCATTAATTTCTGCATTTCTTCTAAATTTTCAATTCTTCTTCTAAGAATTTTAATTTCAGAAATTTCTAATTGGTTTCTATCTAATTCCGTGCTTATTTCTTCTTTTTCTATGATCATGTTTTCTTCTAAACATTTTATACATGCTTCTTTATAACATTCTAAACATTTTGCCCTAAGCTTCCTTGCTGGATACCAATTACAAATAAAACATGCTATATTATCTGTTCCTATATTCTCTTTCCATTTATGTCAACATGATTCTATTGATGTTTCAATAAAATCAACTTCTTTTTCTGATTCTGATTCTTCATTTAATTTAAAATTAGAAAATTCATCTAAAATTTCATAATCAGATTGTTCTTTTTCCATTTCTATTTGATCTTCTATTGATATTATGCTATAAATAGATTCTTTATCTGAAATATATTCATCTAATTGAAGAACTTATAAAGACAGACAGTGAATTTTATCCTTTTTATTTAGAACAATACAGAATAGAGACAGGATATTATAAACAAGACCGTGAAAGCCTTTTAGACCAATAACTTCCGCACACAAGCCGACCTCTGCATCTAATCTTAAGATAAACCCTTCTACGCCAGTGGCTGTGTTTATTTTAAGGTAAACCCCCCTCTTTTGGTATCAGAGCCATAGATAATAAGAAAAACATAGAATATTTAGACTTAGAACTTTTTAGTCAAGGTAAAAAGTTTAAAACAATAGAAAATAATATTTTAAATTGTAATTTAGAAACAACACATAAATTACACAGCTTGTTTTCAGAAGATCCAAGTCAGAATCTTTTAATAGACTTAATCATAAATTTTGCAAAAAATTTAGACCAAACTAATAAAAAATTTAAAAAGACTTTAGAAGAAGTTTTAGATCATCTAAAAACAAGAAGCTTAGAATTTAAGAATATTAAAGAAAATTTAGACTTTATTAAAAATCAAAATTGTGTTATTTTAGAAAAGATTTCTAAACAAGAAAATATAACTTTAAAATGTAATTTTCTAGAAATAACAAAAAATTTGGATTCTAATAAAGAAATTTTACAAGAGACAAGAAAGATAAATAATAAAACAGAAGAATTAAAAGAATTCATTCATAGTTAATGAATAAAGATTTTGAATCTGAAAGGAACTACACAGAAGTATTTGAATATTGTAAGATTTTTCATAAAAATCCAGAAGGAATAACTAATCTAGACTCTCCAAAAATAACTGAAGGAATTCTGATTAGATAAAATAATATAATTATTACTCTTTTAGTAAGTCTGCACAAAAAATTAGACGTTTTTGATAAAAGGATAGACCCAGAAATAGAAAGTGATCTAAGATCCATAACAAACAAATTAGGAAATTTAAATATCAAAGAAACAGGTAAAGAAAAAATTACAAGAAGATTATCAAGAGATTTAAAATTCTCAAGATGAGTTTAACAACACCATTCTTAGGAAGATCTAGAACAATTAGTGAAGGAACATCAAGACCAAGTACATCAGGAATAAATAGAGATTTCTTAGATAGGATTTTAAGAAGAGTAGAACAACATAATCAAAATTTAGAAGAAATTATAGATCCAGAACAAGATTATGCAAGATTTCAGACACATGGATTAAGAGTACTTAATCCTGATATCCTATATAATAGAGGAATTTTCGAATCAAGAACTCAATTTTTCAGACATCATAGAGAAGTAGAAATACAATGCATTAGCAATCAAGTAGTAAAACTTAACTTAATCTCAGAAGATTCTAAAAAAGAACTCGGGAAAAGAAATTTTAGATTTATTCATTTAGGATTAATTGTCATAGGAATAAAAGGATTAACTAGGAAGAGTTTAGGATGTAAAACACTAATTACTATTTATGATGAAAGATTTAATAATATAGAAAAAGGTCAGATAGCAAGTATGGAAGTAGACATGAATAGTAATAATGACATTATTTACTGTAACCCAGACTTTTTAATGACTATCAGAGATTTTTCAGAAAAAATTAAAATAGGCATACAAACTAAAGGATATGAAGAAACAAATAGTGGAGACAATCTTTTAATACATGTAGGATTTCTAGGAAGACGCTCGATCAATTCACAGACTAAGTACAAAGTATATATGGATAAGAACAGATTGTGTAGCCATTGTATCTTTTTATAATAAATTAAAATTAGATTCTAAGAAAACAAGTAGGAGAAGATGGTTAAACTTTGTAGATAGAATTACTAATACAAGAATAAATATAGAGTTTGAACACATTAAAGGAATAGATAACAAAGCAGCAGATATCCTTAGTAGGATTGTAGAAAGTAAAGAAATTTTTAAGGTAGACTTATTCTGATTTTATTCTTTATAGATGTCCAGACCTCCTCCAAGACCTGGAATTCCCCCAGGGAATTCTTTTGCATCATTCCAGACTCCATTTACTCAGAACAGACCATTTTACTCAGAACGTTTAAGATTTGGTAATCAAGAACTTATTTGTTCTCCTAACAGTAATATTTCTTTTAAAGCACTTGCACATGTCTCACTATCAAAAGAAGAAAAATGTATTTTAGATAATCTATGGATTGCATATAATAAGAATCCAAAAGACCAAAAATATTTTCTTGCATGCATGAATGCATTGTCAGAACATTTTAATCAGAACAGAACAAAGTTTAAATTTTATGTGGTCATTAAAGGTCATAAATTAGGAGTTTTTCATACATTGTTAGAAGTGTTAGAAAACATTAGCAATTTCAAAGATCCACTTTATAAAGGTTTTACTAGTTTAAAAGAAGCCCTTGATTCAGCCAGACAACTCATTGGTATTAACTTCTTTGTTTCCCCTTCTCTAAAAAATTATCAAGACCCTCCTCTTGACTTTTCACCCAGCAGAGATGAGAACATTTTTTGCAACCATTGTGAATGTATGAAGAACAATTTTAGAGTTATCAATGAAGCCAATCAGAACCTCATTTCAGAAAGAACCTCATTACAAAAGAAAGTTACAGAGTTAGAAAAAGAAATAATCAGTTTGAAGCTTAACATAGGAAAAGGTACTACTGAGCCCAAGAAGTTAGTAGCTAGTCCGGTTCAAACGGTAGCCGGTAAAGACTTATCAAATCCGTTAATGGCTATGGACTTTCCAAAAGCCCAACAGACTCAGGGAACTGTTAATTTCCCTACTACACAAGCCCATCTACATTTTGATCAGACCCAGCAATTTTCTTCTCAGACCAAAGAAATTTGGGATACACTGGGCCAGCCTAGTGGAAAATTTTATTATTTAGTCAAATATTCCCAAGAATCATATTTTAGCCCAACTCAAAATTTTAGCCCAATACATGATACTCAAGAAGAGTCCAGTAATCAGAATTCTAAAGGAAAAGAAATCATGCAAGAAGTCCAAGACCCAGAAGATGATGTTGTTTCCATCAACCGTTTACTTTCACAAATCCAAAAACTCCAAAAGACTTCATCTAGCCAAGAAGAATCCTCAAAAAGAAAGAAAAAATTAATTATCAAAAAGAAAAAAGATAAAGAGATCCAAGAAAAAATGAATGAAGCTATAGAAAAGGTTTTTGAAAGAATTTTTTCCAAAAATAAGACAGAAAATGAAAAAGAAATTTCAGAATGCCCACAGAATAAGAAAGCACCATTGCCAGAAGATAATGAAGATGGTTCTAGCCAAGGTAATAGTGGATTTGAAGACCAAGAAGGAGAAGGCTACAATAATTCAGACAGTGGGATGTCCTTTTCATCAATTACAGAACATAATTTGAATACATAAGAAAGAAGATGCTGCCACGCTTCAAGACAAAAGACTTTTTTAAAGAAAATGCTTTTTAGATAAGTTTGTCCAAAACTTTTTGACCAGGGTTGTTCGGAGAAACGCGTGTCAAAAAAGTATAAGACAACTTTTAGAAAAGCAAAAAAGAATAGTAAGACAGCTGTAAAAAAGAAATACGCGTTTTATTCTTTAAGGGATAGTCTTGTAATTCTGTTCCCAAGAATTTATCTATATAAGGATTAGTTTTCATTAGGAAGAGGCAAGAGTTTTCAACCTGTGATCTCCTTGCTCTCATCCTTTAAAAACTTCCTTATCCAGAAAAATTCTCAATCCAAAAAACCTTTGTATAGAAAACTGTGAATATCCCTGAGGTACTTTTTCTTCCTAAGTTTTATTTAAATCCTTTAGGAGACTTCCCAAAAGGAAAATCCTTAGTTATATTATCTTTAAGATGTTTTAATAAATCTCCAAAAATTTATCTTCATTTATGTTTTACATTTTTGTATTCATGTTTTTAATTTCAGTAGTTTATATGCTGTAAATTTTGTTGATAATCATTTCATCCTATGTATATCATGAAAGCATAACATTTTTAGAAGTCGTACTGTTTTTAGGTTAATCCTGAGTGACCCAGAAAGATAGGATTGTTGGCCGGAGTGAGCCTGTTTGAATCCTTAAGTACTGGGGAAAGTGAATTAATTAACTTAGAAATCTTGTAAGGGAGTACCAGTGGTAACCTTATAGGAAGGAATCAGATTCAAGATGGTATGTCTTAGGTGGTGAAAAAAAAAAAAAAAACCAGTATGTTTTGATGCTAGGCAACCGATAAATTCACAACAAAGATGACTTTCATCAGCAGTACAGAAATTTTAAGCGAAATAAAATTGAAACTCGCTCAAGAATTATCATATCATTTTAAATTATGAACCCAAATGTTGAAGCAAAACAGTTATTATGGGCTCAATCTGATAAGTCAAAAAATTCAAAACTTAAAATTAGAGCTCCCCCGTGTCAATGAAAACCTAGTAATCCCACCTCGGTCTCTATGCCAGCTTCTTGCCTTTCAGCTGACCCTTGGGAATTTTACTCAGAACCTTGACATTGAACACGGCATATTGCTTCTTGAACTCTGCCTCGGCTTTTTCAGCAAAAGCATCAACCTGGTCCTCATATTTCTCGTAAAGTACAGGCATGGTGTGAAGCAAGACAAAACCTGCTCTTTCAGGCAAAAAATAGAATTAGAACAAGCTAATGACAGTGCAAATTATGCCAGAATAAGTCAATGAAGATTATGAAAGTGACATACGAGCTTTTACATGATAAATATAAAGTTTAAAAGCTACTTACATATGTAGAACAAGGTTAAGGAGTTGCAGCAACTCCCCAAAACTGAAAGTACCCAAAGACCGGCAATCACCTGACATGCAGAATGCGATAACCTTATGATCCCAGTTGCAAAAATAGCAATTTTAAATTAAAAAATCTTTTATCAGTAGAGTATTAACCACCAAATTGTACAACTATGAATGCTAAGATTTACATACAGTGAGGAATTTCTTCAGATCTCTGCCACATACAATATTTCGGAGGATTGCAAGAGCTCTGTTGAGCTCAATCCTAAGGGCAGAAGCTACACCCAGAACAATATCCTCAGGAATTATGATTTCTGGGATTTTAGGTGGAGCCCTAATACGTGGAACAGCAAGATCAGATTCAAATAAAAAAAAACTTATATAATCAAAAAAGGGTTGCCAGGATCATAAAAATGCATACTTCTTGATGAAGGTAGAAAAATTTGACCACAGGAACAGGATGGCCAGAGCAAGAATTAGAAGATGGGCTACTAATGTCAGTAAGTGGTATTCAAGCAACTCAAAAAGCACCCAAATGGCCGTTGCAACACCCAACACACCGACAGATATTTTCTTGTCTCTCCACAGGAAAATGTCAGCAGCTGCCAGGAAAAATAATTATAAGACAAAGATACATCTCACATCTGGATATATATGTATATCAATGCTTGAGAAAAGGATAAAACTACGCATGCTTTCAACTGCGGTGATTATAATATTCATTACAATTTCCAATACCACTTTTTAACCACACAAATTTTTCAAAACCACAAATTTTACCTAAAAAACACAAAACTTTAAAAATAACAGCGGCCCTTTGGCCGCCAAACAGAGGCTACAACTCTCCTATGTTGTCTCGGACCTATTCTTCCTACCAATTCTTTCGTAAAATGTGATATCCTCGTTCAACAAACAAAATTGAAGCACTTTCAATGGGAAAAAAGAAGATTATTCCTACTTTTGCAGTATTACATATCTAATTTACCACTTTTTTTTTTAATTTCCAGGCAGGCAAAGTAATGATTAATACATCCCAGAGGAACGGTCCAGAAGAGAAACGACGTACAGAAACTCTGACCATTTGAAATTATTAAATCTACTATGTACTATCTTAAAATGATGCAATGTACAACTGTCTACCAAGAAAATTAAAATGATTAAGTCCTAATAAAACAGTTACTTACCCGTAGTATCCATAATTATTAAAGAAAGAAAATTAAAATATTATACATTTTTCGTTCGTTAAACAAACTGCCCGTAGGCCCCGTACTGCAGTTTCATGTTTTTATGCATAAGAAAAAGGAACACGTTGTAATCAATTCAGGTCATTCTAAATAGTCTGCAGCAGAAATAGATCCGATACACATCATAAAAAAAAATGGCTAATACTAAAAAATGCATAATCTAAGTACATTGACTCATTGAGACAAATCAAATTTATTGAAACTACATGAAAGCATATCTATTCAATTAAATTTCTAATTTCCATTATCCAAGCACGAAAACACAATGCAATATACAGGAATGCGCATTGCTTCTACAGTCAAGCTTAAACCCTAATCAATTTAACCCCTGTTTGGCCTCTATTTCTTTAAAATCAAATTTATTACTCAATCTCAACCCACTATATTAGCCAAGCCTACCATTTTTAACTTTTTAAACATTTTTTAACAAAACATTCTCCCAAAAATACTATTCAAAATCACGTTATTCACAAACTTTTTCCATAAAATGTTGGGAATTTCGACACGTCGATTCCCACTTTACTTTTCCCACAGGATCTTTCGATGTTCAAAATAAAATAAGCAAACAAGAAAATAAATACGAACACAGAAATTTACGTGGTTCAGCAAAATGCCTACGTCCACGGACCCTCGCCAAAGCTTTTCACTATATATTAAATTGTTACAAATATATAGACTTTCACTCACCAACCCAATCCCACAGACCACAGAGAAAATACAACAAACGAGCTTTACCACATATAATTTCTACCCTTTGACTTACACTACAAAGAGTTACAAGAAACTTCACAATATGCTAGGCTCACAATTTTCTCTCTTTGATCACAATATGGCACTAATTAGCACTCTCTAATATGTTTGTGGTGATGTATCTCTTCCTTGAATTCCTTCTCTATTTATAGAGAGAATTCTACATGAAAAATTCTCTTAACACCAAGACATCATGATTAGTCAAGACTAATCATCATTCAAAGACATCATAATTAGTCAAGACTAATTATCATTCAAAGACATCATAATTAGTCAAGACTAATTATCATTCAAATACCATAATTAGCTCCACCATCCTTTGTTTCAACTAGGCACTCATTATGTTTCACTAGGCACTTGATTAATTTGGGTCAAATACCCAACAATCTCCACCTTGACACAAATTCGTCCAAGCCAAAACCAAATTCAAATATTGGGTAACAGGCAAGCATTTTTCCACTTTGACAGTCCCATACTCCACCATATGAGTATAATCACTCAGAATTATCAACGAACTCCGAGAATTTCATCGGCCCATGTCGAAACAAAATTGCTGAAATTTATGGTGCAACTCCCATGTTTGGTTCTCCTTGGAAGTTCATCAGCCATCGACATAAATTAAACCACATACCTTGCATCTAAACCAAACCAATGCTGTATGCGAACACAGTACCCGTGCCAGTAAGAACACATCCTCTATCATGGCAACTGGCATCATGCCATGAGGATGTCCCATCTTACTCAGAGTACATCATCACCACCCTCCACCAGGAGAGTCACATTGTCCTTCGAGCAGTTCGTCGAGTCCGCTCCACCTTTTGGACAATTTCTTCTCACGTGCCCGGATTGACCACAGTTCCAACATGTCACCTTCTTCTTCATGGAGTTCCCTCTCTTCCACTTTTCAGTAACAAGCAAATTATTATTAGATGAATTATCGTCTCCACCTAATCGCCGCTCTTCAGAGATCAATTTACTTGTAACTTCAGCAAAATCCACCGTTTCTTTCCCGTACATCAAAATCGGCTTGATGTGCTCAAACGTGGATGGAAGAGACCAGATGAGCCGCAACGCTTTATCCTCATCTTCAACTTTGACTCCAATAGATTCCAGTTCAGAAACAATCCCGTTAAGAACACTAAGATGGTCAGAGATTTTTGTACCTGCGCTCATTCTCAACGAATGAAACTGTTCCTTCAGATACAAGCGATTTGACAAGTTCTTCGTTTGATACAACTCTTCCAGTTTCTCCCAAAGTTCCTTAGCAGCAGATATCCCATGAATATTTGCAAGAACATTCTTGGCCAAACAAAGTCGTATTGTACTAGCAGCTTTCAAATCCAAATCTTCCCAATCTTCATCAGTCTTGCTGGATTCAATTTCTTTGTCAGAACTCTCAGTTGGTTTTCCCTTCAAAGCTTTGTGCAGACCTGCCTGAATCAAGACATCCTTGACTTGTACTTGCCACAAGCCAAAATTGATTCTCCCGTCAAATTTCTCCACATCGTACTTGACAGACATATTTTCTTTTGCTTCAAAATATTTGAACCACCTGTAGCTCTGATACCACTTGTTGGGAATTTCGACACGTCGATTCCCACTTTACTTTTCCCACAGGATCTTTCGATGTTCAAAATAAAATAAGCAAACAAGAAAATAAATACGAACACAGAAATTTACGTGGTTCAGCAAAATGCCTACGTCCACGGACCCTCGCCAAAGCTTTTCACTATATATTAAATTGTTACAAATATATAGACTTTCACTCACCAACCCAATCCCACAGACCACAGAGAAAATACAACAAACGAGCTTTACCACATATAATTTCTACCCTTTGACTTACACTACAAAGAGTTACAAGAAACTTCACAATATGCTAGGCTCACAATTTTCTCTCTTTGATCACAATATGGCACTAATTAGCACTCTCTAATATGTTTGTGGTGATGTATCTCTTCCTTGAATTCCTTCTCTATTTATAGAGAGAATTCTACATGAAAAATTCTCTTAATACCAAAACATCATGATTAGTCAAACTAATCATCATTCCAAGACATCATAATTAGTCAAGACTAATTATCATTCAAAGACATCATAATTAGTCAAGACTAATTATCATTCAAATACCATAATTAGCTCCACCATCCTTTGTTTCAACTAGGCACTCATTATGTTTCACTAGGCACTTGATTAATTTGGGTCAAATACCCAACATAAAATGGGGCTCAAACAAGGACTTAATTAAATTTTTCTTTGCATACATCTACAAGTAAATCATATGATACATATAGAGTCCAAAATCCATAAGTTTTCCACAAACTAAACCACGATGAGATGTATAGTAGATGTGCATTGTTATGCTGTAGAACATACACCATTATCAAATAAAATAATTTGTGTTTGAATATATTTATATCTATGCTTAGTTCGAGCGCTTACGTTTTCCACCACCTAGAACCTTGTGCAGCGGCTTTTCACGGCCGAAAAGTCGGTAGATCTTGGCCTTGACGGCGTCGGCAGTCGACTTGATCCCCTTCTTATCTTCAGAATCAGAAGACGACGAATCGTGGCCGTGAAGCTTTTCCGTTATCTTCTCAATCACTGATTCCGTTTCGTGATGCTTCTCGTGCTCGCCGGCGTGATCCTCCATTGCTGCTTTTAATCCCGGTCTTACTCACAGCCGATCGGAAATATTTTGCTTTTATTTGAGTGCTTTTGAGAATCACTTATTTTTCGCTTTTTGCTTATGGAAGGGGGAAGTGGAGAAAATGGTGGTGATTTAAAAGTAGGTTATGAGAGGTTTGGAGGTTTAGAGTGTCCGAGCCTGATACTTAGATATGTCGGAGCCTGTGGTTCGGAAAAGAACGGGAATCAATGAATAGCTAGGGTTCAGAAAAAGAGAAATTCTCGCACTATCTTTTGCGTTGCTTTATTCGAGGTCATGGACTATTTGTCCCCTACTCTTATTTTATTTTTATTTATGATCAAAAATAAATTTAAGAAAGAATTTAAGGGAAAAAAAAAAGTTTTGAGATCAAACGGGCTCTTAGAACATCTTCAAGGGTAAAGTCCGTCCTTTTTTTTTTTTTTTTGCCTATGTGGCAATCAAGAAATTAATAAAATATTTCAAAAAGTTGCACAAGATTAGTCGGAAGGTCCGTAAAAGGATCGTGCTAGAGACCTTCAGTTTTGATTATTTTATTTAACTAGTGACATATACGTGCGTTGCACATGATCGACCAATTATTTATTTAATTTTTAATATCTCTAAAATTTGTGATTATTAGTTCTTAATAGTTAAACAATTATAGAAGATTTTGTATAAAGCGAAAATAACATATTATATTATATTGTTATTAGATTCTATAATTTTGAATATTGATAATTTATTTAAATTCATAGAAAAAACCTCAATAAAATTACAACAAGAGATATTGGTGTTACAGACATATTACAATTTTTATTTAGAACTAAAATATTGGACGACGTGACTTCTTTTGCCTGTGTTAATTTGTATAAATTCTGGTACAGTGATATCATCTCCAGGAGGCAGAAGAGCATTGAAACTGACATAATGAATGAAATGAGATTCTACACAATGTCGGTGTAAAGAATCAAAATCGTTACAATATCGTGTAATTGTTTTGCTAATACGAGGAATCATGTCATTATAGTGCAGAGATCAAGATGTACTTTCCAAAACTCAGTCAATATTTGAGATGACAACTTCCACAACTTCTTGAGTGGAGTTGTCTCCGCCAAGATCTCACGTCCGGTATATTTACCATCTGATACTACGTACTTCACCTTAAGTTGATCATCAAATGAAGGAAATTGAAAGTGTCTCAGCATAATAGATGATTAAAGCAACAAATCCACTGGATTTGCCTTATTTTGCTCCAACACACAACTGAATTTGGACCATGCCGATCCAGAAAGGACCCTACCCAAAACCTTGCAGTGCCGGGACGTAGTAGTCTAATTTGCACCTCTAGTATCATTAGCACATTATAAATGATGTTTAAACTGCATGAAGTAATCAAGTGTTGCACTTACAATTGTCCAAGATTTGACAGATCAAAATCTGGAGCAAGCTCTTGCACAATATCATTCGGTGGTTGACCACACTCGTACATTTTCTACATTAGCTCAAAAGTCTTGTTGAAGTTATTTGGCTCACTATCATTAACTCGATTTAGATCTCTTACAAGCTCATACTGGTGTAAATAACATTTATATTCTTCATTGGATAGACTCGTTTTATTTTCTTCCAACCATTTCGAATATCGTTCTTCAATTTCTTCCATGGGTTCGTGCAGGATTTCCTTGGACAGAAACTGTTGCATCATGGTCTCCACAACTGACTCCATGTCTTGCAAAAATAAGATGAGGAGCAATGGATAAGTCGTTTTCATTTTCATCAAACATGTGTAAGTTGTGATGTCATTCATAGGGACAAAAAGAGGGGACACAGTATGTTCAACTAAGCTTTAAAGTAACTTATACGTTTTTAAAGAAATTTTTATCTCCACACATGTCCAGATAAGTTATTTATTGCGAATAGCATGTCAACGATGAAACACATTTCTACTTATTACTCACAATGGCCTCAGTACGGGAAACATAAGCTAAGAACAAGAGTCAACAGTGTGAGGCTAACCAAGGGCACAATTTTTTTCCAGAAAACATGAATCGAGAACTACAGTCTAGATACCAAAAAGACAGAAAATAAATATCATCCATTTAATAATCCTTTAAAAAAACGTCATTTTCACTACAGCTTTAAGAAACATAACTCCAATCCATATGCAATATTTAATCAAGATTTTTCTTTGAGTTATTACATTGAAGGGAATCATAAAACCAAGTCTGCTTTGCTAAGGCAGTGTATAAGTTTTGATCATATTGGTGATATCCCTTTCCCTAAATAAGTTGATTTATTAGATTTCTGCTCGCTCCTTCAATTTGTTCTATTTTCTTCATTAATGGCATCATTCTGGATACTCTACACTGCAAGGTGTTACTGAAAGACGTTACAATTGTAGTAGGAATGAGAGACAACAAAAACTTAAGAGTTCCTGGGGATTGGTCCATCACCAACAAATAAGATATCTGGCGTCCATAAATACAAAATTATAATATACATTTACCATTTTATGGCAAAGAATAATAGTATATTTAAACTTACAATTCTGAATATGCATTGCAAGGGGGTAATAGGTTGAGGAAATCCCAATTTTGAAATTGCCAATGGAGTTTAACAAACTCAAAAATTAAATTAACCACCACAAATTACTTAAAAGAAGTATAAAATGCTCATTTGCATGCTTGTGCAACTTCTATCCTAGAAAAGTAAAAAAAACTAAAATAAAGGAGCTAAAAGTTATGAAATAGACATCAATATCAGAAAAGAAATGAAGGAAAATTATTTAATGGTGATATAAGGGAGAAAAAATAAGACTTATTAGATAAGTACTGTTGCAATATAAACTATTGTTTACATATAACAAGACAGCTGCCATAGTATTTTAACACCCATTATAAAACTTTGTACATTTGATAATGGGTATGAACTTGTCACTTACCTCGTCAATGGTGTTTATGCCTCCATTTAATTGTAAACCACGTGGAAATCTCGCACAAGAATGGTAGTAATCATATCTGCAATACAATTTGTAACTACACGGAGGATGAATAGTAATAAACCAATCCTCATTCAAACACAAGGAGACAAAAGATAACCATGTTGATTACAGGACACAGAGAGAAGCTAAAAAAAGTGTTTGAATAGAAATGCCACATTAACTTCTGTAGATTAGATAGATAATAAGTGCTTTGATACCAACTAAATACATACTTCAAGGGAGGAATTGTTCTATTTTAGGCTAAGCTAATTCCATTAAGTAACGCCTCTCGTGAGTTTATGATGAAATGTTTAGTTGGTGATTGAGACGAAACCTTATATATGAAATCACCTGCAAAGAAAAAAAATGGAGCCAATAAATCAAGGAAATACCAATTTTACATTATTTTCTTATTTTTATTCATTTATCAAATGTACAAACTACAAATATTTTCCTCTTTAGTTAATTTATATGTTAACAATAATTAAATTTCTTCGAATTTAATTTTTCATTGCAAATTAGACAATAATAATTCAAATTAAAGAATAACAATTTGCTAATAAATGAAATAGTCAAACACATACCCCTAATCACATTCATATTTTTTCAGTGATTGAAGAAGTAACCTGATTAGTGCTCTCTAATATTTCTCTATACACTTGGCATTAAACAAATTCACCCCCATCTAAAAGACAAGTTGCCTTCAAATGTTTGGTGACAGTAAACAATAATTATGAAAGCTAAAGGTTCGTGAAGCAATATGAGGGAAAAATTTACCTTTAATTTCTCTACAATGAGGAAATCATTCGAATGAAAATCCAAAAATTAGTGAGGAACATAAGAAAATATAGATCTAAAATAATTACTATTTACCTAAAATATCAAGGGGAAAAAATAAAAGCTAGCAAAATAGATTATAGATTTGTACAAAAAATGGAATATTGTTTCACGACATTAAAATAAATAAATAAAATAAATAAATCAAAACTACACCAACCCTCATTTCACAAATTGGATACACCATTTTTTGCTTCTACGGGATGCTTCTCATCAATATGGCAATAGAGTCCAACGATATCAAAATATTTCGAACAGAACTGGCATGGATAATCCTCCTTTCATCATCACCCACGTCAAATTCCTCGAATCCCATCAATGTTTCAGCATTTAGACCATCTATTTCATCCCAGATCGAGATTGAAAACCAGCTTGATAACTCCTGGAGGCAGAAGAAAGACGGCAGCCCAAGAATTAGCGTCCATGCCTTTATTGTCTTTATATTGAAACTGCTTTTGAATACAGAGTTTACTTTTGACAAAAAGGAGCTGATTAATTTCGTTTGATTTATTTATGAATGAATTTCTTATAGTATAATTTCCTTGATTTCTGAATTTGTTAGGAAATGAGAGAGAGAGAGAGAGAGAGAGAGAGAGAGAGAGAGAGAGAGAGAGAGAGAGAGAGAATAGATGCTTGGGGCGGGATTGAATTCTGAAATTGGGTAACGTAAGGACGGTTGGAAGTGAAAACAAAACCATGAATTTTGTAAGTAAAGGACTTACGGTAATTTCATAATATATAGGGACAATAATGTCCAAAAATGTTTCTCCATCTATAACGCCTTATATAGTTTGTACGTATGTATGGATTAATAATTGTTCACAACTAAGGACAGATTGGGAATTTCAAAATTAAAGTAAGGTATAATAGTCAAAAAAAGTTTCTCACCTCAAGGGCCTTTTAGAGATAGTATGGATGTGTCACTCTCTTTCATGAATATTCTCTCACTTCAAAGACTCCCTCTCACCTCTCTCCTACCTTCACTTTCTCTCTCTTACAAATTTGCACTATTCCACAGCAAGACTGACCTGCACCGTTGAACATGCTCTTATATGTATCAAGATCTTACAAAGGACAAAAAATGTAAAGGATCAAACGACAAAGAAAATCAAAATTTGAAGTATTCAAGGTCTTCGGACTATTTGTGCACTCCCAAAATTTAGGAGATTTATGTATCAGTGTCTTACAGAGGACCAAAAATGTAAAGGATCGAACGATAGAGAAAATCCAAATTTGAAGTATTCGAGGTCTTGGGACTATTTTTGCACTCCCAAAATTTAGGAGATTTATGCATCAGTGTCTTTAAAAGAGGTACGATGTGGATCAAAAATGTAAAGGATCAAATGATCGAACGATAAAGAAAAAATTATCAAAGTTTGAAGTAAACCGATGGGGTTTTAACTTGATTTAAAAGCTTATAACATCCTATCTTAATTATTACATATATAAATAATTAGACATTCTGACTGATTTCCAAATCGATTCAAAAAAAATTTCATGATCGAATTAGAGCTAACAACAATGTGAATCTAGCATACTGAAATTATACTCATTAATCATGGAATCACATTTAAGTTTGTTCATTAACAACTTTGTATATCTCTTTTAATAACAAAAATTGGAAAATCGAGCCGAATTATAAAATTTGTCATTATGTTATCCTTGTTCGATGAATTTATTATTACATGTTTCTCATCGCCCATCCTTTCAATAACACATCTACCATTCTACCCATGCTTCAACAAATTTATTTACACACCGTTCTTTTACACAATGATTACAATTTATAAATCAATTTATAAATAACACAATTTTTCAAACTACTTTTTAACAACACAAATTTTCTCTCTCCAATTTTCAACCACACATCTATCTAGAAAACAACAAAATAAACTAAAAAAATTGCAGCCGTGGCCGCCGAACACTTTGTTATTACAAATTGTGTGTTGAATTTTTTTATATCCAATAAATTCGAGCGATGATATTAAACGAATGTGAGAAGTGTTTTGACACCCAAAAGATCAACTCGGGTCGATAAGGATTTGAGACCATTAGATGCAATTTAATTGGTAGTTGCTCGTGGCCCTTTTGGGGAGGCCCACTTAAGTTGGTTTGCGTATTGACTTAGGCAATTTGTGTTGGTCCATTTAAGGTTGGTCTTGTGTATTGGCCTTAGATGGTTTGGATAGTTGAGTGGGCCATTTATGTGTGACCTTGCCTAACTACCGATATATGCTAGACATGTCTCATTGTTTGGCTTGTAGTTTTGAACTCAACTGTAGAGAGAGGGAAATGAACCAACCTTTCTTGGAGCTTAAGAGTCTTTTGTTGCTTATCTCTTCTTCCTTCTTTTCCCTTTGTGCTATTGTTTTTCATCCCCTAATCCTTGCGTGGATTAGAGTATAATGGAGCTACAAAGGAGTTTCGGTTATTGAGTCGAGTTTTGTGTGTTTGGTGTTCGTTTGAAGGTGTAAATGAGCCTAATTTTGGTGAATCAAAGGACAAACATTCTCACACAAGTATCAGAGTTTGGTTGGGCATGATTTGGGCTTGAAACCTATGAGAAATTACTAGAAACAGTGAAGGAAATCGATAGAATTGCAATCAAAATTGGACAGTGAGAAGTTAAAATAGCCGGACCTGTTTATGTGTTTTTCAGCCAAACTAGTGGCCAGATGAAGAAACCAAGACCATTGGCATGATCTGCATATCGAGGCATAACAAAGGGCGTGTGTGAGCATGTGAAGGTGATTTTAGCGACGGTCTAAAAAGGCAGAATGTTTCGGTGTCATGGTGAAGTTGTAGGTGCTGTCCAATTTTAGTTTCAAGATTTGTACTGAAAGTTGGACAATTTTCCCCCTATGATCGTTCGATGAACAGGTAATGTTCGTGTTGCTACAATTTTAGTGGATGCTTTAGGCTATGTGGTGGTTTCCCTAAAGTAGTGAGGTTTGCATATCTCCTAATTTCCACTCTGGTAAATTGGCTAGAATCTTGTAATTTATCGTACTAGTAGACTATCGTGTGGGTTGATCATTAAGATTGGTGTTTGACATTGCTTAGTAACCATTTTCCTGTTGCTAGATCTAATAATTATTTTTTAATTCGAGCCATATATTCTATGTGAATGTGATATATTAATTTCTATATGAATTTGATATATTGCGTTTTAGCTGTTCTATTGCCATTTAGAAATTCCTATAACCTTACGAAGTATGATTGGCTATTTTTGGTATCATGTGTGCCTATACTTTTCTTGTGGTCATTGTATTTGTTGCATTTCATGTTTGTGCATTTTTTTTTCTTTTTGGTAAGATGACAACAATTGGGTTTTCTTGATGACATGGTGACTTGGTTTATTTCTAGGGCGTGTGTTGGAAAGGTTTCAGGTCTAAGTTAGTGTGAAATGTAAGGTGTTATAACTACAATATATTTGGAATTTCTCATGAGAGTTTGTCTTAATTGGAATAATAAAGGAAGAGTGGAAGGTGTTAGGAGATAGGTAAGGCGAACAACGTCACTAGATCTAGGTAAGATCCAATTGAGGCTTATTGATGATAAGTTCTCGTTGTTACTACATGTGCATCTATGCGTAATCCTTTCTGCATGTCTATGATTGCTTAATTATGTTTCATTAATATGTTATACTTTCAATTTGTTTATGTCTGTAATTGCATGAATTGAAGTGATATTATTACTTTGTGTAATGTGTTTGCATGCGTAGTAGGTATGTAATGCATTGGCAGTGAGTGTGAGTATATCTTTTCGTAATGTGTGAAATTTATGTCTCAAGGTGCATTGGTGAGATGTATGAGGGTGAGGGTGACATTTGAATCACGAGTTAAATCTCTGTGAAATCCTCTCTCTGAAATCATTGTCGGGTGAAGTGTAGCGCCCCGAGTTCTAAATACCCGGTTCACCACGTCATCGTCTGGTCTAACTTTTAAAATAATATTTTAGCGGAAGAAATAACTGAAATTCATCTTTGGCAACATTAAATACACTGTAATAGTCGATAAAACTTGAAAACATTTATGAAACAAATTCAATATAATGAATCGAGCCATTAATAATACAAAACATTCGGCAATGCCATAATTTCTCAAATAATTGAAAATCTCAAAATAATCAAAGTTTAGAAATATGGATCATCAAAATAATATTCTCAATTATTTAACGACTATTGACACAATCATCCATCACTTGCTACCCTCTCCGAAATCTGCAAATATTGTTAAAATAGAAACGAGCATTTCATAGAAATACTCAGTAGACTCATCGTCAATTAATTAATCTACATTATAATTAAACACATAAATGCAGGCTTTTTAGAAATCATAGGGTGTGGGTAGTCTCTTCTCATGCATTAAAACACATGACTTCTCTTTGAAAAATAGTAGGCTCTTTAAAATCATCGGGTGTGGGTAGTCTCGTCTCGTGCACTTAAGGCACATAAGTTATGCATAACATCATCATTTATCTTGCAAGATATTCTCTTCTTTCTCATGCATAAAAGCATATAAGTTATGACAAGCATAACAACATAAATATTTTCGAAAAAATATGTTCTCGTCTTTTTTCATAAAAATGACTTTCACATAAGTCACATAACATACACATTCAAATGCAATCATAATTTAAATCAATTAATAGGGGCGTGTCGACCTTAAATTCAACGAGTGCAAAATCGAGTAGGAAATGACTTCAATCCTTTAAATCTCCGTACGGCTTGTCTAGCCAATTAGAAAAATAAATTAAATTAGTCTTTTGAAATTTATAGTTTAAAAATGATAAATTACAATTTGGGGACTGAAATTGATGATTTGAAAGTTGGAGGACTAAAATGAATACTTTTAAACTTGAGGGACTAAAATGTAAATTTCAAAACTTAGGTTGAAGCTCAAAATGGATATTAAATTGTAGGGATTGAAATAATTGATTTTTAAAATGAATGGGCTGATTAAAATCATTTAAAAACTTAAGGGGCTGAAATGATTAGTTTAAAACCCAAAAGGACTGATTTAAATACTTTTACAAACTTGGGGCTTAAAATCAAATGAATTGAGTCTGTAGGGATTGTCTTAAAATAATTTAAAACTTTAGGTGCTAAAATAAATCATTTTAAACTAACAGGGACTAAAATAAATAATTTTAAAAATTGGGGACTAAAATATAATTTTTCAAACTAAAAATATATAACATAATATATACATACATATATATATATATATATATATATATATATATATATATATATATATATATATATATATATATATATATATCATCTCTCTCTCTCTCTCTCTCTCTCTCTCTCTCTCTCTCTCTCTCTCTCTCAGGGGCGGCGAGGCCCCTATCCAACCGACGCCACAGTCGGCAATTGGCCGACGGAACACCGCCGTAGGGTGGTGGCGAGAGGTGGCCAAGGAGGGGTTCTAGCCTTGAGGGAGTTTGGTGCGAGATGGGTGTAAAAACCGAGGCAAAACGAGGCTGGAGGTTGCGATTTTCGATGGTGAATCGACGGTATGGGCTCGACGGATTTAGGTAAGTAACTAGGTTAACTTAGTTCTTGGTTTTTGGGTTTCATTTTGGGTTGATTGATGGGTGTTTGGAGTTGGGCTGGCCGTGGTGGTGGGGTTGGGGCGGTTTGTGGTATTGCGCAGGTTGAGGTGGTGATGATGGAGGTGAGTTGGAGGTGGTGGTGGTTACGGTTTGGGGGCAATGGGCTGGTGGTGCTCAATAGCGATGATGGTGGTGATGTTCAAGATTATGGAAAAAGCAGTAGTTTGGTTGAGGTAATGATGCATTGGTTTCGTGGGTGATGAGCCTGATTTGGAAATGGTGGGTTGGAGCTTGCAGGTGGTGGTGGCTGATGGTGCATGCGGGGGGTGGTCAAGGTGGTGGTGATGATGATGATGATGAAGGAGGTTGTCATTGAAGGTTGTAAATGGAGTTCAAACAGAGGAGGTAGAGAAGAGAGATTCATACCAGGAGAGCTGAAGATGGCTGAAATGGTTGATGGAAGCTGCTTGGTCTCAACCTTGCCGTGAGCTGGAGATGGAGCAGAGTTGATGAGGAATGGGTTGGGGTGGTGTGTCGTGAGAGAAGTCTGGTAATGTATGGTGAGAGGGTTGAAGTGAAGTGAGAGCTAGGGCGTGGAATTGGATGTGGTTGGTGGAAGTTGGTGGTAGTATAGGTAGTTTGGAAATCTTGACAAGCAAGGCACGAAATTCGAGAAAATAATACGGGAATTCAACTGGGTCGGAAGATGGATCTGATAAAATGAGCTTGACGGAATTTGGAATTTAAAACGATTTTGAAAAGAATCATTTAAATAAATAATTAAAATAATAAAATTTTTAGAAATTCAGAATTTATTTAAAATCAAATTGGACTTGATATTTCTCGCATCGGTTAGAATTAAAACGTCGTGACTTCAAATTAAAAATGGGTGAGATCACAGGGACACGGTTTTCATAATTTTAAAATAATTATTTAATGCATAAAACTTACTCCCTTAAAAATGCTACAACCTTACTCCCTTAAAATAATTTCGTCCTCGAAATTAAACTTACTTGATCTATGATTTTTGGATACTTGGCTAGGATCTCCTCTTCCCTTTCCAAAGTAGCCTCATCACTATTGTGTCTACCTCACTAGACTTTGACTAAATGAATCTCATTGTTTCTTAAGACATGGACTTTTCTCTCTACTATGCACATAGGTGCCTCTTCATAAGATAAATCTTTCTGAACTACAATAGACTGATAATTCACCACATGACTAGGATCATGAACATACTTTCTCAATAGAGAAACATGGAACACATTGTGAACAGCTGCAAGTTCTGGTGGCAAAGCTAAATGATAAGCAACGCTCCCTACTCGTTCTAATATCTCGAATGGTCTAATAAAATGTGGCCTCAACTTTCCTCTTTTTCCAAAACGAAAAGTACTCTTCATCGGGCTACCTTTAAAAATACTTTCTCTCCAATCTGAAATTCTAAGTCCTTTCTTCTCTGATCTGCATAACTCTTCTGTCTATCCTGCACGGTCTTAATCCGCAGTCTGATCTTCTCAATAGCATCAACTGTTCTCTCAATAAGTTCTGGTCCCGATAACTTCTTCTCACCAACCTCATCCCAATAGATTGGTGATCAACATCGACGTCCATACAATGCTTCATATGGTGCCATACCAATGGTAGCCTAGAAACTATTATTGCAGGAAAATTCCACCAATGGTAGATGATTCTCCCAACTACCACTCAAGTCTAGCACACATGCACTAAGCATATCCTCCAGCGTCTGAATAGTGCGTTCAGACTGGTAGTCTGTCTGGGGATGGTAGACAGTACTAAAATTTAATTTTGTACATATTGCCACATGTAAACTTTTCCAAAATCTCGAAGTAAATCTCGGATCTCTATCCGAAAAATGGACACTAACAATCCATGAAATCGGACGACCTTTCTAACATATATTTGTACCTCATATACAAAGCTATGCGAAAAGACGCTTGATAGCTATTGTGGAGAACTCAGTAAGTCATCCGACATTATCCAACTTATTAACTCATTCATTGACCTTCTCTTTCCAACCTTTCAAGGATCTATACTGATATCGAACCCATGATATAATTATTAATTGTTCCAATGTTTAAACTAAAAATCAAGAAGATTGATCAAGAATAAAACCTTATGATCCAAAATATAGAAACACGGTATCAATTCCAAAATATTGAGCACAAACCCAAACTTGGAAGAATCTTTCTGAAAAGATTTAGAAACGTAATCATTTCTAAACTCGACTGAAATTTCCTTTTCAAAATTGGAGGAATTTAAACTTAAATCCTTTAGTCTTTAAATCATGCATCAAGTACTTGGTATCACATACTCATTCTAGCTGAGGACTAATGTACTAATTTAAAGTATCATCATAAGGATCAGATATGATATTCTCAACTTAAGAAACCTCACTAACTTCCTAAATTTGAAGTTCAAGATACAATTCCTCCTGTTCTCCAGCTTCAATATATGTCACGCTTTGAACAATACCCCGATTAAATCTATCACCAATAAATAAGAGTTTTTTGAATCATATAGGATTCATCATCAAGTTTACTTAACCCAAAGATACAATCCCATTATAAGTAAAAGTCACACGCCTGATCATCTCAGGCTTTCCATTATTATAGCAAAATATTTTACTCACATTAAAGGTACAACCGGTAATAAGTAATAGAAACTGCATCACCAAAATCTTAAATAAATCCATATATCTTATGACTCAGAATGAAGATTCCCAATCGTAGGTAATATTTCACCATAATTCAATAAACCATCAAGATAAGATCAATTAACTCAATATTCACCCGGTTCTTTCACGGGTTAACCATAACATTCGTTAACCGTCTAGTCACCATATCTTGTAGTAATCATGTAAAATGTCACTTATCATCGTATCATATGACCTCAATTTAATCATATCAATCTCTCTGAGGTTACAATATAATAACCATCATATTTATCACATGAACCTTATACGTCAATATACTCACTAAGATTATATATCAATCTCCCAAACTCAATAAACATTGAATTCTACCGTTGTCACTCTTTCTTAGCAACACACTACTCCATAGTAAGTAATCATTGTGAAGTCTTATCCCCATTTTCCACAAATCTTATTCACAAGGACAAATGCATAAAAGTTCATTTCTTATTTTCAAAACAAGATACCATCAATAACAATCTCCAAAATTTCAAGATATGATCCATCATAAACTTTCCTCCGATCAAATGCATTACTTCTGTAATACTTGTACAAATCTAGGACCTGATAAAATTTCTTTCATCAATTTCATCCAACAATTTTCTCTCATGATATTCTAGTATCATAAATGAAAACTTAATATACATCAGTGAATCATTCAAATTGCGAGGAAACCCTGATTTATTTTTCATGACCAAGACTCATATTTCTTCGAATTCTACTTAGAACCAAATATAGCATAACTTATTCATGGAAAGTCAACTTATTTCATAATCTCAACACATCATCACCTTCAGTTCTCACCATAAGAAAAATTGCATTATTCCTTATAATTATCGATTGTACCTTTTATATTCAAATGACCTTATGACAATCATCATTATCTCACATAATCCCAAACACTCAATCATATGTCCCAAATTCTCACTTTGAATAAATGGTTCCTTTAAGGCATTTCATTATAAAATATTTTCAATATCTCCAATTCATGATAACTGATTTTTCCAAATAATCATATTACATTCAAATAACCAAATCTTTAACACATCATCTACCAATCAACTTCCAAAATAAATCAACAGTATTATCACATATCATCATAATTTATAATATTCTCCAATATAAGTGATCATTTCATACTAATAATCAATTTGTTCCCAAGAATAATTAAGATTCTTCCCAATAATGCCATAATATCTATCTTCACTCATCTTTCAAAATATAACTTGACATTTCCCAATGTACGCATCAAGTCATCACATAACTTCATGTATACCTTGATATCCAAGTAGTTGTATACATCCTCTTACTTTTGAAATTGTGAAACAAGGAGAGCATCTCAATAGAACTATATCCATTATAAAAATGATTATACTTCGAAGAAGCCAAAAATATCTCAAGAGTCATCATCCCTTTTTATTCATTTACTAATTCTTGCTTGTGCTGTAAATGAACTTGCAAATCTAACCTCAATTCCCTTAGTGGGTTGCTTACCATACTATGCTCTTAACTCAAAATGATAAAATTCTAGGTAGAGTCTCCCTTGTAATTTGGACTTATCCAACCGGTAGGTATACTTCATAACCAACTTTACACTCCACATTTGACCACAACGATTTAAATATTGACAACAATTCCAACAAACTTCAATACCATAAAAAATATCCCAAAAAATCAATTCATAATTCCTCAACATAACAATTTCAAATCATAGTTTCCAATATCACAATATCACTTCCTTCAATACATTAATTGGCTCAAATGACCACTCATTTGTCATACTTATAAAATATATGCCACAAATCATAGTCCAAAAGATTTAGTTACAAGAACAAACTACATTATAAATCTCTCTCAAAATAGAGGAAGAAATTTACTTACTCAAACATAATATCAAGTCCTTAACTCCCAATAATTAAGAACCAAATCTTTAAATCTCTAATTTCGTAATTCTTCTCATAAAAGTCTCAATAAAATCATATCACTTATAATGTCAACATCTCATCAAAAACTCATAAAACTGGCTTGCCATTTCTCTTTGATTTACTGAAAATGTTGACAACAAGTGATTAATGAATTTTCCCAACAGCTGCTCTAAAATCACTAGCCATGGCCTCATAATGCGCGGCACAGTATTCGATAGTGTGGTCATATATCCTGACATGAGGTGTTGGTCCAAAGGATATATATTCTGAAAATATTGTCTAATCCTCTCTGTTGACTCCTCGTAAATGGTGGCATGTCTAAAATCAATTATGCAAAATCCAGTTAGGGTTCATCATTTCTAAATTCGGGGACAAAAATTATTATAAAATCATTCTTAAATCATATTATTCTCATTATGCTCAACACTTGTTTTCTTTCTTTCTTTTCTTTTATTTCTGATTCGGATACAATTTCTCGTTATGCTCCAAAACTCATTTCTTTCTTTCTTATCCGGATACAATCTTTTTCTTTTTCTTCTAAATCTCATAAATCATTAAAATAAGTATCCAAAATACTGAAATAACATTATGTTGACCTATGGTCAATTTGACCTTATTGTTTTGATCATAACAAACAAGAATTTATTGTGTTACTAACAAGTGTGCTTCAAGTGTTTCATGTAATGATAAATATTCAAAGCACTCAATGTTCAAATCGTCTCTTAAAGATATAAATCAAAATTATGTGATCGAGCACATGAGACGTAAAGAAGATCATGAAATCATTGAAGATATTCAAAGATCAAAATTGAGGTTGAAAAGCATGACATGAAGATCAAGAATTCAAGCTTACAAGATTAGAGTTGATTTAACGTATGTAAAGGTATAACACTCTCAATCTTTAGCGATGAAATTCAACGAGCTCGAAAATGATTTTTATGCATCAAGAAACTTATTTGAAAATTCATCAACTGCATAAAAATGATTTTTCAAATCATACCTTTAAAATATCATTTTCAAAATCAATCTTGATCAAAAAGCCGTGCAAAATCAAAATCTTAAAATTTGAAAAAGACCGGTCGACCGCAAATTTTACCGGTCGACCGCAAGATGCAAACCGGTCGACCGCATGCCAAGACCGGTCGACCGCACTGAGTATTTTTGAACTCAACGGCTATTCTCTTGCAACGGCTATACTGAGGTCGACCACATTGTTGAACATGTCGACCGCAAAAGACAGAATGTGCGAAATTTGATCTATAAATAGCCTTCTCTCTTGCATTCATCAAAAAAAAGAAAATAGAAGAAATTTTAGAAAAAATTTCTTGTGAAAATTCATTATTCTTACTTAGTTTTTATTCATCTTTTATTTTCATAAAACTTTGATTGATCTAAACTTTGTTTTATCAAATTCATCAAAGTTTTTGGAAGAAAGTTTTGTGAAGATTCTTGGTTTTACATTGTTTGAATTTCTTCAACATCTTCACACTATATTGGAATTGAATTGTAAGTCTCTCTTTGTTCTAAACTTGTTTTAATCTTTTAAAAGAGAGAAATTTCAATTAAGGAACTTTGATTATTTGTGCTACATTTTTCATCATCATTTGATTCATCAAAGTTCCATTGCCTAAACACTTTGAGCTTAACTTATTGTTAATTATTCAAGTGTGGCATCTCTTGGTACTTAATTCGATTCAATATTTTAACAAGAGATCATTTGAAAAACTTTGTTTGATTGCATCGAACTATTTATTATCATTTGCATCAAAGTTTTTCTCTAACACTCGAGCTTAATTCATTGCTATCTATTGAAGTGTTATCCTAACTCTCTCGGTACTTAATTTGAGTATATCATTTGTCAAGAGAGTTATTTCAATTGTAAACTCAATTCATTATATTGATTGGTTTCGAGAGCCTTGTCAAAACTCGATTGTTGGTTTTCGAGAGCCTTGTCAAAACTCGATTGTTGGTTTCGAGAGCCGTGTGAAAACTCGATTGTAAAGGATAGGCGCTCCTTGTTGTAAGTCGCCTAAGGATTTGGTACTCCTTGTTGTAAGTTACCAAAATAGTGGATTTGCCCTTGCTCGTGACGGAGAGCTCGGTAACGGGGGACGTAGATCACGTTGGTTGATTGAACCTCCATAAATCGCGTTTGCACTCTCTCATCCCTTTTATTTACTTACATCGCACTTACTCTATTCTATCAATTTATATTGTGCAACGCTTTATCTTAGTGCTATACTTGCCTTATCAATTAAGTTTACACATATATAGCACACTACATTGATAGTTTAGTTACTTGTATCACTAAGTGCTAATACTTGTACCTATTGGTTTTAAGTTTGAGATTATTTATCGAAAAAATTTTATAAACCAATTTACCCCCCTCTTGGTTAGTTTACTCTTGGGCTAACACATTAAACATCATAAACTCTTTACCTCAGAATTGGTGGAACGAATAATGGCAGTTGCAATCTTCATTAATAAAAATTAAATAATGTAAAATGTTTCTTAAAATTTCTTTTTGAAAATTTTTCAATCTACAGAAACGCAGTATGGCTCTGAAAACAAGCTGTAGCACCGCGAGTTCTAAATACCACGTCATTGTCTGGTCTAACTTTTAAAATAATACTTTAGCAGAAAATAACTGAAATTCATTTTTGGAAACATTAAATACACTATAATAGTCGATTGGGATGGGAAATAAAGGGCGTTGCATCTCTAGCACACACGAACACAATCCGATCATGCAATGGAACATTTTTCTTAAAGAAAAGTGGGTTGCAACCTAAAGTCTCTAAATTGTAATCTATTGTTTGAACCCTATTCTTTTCTTTGCAATTCTTTGTTCGAGGACGAACAACGGTTCAAGTGTGGGGGGATTTGATAAGTGTGATATTTACGTTTATTTTATGCACTTATATCCTTGAATAAGTCATAATGGGATTCTATCTAAGTATTATTAATGCATGTTGTGTTTCATGTTGAATAGGATCCTAAAAGAGGAGAAAAGAAGGAAAAAGAACCAAAATGCGCTTAAAACTGAAGTTTGGGGACTTAGGCGCAAATAAAGTTACGGCCGTAAGAAAAGCATGTCACGGCCGTGAAAGAATGTTGAATCAAAAAGAAAATAAGCAGAAACATAGTTACGGCCGTAAAAGAAATGTTACGACCGTAACCTTCAAAAGAAGAAAAATGTTCAGAAACCGTGTTACGGTCGTAAATCAGAAAGTCACGGCCGTAACGTCAACTTTGGAAAATATGCAGAAGCCATGTTACGGCCGTAAATCAGAAATCACGGCCGTAACTATTCCAGTCAAAATTTTCATATTTTAATTCTTTCCATAAATTTGGGATTTCTTGCTCCCAAAGTTAGGGCACGAAATTGGAACTATAAAAAGGGAGTTTCATGACAAGAAAAAGAGACTTTATCATTGTGAAAGAGGCAAAACATAGAGGAAAATTGAGAGCAAAATATAGAGCTTTCTTGGGAGATTTTCAAGCGCAAGAACACAACAACAATGGAATTCATGAAGCAACTTGAAGAATCTACCACAACAATGCTAGGCTAAATTTCATATCTTGTTCAAAGGGGAAGTTGTGTCAATTTAATTATATTATTTTCTTTTCCTACAAATTAGTAGCGTGAATTTATTCATTTATTTCAATTGTTGGATTATTATGTTTTGAATGTTCAATTGAGTTTATTTGATTAATAGTTTAATTTAGCCAATTGGATTATTGATCTTTGGATTCATGAATATGCTATGTTTAGATTCTTGATCCGTAATTGTCATTGAATCTTTACTTTAGTAGCAAATAAATCTCGTGCAGATTTAGTTATAATTCAACTTGGATTGATTAATTCGAGCTTGTGTAATTAACGATCCAATTCAATCTATTCTTCAAAATTTTCATACTAGTCGTGCATTAAATCCTAAGAGCTTGTTTAGGATTGTTCGTGGCTAGAATTGGTTCAAAGAGCGTGTTTTGAATCAATACACATAAGGAAGAATTTAGATAATCAGAGCTTGTTGATTATTTATGATTGATAATTGAATTAGGAATAGAAACACGTTACAAGGAAAAGTATAACATTAATTAAGGACACAACCGAACCCGAGAACAAGATTTCCTCTCATATTATTTCTTTAGTCATATTTAATTGTTTATTTTTATGCATAGTTTTCATTCAAGCAATTCAAACAACAAACCCCCCATTCCATTCTAATTGATCGAACAACTAAAATTAGTTTCCGTTCCTCGTGGGATCGACCCTTACTCTCGCTACTACATTATTAATTAATATTTAGCAAGTAAGGAATTATTTATTATTTTGGTGCATTGAGACACGCATCAAGTCTTTTGAAATTTATAATTTAAAAATGATAAATTACAATTTGGGGACTGAAATTGATGATTTGAAAGTTGGAGGACTAAAATGAATATTTTTAAACTTGAGGGACTAAAATGTAAATTTCAAAACTTAGGTTGAAGCTCAAAATGGATATTAAATTGTAGGGATTGAAATAATTGATTTTTAAAATGAAGGGGCTGATTAAAATCATTTAAAAACTTAAGGGGCTGAAGTGATTAGTTTAAAACCCAAAAGGACTGATTTAAATACTTTTACAAACTTGGGGCTTAAAATCAAATGAATTGAGTCTGTAGAGATTGTCATAAAATAATTTAAAACTTTAGGTGCTAAAATAAATCATTTTAAACTAACAGGGACTAAAATAAATAATTTTAAAAATTGGGGACTAAAATATAATTTTTCAAACCAAAAATATATAACATAATATACATCTCTCTCTCTCTCTCTCTCTCTCTCTCTCTCTCTATCTCTCTCTCTCTCTCTCTCCAAGAGAGAGAGCAGGGGCGGCGAGGCCCCTCCCCAACCGATGCCACAGCCAGTGATTTGTGGCGAGAGGCGGCCAAGGAAGGGTTCCGGTCTTGAGGGAGTTTGGTGCGTGATGGGTGTAAAAACCGAAGCAAATTGAGGCAGGAGGTTGCGATTTTCGGTGGTGAATTGGCGGTATGGGCTCGACGGTTTTAGGTAAGTAATTGGGTTAACTTAGTTCTTGATTTTTGGGTTTAATTTTGGGCTGATTGATGGGTGTTTGGAGTTGGGATGTCCGTGGTGGTGGTGTTCCGGCGGTTTGTGGTATTGCACAGGTTGAGGTGGTGATGATGGAGGTGAGTTGGAGGTGGCGTTGGTGACGGTTTCAGGTCTTGGCAGTGGGCTGGTGATGGTCAATAGTGATGATGGTGGTGATGTTCAAGATTATGGCAAAAGTAGTAGTTTGGTTGAGGTGATGATGCATTGGTTTCGTGGGTGATGAGCCTGATTTGGAAATGGTGGGTTGGAGCTTGCAGGCGGTGGTTGCAGATGGTGTAGTGGAGCTTGGGTGCAGGCAGTGGGTGGTCGAGGTTGTGATGATGACGATGATGATGAAGGAGGTGGTCATTGAAGGTTGTAAATAGAGTTCAAACAGAGGAGGTAGAGAAGAGAGATTCATACCAGGAGAGCTGAAGATGGCTGAAATGGTTGATGGAAGCTGCTTGGTCTCAACCTTGCCGTGAGCTAGAGATGGAGCAGAGTTGATGAGGAATGGGTTGGGGTGGTGTGTCGTGAGAGACGTCTGATAATGTATAGTGAGAGGGTTGAGGTGAAGTGAGAGCTAGGGTGTGGAATTGGATGTGGTTGGTGGAAGTTGGTGGTAGTATATGTTGATTAGGGTAGTTTGGGAATCTTGACAAGCAAGGCACGAAATTCGAGAAAATAATACGTGAATTCAACTGGGTCGGAAGATGGATCTGATAAAATGAGCTTGACGAAATTTGGAATTTAAAACGATTTTGAAAAGAATAATTAAAATAATAAAATTTCTAAAAATTCGGAATTTATTTAAAATCGAATTGGACTCGATATTTCTCGCCTCGGATAGACGAATACGTCATGACTTCAAATTAAAAATGGGTGAGATCGCAGCGGCACGGTTTTCATAATTTTAAAATAATTATTTAATGCGTAAAAATTCTTGGTCGCTACATGAAGTGTAAAAGTGACACTTTAATCACTTCTCTTAGGTGGAGACTCATTATCCACTTAGGCCATCTCAACCAGGAACTCTAAAATGCGGTCAGTTTTACACTAAAATGTAGTTTCTCTTACTATATCTTTATAACTCATCTTCAACCCAAACTTCAAATTTAAAACCAAGTAAACATAATTTTTTTATTTTGCTTTTTAACATACTTTTTATTATTATTTTATTTGAAGTATTAATTTCATCATTAAAATAAAACGAGTAATATACCATATATTATTCCAATAATTTAATTTTGGTAATTTGTATATTGTTCCCACAAATGTTCGATTAAGCATTTCAGAGTACAATGTGAGCCTTTTTATCCTTAATCTGATGGTGACGAGGGAGGAACTCTTGGAAACGGACATCTTCATCTACAACCATCTGAACTTGTGGACTCGGCACTTCTACCCAATCTTGAATAGGTGCTACAACATCACGTTCATCCTCTATGATCATGTTCTGCATAATGATGCATGCAGTCAAGATATCGTGTAAGATGCATTTTTTTTAAAAATTGTGACGGTCCCGCAACAATTACGAAACTAGATTATAGAACCCCAAATGCTCGTTTAACATCTTTTCTACAGCTTTCTTGTTTCATTGCGAAATATTTTTCTTCAGTCCACGTGGCTCATGAATTGTTTGTACAAGAATGGTCCACTTTGAATATATAACATTAGCTAAATAGTAAATCATATTATATTCACGTCCTTGTATGACGTAATTAGTGGAGGGAGCAAGACCTTTAGCGAGGTTGGCAAAAATATGGGAGGCCTCTAAAACATTGATGTTGTTGCTTAAACATGTTATGCCAAAGTATGCATGCCATATAAAAATAATATAATCCACTACAGCCTCTAAGACAATAGTTGGTGATCCACTCCCACCTCCGTATTGGCCTTCCCATGTGGTTGGACAATTTTTTCACCTCCAATACATGCAATCAAGACTACCTAACATTCCGAGAAAACCACATTGTTGATCAACGTTAAGAAGCTGTGCAATGTCACTAGCGTTGGGAGATTGCAAATAACGGCTTCCAAATACTTCCACGACTGCACGAAAAAACCTTTTTTTTAAACTTTCAATAGCTGTAGACTCACCAATCTTAACGTACTCATCAGTTGCATCCACCGCAACGCCATACGTCAGCATTTGAAAGACGGCAGTTATATTTTGAAGAGAGGGCAACCCTAGCCTACCCAATCCATCCTATTTTTGTAGGAAGCACCTGTCATGAGACTCCAAAAATTGCACTATGCGTAAAAATAATTTTCTTGACATGCAAAAACGTCGTTGAAACCAACCTTTCGTCGTAACGTGAGTTTGCTTCCAAGTAGTCGTTGAACAGTCGTTCATGAGCAGACTCTCTATCACGGTGCAGCGACCGGCCATGTGTTGGTGGGTTTTGTTGTTGTTCGACCATTTGAGTTAGAAGGATGTTGTCATTCAAATACATGCAAACTAGTGCGTTATGACGGACCTCAAGTGCCTCAAGGTCATTAATGATCTGCTCGTCCTCGTCATGAACACTTTTGTTTACATTGGAAGATCTACCAACATTGAAATTTATTTTTGTGAGACTTAAAATTGATATATGAATTTTGAAGTGTTAGTTATAAATGATGAATTTAAACTAGGTACTAGCCTTTTATCATTGTATTTTTGTAGATAAGGTTAATTTGCGTTAGCCAATCTCAATTGTTGATCAGATTACGCAAGATATAAGCCATTAGATGAGAAGACTTTCATCTTATCAATTCAAGATAACTTCGATTTACGTAATTCAATCCCACTCATCGATCAGATTGCACGAGAACTGAGCCGTTGGATTAGATTCCATATCTTATCATGTCAGGATAACATCGATTATCGTAATGCAATCCCAGCCATCGATATGATTGCATAAAATCTGAGACGTTAGATTAGATTTAATATCTTATCATGTCAAGATAATATCGATTATCATAATTCAATCACAGCCATCGATCTGATTGCACGAGATATGAGACGTTAGACTAGATTCCATATCTTATCATGTCACGATAACATTGATTATCGTAATTCAATCCCATCCATCGATCTGATTGCACGAGATCTGAACCGTTAAATAGAATTTTCTTATCAATTCAAGATATCAATGACATTATAAAAGCACAAGTCTCCACTTCATCTTGTCATAATAATATCGCTCTTAAAAATTACAAAAAAAAAAAAAAATGAGTATCAGCAAGCGGAGCGCCTCATACAATATTGAAGAAGACATTCATCTGTGTCGTGTATATTTAGATATATCTCAAAACCTGATTATTGGTATTAATCAGTCAAAAGATCATTTTGGATTAGATTCCATATCTTATCATGTCACGATAACATTGATTATCGTAATTCAATCCCATCCATCGATCTGATTGCACGAGATCTGAACCGTTAAATAGAATTTTCTTATCAATTCAAGATATCAATGACATTATAAAAGCACAAGTCTCCACTTCATCTTGTCATAATAATATCGCTCTTAAAAATTACAAAAAAAAATGAGTATCAGCAAGCGGAGCGCCTCATACAATATTGAAGAAGACATTCAACTGTGTCTTGTATATTTAGATATATCTCAAAACCTGATTATTGGTATTAATCAGTCAAAAGATCATTTTGGAAGCCGCATCGAGTGAGAGTATAACAGTTCACTACCATCCCATATTACTCAGACCCGGCCTTTGAGATCATTACAATCCCATTACACATTGATCAATGCAGCCATTTCCAAACTACGGGGATGCATATGCCAAGTGAAAATTTTAAATCCAAGCGAAACATCCGAACAAGACATTGTAAGTGCATTTATTACACAAAGTTGTTTGATAAGTTATAATTCACTTAATGTAATAAATTTATTCTTATCAATTTGCAAATAGACTGAGCTAAATTATCATTATGCCAAGAAGAAAAATTCAAGAAATGATTTAAATTTGATCATGTGTGACCTATCCTTAAGGATAGTGAAAATTTTGGAAAAAATGTTCAAGTGGAGTTACCTGTCTTTAATATCCAGAAAACATACTCTAGATCGACAAACGTGGATTCTCTAATTTTTTATTCTCCAACATCAGCATATCATAGATTGTCTTGAAGGATCTAGATCTGATCTACCAAATTATTAGGTCATTGTCTTTTAAATAGCTTGCATCATATTTTAATTTTCAATATTTATGTCGTCATTTAATATTGCACATTTTCAATCTCTATGCTATCGTACCATTCACGTTTCCAAATTTTTAGTATTATTGAGTAATCTATTTTATTGTCATTTAAACTTAATGTTTTGATTTATAATAATTTAATTACGTGATACAAAAAATGGTCAAATTAAAAACACAAATTAAATAAACTTCAATAACAATGAAAAACCCATGTTTTCTATCTATAAAAAAAGGAAAAAAATTATAATGCAGTTTCTAAGTCAATTTTTGGGAGCATTCATCAAATAACCTTGTTTTGTAAATAAAAACATAAATAAAAATTTTAAAAAAGGATAAAATTGGAATCAAAATAAACATTTTGAGGGCAAAACTGATCTAAAACAAAGTTTGGGAAAAATTTGGGCAACCAAATAGTTGCCTCCAAATTAAATACCGTCTCTATAGTTTCACTGTAGCAAACTTCATTTTCCAAATCAAAATGCAGTCCCCGGTTGGAGCAAGGATTGGACGGAAAATTGGTGTAAAATGTCATTTGTCGTCTGCGTTGGAGTTGCCCTTAGGTTGAGAGAAGTGATGTATTGATAGAGAAGCATCTCATGAACTTAGAATCTATTGTTATTTACCAGTTAGACACGTGTTATGATCAATCTAGTAAGAATAGGAGGAGGTGTGTGTGATATGTGTTTTCGTGGTGCGAGCTACACGAAATGAGATATGATAATTATTACAACCCATCTTTTATACAATTCAAAAGTCAAGAAATTATTTAGTCGATGTCAAATATTTAAATGGTCAAGTAAATAAGGACTTAAGTTAAATAAATGATTTTAGTGTGACTTAATTTGTAATTACAAAAGCTTGAGAGTTGAGATAATACAAAATAGAAATTTAAAGATTTACTAATTGTTAGGCAACTCTGAGTTGTTTATAAACAGTATTTAGAAAATCGAAAATCGATTCGAATCAGAAAAAGCCAAAGGGGCAAGGATCAAAAAGTTCGACCGACTCGAATCGGAGTCAAACCGGTTTAACTAAAAATTATTTCAAAAATCACAAAATTTTCTAAAAAACAAGTCATTTTACAAATAAACCAATTTTTACTTATTTAAAAAATTAAATCTTACACAAAAGCAGCTTAAAACAACAAAAAAGGGGGTCAAAACCCGATTGGGTCAACCGCTTCCCGATTAAGCGGGAAAAAACCGGGTTTTTAATGTCCAATTTTTGGAGAGGACCGAACCGTTTTTCCGGTCGGTTCTCAATTTTCTCAGTGGAACCGATCGGTTCGATTCGATTTTCTAAACAATAGTTATAAACAAATTTGTCGAACATATGCTTGATTTGCAATTATTGGAAGGTAAGTATTTAATCTTATATTCTATGAAAGTTTGGAGGCTTGAATTGTAATTTTACTATTCTTATTCATTAAATTAGACGATAAGAGAACGTCTTGTTTGGTTTTCATTAATATTCTCTTTTTTCTACTGTACTCAATCTCAACAATTCATTAAAAGTCAAGATCACAATATTTGAATTTTCAATCAATTTTCAACCATCCATTCTCATAAAAATCACTATTTATTTAAAAAAAAAAAACTCTTTATAAACAATATAAAACATATTCTACAAAATGGAAAGGAAGTTGGGACCGAGAAGAAAGCAAAAGTCGTAACGAAGAAAGAATAAAGCAAGGAGAAATGGAAAGAAAAGAAAGGGGAAAAATAAATGAAGCAAGCCATTAATCAATCTAGCTAAGGTTTTATATGTTCGATTTCTTCTTCTATTTTGAGGAAAAATCAAAATATATTTTTGGTTTTGTGGTTAAAGTTCTGGGTTTATGATTTATAGTCTATACTAGAAAAGTAGGGCAAGTTATTTATTTGAGTATTTTTAGCTATGTATTCTAATGGGTTGAAGGAAATGGTTTTTGGATATTAGTGTTTAGATGAATTAAGTTGATAGGATAGCATAATTTCACGATTTTGGTTATGAAGTGGGTCATTGATATATGTACACATATGAGCATACGAGTGGTAAATTTCAATTGGAGAAGAAAGAATTAACACCTCAAATCCCAATTGAACTTATATTGTTTCGACTACACTTTCATATGAGTAAATTTTCAAAGGACAAAAATGGTTGGCAGTGGATGGGCTTGCTTGGGTTTTACATTTATTGATCGTGATTTGGGAATTATAGAAATGGATATAAAAGAAAAACATAAAGTACATGCTTCCTTGATTTTAGCAAAGAGAAAAATGGAAGGGAAATGGTAGATAATTGGATTGGAGTTTTTATTTTTCATTAGTGACTTCTAATTGAAATTGGCGAGCTTAAATAATAATTCAAAATATTTTAATTTATTTCAGAAAATGATATGAATATCGGGATGTCTTATCAGCCGAATTAGTCCCTATCCAGTATTGTCAAGTGAGTGAAAAAAGTTAAAGACTTTCAATTATTGATAAATTAATTATACTATTATGTTAATTGTGATTTAATTGTCCAACTACGTGATTATTATGAAATGTTATAAGAATATGAGAATTGTGGAATTAGAATGATTGTGAAATAAATATATGTTAAATGAAATGTGTGACATATATCATATCAAAATCAACCAGAAAAGTGCCCGTGATTATATAGTTATTCTAGTTCACTGAGGCGGCATTGATCGTGTTCTATACTGTACTGAGGGGTCATCGTGTATAATATAGTTCACTGAGGCGGTCTTGACCGTGTTCAATAATTGATTATAAGAGGTCGTGAGACTATCCTGAAAGGCAGTCTGCTAGTGTATGAATAGATTACAGATTTTAGCCAAATAACGCAATTTTTGTGGATGTCCAGTATCTATTGATGTGATATCATTGATTTGACTATGAGATAATATTTTTCAATATTATGAGAATGTATCACATCTTGACTATGATTATATGGTATTACAATGTAAACTATTAAATTATGTGAACTCGATTTTCAATAAATATGTATAAATGAGATTATAATCATTTTCGAAATTCTCCATTCATTGAGCTGTCAACTCATTATTTTCTCACTATTTTTCTTTACAGGTAACAGTTAAGTTTTGGAAGCTTGAATAGCCTGTTGATTTTGGAGCTACATCAATATGGCATGTCTGAGTTATTGTTTCATTAAAGCTAAGTATATAGATATCATTTTCAGATCCACGTTCTTTTGACAAAAATGAGTTGTCTTTTATAGTGCATATGATTGTTAGTAGACCACAGTCAGAATTGGTGGTGGGTCCAACGTCTAGCTGACATCCATCATTGGCGCATTAGATAATTTTGAGACAAGTCGTGTCAATAATTGTGTAAGATCTTTTCACAAGGTCATTTATGCATTGTGTTGTATATGTGTTGACCGTTGTGTTTAATTAACTTAGAGTTAGTCTTATTTTCTTTTGTGAGCATATTTGAAAATATTTTTTTCAATATCCGATGGTTATATCTCTCATCGTTGTGTTATAGTTCTTGATTATTTACTGTGATTATATGTCTTCTACTTTGGTTTTTTAACTTAGCCGTGGTGAGTAAATGAAGCAGGTATGGTGTGTGTTTCGGGTGCGAGACATAAGGTAAGGTCTGTAATTTCAGTTTTTATTGATTACCTTGATTGGACAAGTATAATCATTATATTGTTAGCTAGTATGTTGATTAGGTATCAAGGTGAAAATTTGTTGGATTTTTGGATACCCAATAAATCTTGGCGATGATGTCAAAATGATTGTGGGAAAAATCTTTTGATACCTAAATGATCAACTCGGCTCGATAACAACTCGGGTCATTGGAAGCAATTTAATTGATAGTTTCTCGTGGCTCACTTGGGGGGACTTAAGTTGGTTTGTGTAGTGACTTAGGTTATATGTGTTGGCCCATTTATGGTTGGTCTTGTGTATTGGGCTTAATGTGGTTTGGGTAGTTGACTGATCCATTTATGTGTGACGTAGCCCAATTACCTGGGTATGCTAGACTTATCTCATTGTCTGGCTTGTGGTTTTGAACGCAACAGTAGAGAGGAAAAGTAACCAGCTGTTCTAATGTTATTGAAGCTTGAGAGTCTTTCAATTGCTTGTCTCTTCTTCGATCTACTCCAATTATGATATTGTTGTTCATCCTTCCTTAATCCTTGTATGGATTAGGGTATAGTGGAGCAACTAGGAGTGGCGGTTATTGAGTCGAGCTTGACGTGTTTGGTGTTTGTTTGAAGGTATAACTGAACCCAATTTTGGTGAATCAAAGGACTAATATTATCAACATTTTGTCATCTAATTTCTCTGCTCATCCATTGGTGAATCATGAATGTAAATTTATTTCTTTAATTTCATGCTCAAGAATGCGATTTTCTCTGATGTAGAGAAAATAGAGAAAAGCATCATGAATGTTAAATTTGTTTCTTTAATTGAATTCTTAATAAGGACGAGAATTTTACGCTATTCCTGTTTTGAACATGATGAGGATTTCCCATTTAATCGGTATAACGAGTCACGAAAATAGAGCGGGATATTTACTGCCAAAGATGAGGGAGTCCCGTAACGATCATAATTAGTATTTGCACGTAGGAAGTGTATTTATCAATAAACTTCAAATTTCATTATGCGTTCTGTACTTCACTTCCATTGTCAGCATCTTGTGGATCGGCTAATGTTGTAACCGAACTTCTTTCATGTCGAGAAACTGGCCAAAACACAATTGATTGAATATGAGTTTCTACCTATCATTCTGCTGCTTATTGTTAATTTTTTCAACGACGTCGTATCTGTATAATACATTGATGCTCCCGCCGTATCTGAATGTAGAAGTCCATGTCCTGATTCACATGCACAGTCAAAGAAACATCACAACCTGGGAAAAGGTTTAAAAATGAGGGAAAATGTGCTTATTTAAAACTCAACAGAGATAAGCTACATTTTTAGACTTTATAATTATAAGATGTTCAATACATATATGGACGTGAGATGTTAAATATTTGTTAGATAATCATTGCAGTAATGTCTAGACATGAAGAGGACAACATATTGATGAATTGTCATTACTGGAATGACTTCACTTGAACAATTATAAAATGTTATACAATTAAAGAAAAATTGCTTTTCACGTACAATACGTAATCTTGTATCTCTGCCCTTTGAATCAGACATGATAATTAGCGAACGAGTAATCCGTCTTGATGGTGATTGAATAATTTCATTCTTGGGATTGCACTTGGAATGACTTCATCATTTTTTTCAATCTATTGATGCCCAAAGCTTGGAACTTTGTCTCTTGACATGGGTGTTTTCCATTGTTTGACACGATGTGTGAAGCCATAGAAAGGAAATTACTTCAAAATCGAGATAGGAAAGATTTGAGATAATGAAATTGCACCAATGATTTTGGGCCGACCCCATGAAATATGGGGTTATAGTGCGTGAGAATAGTAAAATTACAAAAATAAAGGTTTTAGAAAATCTGAAGATTACAATTGATAGATTGGAGGATTTATTGGGTATTGATTGTGAAGTATTTGAATTTGGATGCAGATTTCGTGAGAAGGCTGGCGGCTTTTGGTGGTGATCCATTCCGTTTTGGGGAATATGTATGACGGGATTTGGTAATAATTTGATAGATTTAGGGGGATTTGCTACAATATCACGACGATGTATTGGATGATTTCTTGGGGTATTGATTGCGAAGAAGGTGAATTTGGGGGAAGATTTCTTGAGATCTCTGGCGGTGTTCGTGGTGGTGAACCATTCCGATTGGGGGTGTATTGATGATTGGGGCTCGGGTATAATTTTGGGTAGAATTAAGGGAATTTGTTACAAGATCACTGTGATTATACTTGGAGGATTTCTTGCTATTGAATGTGAAGAGGGAGAATTCGGGGGAAGTTTTCTTGACAAGTCGGTCGATTTTGGTGGTGATCCATTCCAGTTAGGGGAGTGTATGAATGATTGGGTTCAGCATAATTTGGGTGGAATTAAAGGGCTTGTTTGAAGGCTGGAAATAAGAGATTTCTGAAATTATATGGATTTTTTTTTTTTTTTTTTTTTTTCTTCATTTCATTTTTACTACAATAATGTAATATAAAAAGTGTAGGGTATTTTGGTCACAATCAAACTTCGGGGGCGATGATGATAAATCGCGTTGGATTAATTATGCTTCGCAGGTTTATGGTCGATGACCGAAGAGTATGATGTTGTCCAAATCTCCACAATTAGGCAGTCCATTTAAGGATGGGTTAGGGGACTTTATTACCCATTTCGAGGTTTTGATTAGGTCTCGATCCTGTTGTTGCTCGATGGGAAAATTCAAAGACGGCCCAATTTAGTTAGGGTTTACTTAACCTAATTAATTGGCACCTAGATATCCCTCACCTCTCACTCTACTCATAAGAATGCTCGACTCTCCCTCTTCTTGGTGAAAAAGGGCCCATCTTTGTTCGATTGTGTAGTCTCTTATGGCCTGGGTATTTGCCTCAATTCTATCCTTCTTCGTGGCCAGTGACTGTGAGCCTCTTTAAGCTCTTGTGACCGTGAGCCTTCGTGTGTGGCTCTTGTGATCGTGTACCTTCCTAGTCTTGTGTTGCAGCCCATGTTGGGTCCCCATTTTGTGCAGCCGCTGTTCGGTTTTGGTTGGGTGTAAAGATAGTGGGTTTCGGGTGTGGTTTGGGTGTTGTCTAAGAGTATTCTCTAGCTAGGATTGAGTGGCACGTTACGTTTGTGAAGTATTTGGCAAATTTCTGAGTCCTCGATTTCACCATTTGAGTCAACTATATGGTGCAATAAGAGAGTTTTCATTACTTCATTCAATTGCTTTTTTATTGATTCAATTATACATTGTCAATCTGAAATTATTTGTTTTGTAACTCGTTTTACTTTGTGTTTTGCGAGGTCAAATTCATCATAAAAAGTAATAAAATCATTGACATGTGAAATTGTAAGTTGTTTCAAAAATGCTGTAGATGGCGCGATTTCCTCTTTGCTGTTGGAATTTGTTGGGCCTGTCTGTTCGCTAATATGAGTAAACGTTTGGCCTGCAAAAGGATCTCAAGACTCCAATTGCTCCTTGGGCTTTTATCCAATTCATTCATGATGCAAAGAGTATCAAAATTAAGTAAATAACGAATTGAGTACGAGTTCAGGTGATTGGTTGGACCCAGCTAATGAAAATGATAAAGGGTACTATTTTAAATTGAATATATATAAATTTATTTATTTATTTGTCCTTTGAAGGTCGAGCTAGAGTGCCTACCAATATTCAGTAAAATATTGAGATCCAAAACCCCATATTTTGTTAGATCTTTTATTTATTTACGTATAGTCGTACAGATTGAATAATCCATTTTCGGAACTGATATATTTTGTGTGCCTTCTTCAATTGGTTGAAAATGAGGGGTTTCTTTTATTTTTGGTACGTATATCATAGTGGAATTTAGGCAGTAAACCACCTAGGATGCTTACAATTGAATTATTTAAATAATTAATAATATATATATATATATATATTAAAATTCAAAAAATAACGGATTTTCAGCCAAAATACCGCGTAACCGTCACTGAAATTCAAAAAATAACGGATTTTCAGCCAAAATACCGATTAACCGTCACTGAAATTTCTCACTGTCGTTAATGTAGCTTGAGCTACTCTCTCAACTCGTTCAAACAATTAAAATACATTTGGAAAGGTATATTTCTTGATTTGTTTCTCTATACTGCATTGTTTTTTCAATACCCCATTTTCAAATTAAAAAGGATTATGCGCAATAAGCACCAGATTATTTCGATGATGCTGAAGCAATGATCTTGCAACTCTGAAACAGGTGATCCTTCCAAAAATCACCATCCATGTGTTTATCAACATCATAATCCGTATTTTGGCATTCGTGGTTTCCGTCTTCATTTAACCGGAACAGAGTTCCAAAAACGAGTTACTGAATCTTTTCTTGAAGGTCGGTGGAACAATTCATATAGTGTTCGAGAAAGTATATTCAAATTAAACCCCACATTTTATAGGATTTTTAGGTTCAATAGATACAAATATTTTTGATTTTGTGATTCAGATTCGCAAGCTCCTAGAATACTCATTTTCTAAAGTTTACTGTACTGGATTTCAATATTTTTTTTGTAAGCAACCAGAACTAATAGGGAAGCAGAGGTTCGGGAAAAAGCTAGTTCCAGCATAAAATTCAAAACAAAATCAACTGGCTTAGGGCTGTTGAGGAAACACCGAAAGGGTGTTCGCACACCTCGTCGGACAAAGATATCCAAAGAAGTACCATTGCAATGCAAGGTATTGTAATTTGTTATCTTACTAGTAATACTCTACAAGAATAAATATTTCTGCAATTATAAGCATACTTAAGAATAAATACTCTACACAGTAAATGTTTCAAGCATGGGTATCAACCATTTGATTCTTGTATTATCAATGTTTAGTGCAAGTGTGATTGGGTAATGGAAAAGTTCATTTTCCGTAGCTGTCAATGGACATATGAATTGGGATCATAAGTAATCTGGATAGGAAGACTAGCATCTGCCATTGGGGTTTGCTTTGTTTTTAAAATATTTTTGAATCTAATAATTTGTTATTAAAGTTATTAATTCCTTGTTAGGTGCAGGAAAATATATGGGATGACACCACTTTCACATATTTTTAGATGTTCCAATGTCATATTTATAAGGTTTATACCTAAAACAAGACTTTTACACAGTAAATGTTTCAAGCATGGGCATCAACCAAAATATGTGAATCAACACATTTCATCTAACTGAAGAAACACATGCCGACCATGAGGTAGATCGTATTGAAATTTGGTCTGCCCAAATTCATAACTAAAACGTTCACATGTTTAATTTGTGTCAAACATCACACTTTTACGGCAAAACAACTAAAGAGACGCCTATCATATGTTTTTAAGGTAAATTAGATTATCACATTTAAGGCATTTAACATATGTAATCCTTCATACTCTCGTGTTTATCTTTATCAAACTCCATCCACATGTCTAAGTTTCGGTACATAAAATTCCGCATGCTCTTTTGAAATTAACTAGTTGTCTACCCGTGCGATGCACGGAATATATAATTTTTAAATCATAATTTTGAAAATATCTTGATTCAATCACATCAAATAAAAAACATAATTTTAATAAAACTTCAATAAAAAAATGTTATTCAATTTGAAACTTTAAAAAAGACAAAAATATTCAAAATAAAAAATGATAAATGTACACTAAGTATAACGCGTCACTCAAAATTTCACACTCATTTAAATTTTTTTATATAAATTTTTTATTATTATTATTTTTTTATTTTTTATTTTTTTTATTTTTTTACTTTTGATTACGTTTTTCTCTAAAATTTGCTCACCTCATCACATATTTTCCTTTTAATATATTATAATTTTTTATTAACTATATTTTTTAATATGTTGCTTACATATTTTTTATTTGAAATCCAATATATTAATTAATATATTTTATTTTTCCTTGTATTTTAAACATGCCAATTTTTGTCAAAATGGTGAAATGATAAAACCTCGATTTGGTAATAATGTTTAATTTATAAACTTGTTTATTTATGATTTTGAAGTAAAAAGTAGTGGCTGAAAATTGGGTAGTGAAAATACGTGTGGTTAAAAGGTTGATAGAAAATAATTAATCATTTTTGTAACATACGTATTGAAGAACCTACTCATTTATTGACAAATTAGGAAGTAAAATTTCAATAATTCTATTTATTTATTTTCAAAATATATTAATTCAATTTTTTTCATTTCTAACTTAACAAATTTATAAAGCATATATTTATTTATTTTAAAATATATTAATCCAAATTTTTCATTTTCAATGTAACACATTTACATAGATATGATATGACATTTATTTATATTCAAATATATTAATCCAATTTTTTCATTTTCTATATAACACATGTTATTGAATTTGAAACTTAAAAAAAAAAAAATCTAATCAAAATAAAAAATTATGCATGTACACTCACTATAGCACGTCACTCAAAGTTTGACATGTAATTAAATTTTTTATATAAAGTTTTTTTTGACTTTTATTTACGTTTTTCTTTAAAAATTTACCCACCTTATCACCTATTTTCCTTTTAATATGTTAATTTTTAATTAACTTTATTTTTAATATGGTGCTTACATATATTTTATTCGAAATCCAATATATTAATTAATATATTTTATTTTTCTTTATTTTTTAAATATATTAATTTTTGTCAAAATTATGAAATGATTAAATTTTCTACCAATTTATCATTGTTGGTAAAAAGTTGATAGCAAATAATTAATTATTTTTATAATATACTTATTGAAGAACCTACTCATTTATTGACATATTATGAAGTAAAATTTAAATGATTTTATATAATGATTTTCAAAATATATTAATTCAAAATTTTTATTTCTAACATAACAAATTTATATAGCATGTATTTATTTATTTATTTTCAAATATATTAATCCAAAATTTTCATTTTCAATGTAACACATTTACATAGATATGCCATTTATTTATGTTCAAATATATTAATACAATTTTTTTCATTTTCTACGTAACACATTTACATAGATATCACATTTATTTATCTTCAAATATATTAATCCAATTTTTTCATTTCCTACATAACACATTTACATAGATATCACATTATTTATGTTCAAATTTATTAATCTATTTTTTTTTTATTTTCAATGTAACACACTTATACATAGTACATTTATTACAACTCTTACTAAATATGTAATAAATAATAAAAATAATAATAATTTTTCTTACAAAAATCTTTATCTTTTATTTATTTATTTATTTTTTATATATAAATGTAGAAGTGAGGAGAGATAGTCATTAAATGCAATTTTCCCTCCAAAATGACTCTCTCTCCTCACTTCTACTTTTATATATATAAAGATTCTTTCAACTTGAATGACACATGTTGTATTGCCCCAAGTAGCACGAATTTTAATTTTTTTTTCTTATCAAATATGACAGTCATGGGAATTTAAGGCGAACCCAGACAATTGGTTCCTGGGTAAAGTCAATGTTAAGCCATCCGATCTCATTGTGTCTACTTTGAGGGAATGACTCACGGATGTTCGACAAAAAATATTTAGATCTATATGTTTTGGATTTTTTTCTTGACATGCAGGAGATTGCTATCAACCCCCAATTGATACACCAAGTTCTATTACGGGAGGTCAGTCAGCCAAACAACGAAGAGATTTGGTTCTGAATTGGAAATGATAATGTTAGATTCAGCATCGAAGAATTCCAATTGATAATCGGACTTCGTTGTTCTGGAGAGGAAAATCAGGCAAAATATGCATCCAGATACTGTAAAATAAGGTCCGAGTATTTCAGTCATCTATCGATATTACAAATGATGACGTGTTCGATGTCTTCAATTCAATGTCAGATCGGAACAACAGTGATGTCGTGATAATGGGGATTCTCTTCCTAGTCACACATCTAATGTTTAGCACAGCATATGACAGGTTTGTGGACGAAACACTGCTTGTCCTAGTTGATTCAAGTGATATCAAATTATATCCATGGGGAAAGGACCTTTTCAAGCTCACCCTTGCGTCCCTGCAACTAGCACTAAGAAACAAACATGTAACCGTGGGGGGTGAGGGTAGGCCTACAATGAGTTATAGGATGAACGGTTTCATTATTGCCTTTCAAGTCTTGATTTATGAGACCATCCCCATATTGCAGAGCAGAATATGCCATAAGGTTGCTAGTAGGCGATCGAGAATTCTAAACTGGTCATCCGAGCTTGAAGATAATTTACCTACTATAAATATGGCCGTTGATGTTTCTAGCAGCCCTGAGGTGAGTCCATATTCAGTCTTGATAAATATCCACAGATTATAAGTCTAATGTGCTTTATGAACACGTGTTCTGTCAATGTCCAGTGTGTAATCTGTAATGCTTTTCAAATCTTGATGCAGATAGGAGCTGTGAGGATGATCCCTCAGGTGGCTAAAGCAATCGATCCACTTTTCATAGCAATGAAGCAGACAAGAAATCCATCAGATCATATAAAAAAAGTTGCAACAACAAGTGTCATCATAGACGACGATGACGATTTTGTAATGCCACCAACTCAACAACACATTCATTCTCGTTCCACACCTTCTGAGCCTGATCCAACGCCAACTGATTCGAATGATGCAAAGGTGTTGACCATAAGATGGTCAACATTGCATTGCCACCTGTGCCACGTTTTAATCAGACCCATGCTCGTGCTGGTGGCAATAACTTTTCAACCAAGGAGACAGACTACAAATCTGATGCCATACCAGGAGTTGATCTACAAAATACTGGATTTATGAATACTGTGTCACTTAAAGGAAAAGAAATTGTATATACCGTGGAATACAGCGATGAGGAATGTGAGGTTGTTGTTCAGGATAGCGATAGACTGACAAAGCACCATTACATTGGTGAATCTTCTGGAATCTTCAAATCAGATCAGTATGACCCTTCTAAATTATCAAAATGATTGTCACCTCATCGATTTGACACTGAAGCTTTTGCAAACCGGAGTGGAATGTATCAGAATCCTATTCAGCTATCCTCCGCAGAGCGTCATTACACAACTTGTGATGATGCTACCCAAATGTTGAACCCTCCAGATAACAAGACCAATCAAGTTTAGGAAATTGGTGATGCCTCGCATCCTATGCGCAATCAGTCTAACTGTAATACAAAAAAATCCATCACATGGAAAGATTCAGTATGCACCAGAAGCAAGGTCTGTATTTGCATTAAGTTACCTGTTTAAGGATTACAAAAGTTATTAAAACTGCAATAACGATTTTGGTGTATACTTGATCTTTGCAGGTGACATCAACATCTTATGCCAAATACATGGATCGCCTGGAATCAATTGCTCTTAAAAATGACAAGTTCGCGAGTGAGAATTACATTCTGAGGAGAAAAATGGAGGAATTGATGACATTTGTCAACACACAAATAGAAAAATGTATGGACGGAATACTTATTAGGTCTAGTAATAGCTCATTGAACATGCATAGCAGTAAAATCAAACAACAAGCACACACCACAGAGAGTAAGAATCATGTAAGTACTAACTTTTATACAATAGCATAACATTGTCCCAAAACATCCCCTAGAAATTTCCCTACAGCACTTGGCTTAGCCACTAATTGCCTCTTTTCTAATCGTCACTCATAGGTGCGATTTCCAGTAAATTCTCCAATTAATCTTCGGTGGAATCAACAAAACACACCTACAGGAGGTTGTAATGCACCATTGATCCAGTCACAACAGTTGACCCCCTATGTGCAACGCTATCCAACTGATAAGTCTATACCATATAATACATCTTTTCTACGGGTATTTGCTTCAATCAGATGTCTGAAAAAGTATACAGTTTATTTTTGGTACACGATAACAACACGATGCTAAAAAGGAAGCAGTGGTATTCGATTATTGCATTGTTGAGATAGGATAACAAGACTGTTAATACCGGCAATATTCAAATACTTATTTGTTGGGAATTTCGACACGTCGATTACAATTTTCTCTCTGATACCGCTTGTTGGGAATTTCGACACGTCGATTCCCACTTTAATTTTCCCACAGGATCTTTCGATGTTCAAAATAAAATAAGTAAACAAGAAAATAAATACGAACACAGAAATTTACGTGGTTCGGCAACTTGCCTACGTCCACGGACTCTCGCCAAAGCTTTTCACTATATATTAAATTGTTACAAATATATAGACTTTCACTCACCAACCCAATCCCACAGAGCACAGAGAAAATACAATAAACGAGCTTTACCACATATAATTTCTACCATTTGATTTACACCACAAAGAGTTACAAGAAACTTCACAATATGCTAGACTCACAATTTTCTCTCTTTGGTCATAGTATGGCCATCAAGAATTTCTCTCAAGGCACCCGGCATTGCCTCTTGCAGCACTCGGCACTGCATCTCTTGCAGCACAATTCAACAAAGCAATATGCACTCCCTTTTATAATACTCCAACCACGTGGTTGCAACAATTCAAGAATAGGGTAATCATATCAACTTTCACAATTAGTCAAAAGTAGCACATTTCCTTTTTTCCTTTAATCATGAAAGAACATGTCTCTTTCCTTTCATCAAGAGACAAATTCTGATTACTCCTCTGTACCACCGAAAGAGCAAAACAAAAGTAGTTGCCATAATCATGCCTTTGTTGAATTTTGGATCAAATACCCAACAATCTCCACCTTGACACAAAATTCCTCCAAGCCAAAAACGGGTAACAGGTAAGCATTTTTCCACTTTGATCGATCTCATACTCCACCATATGAGTATAACCACTCAGAATTATCAACGAACTCCGAGAATTTCATCGGCACATGTCGAAACAAAATTTGCTGAAATTTTATGGTGCAACTCCCATGTTTGGCTTTCCTTGGGAGCTCATCAGCCATCGACATCAAATCACCACACACCTTGCATTAACGCCAAACCAATGCCCGTGTGCAAACACATGTACCCACCAGTAAGAACACATCCTCTATCATGGCAACTGGTTTCATGCCATAAGGAAGTCCCATCTTACGAAAGTACATCACCACCACCCTCCACCAGGAGAGTCGCATTGTCCTTCGAGCAGTTTGCCGAGTCCGCTCCACCTTTTGGACAATTCCTTCTTTTTCCGGATTCCAGGGCTGGAATTTTCAAAAACTTTGCGAAATACAAATAGAATCAACACATTCATGACTCCCATATGTCAAAATCGATTCTACAGTCAAATTTCTCCACATCGTACTTAACATATTTTCTTTTGCTTCAAATTATTTGAACCACCTGTAGCTCTGATACCACTTGTTGGGAATTTCGACACGTCGATTACAATTTTCTCTCTGATACCGCTTGTTGGGAATTTCGACACGTCGATTCCCACTTTAATTTTCCCACAGGATCTTTCGATGTTCAAAATAAAATAAGTAAACAAGAAAATAAATACGAACACAGAAATTTACGTGGTTCGGCAACTTGCCTACGTCCACGGACCCTCGCCAAAGCTTTTCACTATATATTAAATTGTTACAAATATATAGACTTTCACTCACCAACCCAATCCCACAGAGCACAGAGAAAATACAATAAACGAGCTTTACCACATATAATTTCTACCATTTGATTTACACCACAAAGAGTTACAAGAAACTTCACAATATGCTAGACTCACAATTTTCTCTCTTTGGTCATAGTATGGCCATCAAGAATTTCTCTCAAGGCACCCGGCATTGCCTCTTGCAACACCCGACACTGCATCTCTTGCAGCACAATTCAACAAAGCAATATGCACTCCCTTTTATAATACTCCAACCACGTGGTTGCAACAATTCAAGAATAGGGTAATCATATCAACTTTCACAATTAGTCAAAAGTAGCCCATTTCCTTTTTTCCTTTAATCATGAAAGAACATGTCTCTTTCCTTTCATCAAGAGACAAATTCTGATTACTCCTCTGTACTATCGAAAGAGCAAAACAAAAGTAGTTGCCATAATCATGCCTTTGTTGAATTTTGGGTCAAATACCCAACATTATTATACCTAAATGATGATCTTTAATATAGGCAGAATAAACCGGATATATGTAATTTTTAAGTTAGACTAGGTAATTACTTTACATTGCATAATAATTCTATCCATACATTGACTCCTTCATCCCTTATACAAGTTTTTTGTTAACATAATCAACCATCATCGATTGTTTTTGCACTCAGTATTTATCACTACAGAATAGAAATTCAATGACTTCCCAAATAGTAACTACTTTTTTAACACGCTAATCTGCACTTCAATTTCTAATTTAACTAATAGCTCATCATGAAGCACCCCTAGATGTGTTCACATTATGATTTAATAGTACAATTTCACACGTTACCCCAATATGAACCGATCAATGATTTGACTTAAGATATAAGCCATAACTCTGATCGACAACAACATACCTGATAAGATCTGCATTAGTTCTCTTCCAGGCAGCTTTACCATCACATTTTCATGGAAAAGTCAGCTAATTAATTTGATGTGCTAATCTTTATACTAGTAAATAATTTATATGTTGTGCTTCCTTTAAAATATTAATGATTCATCGATATGCCTCAGAATGATTCGCCTGTAGCATCAATTGGGCAAGGAAATTCCAATGGTAGTTCAAGAAATGGTAACATAATGACCCCACTGACCGAGAGATCGCCTTCATGTAACAAGGTTAGATTATCTCCTAACTTCCCCGTGATCTCCTTTATTTCAACTCCAATTATTTGGTCTTTATTATTTATCGTCTTTTATGAGGATTATATTTGTAAATGAGATCTTGGAAATTTTTTGATATTTGTTAATTGCATGCAAAAAAAAGCATTTTTTTCCCATAAGACGACTTTAACCATGGAAAACCATCGTTATTTTGAGTCTCCTTCATAAATTACTGATGGTATGCAGATCTATATCCACAATATTATCTAACACAGGTCGGCCTTGTTAAACAGGTATCAATTGGCAGCTCCTCTTGGTGTAAGTCATCTGAGTTTCATGATATCCCCGATGACTTTTCACCTCCGAAGTTTGATCTAGGAATTGATGATAACACTAGCAATGAATCTGTTGTTTTCGATGATGGCCTTGTGCTAACTACGAAAGATTTTAAGGAGATCGATCAAATCATCAAGGATGTGGTAAGCACAATCCATTTTCCATAATTGTTTACCATAATGCAACACAAGTTGAGTATCATAAATATGTAAAGTATTAGTGTTGCAATTTCCCCCTGAGTGCTTCGATGTTTATCATACAGATTTCAAGTAGAGAAAAAAACAAGAAGGAGAAATCCACTACACCTCCGAGGTCAAGTGGGACATTAAAAGGCAATGGATACCAAACTAATCATCCACCATCCTCTAGCACAAATACTTATCAAGCTGCCACTAGTGTCTATAACATAACTCCATCCAAGAAAATAAGATCCAGTAATTCTGTTGACGGAAGGTATAAGTAAAATACTTTATTCTACTATCATAAATAGTGTCGTTTGTTTCATTATGTCAGGCCTAATCAAATCTTGTTTTTACTCCCAGTGGACACCGATCCCTATTTCCTTACCAGATGACAGCATCAACCACAAAGGGGTCAACCAAATAAGTAACTCAAATGTGAAATCTGTTGGAGTGACCACAAGCCGATGCATTAAGTACACTTTTGTCTACAAAACATGCTTGGATCCACCACGGGAAGCAGACCTCATTCTGTTCGACAAATTTTATGGAGATTATTTGAAGATCAAAAGCGGGTACCTAAATATTTTATCCACAATTCAGTAATGTACTTCCAATTTGTTTATGTCTAACCTAAATCACGTTTGCTTGCACATCTTCACACCTACTTAGTAGCATAGATCTCGAAACGGAGACTGCTGAAAGCCAACATTCCATGAAGCTAGGCCCCATTACAATTGACTCAAATATGTGGTGGCATGATTTATATGAGGTTGGACGCCCTTTGAATGATACGTTATTGCATAATTATTAATTGACGTTCCCATTCACAAGCCTCAAACATGAACCAGTTTATTTATATCCAAAATAAGTTCACGATATTATTCTTTGTTTTATTATGCAGCATATTGATGTTGCATTCTACTACATTCGTATGCTTCTGAAGCTGAGAAATGGATCCACATTGAGAGCCACAACAACAGACTGCAACTTTGATGGAAAAAATCAGGGGCATTTCCAGGGATATCCAGCTTGATACACAATCATTGCACAAACATGAATCTCTAATCTCATATGCAAAGGGCATAAAGATCCAGTTCAATAAATCATGGACACAAGTTGACCACGTGCTCATACCAATGTGGATTCGATCCCCAGGCTACTGGATTCTGGCTTACTTCGACATTGTTAATTGGCGACTGGACATCTATAACTCATACAAAAAAAATTTAAAGAATCATCTGGTGCATTCTTCTGCCCATTCAATGCTCATCGCTCTTCCTATACTGGCAAGATCCTTGAACTCTGCAGACCGCACTTTCCTCGAATATCCACTTGAATGCAGAATAATGGACAATTAACCCCAACAACATAACGGGTAAGTCCTAATTTCAAATACACATTTCTATAAGCCAAACTTTTATTACAGAGGAACAAAACATAATTTCAAAATGCATTAGAACCTAATTGTACCATCCCCCAATTTTTTGCATATAAGTTTCAATATCATGTGCATTTTTTAAACTATATAAGTTTCATGTGCAATGTTTTGACTTTGTGCAGGGGGGATTGCGGAATATATGTTATAAAGTATACTAAATTCATAATTGAAGGAAAAATTGACCATATGCCTAAAAATTTCAATACTGCCTTTGCACGATCTAGCATCGCAGTTCAACTATATAAGTACATGCTTGATCATCCTGATATCATATGGTTAAACAGAGCTGGGACCGTGGTGCTGGAGAAGTAACTGAACTTTGATTCATTCAATCGTGATTTGTCACACAACATATTATGGAGTGATTATTTCTCCTTTTTTTTAACCAATAATAAATTCAACAATGTGATCTTGTTGAATAATGGTATGGAATTACGTTGCATGTATCGTCATTGCTATGATTACAAACATCAGTGGAATGTAATGAATATTCTTTCAAATTATAATAATTGCTTAATCATTATTTTTTATCCAGATGATTACATAGGTTTTTCTTTGTAATAATTGCTACGATTAAAAAAAAATCAGTAAAACCTTTTTATTTTTTTCCACAGTACATGTGAAACCTTTAAAATATACCAGATATATCATTGTATTACCCAAAACATCAATCTTAGATAGCAATTTATATCTTCAACTCTAACAAAACTTAGTGTAATATTCAATCGACGATGATATCTGCTAATCTAACCTACACCACTACTCAGGACACATCATACCATGATTTCTCTATACTGATACTTCAGTTTCAATAGATCATTATTGCAGGTTTGCCACATGTGACAAAATTGAAGCAAACAAAACAAAAATTAAAGGCCATCCACTTTTCCAGTTACATATCAAGTTTGAAATGATGACGATTGATTAACATTCAAGACTGATACTTACTAATAGATCACCATTGCAGGTCTTACCACATTTGACAAAATTTGAAGCAAAAAATAATAATAATAATAATAATAATAATAATAATAATAATAATAATAATAATAATAATAATGGCATCCACTTTCTCAGTTACATATCAAGTTTGAATTTATCCTAACTTATTTAATTTGTGAACTCACCTACTTCAAGCAATTGAACTTATTGTCGTGCACAATATATTTCAAAATAAATTTAGATGAGGAATCAGTCTCGACTATCCCTGATTCAGTATTCTCAGCGGTGAATAAAATTCGTATAACTTTCTCAATATAAAACTGAGATATTTAATATATCTCCTACGGTATTGACGTAAAAAATGTGATCAAAACCGTTGCACCAAGGTCTTATTTCAGATTCAATATGCAGTAAAGAAAATTGGAAATCATATTGAATATGCCTGATAGTTTAATGGACCGATGATCTCATGTAACATTATACTAATGATCTCAAGTCTTGACGAATACAGAACTGCTTTATATAATAAAGCATGATTACATATAAAAATATTCAGCAATGGTTCGAGGAATGAAAAATAGAACAAATAATTGTAAACATTATTTCAAATTTTTAAACATTATATTTCATCATAATGGACAATCTGGTGTGTGGCATCTCTAAGGGGTCTAATGATGGTTCATCACCTCAACATCAAGTTGGGACAAATTCCTTTTTAAAACAAACTAATGCATGTTAACAATTAGAATTCCAAATGTCATGATAACTCAAATATAAATTGGAAATATCCCAGTACCTTTGTGGCTCCACCCGAAACTTTGGACCTTTTCCTATTCTTATGATCTATACAAGAAACTGGATTACGACAAGTTCTAGTGTTATGATCGTAACTAGCACATTTTTGGCAACGAGTTCTCTTTTTGTACTCAAGGGACGATTTGAACCTATTTTCTTTTGGTCTACCAGGTCCACGCTTCAACCTCGGTGCAAGCACTATCATTTGCCTTGCTTCATTTGGTATGTTCCAGTCCTCCTTATTTCCAAGTGGGTATATAGATTGTTGTTATGTAGCAATGTACTCTTCCTTTGTGAAATATTCTGAACAATACTCTAACAATGAATAACTTCTTTTAGCAATTACAGCCACTTCATGCGGACATGGAATGTGGTCCAACTGAAACTGTCTGCATGAACATGACCTTTCAGACATATTCTCGACATAGGTCAAGTTATCGTCATTAACCTGGAATATAGTATCGCTACAAGGATGCACCTAAGAATAAATATTCATCAATCACACAACAAAGTTAAAGAATGAAATCTATATTAAATAACAAAATGAAATATTTATTTTCATAGCTATGAAATTGTTTACCCGTAATCTTCTAGACAGCTTGATCCTTTCATTCAACATTGCGTCTTGACGGGTTGCAAGTTGTCTAAACGTGGACTTCGCATCACTTAGATTCTGAGCAAACCAATTTCTGTATGGTGCACCTCAGGCACTCGAACAATGCTTCTATGGGGAAACTCTTTGCATGTTTAATCGCCGAGTTAATTGACTCTGCAATATTCGATGTCATAGTCGAGTACCTATTCTCTGACATATGCGCTCTAGTCCATCTCTCTAAACCAACCTTTCCTGCATTTTGTATTAGAGTGGAGATTAAGTTTTTTTTATGTTTTTATACAAAAAATATATTCAAAGCAAAGCACATGAAAACACTTACCAAGTAGCCCCTGATTTCGACGTCAATCGCATACAATTGTCCCATGTGGGTTTCGAATTCCGTCGTTGTGAAAGCCCTCGAGGTGGCATTGAAATGAACTCTCATTCCCTTTCCTTTCTTTTCTTTCCAATCTCTCTCCTCAAATTGGCGAACAAATGGTAGGTACAAGCTCCATGCAAAGCATTAGGGAAGACCTTATCAACAGTGTGCCCTATACTTCCATGACGATCCGATACTATGCAAAATTCTTCTCGATTTCCATATGCTTCTTTTAATCATGACATAAACCATATCCATGCATTGTTGTTTTCAGAATCCCCACCCCAAATGCAAGAATGTATATATTAATGTTCGCATCCTGCGTTGATGCAGTAAAAAGTGTTCCACCATACTTACCCGTAAGAAAGGTTCCATCCACTACAATGACCGGTTTACTTTCCATCCAGCTATTGAAGCACCCAACACTACGAAACTAAACAAAAATCTTCCTTGTGAATCGTTTCAATCATGGTATGAGATCCTAGATTTGTTTTTTTCAATCTATGCATTTAAAGGGATAGATTTCCATACGAGCGACTTGGGTCCCCCCAAACATTTTTATTGCAAGCTCCCGTGATCGCCATGCCTTGTCATAACTAACTACAAATCCATAATTATGCTGCATGTCCTCTTTGATGTCTACAGCCGTATATATACTTCTTGATGAAAGGAAATTGTGCTTCACGTTATTTACAATCACAGAACTCGTAGCCTGTTTGTGGTCGCACACAACTGTGTCCATAGAGCATGTATGTGGGTTACTCATCTCTCTTATCTTGAGATTACCATTTGTACCTGTTCGTGACGCTTTGAAGGTCCAATTGCAACCATCCTCGTGACATTTCAACCAATAAAACATGGTGTCTGATTTAACCACCCTAAACTGGAAATGATTCCTTATCGCAAACAGCGAAACACTAGTCATGGCCAGTTCCTTGTTAATGTACACACTGCCTTGTTTAACCTCTTCAACACTGGGTTTTGTAATTACACGACACAAATCTTCATTTGCAGCAATATTTATGCGGTTGACATACCCTGCTAACTCCATCCCCATGTCTTCCAATGCCGAATTATGTCATTTCGGCACATAGTGAACTATGGTCATCGCCGTGTAACTGCATATTTTCGTTGCAGAAGTTCTCACTATTATTCATTTCCAATGTTGGGCCAATTTGATCTTGAGATGTTCCAGCGTTCCACTGATCAACATCAACACAAATTGGAAATCTTCGTTTATCGGACTCTTCCCTTTTTAGATCCAAGTAAAACTGAAGTGAAAAATCACCTAAGATTGGGACAGCAGGAGATGAATCAAAAACCTGGTTTTGCAATATTAGCTTTGAATGCCTGGCATCCATCCCAATCTGTCGAGACACCATTGCCACTAGGGTATCATAACAATAGTCTAAAGGTACAGGAATCCCGCGAATATAGAAATCAGTGTATGTGTTTTAATCATTCCATTTACCACCGAAATATAAAAGTACTGATACACTGGCCATTTACTGATGTTTGACACTGATTCACAAATTCCATTGGTCAAGTATGAATTATAAACATGTTGTCAATAAATTATAATTTTGCTTTAGTAACAATAAAGAAAATTAGTATTTTACACTAACACGTGTCAATAAGCACTTGATGGCACTTTTATTTTAACGGGTATCAGGAATTGAACTTAACTAAAAATAAAGGGTATCAGGCTTCACCATGATATTCACGCCTAGTCGCCGCCTCGATCAAGCTAATTTGTAATAAAAAATTTCATGACAGTATCCAAACTCAAATCACGAGCACAGGGCAGACTTCTAAATTGCAGTCCAGTCGATAACACATAAGATGCAAGACCAGTCGAGAGAGACCAGTGTTTCATGTTTGTATTGATGTCTTACCAGATTTCTTCTTAGTGTTGATCAAATCCTCGTGTAAAATATTATCATGTCAAAAAACTTATTGATCATGATTATTCCAGGTATGAAGTTCTTGGTAAAAGAGGAAACCTTGTAACTGCATCCATGAAATGCGTTGATATAACAGAAAATACATATTTGATTTGAATTTGTTAGGTGCTAAAAATCGGGAAGGTATTAAAGAAGATTCTGTAACTGATAATTACTTTTAAAACTAATTTTTTGTTTCTTAAAATATATCCTCATATGTTGTATGATACTTTCACAATTTTTTTGCTTCCAATGTGATGTTTATACGGTTTAAGATTACACATGATATTTATCCAATAATGGTTTCAAGGATGGGTATCAATGCAAAATCCCCTATATCATATTTGACTTATCCTACCGCCATGATATGATATAATTCTTCTATTGTTAATTCGTTTCACTTCTTATACTATGTTTTGTAACATATTTATAAACAAAAAAAAAATATTATCAAATTACTTTTTAACCACATATTTTACTTCAAAAACAATAAAAATAAATTTGTAAGTTGTTTGACAGCCGCCGAACAGGCCCTTCGTTGTAGTGTCTCCTTTCTGATGAAGAAATTGATCTTTTTACATAAACATAACCTAGCTGGAAAGACATCCAACTCACGGCCCACGGGTATTGACTCCTCCCTCCCACCCTCCCTCCGTATTTATATTTGTTGGGCTCATACGAGTCCAGTTCATTTAATAATTACATGGGTCATCATTATTTAAAACTTGAAGTTCCATGCATGCAAATTCTTTTACAAGTTTTGACTTTTCAAAATCGAAATAATTCTCTCACTTTTGAGACATAAATAAGATGGCTGGGAAGACTGAAGAGGCAGTTGTGTTTTTTTTCCCTTCTCATTTCTGGAAAATACATGATACACCAGTGAAAGAAGAAAATTAAATATGCCTTTTTTCTAATATTATTTGGGAAGAAAGAATTAATTATTGATCAGTTCTTCTTTTTCAAGTTTTGAGTTTCTCTAAGTATTATCATAAAATGTTTTAGGTGCTATTTAATCTCCATTTTATTGTTGTTGTTGGATCCCATCTATTGATAATGGATGATAAATCTTGAAGGTGCGTATTAGGTTATCTCTTAATTTAGGGCAAAAAATCTAGAGAGGAAAACATTTTACTATTATTTCGTTATAGTGAAATTGTCGATTTGTCCGTCGATTTTTCCTTTGCATTGGAGGGTTTAAGACGTTAAATAATTATTGGTGTTATTGTGATTCCATTTATAATTTAGGTATTATATTGCTTGTGCATTGACTTGTTTGAGTTGTTGAATTCATATTTTGATCACATGGTGTTTGGTAAAATATTTTGCATTGCTATTTGTGTTGGCATGTCTGGTCTATTTTTCAACAGTTGTATTAGAACTTAGGTTGGATTGTGTGGATTAAAAATGAGGATTTGATTGGTGTATTATGATTAGACTCACTAATCATAATTAGGTGACTTGAAATCCTAGAATGTAAGATATCCTTTGTTGTAAGTATTTTCATGACCACTGTTGAGGGTCATGAGGCTAAACAAGATGATATGTCAGACAATGATTTGGAATAAACACCATATAAAGACTATCGGAACTATAAGACGGTGGGTGGATAACAGTGTATTTCATCTTGTGACACGAGAGACTGATGTATATAAAATATGGTCGAAACTGGAGGTTATGTTTGAGAATATGACATCATCTAGACAGGGGTGAGTCGGGAGGCTCACTTTGTATTAAGATCTATAAGGATAGATCTAGAAATATGATTGGTCTATCTCAGTCATCGTACAAAGATAAAATCTTAAGAAGATTTAATATGAAAGAGTCCAAGAGAGGGCTCTGTCCCATTGGACATGGGGATCAATCTCTCAAAAGAAATGTGTCCCAAAACACAGAATGAGAGGGGTCACATGGATAGGAAACATTATGCATCAGCAATAGGATCCATCATGTATGCGATGGTATGTACAAGACCGAATGTTTCATAAGCTTTGAGTGTCACAACTCATAAGCAGGTTCCAAGCGAATCCTGGCGAGAAACATTGGATAGTGGTCCAGAACATTTTTAAGTACTTGAGAAGGACTAAAAATATGTTTCTTGTATATGGAGAAGATGAACTAACAGTTCCAGGATATACTGATGCCAATTTTTAGTCAGATAAAGATGACTGTAAATTCGGTCCGGATACATGTTTACTCTAAATTGTGGAGCGATCAGTTGGAAAATTTTCAAACAAGACACTACTGCAAATTCAACTATAGAAGCTGAATACATAGCTGCTTCACAAGTAGCAAAGGAAGTTGTCTAGATCAGAAAGTTCTTAACTGAACTAGTAGTGGTTCTTAGCATTATTGATCCAATAACTTTGTATTGTGATAACAATGGAGCCATCGTACAAGCAAATGAACCAAGGTCTGATCAATGATCCAAGCATGTATTAAGGCGATATCATCTCATTAGGGTGATCATAGAGAGAAATGACATACGAATAGAACAAGTCCCGACAAACGATAATGTAGCAGATCCACTGACAAAGGGATTGTCCCAACACGAGCATGATGATTATACAAAATATGTTGGTATTAGATACATGAGTGATTGGATTTAGTTGTATGAGATTTTATTTAATTTAATATACACTTTGTTTGGACATCGTTGGTATGAACATTTATTAATTAAATGAATCTACAGTTTTAATTGGCAGATCTGTTATTACTTGAAATTATAATAATGGAGTTCGTAGAATAAGTTCAAATAACTTGTAAATCACAAGGTGTTGTGATTGTGAGATACAAGTAATAAAATGACTTATTCTTAAAATATCCCTAGTGAAAGCAACAATAAGATACGAATATTATTGTTGCAGTTAGACTAGCACGTGTAGCATGTCTTTCTTATGAAGAAAGTTGCTCATCTCATGAGTTAAAATGTAGATGGACATTCAAGTGAATATATGAATGCACTATTAGATGAACAAAGCATTGGATGGCCCACCTAGAGATTCCACATGGATAACTATCCAAACGTTAGCGGTAAATCTCTAATATGTGGTTGTGAATTTTGTCATTTGACTTAGGATTTCATAGTTACTTATATGAAGATTGCTATATTTTGACTAGCGTTAATGTTGACTTTTGAGAAGGAGTCATTAGAATGACGTCGTACGGTTATAGAAAGACTCATATAAAGGTTGTGTGTGTCCAAAATGAGGATTCGTCACTCCTTGGTAGTAGGAGTTTATAACCTGCATTTTACCAACCTAAGTTGATATAAAGTCCTCGGTCGGGGTAGTGTTTTGAATTGAAAACGTTTCACTCATGACTAAATCAACTAAAGGTAGAGGTTAATAAAATAATTGGTTAAAAAGGGATTGACGATATTCCACATCACTCAACCGATTGGGTTATACATAATGAAGAGATTATATTTCCACGGTAACTACACATATACTGGTCTTGTCATAACCACAAGACATTTCCTTCACATGGATTGTCTTGATACATTGCTAGACATCAATATTGGACTGGGATGTGAATTCATCAATCTTGGGGAATCAAGAATGAATTTGAAATAGAGATTTTACATCTTATTCAATGAAATTGGAATAATAATAACGTAACGTTTATTATTGTGAATGGAACCTGATGGGTCACACACAAAAGCAAAAATGAAGCATCTGAAATTGGATCTTGTACAAGTGGGAGATTGTTGGAGTAGTGTCCAAGCCCAATTGGTTGGGCCAGACTTGGATTAACCCAAGCCCGCTATCTAAACATAATTAGGTTTTCACCGGAGCCTATAAATACTATGCTAATTGTATAGATCTAAATAGTCGTTTTTTAGTTGCTAGCTCAACTTTTCAGATCCTAACTTGTTGTGTAGATTACTGTCAGAGTCTGAAAGATTGGACGGCTGTGGTGACGAGTCTTCTACAATCTGCTCCAGCATTCAGACCCGCAGAATTCATCAAAAAAGTATGTTCTCTATCACGAACTTCATCTAAATACAAGGTTTGTAACACCCCAAGTTTGAAATCTTCAACTTAGGCATGTTAACTTCTTTTCACTTTAAATGCAGAAATAAAACATTTAAAACCTCAGCATTTTATTTTTCTATTATAAAATTTTACAAAAAATTCGGCAGAGTCTCCTCTGTAAATTGGACTTAACCAACCTGTAAAGGGACTTCAAAACCATTTTAAAGCATGCATCTCAACTCATTCAATCCCATACATCATCAAAACCATTCAATAAGTCCCAAACTCCTCGACGATATATTTCCAAGTAAATAAACTTTAGCAATTGAAATAAGAGGTCATCTAACCTCTAATACTACACCAATACTTATTCCAAAGCTAATTGCAATCAAAAACCATTAACAATAATAATTGAAGGAATAATTAATGAGACACTTAAATGAATTCTAATTTAACTTTATTTTCAAAAAATGAAGGTAGGTATAGCCTGATTCTGTCGCCAAGTGCTCTCCTCGTCTCATCTAACTTTCATCACCTGAAATATTGGGGAGGGATTGGGGTGAGCTAAAGCTCAGTAAGTAAACCTTATGCACGTGATGCATGCTCATGACATGAAATTCATTAGACCATTCAAAGTAATTACCCCCATTCACTTTACTTTTCAAGACATTCATACTTTCCAACTTTCACTTAAACATTTCCAAAACTTTAACTTCATTCCTATCGTGAACTCACTGAGTCTATCTTCTAGCCAATCACAATGCAGTGGGCAATTTTCCTTGTTTAGAACCAGGTTATCACTTTTCCACCGCATAGCGGTTTAAAATTTGTCACCGCCAAGCGGTTTAGCAATCGTCACCGCAAAGCGGTTTAATATTTGCCACCGTCAAGCGGTTTTGCAATCGTCACCCTAAAGCGGTTTAATATTTGCCACCGTCAAGCGGTTTTGCAATCGTCACTGCAAAGCGGTTTAATATTTGCCACCGCCAAGTAGTTTTGCAATCGTCACCGCAAATCGGTTTAATATTTGCCACCGCCAAGCGGTTTGGCAATCGTCACCGCAAAGCGGTTTAATATTTGCCACCGCCAAGCGGTTTGGCAATCGTCACCGCAAAGCGGTTTAATATTCACCCATTCTTTCTTAAAAAGTCTTGGGATACATAGCTTTTGAACAAACTTGCACATTGATACATTTCTTTCATTTAAAAACATTTGACTTCCCAAATTTCGATGCCAATGCATGCTTGATGATGCAATGACATGATAACGTGCGTACTCGAACATTTTTCTTAATAACATATACTTCCATCAAGTAACCAAATTCATCAAAGCAAGTTGCAAGACAGTCATTTACACATTTCACATTTGCATTCAACTTTGATAAAAAATAGGGGGAAGTTTACTTACATGACGTCCATAGTATTTACCACTATCTGGATTTGCAAGTGGAAAAGTCTCGGTTGCCCCGCGACGTCAATGTACCAAAAGTCATATTTTATTCTCATTCATTAACAAAATATAACTTTTAGTTGACAATTAAATTCGTTATTCATTTTAATACTCAATCAAACATTAACTGGAATTAAAACTTCAATTTAACTCACATGTGATCTTACATCGAGACTAAAGCACATAAAACAAAGATTTCCTTTCATACTTTCGAATTCCCAAAACATTACATTCTAAATCCCTAAATTGCATAAAACTGTGAAATTATAATTAAGGTTTCAATTTAAACTAAATTCAATCAAAACAACCTATTTTAATAGTTTCCACAAATCTGAAATTCCAACTTAAAGTTCCAAACACATTTTAAAATCTGAAATTTACAAAATTTTAATCCAAGTAACTTAAACTCTTAAAAATCTTACTTATGAAAATTGACCATTATAATCCAATTTAAATCTTAAATATTAATCAATCAAACTAGTACCCAATTTCTGAGACTTTGAAAATTACTTGTATACCCACATATAAAATCAATTCATTTACCCATTTTTGTCAACTATTCACGTCATTTATCAATCTTATCCAAACTGAAAGTAAAAACTCGTTTATATTACTTTCCCCAAAATTTGATATTTGCAGAAGTACTCGAAGATTAGCCAAAATTTCAATTAGCCTAATTATGAATTTCATGATTATTTAAACACACAAAAGTCAATATATACATATACATATATATATATATATATATATATATATATATACACACATTACCCATTGAAATTAGCATAAAGAAAATCTGAGAAATAACTCCCAAAAATCTGAATTTATATATATGTGTCCACATAAAATCTGAAATTTACATATTTACATATACCTATACATACATAATGATATATATCTATACCTAAGGATCTTACCCATCAATTTTAACAACAAAAATCTGAAATTAACCTTTAAGAATCTAAATTTACCATTAAACTCCCTTATGAACTAAAACCAACCAAAACAAAATTCCTATTATTTCTAAATTCTAGGAATGTATATACAATTAGCATGATTTTTATGTATTCACATATACCCTTTCCACATAAGAAATCTATATATATATATAACTCAACAGTAATCGAATTTCAATAAATTTGAAATCTGAAAATGCACATTATACCCTCAAACTTTGTCCAAACATTTAACTAAGCCACTAGTAAATTAAGTGACAAAATATCTGAAATTAGTTTTCATAGTTTGGAAATCTAAAACATATCACACATATACTTACATATACCTATCACCCAATGTAAAAATCACATATATGTATAATATATAGACACACACACATCATTATATACATGTTTTCGAGAGTGTGTGTGTGTGTGTGTGTGCGCGCGCGCGTGCGTGTGGGTGTGTGTGTGTTGTGTGCAGTTCGCGGGTGTGAGGAGGGCAGAAAAAGGTGCTACCGTGGGTGGCGGCCGGTGGTGCGCCTGCGATCTGGCCGGTGGTGTGCCGGCGAGAAACTGAGGGAGAGGGAGAAGTCGAGCGAGAGACAGAGGCGAGCGGGAGGGACCGAGGCAGAACGCGAGAGTGCGGGCGTGAGATAGAGAGAGAGATTATTGTTTGAGAAATTAGGTTAGGTTTAAATATTTAAAATTTGGAAATTTGCAATTTAGTCCCTCAACTCTCATAAATTGGTAATTTAAGTCCACGACCCTCAAATAAAATTCCAAAGTGTCACCAAACTTTTTCCACCTTCAATTTATAAAATCTAAGTCGCTCACCACTTAATACCAGTAGAAATCAACAAGTTTAACAAATAAAACAAACAATTAGACATAGAATTGTACATAAACAATTTATCAACATTTTAATTGGCACATTGATCATGACGGCGTCCAAATCCTTCCACTGCAAATATTCAAATAAAACCATAATAATCATAATATCAGTTAAATCATTTATAATGATATTAATATAAACTTTACGTGAAAATCAAGAAAGCATGTAAATCGAAATGCGGTATTACAAGGTTGATCCGTACTGTAGTTTCGCTTCTTTAATTTCCGTTGTGCATGTATGTTTCGAAACCTAACAATTTTGGATGAAAAAAAAAATGAATTTTAAATAATTGAATTCCTGAGAACTTTTTTCATAGGAATTGAAAGTTTAATATGTTTGATTGGTTTAATTTTATAGGTGAAAAATTAGAAAAAAAAAAATAAGATTTATTGTTTGATTAACATTATTTTTCATGACAATAAAGGAAGATTAGCTATTTTAATTTTTAAAAATCACATATTTGTACTTGATAATAATAATATTAGTTTTTTAAGAAAAAAAGATTATTTAACAACAATAAAAAGGAGTCGGACCAAACGAGATGAAAAATATTTGTTATGTAAGGTGAAAAACACTTTCTGGTGGGAAAATATTTGCCTTGATTTCATGTCAAATTTTCATGTGAAACATGATTAGATGAAAAACAAATACCTGGCAAAAAATAATAAAAATAAATAAATAACATATTCCAACTTCCTTTGTTTGGTAAAATTAAAAAACTATGTTTTTAAATAACACAATTCTCCAAACTACTTTTTAACCACACATATTTTCTCTTTCCATTTTTCAATCACGCATCTTAACTTAAAAACATAAGAAAATATGTTTTTTAACACAAAAATTTACTCCCTCCGTCCCATTTATATAAGTTGTCTTTCATTTTTCTATTGTCCCAATTATATAAGCTTATTTCTTTATTGTGAAGTATTTATTTTGTTTGTTTACTAATGTACCCAATTTATTATTTTCAATAATAATAATTTTAATATTTAAATAAGGGTAAGTTGAGAATTTTTTTTTTTATAAAAGTTATATTTTTAATAACATTAAATATATTTTTTTAATCTGTATAAAAAGTCAAATAAGCCAATATAAATGAGATGGAGAGTGTAACAAATAGAGATCGAACGATTAGTTCAAAATATTGGTCAATAGTCACGTAGGTATAATAAATTTCCACTTTCATTTGTAGCTCAAAGTTTTCAACTCCAACTGTTATTGTGATATCACATCAGCAGCCAGGGACGACCACAAATTTGTAATATCAGGGAAATGGAATCATCTGGGAACACGAAATTTTTTGAATAGGGTCCATTGAACTAAAACATGTCTAGTAAAATATTTATCAATGTCAAGATCTTTTCCTGGAAGTTATGTTTGCTTCAGTTTACCAGGACATGTTGAATTTTGGCCATAATGTGGGACAAATTTGAACAATTAACCCTTTGGGTGCTTAATTTGAAATCATGAACGATTCTTGAAGAATTAAGCTTTTTATGTAGCTATGTTCGGTAATACTGTAGCAATAATAAATTGATTTATTTATATTTTAAAAAAAATGTGTAGTTAAAAAGTGAAAAGAGAATGTGTGTGATTAAAAACTTGTTTGAAAAATTGTGATATTTATAAATTTGTTTATATATTGTAATGATTGCGTTAAAGAACATAGTCGTATATGGATGGTGTGAATAGTCCAAATAAAAATTCTTGACGATGAATAATCTATCTATCTATCTATCTTCTATCTATAATAATATAATACATGCCAAAAAATGAAAAGTTCAATTTTTCGTCTAAACTCCTTTCTAAATTTAGAACTTTAAAGAATCTTTCAAGACAGCTTAATTAATGCAAAAAAAAAAAAAAAAATAATGTAATAAATATTTTAGCAATTATTATGGTACATAACATTAAAATTCGTGTAATGTTATTAATGACATCAAAATTTTAATTATTTTAAAATATAAACTATTTTTTTGTTTTGTAATAATTATTATTCGCTTGATAATTATATTATTATATTTAAGTCGAAAAATATGTAATCCATCTATCTATACATCTATAAAAAAAGTCAATACTAAAAATAACACGCACATAGTTTCTCACCCAAAATGATTTTCTAAATTAAAAAATCTATGCACAAAAATAATATGCAAGAAATATAATGTAATAAATATTTTAGCAATTATTATGGTACATAACATTAGAATTTGTGATATGCTATTGATGACATCAAGATTTTAATTTATTTTAATGTATAAACTATTTTTTTTTTTTTTGTAATAGTTATTATTCACTTGATAATTATTTAATTATATTTAAATCGAAAATATGTAATATGAATATCAAATCGAATATCTCAACGAGAAGTTTAGTACGAGCTAACGAGTGATAACAAATAACATATTGTCCATGAAATTTTTTCAAAGATCAAATGTAAATTTTTTTATATTTTTTAATTTTACTCAATATTTTATTCATTTTAAATTATATCATTTAAGTTCTTTAAAACTATCTATAAACTATTTTTTGTATTATTTATTATTCTTTTTAATAATTATTGTATTATTTTGAAGTCGAAAAAATATGTAATGTGAGTGTCATATCGAAGATCTCTACCCGAAATTTAATACAAGATAACAGAGAGATTAAACTGAAAATATATTATCAGTAAAATCATTTCAAAAATCAAATCGTCCCGAAATTTTTTAGTTTGCCTTCCCTCTCTAAAATCAATTATAATTTTTTTAATTCGTAAAAAAAAAAAAAAGCAAAAGAAAAAAATCGTTGTCAATATCACATAAATATATATATTTTTTCAAAAATAGAAAATGAAGGAGAATAAAATAGGAGCGTTCATTGATCTATTTTTCTTTCCTTTTCATTTTAATAAAATTTTGAGTATATATCACATATATATCTATTTTTCACTTATTACAAATTCTAATCAAATGTAATTTTAATTTCTCAGTTTAAGCTTTAAGTCAATTTAAATTACAATGTTTAAAGAAATTTTTTGGAATAGTAAACATATTAACCGTAAAAAAAAAAAAAAAAACTAAGGTATGTTTTATTTTACATTTTTTGTAATTAATTGTGTTCCTTTGTTTCTCATTCTTAATTAAATACTCATTTCATATGTTAACATATGAAAATCAATTATAATTTTTTTTTTAAATTCGTAAAAAAAATAAAAAAAAGTTATCAGTATCTCATAAATATTTTTCCTTTAAAAATAGAAAATGAAAGAGAATAAAATTGGAGCATTCATCAATTTATTTTTTTCTTTCCTTTTCATTTTAATAAAATTCTGAGCGTAAATTTCCTGGAACGGTAAACATATGAACCGTAAAAAAAGTTAAGGTATGTGTAATTGTACCTTTTTTGTAATTAATTGTTTTCCTTCGTTTCTCATTAATAATTAAATATTTATTTCACGTGTTAATATATAAAATCAATATATATGAGTAACAAATGATCGTGCATCGTACGAGTACAACACTAGTAAGGTTTAATATTTGAATCATGCAATACTCTCTAACAATTTAGATTCTTAAATCAAACGGTTAAACATCGAACAGGGCTTCCAGGGTTTCTATGGTGGTAGAAGGGAGACAGAGTAGATGCTTAGGAGGGATGAAATGAGTTAATAGGAGTGGGTGACGTGGGATGAAAATAAAGGAAGAGGGATTTATAAGGAAGAGATGTATATTATTAAAAGGTGTAACTAACACTTTGGGGGTCCGAACCGATCAATTCTGAATCATTGGTTCGACAGATAAATCGCATGTTATGCCTCCCAGAGTCAGGGTGGATGACACTCAGTAACGCTTCGCTGAGTAAGGTAACTCCTGTTAGAAATTTTATTCACAGATAAATTATTTATCTATGATCCAAAATAAATCATCATGCTGAATTATCAAGAATTAAATAACTGAAGCGGAAGCGTACCTTAATCAAACATGATTCACGATGAACGATTCGATTGGTTGGATCTTCCAAATCAATACGTAGTCCTTATTTTCTCTCTGATGATGGGATGTCAGACAGAATAAACAGTACGTAGGATTCAGGGACCATAACCGACTTTATATACTGAATTGTCAATTAACCTAATCCGGCCCATCATGAATTAGGTAATAGCCTGGTATCTACACATAAAAGCCCATACATTAATTAGATGTATTAAAGCCCAATTTACCAAATCCTTATTAGATCACTTTGAACGGGCTTAACCAAATTTGATAGCCTTTTATTCAATACACAATAATTCACATATAAGCTCACACGATTGATTAAAATCCTTACAATCTCCCACTTGGGCTATATGTGTAACCTTACAATTGTGTATCAATCATAACCTTATGAGTACTGAGAATTTTGCTATCATTACTGAATGCATCCCTAAACAATCCGGTCCATCAATTATATCAACATAGGATCAAAGTGGCTTTCGCTACATTAATCGTAACTAAACCTTCAATGGTCACGTATATCGACATAACTGAATGACATGGATCAAGTATGGATGTGTAGCATGGAAATTACATGTAATGTAATCTTCAACATGTCTATTTCGAACTGGTCCAACCTTAGTGAGATCATCTTCAAACAAGTTCAGAGATAATAAACCTGAAACCTTACAGCTGTAAATAACTTTAACTTTAAACTGTATCCAAAAGGACAGTAAATGTGTCTAATGCACCTAAAATACAAACTCCCACTGAAACCGAATATCCTTAAGAAATACAACACCCATATGAGTATTGTGCTCATAAAAGACCTTGGGTTGTAATATTTTAGTAAGCGGATCCGCAATTATGGAGTTTGTCCCAATGTGCTCTTATTGACACGTGTCCACTCTGAACTGTATCCTTCACAACCAGGAACTTATGTCAATGTATTTTGACTTAGTTGAGCTCCTGTTGTTATTGGAATATAAATCTGCTGAGTTATTGTCACAATATAACTTTAGTGGTCTTTCTATACCGTACAGAATACGCAGCCCAGTGACAAAATTTCGTAGCTATATTCCATAATTAGATGCCCCCAAAATTGCTACAACTGTGCTGCCAAGTGAAAGAAGCTAAAGTGTCTGTTAAACACTCCATCTGGAAATAGCTCCTCCAACTAGCAGATAGATGTAGCCTGATGCGGATCTTCTACTGTTTTGACATCTAGCAAAAATCGGAATCATAATACCATATAATCTCCAACTGATCTGATTTTCTGTATGTGAGCATGTAATCTTTTGTTCTCTTTAAATACTTTATAACCCATGTTTGGCTGCTTTCCAAATGATCAATCTCAGGGTTACTTAAATATCTCCTTAGTATCTCAATAATGTATGCAATATCCGAACGCATACAAATTTGGGCATACATCAGATTTTCTATAGCTTAACTATATGAAAGCCTCTGCATTTCTTTAACTTCAAGATAACTTTTCGAGCATTAGTCGAGACTAAATTTGTCTCCCTTAGCGATATGGTTGTCCCCTGATTTACTGTCTTGCATGCCAAACCTCTTAAGTACTTTATCGATATAGCCCTTTTATGACAATTCAAGAATACCTCGAGAAAAATCCCGGTGTATTTGAATTCCTAATACAAAAGAGATGTCACCAAGATTTTTAATCTCAAAATTCCTTGACAAAAAATATCATAATTTTATGTGACATACCTATATCATTAGTAGCAAGCAATAATCAACATATAAAATCAGGACAATATACTTACTCCCACTGAACTTGTTAAACATACAATCATCAACAATATCAATCTCAAGACCAAATGAGATAATTACTTGACGAAATTTGTATTACCCTTAACGGGAAGCTGGCTTGAGTATATAAATGGATTTCTTTAATTTGCAAACCATATCGTCCCATCAATGTCACCATTGAGAAACGCCACCTTAGTATCCATTTGATGTAACTCGAGGTCAAAATGTGCAACAACCTAACTTTCCTGAAAGAGTCTTTCATTGAAACCGAAGACGAACCTTATATAATTAATGCCATCATTCTGTGTAAAGCCCTTAGATACAAGACGAACCTTATATCTTTCCACATTGCCTTTCGAATCCCCTTTGGTTTAAAAATCCATTTAAAACCAATGGGCTTCGCACCTTCTGGTAATAGGACAAGATCCAAAACTTTATTGTCTTGCATATGCTTATACTCCTTATTTATGGCATCAATCCACTTTTGAGAGTTAGAACCCTGCATGGCCTGATGGAATTGATTGGACCATCTTCCACTATTCCATTATTTCCTTATGTTCTTGAAAAAATATTATTTAAATTATCTGGAATAACATTTTTCCTTTCTCTCGTGGATCTCCTTAATGACTTTAGTTATTGAGCTTGTTGAGTTTGTACTTCTGAAATTTACCTTATTTTGGATGGGAGGTTCTTCAACATTGTCTAGTTGAGGTTCCGAATATGCTTCTTGATCAATGACATGCATAGAAACTTGCACGTTGTCAAAAGCAATAGTAGGAATCGAAACCGATCATTCCTCAACTTCTTCCTTAAAGACAATATCTCTAACCTTATTTCTCCCCCCAAACTCAACATCCTCAAAAATGTTGCAGTTTCCGTTTTAAAAATTGACTTAAGTGTGGGATTATAAAATTAATAGCCCCTTAACAACTTTATTTTCTTTATTTGTTTTCTTGCCCTTATCTTTAGAGGTGTTTGCCAAGTGATTTCAGTTCTGTCCTGCTTCAACTTTTCTTCCTCTTGAACACAAAATAGAATGAACTCATTTAGAGTTCATTTCTCCCTTTGATTACAACTGACCTTAAATTGACTGAATTGTGCAAGAAGCTTGCACACTATGAAATGAGCTCATTTAGAGTCCATTTCTACTTTGACAGTTATAACTAACCTTAAATTAACTATATTGTGCAGGAAGCGATATCAATACCAAATGCACGAGCAAATCATTAGACAAGTCGGGTTTTAGTTCCTTGAGTTTTGAAGCAGTGTGAGACATCTACATGATGTACTCCCTTATTTACCTATTTCCTTTATACTTTATTGAAATCAAGCTTTGCATAAGCGTGCTTGTTTCAGCCTTATCGTTTTTTCGCAAAACGTTTCTTAATTTCGACAAGGAATTCATTGACATCATTCACCTCCTCAGATACTGTGCCACTAAAGGCTTCCGGAATGCTGCACTTAATGATCATGAGACTCACGTAATTTAAGCAATCCCACTTCTCAAAGTTCCTCATTTGATTAGATGAACTTTCATCCGTAAGAGGAGCAGGTTGCTCAATCCTTAGTACACGGTCTAGATCCATGCAGCCAACGAAAAGTTAATGTTCTTGTTTTGATCCTTAAAGTTTGTTCCATAAATACAGGGAGTAAATTTGAGCTTGTAGTTATACTACTAGCAGAATTTGAAACCGAATAGAGAACACTTAAACAAAAATAGCTCACATAAGTACCTTATTATGCAAATCATATTTTCAAATAATGGTAGGGCCCATCACAAGATACCTAGCACAACATCAATATTTAGTCTTTGGACATAAATATTGACTTGTAAGTAGTACTCTTGGTGTAGTAATCAAACACTGACAGTAAGACATGTCAACCAAAAAACCTTTCTTTGGACCGATTTATTGATCACACGTAAAACCAAATAACCGTCACGTGTTTATCACCAAAAGTTCATGTGAAATTCGGGCCAAGTATTGACCTTCCTTTGAGCCGATCAATATCCGCATGAAATAACACACAAACACCTAATTTTCCCTTAGTGCAGTGATCAAACACTGGCAATAAGACATGTTAACCAATAAACCTTTCTTTGGACCGATTTATTGGTCACACGTTAAACCAAATAGTTGTTACGTGTTTATCACAACAGGTGCATGTGAAATTCGAGCCAAATATTGACCTTTCTTTGGGCCGATCAATATCCGCAATGAATAACACACACAAATACCTTCTAATATTCAAAGTTAATTAATATCCACAAGAGAGGTTGCTTTGGCAACATGTTGCTTCAACTAACTTACTTTCGAATATTATATCTCTCAAAAGATTTCGATGTACCAAGATTTGAAACTGAAATTCATTGATTTGCATCTATATTTGACTTTAGGATTTGAATTATAGAATTCAAAACTTTAGAATAAAGCAATCCTTAAGTTGCGAGAGTCTAATTGCAATATTCTTAAACTTTTGGTGGCCAATTATGTGAAATTTTAAGCGTGAAGGGCTTAAATTACAATTTTTTCAAAACTTTATTGGCCAATTTAGAGAAATTCCAAACTTTAGGTCCCAATTTGAAAGAAAATCAAACTTTAGAGGTCCAAAATAGTGAATTTGGAAACTTTAAGGACTAAATTAGAAACTTTTCAAACTTTGAGGGACCAAATTTGAGAATTTTCAAGCTTTATGGATCGAATTAGAAAATTCTAAAACTTTAAGGACTGAATTTAAAAAAAATTCAAACTTTAAGGACCAATTTTGAAAATTTTCAAACATTAGGGGCTGGATTAGAAAATTTTCAAAATTTAGGGACCAAATTAGAGAATTTCAGAACTTTAGGTGCTGCATTAGAAAATTTTCAAACTTTAGATACCAATTTTGAAAATTTCCAAACTTGAGGGACTGAATTAAGAAAATATTCAAACTTCAGGGGCTGAATTATAAAATTCAAAACTTTAAGGACTAAATTACATAATTCAGAACTTTAAAAGGCCCAACTTAAAAATTTATAACTTTAGGGGCTGAAGTTATAAATTCCAGAATTTTAAGGGCCAACTTAAATAATTTTTATAACTTCGGATTTAAACATTATTTAAAACAAATAGGGGAACCTGATGTGCAAATAATCATAATTATTCAAAATTGCACAAAACACCCTGAAGACTTCAAATTTCCGAACGAAGTCCTTGGCCCCAGAAATCTGATTTGCAGCAGCTAGGTTGACAACCCTAGCCCGCCGCCGCTCTTCAGACGTCAAAACGCGGCGCCATTGCCGGCGCCGTCCACCGCCTGCAGCGCCGTCTCCGGTGCTGCATTCCAGAAACAGCGTCGCTGAGTGCGACGCTGCAGCATACCGCGCGCGAGTGCGACGCCGCGCGCAGCTAAGTCCTCCGGCCACTCCTTCATCTTCATCACAAAACTTGAATCCCAGACTTAATTCCAAAACCAAATTCAAAACCAAATCTTAATCCATATACCCAACTTCAAGAAATCAAATTTCAACCAACCAAAATTCGAAATATTAATCTGTTGATTGCGAAAATGGAAGTCCAAACTCGAAAACACATATACAGGCACAGAAAAAATCGATTTGTTGAAACCTAAAAACATAGATCCAAAATCAACTGTATTCAATCCACGATGAAACCAACAGATATGCATATTAATTTCAAAATCAGACTTCGAAAAAAAAAATTACAGATTCTTATGTCCAATTTCGAGACCTGATGGCTCATATATGTACGCTTAAATCCGATTTCCATCACCTAATTTCACTATATATACACGCAGGAACCAAACCCATAATCCCACAACCAAATCTAAATCCATTTTGCAGTACGAGTTTAAGCATATAAATTCGGCCGTAGACAAAATTTTCAGATTCTCTCAATCTAAATCGTACAATTAAACCCAGATCTAATAATCAACACGATGATTGGTTCTGATACCACTTGTTAGAAATTTTATTCACAGATAAATTATTTATCTATGATCCAAAATAAATCATCATGCTGAATTATCAAGAATTAAATAACTGAAGCGGAAGCGTAACTTAATCAAACATGATTCACGATGAACGATTCGATTGGTTGGATCTTTCAAATCAATACGTAGTCCTTATTTTCTCTCTGATGATGGGATGTCAGACAGAATAAACAGTACGTAGGATTCAGGGACCATAATCGACTTTATATACTGAATTGTCAATTAACCTAATCCGGCCCATCATGAATTAGGTAATAGTCTGGTATCTACACATAAAAGCCCATACATTAATTAGATGCATTAAAACCCAATTTACCAAATCCTTATTAGATCACTTTGAACGGACTTAACCAAATTTGATAGCCTTTTATTCAATACACAATAATTCACATATAAGCTCACACGATTGATTAAAATCCTTACAACTCCTGCTTGTCATATGGTACAAATTCATTATTTAATCGTAAATTCAACCCTCAGGATTCAAACCCTACACCCGATCATACAGAGCACGTTATCGGCTAACCCTTTTACCATAGAAAGAGATATGCCCTGAGGGCTAGAGATGTATATTATTATAGTTAAAGACTTAAACTAGGTTGTAGAGTTGATGATGAAGAAGGGAGAAGGGTTTAAAAATGTAAGGGTATAAAATGTTAAACTTATTATCCAATTTGGGACGCTAACAATGAGTTTTGTGCGCAAATTGAGCCCTTCTTAAAATTAAAAGACCAATATATGCCCCTAATTTTATAATTGGGGAAAATTGCAGTTGGTTCCTAAGGTTGGAAAAAGAACAATTGGGTATCGAACTTCTATTTTCCCCCAGTGAAAAAGCATTTATTATCCTATTTTTACCTCTTTTACAGTGCAGTGACTTTCTTTTTTTCCCCCTTTTCTTCCCACGTTTTGTTCTTCTAAAGTAAAAAATCTTGACCTTTTAATGGCTTTTAAATTCAGCTGATCAAATCATGGCCGTTAATCCACCGAGTCAAACCTTTAACACATGGAGTCTGACTCTGACCCTGTTAAAAAAAATGGGGCCCATGGGTTGGCCCTGTAAAGTACGGTACCCATCTTCTGACCCGTCAGATTTTATTCTCAAAGGCAGCAAAAAAGCAAAAGGACCCCAGTACCCCTTACCTCCAACCCCACACATTAAAAGGACATCACGAATTTTGTCTTTTTTGAGTCTTTTTTTCTTTTATTTTCTTTTTGGAAGTTTCTTGTCACCCTCCTACTGTCTTTCGTACCAGAATCAATCACTTGGCATCATAAGCTTTTCTCAAATTAAAAAAATACGAATTTAGATAAATTAAAAATGCATAATTTAGGTAATTACATATAAATAATTTGCATTTATAAAGCTGAAGAAATTTTAAGTGGGTGGTTTATTTGAGTAGCAACTCGTTACAGACATGTTCCATGCTAAAGCAAATTTATATTTTTTATAAAAAAAAAGGTCGAGTTTTTGGGTCAAGTAAACAGTATATGCTCTAAATTGAATTTAAGTGGTATATAAAAATGTTGCCGTGGATAATATCACAATACACGTTCCTATAAAAACCGGGCTTTGACTTGAAGATGATAAGATTGACAAATAATGTGGTTTTGGGAACAATACAAAAATCATATTGTTATTATATCACATTTCAAAATTAAAGAAAATAGTAAATATTCATAAATCATGTGGTAATAAACATTTATCACTGTGTTCGACGGCTTAATATATATATATATATATATATATATATATATATATATATATATATTTTTTTTTTTTTTTTCAAAGTAAAATGTGTGTGGTTAAAAAGTCGTTTGAAAAATTGATTTATAAGCCAATAGCCGACCACTTCGCTTATATTATTATATAAATTAAATCTACCCACCCACCCCACTCCAATCCAATCTTCCGTAATCTCTATATCCGTAGACAGACTATGCCCAGCCGTAGCCGTCGCCGCCACCACCACCACCACCACCACCACCCTTGCCATCTCGCCATTACCACCTCCGACGTACTACCACTGTCCTCCCCGCCACCACCACTAATAATCACATCTTTTGAAGCTATGGACAACGAACTGGTTTGTGTGTGTTCGGTTGAAGTGAGAAAATACGTGACTCCATATGTCCATTTCAAATATGACTTCAATTTTGAAATGAGAAAAATTGTGACTTATATGTGACATGTTAAAATTTATGTGACTTATGGAATACGACTTGTGACCTACAAAATATAAACTGTGACACAAGTGACCTTAAAGTGAGACCATAGGTATAAATTGTGACCTATACTATTAAGTGTGACCAGTTTCTTGGATCATTTGAATGGATACATGTGATCTATGGAATATGGCTTGTGACTTGTCAACTATTACTTGTAATCTGCAACATATAAACTGTGATATGTGACTTTAAAATGGGACATGTGATCTGAAATATGAATGTGACAGGTGACCTGAACTTTAGCATCTGTTTGTTAAAACTTTTATGTTTAAAAACATTTTTTTATGTTTTCGAGGTAGAATATGTGGTTAAAAAGTGGAGAGAAAATGTGTGTGGTTAGAAAGTGATTTGGGGATTGTGTTGTTTAAAAACATAAAAAAATATATATTTTTCCAAACAGAGGCTAAGTGTGATCGGTTCTCATGGATCCGTGTCCTGTTAAGTTGATGTATGACTAATGAGTTTTATGACTTTAGTCATGTGACTTATGAACATGCTATGTCCTGAAAATGTGACTTGTGACCTGTGAACATATGAATTGTGACATGTGACTATATAAATGAATCATGATGTATGAAGTGTGATATGTGACCTGAAATATGACGTGTTACTCTGAAATGTTGTAATTTGATGAATCGTGACATGTGATCTACGATATATGAAGTGTGAATTGTGTGACTTGAATATGTGACATATAACCTGTTACTTGATCATGTGACACGTGACTCATAAATGTAACCCCAACGACCACCACCACCACCGTAACACCCACCCACCATCGTAACACGAACACACCCTGAAGGTAGATTTACATTTACTCATGAAATGAACATGATAACATCTCTGAGAGATGTTGATTTTGAAAAGCTTTATACACTATGACTCTTTTGTCACTTTGATTGTTCCGTTAACTTTGATACATAAAAGTTACATCGCATATGAATGTGATAAAAATTCGTGATTTCATGTATGATTTTGGTAAAAAGTTGAGTTTATGTATGATTTTAAAGTAGGATAAATTTCATGTAGGTTTTGATATATGGGATAAAGTTCTTCTGCCATTCCTGTAATTTAGTCATTGTTTGAGCCCCATTTTGAGTTTTCAGAAAAAAAAAAAAAAAGAGTTTGGAATAATATATTTCGGAGAATGCTTTGTTAGAAAGTAATTAACACTTTTGAGTTTACGTGTTGTATTATTTACTGTAGAATATGCGGTTGAAAATAATAAAGAGAAAATTGTATTTTGATTTTAATGGAGCTCAATTAGGACTTGTGCAATCTCAGTCACATCGTTGTCATCGAGTGGGCATTCCATATTTATTTCGTTAATTTGACTGACAAAAGATAATTCACTACGCCTGGGCGTGTTTTCATATGATTCTGAATTCTAGGTAAAGGGCCAACTTAAGAACCAATGGTTCTTTTTGTAAGAAAATAATCGAACTGTTCAGTTCTGGTTTAAACTAAAATTTTCTAACTAAATGGCTAATGTTAACATAAGTTGTATCACTACTGACATATATATAAAAAAATGACACAATAAATATCATTTATCATTCAAAAAAAAAAAGTTCAAATGCCTTGATATCAAGACAAATTATTTGCCTAGTATGAATAATTTTAGGGTAAATATATTGACACCACATTTTAATTGTAATAATATCCCTAAAATTTTCTTATTATTACATTTATGTTGCCCAATTTTTTTTTTATCCTAATCCTTCTATTAATTTTTCACATCTTATTTATAAAGACGATTTCCGACCAAAATATCATTTTATGAGAGCAAAAAAAAAAACTTATTTATTTCGCGTATTTTTAAATAGTTGAAATAAATAACTAATACAAAAGTTAAACAAAATATTTGCACATCTTTTCAATGCACGTTATTAGAATATTTGAAATGAAATCGAGACTAGAGTCGAAACATTTTAATTAAACGAAGGTTAATAATAATATGATGAAAAAAGTTAAGGACATAAGAGAGTAAGCAAATATTGAGAACATTTTTTGCAATTTAGCATCTGTTTGTTAAAACATTTATAAACATTCATAAACATCACATTTCTCGAAATTATTTTTTAACAACGCACTTTTATCCAAACAATCTTTCAACCACATATTTTATCTCGAAAATATCATATTCTTTGTTCATAAACAAGAAATTTTTACCAAAAAGATGGTGGCTCTGTTTGGAAACAGTGCAACATTTATAAATTGATTTATTTATATTTTTGTGGTAAAATGGGAGATTAAATAGTGAAGAGAGGAAATGTGTGTGATTAAAACGTGATTTTGAAAATTATGTTAAAGATTGTGTTAAAGAAGAGAGACAAGTTAGCTTATTGATTTTAGTGCAAGTATGTGTTAGATTGGAGGGTGAAAAATGAGGTAGAATTTCAATTCCCATATTCCCTAAGGAATTCCAATTCCTTGAATTCAATGAAAATGTGGTCAAATAGTCGGTGGGTGAAATTAAAATTTCGAGGAAAATAAAAGAGTGTTTGATTGAAATATGGAAATTTTGGTTGAAAATGCATTTTTCATGGAATTCAAATGGATATCAAACACATTAAAAAATTTCTAGTACTCCAGGTAGGGGTGGATATGGTTCGATTTGGTTCTAGTTCCAGAAGAACCAAATCAAACCATAAACCGATAATTTTTTTACTAATGGAACCATTTGGTTTTTTAAAAGATATGGAACAAAACCAGAACTAAATTGCTCGGTTCTGGTTTGGTTCTGGGACCATTACTTAAATTTTTAAATAATAAATATAAATTAAAACCTGATTATATTCGCTTCTTCATTAGAATCCATCTACATCAATACTAAATAAAAAATGAAATTTTTATAGTTACATGTTACAATGAAGTTCTAAGTCCAATTATACCGTAGTGCCGTGTAAGTTAGGGATGGATTTGCAACTTGAGTTTGGGTTAACTCTTGAGAATTAACGAATTGGCCGAGGTTTATATATACATAAATTTTAAAAAATAAACATATATGTCATTGATGGTGAATAAGGAGTGCATCTATTACTGTGTTATAAGAGTGCAAGTAATGTCGTGTGAATGCGCATTTATAATTGAAAATAAGAAAAATGAATTAAAATTAGAATTTATATTTATGATTTAAAATCTTTGTCTAATGGGAAATAAGATAAAATGTATGGTAAATAATATTTTTGTATATTTCACATTTATAATTTTAGATTTGAATATTTTAGTGAGATGAATATCCACTAATTTGTATATATATATATATATATATATATATATATATATATATATATATATATATATAAATTGAGTTTTGTTCTTGGTTTTGGTTCTGGAAAGTAAACTGGAACCAGAACCGAAATCAAATGGTTCTTAATTCTAAGAATCAAATCATTATTTTTTTTATGTAGAACCGAACCAAACCGCTTTATTTGGTTTGGCACTGGTTTGGTCTGGCCTGGTTCGATTATTTTGTCCACCCCTAACTCCAGGAATGCTAGAACTCGATACTCCAGGTCAATGGGTGTAGAACTCCTGCATATAGGGGCCACAAATAACCAAAATAATGTGGCCCCTATATTTAGATATCCTGTGTTGATTGACCTGAAGTAACTGTGTTGATTGACCTGAAGTAACGATTTCAGGAGTACTAGAAATTTTTTTGTATCCTAAAATTATTTTTACTTGAGACAAAAATGATATTTGAAATTAGCTTTTTGGGCAATTTCATCTTGATTGGTGAAGAACGGACCATAACAAGTGAAAAAGAAAAAGAATAAAAAATAAAAAAAATAAAATGATGCCGAATAAATGCTGTGTAGAAAGTAGAAACAGACTAGAGTACAGACAGAGTGGTGCAGTGCACCCTAGACAGATCAGACTTTTCAATTTTGAAAAAGGAGTCCAAGGCTTCTTTCTGGAAGGCTGGCTCATGAGATGCTACCCTCACCATTCACGTCACCCAATGCAATAACAAAAATTTTGGGCGTAATATTCTGGATAACGACACTTTCTTAAAAGAATTTTTATTCGATTGCATACATAATGAATTGTCACTTACGAATTTGTTGTCAAGATTTTTACTGCATTTCAAATTATCCATTTACGTTAACTTGAACATTTAGAAAGTGTTAATCGATATAAATTACAACTAGATAAAAATAAGTAAAAAGAGTAATAATTATAGTTTTATCACGTGTATCAATGTCATACACTAACTCATCTATTATACATTATTCACTAAATTTATACCTCATTCGTCCTTGAGTTATAGGGCTATGCGAAAGAATCGAAATCAGTGATTTGATTTGGTTCTTTCAAAATTTTACACGATTTCGATTCTAAAAATCAAGAATCATTCTATTATGGTTTCAATTATGATTTTAGGTTCAGAATTGGAATCAAAACCAAGAACAGAAACATGATAAACCAAAAAGGTTTTTAATTTTTTAAAAATACAAAATTACAAAAAAAAAAAAAAATCATTTTTTGATTTATACATAAAATAAGTGTTGAAGAATAATTTAGGTTGTATTTGATTGTGAAAGTGAAAAATTAGTGGAAAGAAAATATTATCCAAAGAAATTATTTGCTTGAAAATTAATTTAGTGAAAAAAAATATCAATTGGAAATGTTTTAATTATTTAAATTTTAAGTAAAAAAAGTGTTGTTTGATTGACATTATTTTCTATGACAAATAAAGTAAAACTTAGTTATTTTAATCATTTTTAATAGATTTGTTCTGATAATAAGTATATTTACAATAACAAAATTGATCAAACGTGACGTAAAATATTTTCCATGTATCATGAAAACTGATTTCCGACCAAATGTTAAAGAAAATATTTTCATCCCAAAAAAGGAAAAATGCAAGTGGAAAATATATTCCACAAAATTTTTTTACAATCAAACGATTGAATTGGAACCAAAATCGAAACCGATAAACAAAACATGTTTTTAATTTTTTAAAAATACAAATTTACAAAAAAATAAAAATGATATTGTGATTTATAGATAAAATAAGTGTTGAAAAATAATTTAGGTTTTATTTGATTGCGATGGACGGAGAGAAAATATTTTTCAAAGAAATTATTTTCTTGAAAATTAATTTAGTAAAAAAAAAAAAAATTGGAATTGTTTGGATGATTTAATTTTTTAAGTAAAAAAAGACAACAAAATTTCAAGTTTTGTTATTTGATTTACATTATTTTCATGGCAAATAAAGTAAAATTTAACTATTTTTGTAGCGCCCTGAGTTCTAAATACCTGGTTCACTACGTCATCGTCTGATCTAACTTTTAAAATAATATTTTAGCGGAAGAAATAACTGAAATTCATTTTTGGCAACATTAAATAAATTGTAATGGTCGATAAAGTCTAAAACCTTTATGAAATAATTCGAAATAATAAATCGAGCCATTAATATTGTAAAACAATTTGCAATGTCATAATTTCTCAAATAATTAAAATTCTCAAGATTATCCAATGTTTGGAAATACGGATCATTAAAATAAGATTTTCAACCATTTAACAACTATTGCCACAATCATCCATCACTTGCCACCCTCTCCGAAATCTGCAAATATTATTAAAATAGATATGAGCATTTCATAGAAATACTCAGTAGACTCATTGCCAATTAATCAATCTACAATATAATTGAACACGTAAATGCAGGCTCTTTAGAAATTATAGTGTGTGGGTTGCTCTTCTCCTGCATAAAAGCATATGACTTCTCTTTGAAAATTCATAAGCTCTTTAAAATCATGGGGTATGGGTTGCTCTTTCTTCTCGTGCACATAAGGCACATAAGTTATGCATAACATCATCATTTATCTTGCAAGATATTCTCTTCTTTCTTTCTCATGCATAAAAGCATATAAGTTATGACAAGCATAACAACATAAATATTTCTGAATAAATACATTCTCATCTCTTTTCATAAAAATGACTTTCACATAAGTCACATAACATACACATTCACATGCAATCATAATTTAAATCAATTAATAGGGGCGAGTCTACTTTAAACTTAACGAGTGTGATTGAGCGGGAATGACTTCAATCTTTCAAATCTCCGTACGCCTCGTCTAGCCAGTTAGAAAATAAGTTAAATTAGTCACTTGAAATTTATATTTTAAAAATTATAAATTACAAATTGGGGACTGAAATTGATGATTTGAAAGTTGAGGGACTAAAATGAATAATTTGAAAGTTGAGGGGCTGAAATGAATACTTTGAAAGTTGAGGGACTAAAATGAATACTTTGAAAGTTGATGGACAAAAATGTAAATTTTTAAAAGTTGAGTTGAAACTCAAAACGAATATTAGACTATATGGATGAAATAATAGATTTTAAAAATGGAGTGGCTGATTAAAATCATTTAAGACTTAAGGACTGAAATTATAAGTTTTAAAACTAAAAAGGCTGAAATAAATAACTTTGGAACTTGGGGGCTAAAGTGCAAATTATGAAAAAAATAAAAAATATTAAAATCAATTCTTACTCTCTCTCTACCCATTATGGTCAGAATCGAAGAAAGAGAGAGAGGGAGGAGGGACGCAGCGACCGACAGCGAAATTGGGGAAAATCGGTGCTGCAACTGGCGGTGTACCAGCGAAACGTCGCCGACAGGTGGCGGGGAGTGGCGACAAAGGGAGGAGTCCAGGTTTGTGCGAGTTTGGTGCGAGATTGAGTGTCAAAATCGAGGTGCAAAATGAGGCTGGAGTGTTGTGATTTCCGGTGGTAAATCCGGTTGAAATGGTTCAAGGGTTGAGGTAAGTTCCGGCTTCATCTATTTCTTGGGTTTTGTGTTGATTTGGTGGTATTATTGAGGTGGAACCGTGGCTGGCTGAGTGTGGTGTCGGCGGTTGCTGGTTGTTGTGGGAATGGTTTCGTGGTTGAGGTGATGATGCATTGATTTCGTGGGTGATGAGCATGATTTGGAAATGGTGGGTTGGAGCTTGCGGGCGGTGGTAGCTGATGGTGCAGTGGAGCTTGGGTGCAGGCGGTGGGGGCTGGCCGTGGTTTGGTTGTGGTGATGGAATGATTCAAATGGTGGTGCTAGGTTGTGAGGTTGAGGTTCGGCAGTGATGGTGGGTTGGTGTGGTTTGGGGTGAGGCCGGTTGTGGTAACACTGCAATAGGTTGAAGGAGCTCGAAATGTGGAAGTTGTGGTTGGGTGATGAAAGTGGAGGTGTGGGGGTGGTGTTGGCCGTGAATGGTTCGACAGCGGTGATGCTGGTGGAAATTCAACATTGGAATAGCCATGGGGAGTAGGAAGAAGATGTTACCTTGGTTGTACTGAAATGGAGCTGTGAGGGAGAGTGTCTGGGTTAGGGCACAATTTTCTAAGTTGGTAAGTGGGCCAGAAATTGGGCTACAGAATTTATAATTGTACTGAAAAATATTCAAAATTGGATTAGATAATTTTTTGACCCAAAATGACAAAATATTGAACTAATTAAATTGGACTCGAAATTATCACCAATTTGGTTTTTTTAAAATAATGAGGAATTCGATAATTTAAAATATTTGAGAATGAGCTCGATTTGGAATATGTTTAAATTTTATTTTTACAATGGTTAGACGAATACGCTTCATGTTTAAAAGTAAAAAAAAAAAATAGGGGTTAAATCTTAGCGAGACTTTTTTTGAGAAAAAAAAAAAAAAATTTTACATTATTTAAAATTTCTCGGTCGCTACAATTTTAATCATTTTTTTAAATTTTTAAATCGACTTGTACTTGATAATAATAATAATAATGTAATTTTTTGAAGAAGAAAAAAAGTTAATTAACAATAATAAAATTGATCAAAAGTGACGTAAAGTATTTTTCATGTACCATAAAAAAAGATTTCCTACCAAATGTTAAAGAAAATATTTTCAACCCAATCAAGGAAAAATGCAAATGGAAAATATTTTCTACGGAAATTTTTTGCTATCAAACGACTAACAAAAGGGAAAAGTTGGAAAATGCTTTCATTTTCCTTCAAAAAATATGACTCTATCAAACAGGCCTTAGAAAGACGTGGATAATTAAAAAGTATTTTAAGAAAATGTGATGCTTATAAGTTTGTTTGTAAATTAGCCTCTGTTAATGTGCATTATTTGAGAAAAAATGTTTTGAACAATGATTGATACTCCATCCGTCCCAATTATATAGTCTACATTCTTTTTTCTCTTATCCCAATTATATAGACTTATTTTTTTATTAGAAAGTATTTATTTTGTTTATTTACTAATGTACTCTTATTCATTACTTTCAATAATGATAGTTTTGATACTTAAATAAGAGTAAGTTGAGAATTTTCTTCTCAAATTGCTTTTACAATAACTTTTGTTTAGTAGCACTCTATGGTTTATAAATTGGTTTTTTTTATGATTTTGAGGTAAAAAATAGTGGTTAAAAATTGGAGAGAAAAAGTGTGTGGTTAAAAATTGGTTTGAGAAATTGTGTAATTTATAAAATTGTTTATAAACCAAAAAAGTACGGTTACCAAAATGAGGCATTAAATATGTTTTCTTAATTTGTGTGAAAAATCAAACAAGTCTATAAACTTGGGATAGAGGGAGTATGAAATTTTGTAGTTAAAAATGGAAAAAGTTTTGAATTTACATGTATAATATTTTATTGTTAAAATGCGTGATTAAAATTGAATAGATTGTAGAAAAGAAGTTATTTTTAAAGAACATCAAACATATGCTTATTGTTTTTACAAAAAATTAAAATTATGACCTAACAAGTATCATATTGTGATACTTTAAATGTATTTTGTGATACTTTGAAATTTTTAGTATCATATTCTGAAATCTTGGTAACACTTTAATACTTTACAAAATAGTTATGATACTTTGACTCAGGCATTAGATCGATCACTTCTCCTGCACTGTTGTAGACCACAATCATCGCTATCAGACACACTTCGCATTGAATGCCCATTAGCTACGATCTGCTTTTTACCGGTGGTCCTATAAGTTAATTGGCGTCAAGCAGAGTATAGAAAGAGAGACGGAGTGGAAGAGATGTTTGATCTTAATCTGAGCATTGATTCGAATGGGAAAGAGAATTTTGAGGAACATGAATCCCCCGTAACGTCGACTTCATCGATTTTAAATGGGGAAGAAGGCTCTGAAACCTCGTATACATTCAACTTCGACATCCTCTGTAGAAGTAGCCCAGTCGAGAAGAATCTTAATTTGACTTCATCAGAGCCAGTCACTTGGGAGCTCTTCCCGGTGAGTGAAATCGATGAGTTGCAGTTGGGCGGAGTGAAGTGGTGATACAACAGCAATGATGGGCTGATGAGTTCGGGAAGAGGAAGACGTATATCGCTTCGGGAAAAAGAAGACGTATTCTTCAGTTTTTTCTCAACACAATAATTTGTGCAATTAACACTAAGTAGTATAGAGTGCAATTAACCCTTTTTGATTTTGCAGTAAGATCTGTAGTTGAAAAGTGGAAAGATGAAATATGTGTGACTAAAAAATTATTTGAAAAATTGTGTAATTTATAAATCATTTACCAAACGGAGACTTACAGCTGGTTCAGTAATGGTTTTTAAACCATTTTATAAACCATTTTTTTTTTTTACAATTTTCCAAACCATACACATTTTTCCTCTTCAATTTTTAACCACATAAGATACCTACAAAACACAAAAAAACACCAAAAAAACTGTGCAGACTGCTGCCGAAAAGTTACTTAAACATTTTTTCAAACTACTTTTTAATTATAGAAATTTATCAAAATTACTTTTCAATCACAAATTTTACTTTGAAAAGAACAAATTCTTTGTTTTTAGACAAAATATTTTTAACAAACATAGGCTTGACAAACAAAGCCTTAATTACCCACTCCGCTCCTCCCTCAATCAACCTGCATAAAAGCCTTCTTCAACCTCTGCTTTCCCATAGTACCATTTCTCTGTATATTTTCCAGACCCCAAAGCCATAATTAAAAAAAATCCCATCCCTTTATATATACCCCACCATTTTTACTGTTATTCACAATAACATTCCATCTTTCTTTGCATAAACTCTAAAAATGGAATCTTTAAACATTTTCAAGTTCTGGCGGAATGTCACCGGAGATTCCTTCAGAAATAACTCCGACGTAGAAACCGATGACGAAGAATCGTTCTTCGATTTGGTTTTGAAATCGCCTGGTTGCACCAATAACGAAGAAACAAAGAAAGATTTTCATTTCGTTGAATCTCCCAGAGATGTTTTCATGACCGAGAAAAATTTATCAATGGATTCTGATTCAAAGCTGTTATCGTCACCTATTTCGTTGCTGAAATCGGGGCCGATGTTCAAAGTCTTCATGCTGGGGTTCGGAAAGGCGGGGAAAAGTGAGTCCGGCGACGAGTCAGCGGCGAGTCCATCAACTCGATTCTCAAAACCATCCAAAAATGAACAGAGCAAACGCTTTTCCGTGAAATGCAAGTCTGAAGCTACTGTTTCGCCATGTTTAACGAGGGACAACAGTTTGAGAAGCAAATTGATAAAAGAACCCTCTGATGAAACCTTCACGGAAGCTAAATCAAAGCAATCTATCCCAAAGTATTTGAAGCTGATAAAACCTCTGTATGTCAAGGTATCAAAGAGACTAAATGAGAAATCGAAGTTCTCTAATTCCGTCACGCCGTTATCTTCCCCGGTGTCGGCTCCGGTAAATCTCTCGCCGAGGAAATTATCCGAGTGCAGCAGAGTGGGTAGTTTTAAGATTGTAAGTAAGCATTTAGGAAAAAGCCGATCGGCCTCCGCTGCTGTCGGAATATCACCGTCGCCGATTAGCCGGAGAGACGGCTCCCTATTGCAACAGCACGAGGATGGAATCCAAGGCGCCATTCTTTACTGCAAGAAATCCTACAACTCTTCGTCGAAAGGTACACGAAAATCCTGCACGTGGATAGAATTTTCAAAGTCGACCTTGAATTCGTCTACGACTTAATACTTATAGCGATTTTTTTATTCTTGATTTACAGAACTTTCTCAGCTATGGCGATCTGCAAGTGATCCTTCTACCCAGAAAACAGTACATCCGGGAAGAAATTCGTGGGAAGAACTGAAGAGATGCAGCATTTGAAGCCCCTTTTCAAAAAGCAAAATAGCAGCGGGAAAATTAGAGAAGAAAATTTTAAAAAAAAATCTGAAGAAGATATTACGTCATAATTCATAGGCATGAAAATATATATCTAGGCTCACATCTTTTTGGTAAATCCAGGCCATTGGATCCATTAGACTTGACAATATCGAGTAGTAATTACTTTAAAAAAAAAAAAAAATGTTTTGTAAATATCTTGTTCATCGAATTGTCTATCTAATCTCAAGATTTTTCTTTCTTCTAGAAATATAGTGAATATGAGTGTATCCAGATTTTTCTTGTAATATGAATTTATAAAATATGTATTTTTGGGCATATAATGATTTCTTGAAATAATTGGGTTGGTTTTGGTTCAACTTCAAATCAAATATCATTACCACTTTTTAAGATTCCAAGGACATGGTTGAAAAGTTGTCTTCTCTGTACAAATCTTTCATTTTTTATTTTTGTATGTTTATTTTTTCTCATTTTGGAAATTTGGAAAAGGCAAAACAAAGTGGCCTTTTTAGGTGGTGGGTAAAAATATCCTTCAATTATTTAAAAACTTATATCAAAAGTAATTTGAAAGCAAAAATACTAGCACGTAAAAGTGATGCAATATCACTTTTAGAAAATATTTAAAAACAATCAAAACTTTAGAATAAATCTAGGAATGTTGTTTTCAGCACGTATTGTCCATTTACGATTATATTATACTTCTATTAATTAAATATGAAACATAACTTAATATTAGGAATATAACATCTCATAAGTTGGAGTGATAGAAATTCAAAAAAGTAACAAATAATTAAATAAGTAACAAAAAAAAGAAACACCAATTTAAACCTTAAAATAAAATAGATTCTATGATGCTTGATTCTCTTTTGTGATTGTGTTTAACTTTTATTAATTAAACACGGAATATAACTTCATTTTAAGAACGTAAACATCCTATAAGTTTTTTTTTTTTTTGAAAGTAAACATCCTATAAGTTAGAAGTGAATAAAATTCAAAAAAGTGATCAACAATTTTTGGAGTTCAAAAAGTATATGTCATGCCAATTTTTTAAATACAACAAAATAATTGTTCCTTCTTTTAGTTCATGTTTCGCGGCACTAGCGGTGGCAAACGAATCGTACAATTCATGAGTTTGGTTCATGAAACAAGGATTTGAGCTTGGATCAAACGGAAAATTGAATGTTGGACATTTCAGATTCGATTCATGAAGCTTGTGGGTCGGCTTGTGAAAACCCAATAGTTCGAAAATGGGCCGACCATCCGGCTCGTTAAATTAAAAAAAAAAAAAAGACAATGGTCACAATGTGGATTTAATATGTCAATATTACAACGGTCGACACTCATGCGACCCAAATTTTGATTTGCTAGGTACTAATTGGGAATTTGTATTTCACGTTAAAACATTTTTAAAACTCTTTTACGATGCTGCAAACGAATTATTCGGTATTTATGATCCCACTAGTCCTTTAGTGTTGAAGCATTTTTATTACTTTGTTAATCATTTTAACAAGTACAAATTATTTCCTATTTTTTCTCAAATCATTGTAGCAATGGAGAGTAAGTTTAGAAAATATTGAGAAGATTTACCTATGTTGTTTCTATTAGCAAAGATAATGTACCTTAAAATAAATTTAAAGGGAACTAAACACACCATAAGGATAATATCAAATAAATTTTGGAATCTTGATAATAAGCTCAGATTTAGAAAAATGTTTATATCAAATGTACAAGATCAATGCTGAAAAGTCAAGTAAAAATATTAGAAGAATCGCTACCATCCATAATGTGATACTAAATGAAGACAATGATTTACTTTCCTACCTTATGACTCTAAAGGGAACTTCTAGTACATTTCTTGGTGTTTTTAGTTCAAGTTCTTCTAGTGAATTGTATAATAGTTAAGATGAAATTCCGAGTGAGTTAATTAGGTATTTTTCATACGACCTTCTTAGCATGTTAGACAATGAAGAGATAAATAATTTTGACATTTTTAAGTGATAAAAACTAAACAAGCGTCAATACCCAGTTGTTGCAATTAATTCGATATTTTAAGTTACGATTATTCATTTTGAGTAATTTTATGTGTTAGAGAGCTTACTAGGCCCGACTGAAAAGTAAGAAAGGCACCACCCACCCCAATAAATTGAAGTTTGCAAAGGACTAGCTCCAAGTGCATATCTCTCAGTGGTAAAGGGGAGGGTTGATAACATGCTCAGTGCGACCGGGTGTAGAGTTCGAATCCTGAAAATGATTTAGCCTTGTGGCAAGCTGGAGTTACCACCACTCGTGGGTACCTTTAGTACCCTCCACCCTGACCTCTGAGAGGCACATCCTGCAATTTACCACTCGAACCAATGGCCAAGGACAGGGTCAGGTTCGAGCCTTCAAGGTGTGAATTATGCCTTTTTAAGTTTGCAAAGGTCCGTAATTATTACTGTGCTTATACACATGAATTTAGTGTAAAGTAATTCATGTAAAGTGTATTTTATGAAATAATTATGATGCGTTCTCTTTGGTGTTTTTCAGTCGTTTTCTGTTTTCTATTTTTGAAAACGCGTTTTCTTCCGTCGTTTTCGGAAAAAAATCGAAAATATTTCCAAATTTTGGAATACTATAAAGTGAAAACGCGCATTTTTCGCTTTTTCACATTAAAAAAAAAATTAAAATAATCAAAAAATTTGAAATTTGTCAAAATTTGTTATTTTTAATTACATTATTGGTCCATGATTTTCAAAACTTGTCATTTTAATCCTCAAAATTTTCATTTCTTTCGAAAATATCCTCATTTATTTACAACTTAGGTCCCTCAACTTTAGATTTTCTTGCACATTAGTCCGTAAATTTTACTTTTCTTTCAATTTAATCCTTGTATTTACTTTATAGGTCATTATCTTCAAACATATATAACTTTTGATGTACAACTCCTTTTGCACTCTTTTTTTGCGTCGAACTCCAAATTCAACCATCTTTCTGATGATGTATATTGCTTAATTATTAAGCATTTCTTTTTTACTTTTGAATTGTAGACACTTATTTTGTGAGGGCATCAATGATTAACGTAAATTGATTTCAAAATTTTTTATCAAAACTTAAATTTTAAACGTTATGAGTACTTACTGGAAGGATGTATATATATGAAGTATTAAATGAAATGATTACTCTAGAAGGGCAAATTGCTACCCAATTGTGGAACGATTACTTTAGAAGGACAACATGAATTTTTTTGGCATAACCAAATTGAGTGATTGGGGCTATTTGTGCAACTCAACTATGACATTTTTATTTCATTTATATTCACAAGCAATATAATTACAAGTGTTGACCACAAAATCTAGTAGTACCTTGAATTAACATTTCTCAGCTCCTCCCTCTTGAACACGTGGATCTTTTGTGCACTAGGACAAACAACCAGCTTGCAAAGAGAGCCGAGGTGGCTCCCGTTTACACTCCGATGCCTATGTCAGGACTCATTTCCGGCAAATATAAATTGGGTGCGAAAATATAAATGTGTAAAAGAGAGAAAATGGAGTGAGAGTAAAATATTGAGTTAGAGTATTGAATTACCAACCTTTTTCTTGAAGGCAAGTGTGCTATATTTATAGAAGGATTTATCGTCTTTAGACGGTGACACGCGGTGGGCTTTACACGTGTCTTCACCCTAACATTTGGAGAGGTAAACCAATTTCTTGGTGATAATCATTGCTACAAGCCGTAGGGGAGGGCGCCCATCATATTTTCCATAAAGGTAACGTCTTGTCAAGCCATAGTCAACTGGAGAAAGTTACGTCTCTCTGACACCCTCCATTGTCCCATCGCTGATCCGGGGTGGTACAACAGGACACCTCAGCTTATTGAAACCAGTTCGGTAAAAGAGGCTCCAAGCGATATACCACCTCGGCTATTTGGGCTAGGGAGAGCCCTAAGCTTAATCCATAACTGGAGTCCGTTGGGCCTCTCTTGGGCCTCTTTTTGGTGATCAGTTGGGCTTTTTTGGGGTACGGCCACAACACTAGTCCCTCAAATCCGATGTGGTCATTTATGGGCGAATCGAATTTGCCATGAGCTAGGAGTTACGGAGTTATATGTTGTCCTACTTTTATCATTTCCAGTGTCTTCAAATTAATTTGAAGTCAGTTGCCTTGGGATCTCTACATGATTCTCCGAGTTAATGGTGTGAGACGTGATTTTTAGCGAGGTGCGGACTCAGAGTAAATTCGACCTTTTATTCCTATTTTTTCTCCCTGATGGATATTGGAATATGTTAGCACATTTCTTAGACGGCGCATTTATGGCAAAGAAATAGCTGGCACCCGTTCCCAAGAAATACGGAGGTAAAAGAGGGAACAAAGGGGGCGCCTTGTAGTAATTGTAATACACCTTAGCAACTAAACGGTCTTTATCCATCTCCCTGCAGTTAGTGTTTCAATCAACTCTTCCCCCAAGGGGCGTGGGTTATCTAAACCAATCATGCAATTCCAAGATCAAGGGTTTGAGATTATTGGGTTCCTTATAAAGCTTCCTTCGTCCCAGCCTCTCTCCTTTGCCACATTCTTAGAATCTCCTTAGCAACTTTTTTGCGAAAATCATCTCATTTTCCCCTTTTCTTGAAAACTTTTTAGCAACTTTTGTGGATTTTCAACTTAGCAGCTCATCACAACCATCTAACATCCTCCATTAGCGCATTTTCTTTCAAGCATCAAACCTTGAACGCTCCTTCTCCTCTGCATGCACAAAACTCTCTCTCTCTCTCTCTCTCTAACCTTTGAATGCTGGTTTGAAAACTCCATTTTGCATTTTTTGTCTTCCTGGTGGTAAGTTTGGACTTTTTAAGAAAAAAATGAAAGAGTTGGGGGAACGGGTTCACAAGAAAAATTTACAATAGCGATTCCTATTAGAGGTTTCTGTCCATTGTCTTTGTCAATTTTTAGTTCCCACTTCTTTAGGGAACATATTAAGCACATGAATAGAAAATATGGCAGTATAATTAATTTGGATGATTCTGACAGCGAAGAAGAAAAGAACCAGACCTACTTGGCTCACTTATCATCCAACGAGGAGGCATCTTTGCGGGAACTCCAAAGCAAGCGGGATAGAGATTTGAGGAGGGAGGAGACGGTGAGCTCTTCTTCCGATCAATAGGACCTTAGTTTGGGTGTTAGGGCTCCATTTAGGGAGCATAGGGCAGAATTAGGGTTATCCGAGGAGGAAATAGCCCAAGTTGAGGGTTGGGTTGACCATGTGAACAGTGTCAGGGTACCACGTGGATCCTGATCCGAATCCGGAGTTTTGGGAAAGCAGTGAAATTGCTTCAGAAATTCGAGGTATCAATCTGGCAGGTGCTTCGACGAAGTTTAGGATACCAGAAGGGGTTCGATTGGTGCATCGCACACTTTCTTACCGACCCTGCAGTCCTCCCACAAGCTAGGTGGTGGTTTGTTATGATGCTTTGTCTTGTGGGATGAGGCTGCCCCTACACCATTTCTTCAGGGCGCTACTTAGGAGCTACAACCTATGTCCTTACTAGTTAGCTCCAAACTTCTGGACACAAGTCGTCGGCACCTGGATGGTGTGGCAAGAGGTCAATCCTGAATACCCCATCTCGCTGCATATAATCCACACCTTATACACCCTGCAGAAATATGTTAGGAGGGATAAGGATTTGAGCTCGGATGTTAAAGACTGGTACTATCTGTCTCCCTGGGGCTCTTACCTCCTGTCATCACTGGGCATCCTACTTCTATAAAGAATTGGAGAAATAAGTAGTTCTGGGTTACGAGGGAGTAGCAAAGCTCACCTGTGGACCCTACTCCAGAAATCACCGTTCCCCGAACTATTTCCTCCCCGCGTGAGTCTTGCTTTTGTTACACATCTTCAAGTGTTGTGTGCGTGCTATTTGTTTCCCATTTTTGCTCATAACTTCTAATTTGTTTTCTTACTCTGTTTACTATGCCAGGGTCTACTTTCGCCTGTCTCCTCTCTGACGGGGATTTTTCAGCGGTGAGGCGCTTATTTGCTTTTCGAGGCACTTTTCAGAGAGTCATCTAGCAAAACAACCTCTTTGTCAAACACGGCCTATGAGAGCCATGAGTGAGTAAAACTTTATATCGTGTTTATAACTTCTGCTTCAGCATTCCAAGTCTCATCTTCCTTTCTTTACTATTAGGTTCCAAGGACTTACCCAATATTGCTCTGAAGAGGCTTATGTTCAAGAAGATTCCTCCTACCCTTCGCCACGGTAACGTGGTTGAGAGGAAACAAAAAAAGTGCTTGCCAATCTGCAAGTGGGGGTCGCAAAAGAAGTGTCTGAAGCGTCTACGTCCCAACTCTAAGGCCCTCTTCCAGCACTATTTCCACCCCCAGTTTACTACCCGTGGGGCCCCAGCAGCCAAATCTGGGAAAGGAGGACAAGCCTAAAAGGGCCACTGTAATGGGGAAAGGAAAGAGGTCGGATCATGGTGGCTCCAAGAGGGATAAAGAACCTGAAAAGGTCTTAGTTCCTGCTTCCCCGTCCGAGGATATTTCTGAGCTGATATCCGAGGACGAACCTACTCCTTTGAAGAGGCTCAGGAGGGGCAAGGATACCAGCTCTGCACCTCCGCTACTAGAGATGCACGAATTGGAAGATGAGCATTCCGTATCGATTCCAGGGCAGGGTTACGATGTGACCCCTGTGGCGGTCGAGGCGCTTAAGCAGATTAAAGCTAGTGTCCTTCCTAGGGATGTTACTTACGATCCCAACCTGTTCGAATCCCCCAACTCTCCACCTCCTAGGGCTGCCTTGGCCATGGAGCAATTTTGGACTGAGGGCTGGTCCGCCTTTTCTTCCAGAGCTACCCCAACTCGGAAACTACTTGCTGCCAATTCTATGAATGCCAAAGCGTTGGCCCTTATAGATAAGGTAGAATCTTCGGTGGTGGATGCGCAACGAGATAAAAAGGATGCGGAGACTGCACTTCGCCACGCGGACAAAATGCTGAAAGAGATCAACGATCTTAAAGACCAACTGTCTATAGCCCGCAAGTCTTCCTCAGAGGACAGGGCCCTTGCGAAGTGCCTTCAGGAGGATATTGAGAAATTAAGACACGACCTCCAAGCCTCTGAGCCCGATGTGGCGACTCTGTGCAAGAAGCGCGACCACTCCAACAACGCGCAATCCATTACCGCTGAAGCTCTAGTGGAAGCGAACTCTGCGAAGTGCAAACTAGCAGCCGAGGTAGCAGAGATTACCACCAAGTTGGAGGGGGAGGTGGAAGCTCGAAAAAAGGTGGAGGAGGATTACACCTCCTTAGAGGGGCACATTGAGTCGCAGATTAAAGAAGCCTTGGAGCGCACTGTTGCAGCTCCGGTGGAGGAAGTCATGGGGGCCAAAGTGTCAGAGGCGGTCCAGAATTTTAAGGACATTTTTGAAGAGACTCCTGAGTATGAAGCTATGCAGAGGGTTTTTGGGAATATAGGGGCTAGGATGGCCTTAGGAGACATAAAAGAGGCTTTTCCTAATTTAGACATTTCTCAGATCGAGGCTTTATTCCCTGAGCCGCAAGATTTAGAGGAAAGCCACCCTACTGATGATCCCACGGACTCCTTGTCAACTTGTGCCAGGCCAAGACTCTGTAGAAGATGTCCTTCAATAACTTTGCTTGTTTGTTTTTTTTAGACACATTTCTCCAATTTCTAAATGTAATTGAAATGTAATGATTAATCCTGAAACAATTTAATTATTCCGTTGATTCAATATTTTTATTATTTTGTGAAGTTCATCACTTGTATAATAGAATTTTCTGGATTTGTATGACATCGTCTGTAAAAAATGTGAACTCTTTGAAGGTTTTGTATTGATAGTCCCTCAGACCTAAGCAGCTTAAGACATTCACGTTCGATGGTTAGGTCTGACTTGATAACTATTTGATTATATTCGCGTTATACCTCTTAGCACGTGCCATTTTATCTTTATACCATTATTAGCTAAGATAGCTGTTGCTGATGGTTTATCACCTTCAGCTAAGACATAATGAGCGCGGAGCAGGTTTACAAGAGTCCCTTGTATATGAGGTTTAAGCATAGTACTCTGTCATTTTACTGTCACTTGTTTATCATAGGTAAAGTTATACTTTCTGATGAACCAAAGTAATTTAGCATTTTTAATATTTGCCACGTTCAACAGAAAGCATTTGATGCAAATGGCCAATACTACCTGCTTATTATAGGTTTTGAACTCGAAATAATTACACTAAAATTCACGAGATTGTATCGCCGAACTGTGTTTCATCATACTTGGCCTCAACCACGATTGACGGAAATTTCCCGCAGCGTAACCCGCCGCAAATTATCATTAAGTTATGTGGGGATATTACAATCATTCAATAATCACTGAGTTTTGCCAAGATATTACATGCCTGAGGGGAACTTGGTTTTATTGAAAATAGCGACGAAGATGATTTGTGTTCCAAGGATTACGCAGGGGGACCCTAGATAGGTCTTCGATCATGTACGTACCGGGTACTACATCGGCAGTGACTTTATAAGGCCCCTCCCAATTTGGACCTAGAGTCCCTACTCCTGGCTCTTGGGTAGAATGAAGGATCTTTTTAAGGACCAAATCCCCAATGCCAAAGAACCATTTTTTACCCTTTTGTTGTAGTAGCGGGCCATTTTTCTTGGTACCGGGCCAGCACCACCTGGGAGTCACTCCTTTTTTCAGGAGGAAATCCAAGTTTGCCCTTTGAGCTTCCTCATTTATCGCCTCGTCATAATGGATTTGACGAAGGGAAGGCACCCCAATTTCCACTGGGCATATCGTCTCGGATCCATACGCCATGGTAAACGGCGTTTCCCCTGTTGTGGTGTGTGTAGTAGTCCGAAGTGCACACAACACTTACAGGAGTTCATCTACCCATGCACCCTTCTTGGATTCCAGTTTCCTCTTTAGGGTGTTCTTTATGATTTTTTTCATAGCTTCAACTTGCCCATTCGCTTGTGGGTGATGTGGAGATGAAAATAAATTGCAGATTCCCAAATCATCGCATAGTTCGTCAATACTACTATTTTTGAACTGTTTTGCATTGTCACTAACCAACAAGTGTGGAATTCCAAACCTGCATATAATGTTCTTCCAGATGAATTTGGAAGTGTTAGCTTTAGTGATCCTCATCAGGGGCTCTGCCTCGACCCATTTGGTGAAGTAATCGATGGCAACTATTGCAAAACAATTGTTACCAGTGCCTCGGGGCAAAGGACCAATAATATCGACCCCCTACTTTGCAAAAGGCCAGGAGCTGGTTACCACAGTCAATTCGTGATGGGGCCGATGCGATATGGTTCATGCCTCTGGCATATATCGCTCTTCGGACAAAGCTATGGGAATCCCTTCGCATAGTTGACCAAAAATATCCCTGTTTCTGGGCTTTCCGAGCCAATGATAATGCTCCAGCATGGTTGCTACAAATGCCCCCGTGAATCTCTTTCATTATATATTGTCCTTCCTCCGACCCGACGCATCGTAGAAAAGGAGAGGTGTAGCTCCGTTTATAAAGCAGATCATCTAAGAGGACAAAATTTGTGGCATACCTTTGCAGTTTTCGAGCTTCTTCCGGCTCGTCTGGCAGAGTTTGGTACTTTAAGTAGGCCAGAATAGGATTCATCCAAGAACCTTTTTCTTCTATTGCCAAAATCTCCGTCCCTGGTTCGATGGAAGAGGTCGGAAAATGATCAATTGGCACCATGTTGAGGAGCTCAGCATCCTTATTGCTTGCCAGTTTAGACAAAGCATCCGCATTAGAGTTCTCAGTCCTGGGAATATGAAGCAATTCAATTTTTTCGAAATGGGCAGCTAAATCTTTTACTTTCCTCAAGTATGTAATCATGGTTGGCTCTTTGGCAGAAAATTGTCCGTTAAATTGGCATACAACAAGCTACGAGTCATTGTTTGCCGCCACTAACTTAATTTTCAGGGCTTTTACGAGCCTTAATCCAGCTAGGAGTGCCTCGTATTCGGCAACATTATTCGAGGCTTTAAAGCCAAGGCGAATTGCGCTGTGCAACTTATGTCCCTCCAGAATCACCAGTAGTACCCCCGCCCCGGATCTTCCTTCAGCGGAGGACCCATCAACGAACAGCTTCCATTCAAGGTTGTTATCTATGTTTTCAATCATATCGACCTCTAGCGGATGCGTGAACTCTACTATGAAATCTGCTAACGTTTGGCCCTTTATAGCCGTCCGAGACGCTTAATACAGGTCATACTGGCTAATTTCTATAGCCCATTTCATTAACCTTCCACATACATCCGATTTTTGTAAGACCTGTCTCATAGAAAAATTTGTGAGTACATGGATGGAGTGCGACTGAAAGTAGGGACGGAGTTTATGAGCCGCGGTAATCAATGCTAGAGAAAGTTTCTCCATGTCTGGGTATTGTGTTTCTGCATTCAGCATGGCATTGCTCACATAATACATCGAAACCTGATTCCCAATCTCCTCTCTGACCAACACTGAGCTAACAGCCTCCTTAGACACGGCTAAATACAGAGAAAGTGGTTCACCAACCTTTGGTTTGGACAATAAGGGGGCTTGACCTAGGAATGCTTTCAGCTCAGGGAAAGCTTGCTCACATTCTTGTGTCCATCGAAATCTTTTTCCTCCCTTTAAGACCTTAAATAATGGTAAGCATTTGTCAGTGGACTTGGAAACGAATCGACTCAAGGCGGCAATCATTCCGGTTAAGCTTTGCACTTCTTTTGGGCTCCGATGAGAGCCCATATTAAGTAAAGCTTTGATCTTATCCGGATTGGTTTCAATTCCCCACCTGTTCACCATGAATCCAAGAAACTTTCCAGATGCTACCCCAAAGGCACATTTTACAGGGTTAAGCTTCATTAGATATTTCTTCAATATATTTAAGGCCTCTGATAAATGGTGGGCATGTTCTGAGGCGATAATACTTTTGGCCAACATGTCATCGACATATACTTCCATGGTGTTTCCCAGCTGCTCTGAAAACATACGATTTACCAACCTTTGATAGGTGGCCCCTGTATTTTTTAAACCGAACGGACATGGCTTTATAACAATAGAGCCCCCTGTCCGTGATAAACGAGGTGTGCTCCTCATCTGACTCATGCATGGGGATCTGATTGTACCCGGAGTATGCATCCATAAAGCTCAGCATCTCATGTCCCGCCGTAGAATCAACTAGTTGATCAATCCGAGGCAGTGAAAAACTGTCTTTTGGACATGTCTGGTTTAAATTTGAAAAGTCAATACATACTCTAAACTTCCCGTTTTGCTTGGGAACCAAAACAGGGTTAGACACCCACTTCGGATAACGGAATTCTCAAATGAAGCCATTTTCAATAGCTTCGTTTTCTCTTCTTTCAAGCCCTCGTAATTTTTCGAACTCATTGGCCTCCTTTTCTGCATGTGTCCGGGGCTTCTTGAGTCAAGTTGGAGTATGTGACAGGCCACTTTAGGATCAATTCCGATCATGTCGTCATGTTTCCATGCGAGTACGTCAAGATTTTTGAGCAAAAATCTTTTCAGTTGATCTTTGTATTCAACCAGAAAATCCAGTCCGATCTGCAACTCCTTGATCGGGTCATTTAGATCAACACAAAAGCATTCCAGCCTTTCGAAAGGAGTGGAACAATCATCACCTATCATTCTAGGATCCAGATCTTCCAGATCATCTTCCTGTGTCATTGCGACATCCTCACCCTCTGAGGGCCCTGCACCCCACCTTTCAGGGTCTGGAGCAGCCTCGACCATTGCCACATCACTAATCATGTTTACGCTCCGGTCTTGAAACTTTAGATAGCATTTGTGTAACATGACCGTGATTCAGTTTGGATTCCTCTAACAATAGCTATGCCACGTTCCATTGGGAATTTCATACAAATGTATTTTGTATGAGTTATAGCCCCTAAGTCAATTAGGCCTGGCCTCCCAATTGAGCCGTGATATGAGGAGATTTTATCCACAATTAAGAACTTCATGGGTATCCTTGAGATAGTTGGAGCCTGCCCTACTTCCGTCATAAGGGTTATGGATCCTATGGGAGTTATGCTATCCCCAGTGAAGCCATATATTGGGTCTGGGACAGGAATGAGTGGGGTGTTAATCCCCATCTTGTCAAAAGTTACTCCGTAAATCATATTCACCGAAGCTCCGTCATCCACCAGCATCCAGGACAATCCATTCTAAGCCACTACCACCCGAATTACTAGCGCATCATTATGCGGAAAATGCACCCCAATCGCGTTATCTAGTGTAAAAGTGATAGGCTCTATCCTGGGCACACCAGCAGGATGCGAATGGATGTGATAGTTCATGTTAGCAGGCTCTTTGGCCTCTCTGATGTCCCATTTTTGGGAGTTGTTGGTATGCCCACCTGGGTGGGGGCCTCCAAATATCGTGTCAAGCAGAGGCGGTTCTCTTATATTTTTATCTTGTACCGGGGGATTATTTCGGTCCCTGCTCCTATCCATTTGACGACCATCAATCCTTTCTTTTGCAGGATTTTTTCATGGAGCTCGCCTATCGGTTTGACTAAACCTTTGGTTATTTGGCCTTTACAGCTTTCCTTTGTCAGGAGCGAAGTCACCTCCCTTCCTTCCATTTGCCTTTTGGTTGGCCAGCATGTGGATATCCCTACAATCCTCCGTTGCATGGCCATAATACCTGTGGTATGCGCAGTAGGCCCCAATCATAGGTTGCTTTCTGCTTCGGCTAACTTCTATTCTTCCAGGGGCAATGGGGGGATTCGATGCAAGCGCTATGGAGTGTAAATTGGGGATGGCCTTCGTGATTTCAGTTGCATAACTTGATCCGGTCCCCAGAAATGGATGGGGGGCACCGCTGCGGTTATTTCTGAACTGCTGTTTATTTCCTCCCTTTCTTCGACTTGCATCATGGGTATATATCCGGTATTGTATCTCTCCTGAGGATGATTATTTCTGGCCCTGGCCATTTCTTCTGAGACGATTTCATCCTTGATTAAATCTACCAGGGCGTTTTAGTCTCTTCGTTTCCTACTTCAGATATCCCTCCAAAACATACTTATCATGTCTAAACCTCCTTTTAAGGCAGAAAACATTTCCGCTTCTGTGATATTTTAACAGATATGCATTTCCTCTGTGAACTGAGCTAAGTAACCCTTCAAAGACTCCTCTCTTCCTTGCCTTAAATCTTGAAAGCGTTGGAGTGGGAGTTGACCTGGCCTATAAGAAACGAACCATTTTTGAAAGTTGTCTTCAAATCTCTCCAACTGTGGATGCTACCAGGAGGGATCTTTTTATACCACCGTATTGCACTTCCCTCAAGTGTCAAAGCAAAGGCTTTGCATTTTAACGCCGGAGTGGCTCCAGCTATTTCCATACTGGCGCGATAGTTTAATAGGTGGTCGTCGGGGTCGCCTCTACCGGAGTACTTCGTTATCTCCGGCATTTCAAAGTCGTGGGGCACTAGGCATATTCGAATGCCCTCCGTGAAGGGACTTATTTCCTCTTCATCATCCAACTCGTACGACGGTAATTCACTGTTCTCGCCATAGTTAGAATTCATCGCGCTATGGTATCGATCATGGGCGGCTAAAGGTAATTTGCTCTTGTGGTGGCACAATTTGGCCATAATTTGGCCTTTGAAAAGTCGGCAAACCCCCTTGAGTTCGGGAACAAGCCGCTTATGTTCTTCTTTCCCGCCTATTTCTAGGCTTATGCGCGGGGCTCAATTCTACCACTCCCATATCACACTTATTCCTAGGCGCTTGCGTATGATACCGACCTTGTTCAGTTCAGCCATCTTGTTTGCCCCTGAATAGTCCTCCTATCCGACTAAAAACCCTGTCTGACTTTGAAGGTGAGGCCTCCCCGTGATAACTAGGCGGCTGACCTTGTTCTTCCGGCGCCACATGCACTGGACCCTCTCCATCGTAAGGAACATAATCTACCTCGGCGTATACCTGCGGATCTTGGTAATAATACGATGAAGTGGCTGCGTTAGATGGTGAGTAATGTGGCTGCGAGTATTGCGGGGGCATCATTGGTTCGTTTACGGCATACCCTCTAGTTATGTAAGCATTCATCACAACAGTTTGTTCTATTTGCTATTTCGGGATTTCCAACATCTGGGCTGTCCCGTAGCATGCGATGATTCCGGTGTCGATGTGGGGGGTTAGGTTGGGCTACCCCCTCGTCAACGTCCCCACGAAGTTCCTGGGGGACACTCCCTTCACTGTGTTGTTTACCTCTATTTCTCCGAGAGTTAACATCGTTATCACTTTCATTCATGTTTATAGCAATTTTTGGCCCCGTCCTTTATTTCAAGGATATGTAAACTTGTATTTCAAAGTTTTAAGCATTTTTCAAAGTTAATAAACTTATATTTCAAAGTTTTAAGCCTTTTTCAAGGTTAGTTGCGTTTGTTCAAGGCCTTTAATAGCTTTTTATCATGCGATTTCATGGTTAAAAGTGTGGTTTCCCATAGACGGCGCCAAAATGTTGACTACAAAATCCAGTAGGACCTTGGATCAACACGTCTCAGCTCCTCCCTCTTGAACACGTGGATCTCCTGCGTCAGCACTCATTTCCAGCAAATATAAATTGGGTGCGGGAAATATAAATGTGTAAAAGAGAGAAAAGGGAGTGAGAGTAAAATATTGAGTTAGAGTATTTAATTACCAACATTTTTCTTGAAGACAAGTGTGCTATATTTATAGAAGGATTTATCGTCTTTAGATGGTGACACGCGATGAGCTTTACACATGTCTTCACCCTAACCGTTGGAGAAGTAAACCAATTTCTTGGTGATAATCATTGCTACAAGCCGTAAAGGAGGGGCGCCCATCATATTCTCCATAAAGGTAACGTCTTCTGAAGCCATAGTCAACTGGAGAAAGTTACGTCTCTCGACACCCTCTATTGTCCCATCGCTGATCCGGGGTGGTACAACAGGACACCTCGGCTTATTGAAACCAGTTCGGTAAAAGAGGCTCCAAGTGATAGACCACCTCGGCTATTGGTCTAGGGAGAACCCTAAGCTTTATCCATAACTGGAGTCCGTTGGGCCTCTCTTGGGCCTCTTTTTGGTGATCAGTTGGGCTTATTTAGGTACGGCCACAACAACAAGTATACAGAAATAGTTTTTTGCAAAATTTTAAACAGAACATGTTTTCCAGATTTTCATTTTCTAAGACAGTTTTCAGAAATAACAAACTAAACGCGTTTTCAGCAATTTCGAAAAAAGTCACAGAAAATGGAAAATAGAAAACATTTTCGAAAATGAAAACTGAAAACTGAAATACAAAGAGAACGCATGCTTAGCTTCCTTAAAACAGTAACTTGCGTAATTTCCTCATTATATTGGGCATCACTCAAATCTACGCTATCTTAAAAGTCTGGATGTGTGGAAATCTTTTGATTTCCCATTTTATCCTCACATTTTTTTCTCAATAATTCCTTTAGTTCATTTACTAAAACTTATTTTATACTTATTTTAGTTCTTATTTCAAAAACATTAGAAGTGTGGATGTGTGAGAATCTTTTGATTTCTCATGTTTTTCTTTTTCTCAATAGTACATTTAGTTCTTTTATTAAAACTTATTTTATATTTATTTTAATTCTTATTTCAAAAACATTAATTTATCAACGTTGACTAAATCGCAATTGGTTATTCAATTAATATTAATTTAGCGTCGTTACTTTTTAATTTATTTTTAGAATATTGTCCCATCAAATATATATAGTCAATGTTTGGTGATGATTAAAATCAGATTTTAATATATTTTGATAAAAATAATAAAATGTGGTTGCAAAGTTGTATATTCGATGAAATATGTGGTTAAAAATAATTGTTGACTTTGACTTAGATTAAAATCTTATTTTAATTTCTCCTAAATAGTAGCATAATATTAAACATTTTTCATTATAAAAATATGCTCACAGATTAATTTAATTTATCTATGCATATATTTCTTCACATTTTTCGCAACTTATCATAAATATTTTAAAAGCAATTATTGATTTGCCTAATATGATATAAGATTACTTCTTAATATGTCACACACCATTTATTTATTAAGTTGACATTTTAAATAATTGTCTAATATATATTTCGAAGGACTAGACGAAAGTTTTCAATAAAATATTAATATTTTAGGAATTGAAATCAATTTACAATATTCCTCTAAGAATATCAATTACCTCAACTATTTTTAAAAATTTATCATAAATATTTTAAAAGCAATTATTGATTTGCCTAATATGATATAAAATTACTTCTTAATATATCACACACCATTTATTTATTAAGTTGTCATTTTAAATAATTGTCTAATATATATTTCAAAGGACTAGACAAAAGTTTTCAATAAAATATTAATATTCTAGGAATTGAAGTCAATTTACAATTTTCCTCTAAGAATATTAAATACATCAACTATTTTAAAAAACAGTATGAGTACATAAAAATATTTAACATTCATCACATACATAAGACGTGCAAAACACATGCTTATTACTAGTCGAGTAAAATTCTGGTTAATTATCTAGTATGGTAGAGTATTTCTTGCACTTTAAGAATAACGGTTAATGATGAATCATAGATGACCCAATTTCATGGGTTCCTTACTATCCATTTAAAAGACTCTTTCAAAACATATGGATCATATATTCCTATTTATTTCAGTCACACAGGGATGCCACGTAAGGCTAGTCAAATAACTTTAGTCATCGTTTAATATTACAACACTACTGATGTTGTGATTGAAATTTAAGTCACGACGTCTGTTTAGGTGAAATGAAGGGAACCTAAACAGTAAAAACGGAACTTTCATGTATGCGTTAAATACTTTATCAATTTGTTGTCGAATCATGTTTCTATAGTTTCAGGCGTACATCAAGCAACAGCAATGACGACGAATGGGCCATTTATTGACTAAGGAAAGGAAGCATGAATCCAACGGCCAATAAAAATTAAGTCTCCTCCTCAGTCACAAGTCAAGCCCAACATGCACTAAATGCTTATCACAAATACTGTTTAACTCGTGCGATGCACGATATTTGTATTCGGTGAAAGTGATTTCAATAAAAATATATGAATCTACTAGAATTTCTTTATGAAACTTTTAAAAACAACATAACTAATCCAAGTTTTGGAAGAATTTCTTTGAAGCTCACATTTGTGGTTGAATTGATTGTTTCTCCATCTCTATCACAAATTAGTATATTTCATCTAACATGATTATTAACTCTAGAAACCATCACATTGAGTTAGGTCCATACAAATCATTTAATCAACATCTTAGACGACCCAATTACTTTATGAGATCCGATCGACGTAAATGATGTATCAAAAAATATGAACCGATGATCACATATAAATAGCAATAAAAGAGCAATTGTCCTAAGCAACTACTACCCTACTAACAAAGAACACGGGCATCAATTAAGGAATTATTGTCACACACAAAATCTTAACATTTTTATTAGTAGTTGTGGTATACTTTACTAAAATTGTTATCACTTACAGAAGTTTCTAGATATTTATAATATTTATATTTTACTTAAATCTTATTACGTCTAGTCTATTTATCATTACTTCTAATTTATTTACTTAAAATCAGATTAACTTATAAGAAATATTACTCACGCAATGCTCTAAATTAGTTGTTATTTCTAAAAAATAAAAATTAATTTGTGTAACACGTGGACATGAAAATGCAAAGAATATATAAATATTATTACAATTTCATGTACATTAGTCAATGAGTAATGCACCTACTATCATCACTAATTTTTGTAGCATTAAGAGTAGGTAACATTTTACAATAAAATTGAAATATACTTTTACTTATTAGACTCTGACATTATTGTTTTGTCACATAAATAGATGATTATATTCCTGAACAATAAATAACATGCTTCATGATCAATAGTGTTTCTTTAATAATAATGCTAGCTAGTATCATCGATGATACAACATCAATTTAGTTGAAATTTTGTGACAGACTCAATTAAAGATTAAATGTGCATGGAGAGAATCGTCATTTTGAGTATGTTCGGGTTACACGCAACTTTAAGACATTGCCTACTTAGCCTTTGTTTAACCTCATTTTAATTCAAACTTATTTTCAACTACATTTTATCAAAATTCTTAATCATTTCATCACTTTTTTTTTTTTTTTTCAAAATCTCTTAAAAACATGATTTTTTTAAAAATCAAATGAAGAGTAATCTACAAAAAATAACATAGATAATAAATGAAAGCCAATTTAATATGTGATTGAAAATTACTTACTAATTGATGGAGTTGAGGATCTAGCACTAGCTTATTTGGATGTGCAAGACCGATTGATTTCAAAGTTTTCAAAGAAATGGACGTAAAAGTTGTATACGGGCTCAATTTTTTGCCCATAATAGGTTTTTAGAATTGCTCGACTAGCCGGATTGGACAAGCCACTATAGGTTATGGATTTTGGGCTTTTGAAGTCATCTAAACAGCTAAACGGGCATTTTTAAGTGTTTTTTTTGTCTTTTCACGTTATTTCTCATTTGGGGTTAGAGTTTACTATTTAAGCCTCTCTGTTTTGTGTTTTTGAGTTTGTTTTTTTTTTTTTCGCATAAACATTGTTCTTTTTGGAGTTTCTTAAGGTACAAACGCCTAAAACCGGCGTTTGCTTTAAACCCCGTTGTGCTCTCTCATTTACTCTCTTCCTGCGCGTGCCTCTCTATCTCTCTCGACTGCACACTCACCGCGCGCCTCGCCATCCCCACCACCACCATTCCGCCGGCAATGCAAACCTCCACTACCACCACATTCCTCCCTTCTCTTTTTATCTTTTCCTCTCACAAAAACACAAAAACTTCACTTCCCCCCCTAGCGTCTCCCCACCACCACCGCTCCTCACCCTTGAGAGACCCACCCCTTCCATCCCATAAGAACCCACCTCCCCATATATATATAACATATGGGTATTTCAACTAGTTAATTGATTTAATTTGTTAGTTTATGATTTTATATGCTCATTGATTTAAATGAATTTTTTTATTAGTTGAGTTTAGATGTTAATTTTATATTGTTGATTTTGAATTAGTAAATGGATATATTGCAATATTTGAATTATTGGAGTTCTATTGAAATTATAGGATGTTAAGTTACGAAAATCTTAGTTTGAATTTTTAGGAGTTGAGAATTGATTTTGGAGTAGTTGATGATGTTGAAATTTGACTGCAGTTGTGTTTGAATTTTGAATATGTAGAGGGTGAACATTTTGGGTGGCATTTTGATTCCTTTTATAGGTTGACTAAATCCAATTTATAGGGAAGATTCTGCCGAAATTTCAGTAGGATTTTGTAAATAAAAAATGAAAATTATAATTTAAGGTGATTTTCACTAGTATAGAATTGACCACACTAAATAAATAACTAGACAGAATACAATCATCCTAGTAAAATTATGAAGTTTCCAACCTAATAAATTATAGTTTTTGATTTTAATTATTAATATATAGTTTGTTTAAGGTTCTATCATATGAATCATATGATGTTTAACGTTGTATTTATACACGTAGGAATCATTGGATGTTGCTAGTAATTTCTTCTCAAAAGAATACGGTGTGTTAGTACAAGAGTAACTAACCAAGAAGGGGTGAATTGGTTTATAAATCTTTTTCGATAAATAATCTCAAACTTAAAAATCAATGGGTACAAGTATGAACATTTAATGTTGTAAGTAACTAACTATCAATGTAGTGCACTATAAATGTATAAACTTAATTAATAAAGCAAGTATAACACTTAGAGATAAAATTGCACACTATAAATTGAAGGAATAAAATAAGTGCAATGTAAGTAAATAAAAGGGATGAGAGGATGCAAACGCGATTTATAGAGGTTCAATCAACCAACATGAACTGTTACTGAGCTCTCCGTCACGAGTAAGGCCAAATCCACTATATTGGTAACTTACAACAAGGAGTACCAAATCCTTAAGTGACTTACAACAAGGTGCACTTACCCTTAAGTGACTTACAACAAGGGGTACTTACCCTTAAGTGACTTACAACAAGGAGCACCTACCCTTAATCAATAATCGAGTCCTCACAAGGCTCTCGAAACCAGAAGATATAATGAATTGAATTTAAAATTGAAATAACTCTCTTGAAAAATGATATACTCAAATAAGTACCGAGATAGTTAGGCTAACACTTCAATAGATAGCAGTGAATTAAACTCGAGTGTTAAAGAAAAACTTTGATGCAAATGATAATGAAAAATTCAATGCAATCAAACAAAGTTTTTCAAATAATCTCTTGTTAAAATATTGAATCAAATTAAGTACCAAGAGATGCCACACTTGAATAATTAACAATAAGTTAAGCTCAAAGTGTTTAGGCAATGGAACTTTGATGAATCAAACGATAATGAAAAATGTAGCACAAATAATCAAAATTCCTTAATTTAAATTTCTTTCTTTTAAAATAAAGAGAGACTTACACTTCTATTCCAATATATAATGTAAAGATGTTGAAAAAGTTTAACCAATATAAAATCAAGAATCTTCACAAAATTTTCTTACAAAAACTTTGATGAATTTGATAAAACAAAGTTTAGATCAATCAAAGTTTTCTAATAAAAATAGATGAATATAAACTAAGTAAAAACAATGAATTTTCACAAGAAAGCTTTTCTAAAATCTCTTAAATGTTTTTAAAATAAATGCAAGAGAGAATGCTATTTATAGAAAATTTCGCACATACTGACTCTTGCGGTCAACCTCAATATAGCCTTTGGAGTTCAAAAATAGGAAGTGCGGTCGACCTCAAAGCACCATGCGGTCGACCTCATGTGATTTGCGGTCGACCTAAAAAATCAACATTTCAACATTTTTGTTTTTCAAGGATTTCTGATCAAAGTTGATTTTGAAAAAGATATTTTAATGACTTTAAAAATGTTACTTGAGCTTTATGAAGTGCATTGCCGACTATTGATGCATTAATCTTACATAAGATTGAAAAGCAATTTGTAAATGCTCAATTCTTTGTAGGTTTCATTGCTTGGTCCTCATGCTACCATGCTTTCCGACTTGAATTTTGATCTTGAATATCTTCGATTCTTTCTAGATCTTCTTTGCGTCTCATGTGCTTGATCACATAGTTTTGATTTATATCTTTAAGAGATGATTTGAACATTGAATTCTTTGAATATTTATCATTGCATGAAACTCTTGAAGCACACTTGTTAACAACACAATATATTCTTGTTTGTTATAATCAAAACAATAAGGCTAACACGGTGTATTTTTTAGATTCAACTGCTGCATTTAAGCTTGACATAGATATCAAGCCGATATTAAACGCGTAAGTAATTATGTCCTTGGTCATGCTTTTTGTTTATAAGTATAAGTTAGGATAATTTCAATGAAATAATTGTGGAGTTGTGGTGAAATTGATTATGAAGTTGCGGTGAAATTGATGCATTTATGTTTTAATTGTTGAGAAGTTGTGATAGTTTTCAATTACAGATATTTCTACAGGTTTGATAAGTTCAATTTATAGGGGAGACTCTATCAAAATTTCAATAGGAAATTTGAGTTTTATTATTATTTTGTAACTTGTTCATATAATTTATCATGAAACTTTAGTACTTTCAAAATGTTTTGGGCACGCGGAGGCATTAAGACAAAAACCAATAGAAAGTGGCAAAATATAAAGGTATGAAAACACAGATTTAAAATTTATTACAAATCTTTGAATTATTTTCATATTCTATTTAGTTTGATTATTAATGTTAGTTTTTAATGTGAAAATTTCAGTGTCCTAAGCAACTTGAAGGTTCTGAGTGTGGTTATTACGTTATGAGAAACATGTATGAGATAGTCATAGATCACTTTCAACTTGCTTCGTTAGTAAAGGTATAAGTGTTTGAAGAATAAGAATTTTTAATTATGATTTTATATTTTTATTAACAAATAACTAATAATTCGTTTTAATTGTTTGTTGGCATTTAAAGAATATTACTCAACGGAGGAAATCGTCGAGATTCAAAACTTATGGACAAAATACTTCGTTGATGTGTGTATGTAAATCTTTTTCATTCAAACTTGCATTTATATATTTTTATAATGAATTAACAAACTTGTAAATATAATTGTTTTTTATTTAATTTTATTATGTATATGTCGATTATACACACACACACACATACATATTCGATGACGATAGATTTGGTGATGTGCATGTGGAGAATGTTCAGATCACCGCAGACAACGTTAAGGTGATTGCAGGTCATGACCTGCAATGACTTGGGTCACTGCAAGCTACGTCCAGGTGACTACAGGTCATGACTAGCAGTGGCCTAAGTCATTGCAGGCTACGCCCATGACCTGGACACAAGAGAATTTCGTACAAAAAAAAAAGGACTTTTAGGTATCAGTTCTAAAGTTAGAACAGATGCCAAAAGTCTATTTTAGGCGTCGTTTTTTACGTTAAAATCAACACCTAAAATTCAATTTTAGGCATCGATTTTTTTACAACTGACGCCTAAAGTCAAACATTAAGCGTTGCTTTACAACAGACGCGTAAAGTCCAGATTTTACTCGTCTGTGTTATATACATTGCCTTTACAACTAACGCGTATTGTCTTTTACAACTGATGGGAATAAGTCTGTTTGTACTAGTGTGTTGATAGTCGTTCAGACGTAAAAATGCATTATCATGGCTCTCTCTCCTAAAGGTGTCGAGAAGGGCGAGAAAATCTACCCTGATCGACACGTGACCCCAACGAGCAATTCATTGATCAAGAAGTTATGACTAGCGGATTTCACGAGTTACACTTTCAAGGGCCGTGGTTAACCAGCTGATCTGTAATATAATTACAAAATAAAAAATAAAAATTTTAAAAATTTGAACAACTAAATTATAGTTAAGTAGGTGATAACCTAGTTGGGATGTTTTTAAACTATAAGTTATAATAAAATATGTGTCAACCTATTTTGGATTTATTTAAGCTATAAATATTTGATAGCAGTAATTAGAAATGCGTTTAGTTGTTATTTGTTTTATTATATTTAATTTTGCAAAGTTAAAACTAATTCATGTAATATAAGATATAAATTTGAATTTTATGCAAACATTTCTTTGTATACATATGAATTTATCATTTTGTTCATTTCATATTTAGTAATTTAATAAAAAAATATTTTTGAATTCTATGTTTCTATTCATATGGACCAAAGCTGAATGAACTGCATCCTACATGGGCTCGACCTGGATGGACCAGCGGACTGACTAAAAATCCACAGTGCGCGGACTTTTTTTACACGGACCGTTATCGAGTTCATATGTTATCGCAATTAAACGGACCCCAACGTTTTTCAATAACCTAGAAGAGTAAAGGTGTACAATTTATTATATGGTACTAAGAAAGTTGAATAAGATCAATTTAACTTGTGTTTTTCTTTTTGCACTAAGGGTCTTGAACTTTGAATTCTACACATTCAAAGCCAAAAAAATTTAACTGTTAAAAACTAGGGGTAGACAAAAAAATGCAACCGAGAGAACTCAGTTAAAACCAAAAAAAAAAAAAAAAAAAAAATCAAAACCGATCGGTTCTTTAAGAAAAAATGAGAACTGAAATCGAAATAAAAAAATGGAGACCGAAAATCGATCGGTTCCTATTTAAAAACCGAAAACCTAACCAGGAACAAACATTCTTAATTTAAAATAACCCACATGACACTTTCTGTATTGCTTTACATGATAATTGTTGAATTTTTTAACAAAAAGAATCGAACAATAATCGACAGATCGAATGGTATGTATCTTAACATTTCATTTCGCTAATACTTTAGACAAAGTTTACTACTATTCATACTTAATTTTTTTCTTGTAGAAGGAGTTCGTAAGGTGAAGAGCTCGTGAAATTCGATGTTTAAAAAGCTTTATTGATGTATTTTAAAGATATATTTCGCTTTAAATTTTATTTCAGGATTATTTTGTTGTTTCTTTTCATTGAATTTGGTGCTTAAATTTAACAAGTCTTATTGATATGCTTTAGACGCTCTATTTATCTTTGGTTATTTTGCAAATAATTAGATTTTTTTTGTATTTACATCAAATTTAATTTTTTTAAACAGGAACGAACAAGAACCGAAAAATAATCGTAACCGAACCGAAACCGAAATTGTTCGGTTCTTGTTATTAAATGAACCTAATCGAAACTGAACGGAGAGTTTTGATTCCGTTTCGGTTCTTTCAATAATCGAACTGAACTGACAAACGTTCACCCCTATTAAAACCCGGTGATTTTTGTTCTAAAAGGACCTCAGCTGCAGACATTGGAAAAGACCTGAAATATTTGAAGTCTTTCATGCTAAAATGGTTTGGGATCCACCGTCACAAGATTCAGAAGCTGGAATTTCATTGCAATTTTTTTTATTTTGGGTTTGCTGTACAATCTACCCTATTAAAGCAATATATAAGAAAATAAAGTACGAAGAAGGGACATAACAGAATTGGACAAAAAAATTTGATATTTAATGGACAATATATAATTATAACTGGGCACGTGATCTAAAGAGCAGGCAGTGTAGGTACATATTAAAGTCCACAGAAGGAAAACACAGAGAATTCAGTGAACCATAGTCATGGCCTCCAAACAAGGGATGAACATTATTTTTTCTTCCAAGACCCATAGATACTCACTAATCCCATTGTTGATATTGTCTCCACATTTGTCTTTTTTAAATTAAGAATTTATGATTGTCAATCAAAGATTACTTCTTGTTGTCGGAATTAATTAGCACTGCATTCGCATTGAATAAAATATACAGAGATAAACATTGAACAAGATGTGTGAGAGATCGATCAACTAAGATCACTAATCTGACGTGTAGAGAATATCTCTTTGTATATATAGAGGATGGAGGCCCTCGTGTCTAGTACAATAACAATCGTGTTAGATTTAATTGCAATTGACTATCTCATGAACAAAATGTCGCATTTATTGAGTCGTAATATATATGAGTCAAAGTGTTAGACTTTAGATAGGTGTTTGGATGTGAAAGATGACAAATTATTTCACCTTCCTCTAGGTGTTAGTTGGATCACCGCTGTTTTTCACACTACCCTTCTCAAATGTTCCGGGTACACTACTTGTGGGTAAAATCGGCTTTTATGTCTCAAGATTTTCGTGCAACGCCTATTTTATGGTAGGTTGATCTCAAAAGTATTTCCCGACTCCCGAGCTAAGCATTCTCGACTTGTTCTTAACTTCTACTTGTAGTTGCTCTCAAGTGTTTTTACACAACTCAAGTCGCTTCATCGCATTGCTTAGAGTGTAACTCTTGGCATCTTAGAGCCATTCAGTGAACCAGAGCATGACCACCAAACAAGAGTTGAACATGAAATCTTCTTCCAAGAACCATAGATACTCACTAATCCCGTTGTTGATATTGCCTCCATATAAGTCCTTTTTGTATTATTAATTTATGTGTAAACCTTTTCTTGATAATATATTAACATTTAGAGTTGCAATTGATTGATAATCTAGTAATCACTCTACTTCATACATAAATGGATAAAAGACAAATGTATAATATAATTTGTCATATTATCTTGTTCCCTCTAGTTACTTTAAACTAAACGACAAATTAATTGATATTATTTTAATTATTCTAACACTTAAAAAAATAAGATATATTATTTACGTGTGATCTTAACGGATAAAATAAATGCAACTCGATCCAACTATGCACCTAAATAGGTTCAGAACGACACTATCAAGAAAATAGAGTGAGAACGATCTACAATATATTACCCCCAATAAAATAGATGGAAGACGAATGGTGCAATTTTTCCTTCCATGATTACCCTTTTCTTGATAATGTAAATATAAAGATTTGCAATTGATATGTAATTTAGTACTCACCAATTGATGCCTTACGTGGATATGGGTTTGCCACGGTTTTGGAATAGCTAAGTCCTATGTTTATGATTAAGTTTTGGTTGCATTGTTTTCCAACACACATCATCAATGACTTGTCTACATTGTCTTTTCTTTTTCAAACTAAACATCTTTTTTCTCCATTCTTGTCTCTAGTTAGTATGATCAACCCTTTTGTTTTGAATAATAACCACACGAACACTCTTATAAAATTATTAGAGGACTTTGCGTAAAGGTTCTTCAACGTGCAAGTCAATATATAACGAGGTAGAAGAAAATGAAAACTATATTATATTTAGATTGATGAATAAATATTTAAAATTCACTGCATATTTCTTTATATATTTAAGGATGTGTCCACAATTAGTAACGTGCAAGTTAAGACAAAAAATTAATTAGTTAAAACTTTTTGTAATTGCTACTATAACATCTTATTCCTTGAATTGGTTTAAGAAGAGTACATTCCAAAAATTGATAAATTAGATGGAAGTGAACGTAATAACCCACCCACCCACTCCTCTACAGTGAGGGGGCCTGTAAGGCTCCCTGTCAGGATTGAAAAAAATATTTTAACTTGTTACGTGGCACGGTAGTCGGTGGATATCTTGGTCGGTGCAATGATGGCGAGATACGTGTAAGAAGAACTTTTTGGTTCTCATTTTTTATTACTATTTTTTGCTTATTTAATTTAGAGGGTAAATACTTTGTTTTACGCTACCTTAATAGACACTATATTAGATGGAATAATGAGCAATATTGATTGACTAACAGACACTAAATAATGAAAGGTGAAAAGACAATACTCTCAATAATAATAGCTTGGAAACAAAAGCGTAAAAGGGGAACAAATTAATTAGAGTGAAACCAAAAGGGAAACATTATGTTTCAAATTCACCTAAAATTAGGTCTAAACTATTTGCCTGTTTTAAAAAAATAAAAAATAAAAAAGGTCTAAACAAAACTATTTGCCTCTAATTATTAATCAATAAAAAAAGAAAAGGTCCTAAACTTATCTAGATAATTATTGGAGACAAAAAAGAAAAAAAGTTTAAATTAAATGTTTGAGAAATTAGATACCATGCATTAAGACAGACAAATTAGAAAATAAAGTCCCCCCATGTCTCATTGCTCTTTTTATGTCTCCTAAATTCTTGCTTTAACCATAGAAATTCATGTGTGCTCATTTTCCAAAATTATTGTTTTCCTCGAATGGGAGGCAAAGAAAAAAACCAGTTTCTTAATACAGTTCAATGTACTTGTGCTATAACTATTTTTACTCATTAAATAAATAAAAGTTGACTTCAGTAATTAAGAGATTGGGCCATATTCTAACCAGTTGAACAAATACACTTGTTTTTTAAGATTGTGCGAATCAATTCTCATGTTTTACAAAATAAACTAAATAATAGCACGTTTGATATGCAGTGTATTTATCATTTCATTAGTTCTATATCGACATTTTTTGGGACATCAAAATGAGATATTATCGACGTGGTGTCTCTTTATTGGATGAAGAAGAGGCATATGACACATTTCTTCATCACCTTATGTCGATGCACCACCTCAATATGTCTCAATTTCATGTTTCTAAAAAAAAATGTTCACGTAAAAGAAATCTTAAATTTTCAACCTTGGTTTTGTTAAGGAGTCTAAATTCACGTGGTTCAAGCTTGTGTTTAATTAAACTATATGCTCGAAGTTTAATAAATGTGTGTGACTATATACGTCAGTAAGAAAAATAGAAGAAAATATCTATAGTGTTGTGATGATTGTGACTTAAAAATGTCAATTAAAAATATCTTTCTAGAATCTATCTATATCTATATCTATACATATTTAATAATAGAATAACCGTCACCATTTTACGCGCATAGTTTCCCCCCTATTTTCACTTGATATTTTAGGAATTTTTTTAATTTTATCAATTTATGTTAATACATGGATTATGAGAGTTCAATTAACGCATGTAGTAAATGATTTATGGATTTGTGAAAAAGAAAATATCTATAAAAATGAAATTATAGATTATTTTTATTCGTTTGATAATTACTAGTATTTCACCATACGATGCACGGAAGTTGTTATTCACAATATCGATTTCCATAAGTATTCGTAGAATTTTAATGTTTGTACAAAATCAATACAAATACAAAAGGTATGAAAAATAATATTACATTACGGTAACTATTAAAATTTTAAAAAATAATATAACTAATCCAAATTGTTAAAAAAAATTTGAATTATATATTTAAATAGTAAATGACTGCTGATTTTAATATTTTTTTATGAATTATTATTAACTTCATTGAAATGTAAATTTAATAGTTTTTTAGCGATATATCATGTTTAATGTAATATTATGGGTACAAATATTGATGTTGCGGAAAGTATTAGTATATTTCTCATTATTTATGCATCCCCTCTCGCATTTAACCTTTTTTTTCCCAATTTTCGTTCAAAAATATTAATCACAATATGCTTCCAGGTTCGCCCACCAAACTCGGTTCGAATTTTAAAAATTTTGTGTTTATTAATATTAATCAAAGGGAAAATCAAAATATCAATTCTTAAGTATTAGTCTTTGTTCGGTGTCTTGATCTATAATTTTTATTATAAAAAATACATTTTTCAACACACTTTTTAATCACATATTTTTTGAAACTATTTATTGTAATACTAATATTTAAAAAATAAAAATAAACTGATACGAAATTAATTATGTAATTTAATCATACTAAATATGATACTTAAATCGAAACATTATTCGTATTAAGAAGATTATTAATAATATAATCGATGGATACGAATTCTAAGAGAACATTAATTTACAAATATAAAAATAATAAAATTATATAGAAAGTTTAACCAGACAACTATTCGTTTTTCAAAACATAGAAAACATGCAATTTCTCAAAAAAAAAAAAAAAATCATTTTATAATCTCAGCAATTTCTTCACAGATTTAAATACAACATTAATCTATACGAATTTTTTATTTAATTTCAGTTCAATTTCTTATTTTCAAAAATGGCAAATGCATTTAGGCTGGAAATTAATTTGATTATATAATTAATAAAAAATATTATATCATTAACTTCACAGAAATTGATCAAATTACAGTTATAAACAATTTGATTAATTTATTTATTACAAAGTTTAATCCAAATTTTAAAAACTAATTTCGGTGCTTGAGACCCATGTCCACTTGACTTTTTTTTTTTCCAATGGATTAGAAAAATTAATTCAAAATTAATTAAAATAATAATGTCAAAGTCCTTGTTATTAAATGTTTATTAATTAATTACAATACATGTCTCTTCTTCATAAAAATAACAATAAATGTAAGCACTTCAAACAATTTTCTAGGATTAATAAAGCTAATTAATTTCAAAGCATTTTATTTTATGTAAATACAGAAGTTATAAACAAATGCCATAAATGCATAAGGTCATTTTTGGAAGGTTTTTAGGCGGGAAAACAAATTTTGACGGTTATTCTGCTTTTATTTATAGATATAGATTGCATTACTTTCAAATAAAAAAATATGCAATTTGGATGTCAAATTCAAGATTTCAACGAGAAGTTTAATACAAACTAACAAATGAGAGCAAATTCTAAACATATCATTCTTAAAATCGTCTTAAATACTAAAGATAAAGGTTTACTTATATTTTTTTTTACTTTTTCAACATCCAATCTTTTTAATTTATCTCATTTAAGTCATAAAATGATAGTACCTATCATTTCTTACTTTTAGCCCTTCTTTGATTCCCATAGTTTAGGCTGGAAATTAATTTGATTATATAATTAATAAAAAATATTATATCATTAACTTCACAGAAATTGATCAAATTACAGTTATAAACAATTTGATTAATTTATTTATTACAAAGTTTAATCCAAATTTTAAAAACTAATTTCGGTGCTTGAGACCCATGTCCACTTGACTTCTTTTTTTTTTTTCCAATGGATTAGAAAAATTAATTCAAAATTAATTAAAATAATAATGTCAAAGTCCTTGTTATTAAATGTTTATTAATTAATTACAATACATGTCTCTTCTTCAAAAAAATAACAATAAATGTAAGCACTTCAAACAATTTTCTAGGATTAATAAAGCTAATTAATTTCAAAGCATTTTATTTTATGTAAATACAGAAGTTATAAACAAATGCCATAAATGCATAAGGTCATTTTTGGAAGGTTTTTAGGCGGGAAAACAAATTTTGACGGTTATTCTGCTTTTATTTATAGATATAGATTGCATTACTTTCAAATCAAAAAATATGCAATTTGGATGTCAAATTCAAGATTTCAACGAGAAGTTTAATACAAACTAACAAATGAGAGCAAATTCTAAACATATCATTCTTAAAATCGTCTTAAATACTAAAGATAAAAGGTTTACTTATATTTTTTTTTACTTTTTTCAACATCCAATCTTTTTAATTTATCTCATTTTAGTCATAAAATGATAGTACCTATCATTTCTTACTTTTAGCCCTTCTTTGATTCCCATAGTTTTTAAAAAAGTGGGTTTTGAATAGTAGTTTTGGGAAATCGTGTCATTAAAAAGTGGTTTGAAAAGTAAAAAATTGTAGGCTTGACTTTTTTTTATGGTTGAGATTGAGAACTGAAGAAAAAAGTTGTATTTTTTTTTTAAAAAAGTATGTTTATCAAACAAGGGATTAAATTCAATTTGACTTAAATGATTAATTTCGAATCTTTTCTTATCGAATTGAAAGAAATAATATATATCTGATCTTCCTAAATAAATTCGACTAATCATTTAATTTTTACAACTTTAGATTCCGATAAACTTATTGGTTCAATTTGTAAATAGAAGATGGTAGTAAAATCGTTCTATTTAAAAATATAATATGGTCTACACATTTATTTAACATGCAAAAAAAAAAAAAAAATAGTATGTGCAATTGTGAAAAATGAGTTTTAAAAAATATTTGGTTGAAAATGAACATTGAAAAAAAAAAAATATTTTTGAAGAATCAATTTTATATGAATAAGTGATAGAGTCTTATGTCTTGTGGGTCAAGTCTCCATTAATAAATTGAGAAGTACATGTGATTTATTATTATTATTATTATTATTATTTGTACATAAAGTTAATTATATATGTAATATTCATTCAATAAGATTTAATTAAAATTTGTATTTCATATTATTTCATCTTACGAGTTGAAAATTGTAAATATTCAACTTTTAGAAATCAAATAATAGTAAGTTCGACTTTAGTCATCAAATCAAAAATTAGGTGGAAAGAAAATGAAATTCAGGGAATTGAAAGTTAATGTATTTGATTGGTTTAATTTTCTAGGTGAAAAAGTGGGAAATTTTTCAACATTTGTGGTTTGATTGACATTATTTTTCATGCAAACAAAGCAAAATATAGCTATTTTAATCAAAACAAATATTTTTCTTATTTTCTCACACAATTATATATGATAATAACAGTGTTAATTTTTGAGAAAAAAATAATTCATTAACAACAACAAAAATGATCAAACGTGACGAAAATAGTTAAAACTTTTACCTGAAAAATAAATTTTATTAGTTGGCTAGGAAAACCAATTCATCAAAAAGAAGAAACCCTCGCGCGTGGAAGGAAAAGAAAGAAAGGGAATTGGTAAGAAAATTGTGCATTTCAAACACCAAAAAATGGAAAAGGTGGGAAAATGTTTTCAATTCCCTGAAAAAGGTTGTGTTTCAAACAAAGCCTAATTTCGAATCTTGATGTTAAAACGGTTTTGGGATTATATCAACATAAAAAAGAATAGCTCAATTCAATAACAATTCGAGACCATTAAAAGCAACTTAATTGGTAATTGCTCTTGATCCATTTGGAATGCCCAATTGTTGTTGGGCCCTTTAGTTGTGTCTTGCATTTTGGTTGGTGAGAAGCCCATTCCTTAGGTTTAGCCCACTTACTATATATGTCATGTCTTGACTCCATTTTGAAGGTGTGTTTGACTGATAAAGAAAGAGACGGAACCTGTGTGTAGCCGTCTAGGAGACTTGAAATCCTTCCATTACTAGATTTCTTTCTTTTTCTCCGTTTGTGATATCTTCATCACCCAAATCTTGTTGTGGTTAGATAACATTAGAACAATCAAGGCAGAGTTTGTTGTAAGTCGAACTTGATGTTTGGTGTTGATTTTGGAGATCTAACTGATCCCGATTGGTGAATTAAGAGGTCCAACATCTTTAACACATAAAGAGATTGGGCCATATTCTGGCCACTTTATAATAGACTTGTTTTTTAAGATTATGAATAAATTCTCATGCTTTATAAAATCAACTAAATACTTTAATAGCGTGTTTGATATGTAGTGTATTTAAATTACAACCTTGGTTTTGTTAAGGAGTCTCAATTATGTGGTTCAAGCTTGTTTTTAAACTAGGCGTTTAAAGTTCAATAAATGTGTGTGACTATGTAAATAAAAATACAAAAATATTATAGTGCCACACAAGATGTGGGGCCCCCATTTCTTGTGTTGTGAAGGACATCATATTGAGTGCCCTTTAAGGGTAGTAGAGCATGACTCAAATAGTTTATAGTGTTGCGATTGCGTGTAATAAAAAATTGTCTTCATTTTGCTCATGCCCAAACAACCTGTCAGCAACTCTGACCACTATGATGCCCTTCAAGGATTCTAGAGCAAGCCTCAAATAGTTTATAGTGATGTGATTTTGTATGTAATTAAAGATTGTATATATTTTGCTGATGCCTATGCCCAAGCAACCTGTCAGCGATCTTGACCTGCTCATTTTTAAGACATTTATGATACAGCAGCTTTACAATATGTTAGGCCTAAATAGTCAAACCCAATCAATCAAAGGCCTTAATTGTATTATTTTGGGTTAGGCCATCCAGTACCCTGCAATTTGGGCATGGGTTTTATTCTGTAGCTTCCATATTAGTGTTGTACCACAAAAATTTAGACAATGTTCGGATTTAGCGCGTAACCTTGCTCCACAACTATAGTTCTTTATAGGTTGGCTGCTATTGTGAAAATTATTTGTCAATTCGAAATTTTCTTGTATTGCAATCCGTAAGGTGACAAATAGGACAAATAGACAGTGGGAGAAAAACACGACATTAGTTGAATTTTTAACCCGATGGCCTTTCGATTAGTTTAACGTTGGATGGAGGTCCTTTTCCAGCACATCTTAATCTTATCTTAATATATATAATCTTATTATTATTATAAAGAAAGATGGTTGGTGAAGAAAATCTCGCTCAATTTTTTGCAAAAAATCCCGCCTAACCTGTTTGGGAGAGAGAGAAAGGTTGTAAAATCCCCGCATGTGATTTTTGGGGAGGGGAAAAGAGTGAAATAAAATAAAATAATAATAAAATAATAATAAACATAAACAATTATCTCCAAAAGTTAGTCAATGTCAGAGAAATGGTAGGCGCCTGTTGCCTGAAGGTGAAAATCTATCTATCTACTATATTAAAAAAGAATTGTCCTCCAAAGTTTTCCCTCCCAAGTTCCCCCAAAATGTTATTTTCATAATATAATAATAAAAAATAAAAAAAAACCGGCCCCAATGTATTTTTAAATTTTGAATTTCAGTCAGTCTGACACACAAGTTCTTTTCTGCAATCTAATACTATCATCATCCCTTCTCTCAGTCAAGCGAGTACCGCTACCATCCCTTCTCTCTGCTTCTTTTCTTCACAGCGACGGGCACTAGGGTTCAAGGTTTTTCTCTCTTCAATAGAGAGTTGGGATTTTATCGTCATTGAGTAGGGTTTGCAGGCGCCGCTTTCACCGATGTTTGCTGGCAACGACGCAGCCATTGAGTGGCTAGGGCGACGAACAGCGGTGGGGGAGCACGAAAAAGAGGTTGGGGCTCAATTTTTGTGCAAAATCGAGGCTGGGATTTGAACTGGTCTGTGATTTTCTGGCCACAACGGGCGGCGGTCGGAGGTAAGGTAGTGGGTTGGTTTGATTTTTTATTTCTCTTATTGTTTGGGTATTGAAATGAGGAATTTTTGAAGTGGGCAGTGGTACTTCATTCTTCTTCTCAATCGTTGGTTCCTACAGAAGGTGATGAAGATTCAGAAGGTGATGAACCTGTAGTACTTGCTTTAGCATTTAGGGCATCTTTAGTTACTCTCTAAGTGTTTATGGTTTCGATCTTTGGCAATCCGCATTGATGTTGGAATTATGCTACTTAAGTGTTCAGCGTTTTGATCTGTGGCAATTTGCTATACTCTTCACAAAATTTTCACTTCCTTAATAGCAGTTAATTGTTTGAGTCTTGGCATATCTTATAACTTGGGGTTATCTTCACTGCAGATTTATTCTCATTTTGATAACTTCTCAATCGTTGGTTTCTACAGAAGGTGATGAACCTGTAGTACTTGCTTTAGTGAAATTATCAAACTTCAAATAGCTTTTGTGAAATTATCAGCATATATTTGCTAGAACTCTCTTTGGGTATTTACGTTCAAGTTTGATAATAAGTTTAATCTTTCTATGTTTGTTACACTAATGGAGCTTCGATACTGCTGAACCTTCTAATATCAAGAAGGGAGTTGATCGAATTTTTCGATGAATAATATGGACCCTCAGTTTGCTGCCTACACTGACTGTGCATAATGGCTGCTTATGGACATGAGATGGAGCCTCAGTTTGCTGCCTATGCTGACTGTACAGAATGTCTGCACATGGGTTTGGAGAGAAATAAATGTAAGTGATGCAGTGAGGTTTGAATATCACTATTCTTACTGTGTAATTTCAGAATGAGTTGATCTCATGGAATTCGATGATAACAGGCTGTGTTGGAAGAGATATATCACATTCAATCAGCATATATGGGGGTATATCACATTCAATCAGCATATATGGGGATACATTGATGATTTGCCTAATTCAGCAACTTGCATTTGGATGATGTGTAGGTTCCTATTTATGGGGCGGGTTGGTCCATTGATAATGTGGCAGATTTTTTTCCGGGCTTTCGCTCTATTTTTTATGGGGCGGGTTGGTCCATTCTATGAGGTTGGTTTCAGTTGATATTAATTTTAAATGAATTTCTATACCACTTTTCAGCAATTTAAATTAAGATTTGTGAAAATATGATCTACTTGGTGCAATATTTGGTGTGAAATGAATAGTTTTTAGTTACTAATTTTGTGGTTAAAATATTGCCACCCTTTACTTTTTTGGTTCTTAGATTTGGTTGGTTGTATATGCTTATTCTAAGATTCATCGGTCATGGCCAAAATGTAAGTTTAATTTTCATGATTTCAGAATCCTTTTGCTTGCATAAGCCGTGTTGGTCGTCAAATACCCCCAGACACAAATATATTTTCACTTGCAAGTGATTTCTTCTTCACAGCTGTATCAATAAAAAACACACGTTGGATGCAGGTACTTCTTAGAGGACCTATGAAGTCTCATGAAGCAGTGAATCTCTTTGGTCCAGCTGGTGTTCCTCATAGCCACACCAAGCCATATGACTTATTTAATTTTCAAGACAAGAGGTGTTTCATTTCATCATTTCTATTTTATTCATTATTTAAATAAAGAAGTGACTTCAATTTTTATTTTAAATTTGTGGGTTGTGATGGTATCCTGCAATTACTAATAGCTAGAAGACATGTACTGACTAAGGTAATGAGATTTTTTTTTCCCGTCAGCCAAACAAATATTATATTTTATTATTTATATATTTGGTTTGTGCCTTTTCAAGGACGCTACTGGCTCAGTGAAATTATGGGAAATTACAAAGGGTATGGTGATTGAAAACTATGGGAAGGTTAGTAATGTGTTGTGGATTTCACATTTGTTCTATTATAGATTTTCTTAGGATGGGGCTGGTTGGTCCATTGATAATGCGGCAGATTTTTTCAGGGCTTTTACTAATAGATGGGATTTTTCGTAGGCTAAAACACAGTGAATGTCTTTGATGGTACTCTTCATGAGAAGGTATCCTGCAATTACTAGCAATTACTAATCTATCTTAGTGCATGTTATGTGCAATTTTATTAGAGCATAATGTAAAAGATTTTAGCTTATTTTCGGTCATGTGCTATTGAATTTAACTTATTACTTAATTTGAAATTTTTTATGGTAGAATAACTTGAATTCTTACTATATTTTTCACTATTGATGGTTTTGTTGATAAATGAGCATGATTTATTTGTATATTCTGAATTTTTAAAAGTGAGATGATGATTTTCCGGTATATAGGAGCTGATAGTATATGTTAGCATATGATGATAATGAAATGGTTCGTTCATGCTTTTGGATTTTTCATCTGGAACACTGCAACAGTCTACCTCCTTACATGGTTATCATATCAAGGATATTCCTATTGATGCTATTACATCATTTACTTTACAGTGGTTCATGTATGCAGGTTCATGTATGCAGAGTTCAGACTTGCATAAATTGAAATATTTGCTTTGAAATGATAAGTTCATTATATGTGGAATAAGTTGAAATATATAAGTTCATACTTGCATAAGTTGAAATATATAATTTTTTTACATTTCAGCAAGTTCCACTTGCATAAGTTGCATCAGTCATTATTTTTTCATTCTTTATCTGTTTGTTGTGCCTTTAGGGATCTATTCTCAACTTTATTGTGGATTCTAATCTCTATAGAAGGTTATTGCACAATGGTGATGATTCTAGGAATCTCAAGTTAGAAGCTCATTAAAGGTTATTTTTCTTTGATTACATAAATTTTAATTGCTTTAATTCTTTTGTTCTATTATATATGGCTGTAAATAAACCCAGCTTTTAGTTTGTGGATCATGTAGTATGCAGTAACCTATAAGACTGATGTTCGTTAGATGCATGCATTGGTCAGCTTGATTTGAAGGTAACATCATACAGCAATTCACATTGATCCGAGTTTTTTTTAGTCTTTCGACTTTCCCACTGTTGTAGCGTCTTGATATTTTTGAATACCACAACAACACTAAGTGGGTTATTACTGTTTTGTTGATCAATTAGTTTATCTAACACATGATGATTGTTATGTGTTTTATTTTGGTTGTTTTTTGAAAGTTGTGAACTTATTCAACTATTCAGTTCTTTCTCCTATGATTCCTTCTATGAACTTTATCTACAATTCAGAATGGCAAGGTAAGATATACTTTCAAAATAATCTTATCTTATTATTATTATAAAGAAGAATAGTTGGCTTTGGTTTCCCCCCAAAAATTCCCCCCAAAAACGAAGATGTGGCCCCCACATCAATTCTTTCATTCTGATTTGAGTTTCCTTCGAAGTTAAATCCCTGGAAATCCAAACTAGAAACCCCAAAAATAAGAGATCAAGTTCAGAGTCTTCCCTTGAAAGCAACATCCCCTCCCGCCTCGGAACGTGTGCTTACAATTTTGAAATTTCGGCATTAATGAACACAGCTTTTTTTAAATTGATTGTGGTAAATTGATTGTGCTCACGGTTTCTTTTTCTCACCTATCAAATAGGCAGCTTCTCAAGTAGTCTTCTTTTTCGTCATTTACATCTTGGGTTGGTGTTGAACGCAAGTAGTCTTCTTTGAATCTTATTATTCCTCACAGATGAACGCAAAATCGTTAGGTCCTGATTTCGCCTCAATGAAAACCCTTACAAAAAAAATGGCAGACATCTTCTCATTCTTTACTGTAGTCGATAGATCAAAAGTCCTCTTTGCATAATTTTTGGTTAGTTTGTAATATCTATGTTTTTCTTTTGCAGATGCGATTTGGGTTTTATTTTGCGAATTCTTCCATTTTCCGACCATAACCATAGTTGCTCGAGCAAGAACTGAAGTCATCAATGTCACGGAAGGGATGGCTTCGATTTTCAATCCCGTTGATATTTTTTTAATGCGATTAATTAGTTAAATGTCAAAACTTATATAGTATATTCTTCAAAATTTTCATGCATTTCATTCGGTGTAGCTTTTTGCAACTGCATTTCAATCTTTTGGTTCAGTTTGCAAATATGGCAGAAATTGATAATATGTTGAGGCTTCTAGCATTTGACTCTGTTCAGTTTTCAATATGGTTCGTATAAACAATTCATTCGATCTTTTGTTTTCCAGTGTTGATAGCAGGTGGCAAGAGACATGCAATTAATAGACATGCAAGAATATTTTGTATTTTAGAATTTTTTTTTTCTTTACAAGTTTAATTTATTTTGTATATATCTAATATCGTGCATCGCACGGGTGGTAGAACTAGTAAATAATAATAATAGTATAGCCGCCAAAAAAATCCACACATAGTTTCCCGCCATTTTTCCCTGCTATTTTAGGAAACTTTGTAATTTTATTAATTATTTTAATAATTGAATTAGGAAACTTCAATTAATGCAAAATTAATTATAGGTGACATGTAATAAATGACTTATTGATTGTAAAAAATAAAAAATCTATAAAAAGATCAAATTGTATATTATTTTTATTTTTTTGATAATTATTGTAATATTTTGAAGTAAAAAAATATGCAATATAGGTGTCAAATTCATGATCTTAACGAGAAGTTCAATACAAGTTAACAAATGAGAGCAAACTCTAAATATATCATTCTTAAAATTGCCTCAAATAATAAAAGTAAAAGTTTTACTTATACTTTTTACTTTTTTCAATATCCAATCTTTTTAATTTATCGCATCTAAGTTATAAAATGATATTTATCATTTCTTACCTAACTTCAATTTGACATAAATGATTAATTTCAAATATTTTTTCTTATCAAATTAAAAGAAATAATGATATCCGATCTTTCTAAGTAAATTCAATTTAATCATTTTAATTTCTACAACTTCAGGTTTCGATAAACTCTTCGGTAATTTTGAAATTAATTTTATAAATTTACTCATTTTGTTCATTTCTATTTTTTAATTTTTATAAATTTAAAATAACATCAATCTTAATCTTAATCTTAATCTTAATCTTATTAATCTTATTAATATTATAAAGGAGGATAGTTGGCTTTGGTTTTCCCCCAAAATTTTCCCCCAAAAACGTCCTCTTTTTTCAAAAAAAAAAAAAAAAAAAAAAATATTGTGTAAAAAAAATATCCCTCCAAAGCAAAAACCATCATATTAAATATATTAAAAAGGCTTAATAATAGAGAATTTTCCCCCCAATAATTCCCGCCCAAGAATTTGGAGAAGGGAAAAAATCGTACAGAAGTATGAAAAGTCAGCAATTTCAAAAATAGTGGGTCCCACTTATTCTAAAGAAAAAAATAATCTCATGCGTGCAGTTCAATTTTCAAGAAGTTGTCTAACAAAAAGCACAAGCAAGGCTATCTGAAAAAGGCAGGCACGCTCATCTGAAAAAAAGAAAAGAAAAAAGAAGATCCGCAGGCAGATGAAGGTGTTGTAAAGCTGTAGATTTTCGAACTCGCCGAGTAGGAGCAAGTTTGAGTATCACAATTTCCAGGAGTAGCGATTACGATTGACCAGTGTATTCGAAGTGTGCCATAGAAGGGGATTGAGGTGTTTTTCATTTTTTTTTTGGGCTTGAAGATGATGATAAGATGTATGAAGGTTGAACTTGAAGATGAAAGCATCCATTTTTGTTCTGGAAGGGAAATTGAGTTTTTTCCCCTCTGAACTTCTCCGAGAAGTCTATTTTAAAATCGTGGTGTGAAATAATGGTTGACTTTTGACAGATGACATTTTCATCATCGAAAAATTTCTTGAATGTCTGTCTGTAAAAATAAATCTCACACAAGAAATTTCTCATATTCTCGCAAAAAACTCTCCAAAACCACCGGTTTTCTCCAACTTTTCTACAGGTATCTGCCCCCGACTCTTCTTCGACCACTCACATTCATAGTCTGAACCAATCAGACATCCATATCAAACAAAAATTGCCGCCTTACTCCAGTAGGTTCCGCCAATATCTCGGTGAGATAGGGTTTTGAAGAGCCCGTATCCTTGAAGGCATCTGCAAAACGGATCCTAATTCGACAACACCTCTCGATCGGAACACATCCACATCGGTGATAAAATTTTGTTTTCCCCACATCTGTTGACCGGAATCATACCCGCCAACTCTTGATTTCGGAGGCCCCAATCGACAACTGGAGCCCATTTCCGGCGAGCCCTCTGGACAGCATCAACTGCTGCTGAAGCATCAAGTCCTTAGCCGCGCCGCTTCTGATCTGGTTTTGCCTCAGCTTTGAAACCAACTGCGCCGACTCGAAGGCTTAAGGTACGATTCTGATATTTTTATTTTCAATTTCAAAGAAGCAGAATTTTAAACTGAGATTCATCTTTGTTACCCATATTTCTTACTCTCTATACATCTGACTTTTCTTCTTGATTTGCCCTTGAATCAATTTCGAAAACCCTCTACTGTAATTCTTTCGAATGCCATCTTTATGATGATTTTGGATTTATGATTTTGGGTTTTAACATTCTGACCTGGAAAAAATGGAGAGATTGAAAAGATTGCAGGCCATTTTCACCCTCCACCTATCTGTTAATTTAACATATCAGACCTCTGGTAGAAGAACAAGTACTGGCCATTAATGTAAACCTTTATCTCGAGCTGGATTAACATATGTAGCACAAATATGCAGCTAAATCATAACTTAGGACTACAATCCATCGGCTTTTGTTCTTATCCTTCCTTAATCTATTGTTTGGTTTCAGTCCAGTATTTTGATGGTGGCTCTATAGAGTCAGCTGCAAGCACTTCTGCTTCTCATTGCAAGCTTCTGAATCATGGTAAATTATCTTAATCTCAACTTATTAATTTTGGGATACATTTCAATTTTTAACCAGTGTTCAAACTCCTGCATTTATGATGATTTTGGATTTATGTATGAACAAAGAGACCAAAAGAGAGAATCACAGATTGCCCTAAGTTCAAAGTTCATATATTTTTTAAAAAGTTTAAATGCTTGATGAATTAGAAAGATGTTTGTCCAGTTTTTAAGAAGCTTACTTTTACAAGAGAAATCATGATAATGTCTTTCTTCTGTGAATTTTCAAGATAAGTTTAATTTTGGAATTATGGTTCACTGGCATTCTAAAAAAAAAAAAAACTTAAATCATCAATGCTCCAGACGTTTACTCTTTTCTTCCCTTTTGCTTATTTATATTGCTGTAAATTTCAGATACATTTTGAGAATTACAGTGCCTCAAGATTGATGAAGCTTATAGGATTTTGGAAGAAAATTTTGAAAAGATTGTTAAAATTTTGCCAAAGGTACTTACAGCTATATTTAATACTCATGAATCTTATTGAAATTTTTGCTTCTGGTGTTAACAGGTTATGCAAAATTTAATATTGGGACTGATATTAATTCACACACTTTTTTAGAGGAGAGAAAAACGTGATCATTGAAAAGAAAGGATCATAATGAAGGTTTATGCTATTTTTTTCTTACATTTTTGATCAGGCCGGATATTTGTTTTTGTTTTATGGTTAGTTTATGCTAATTACCTGCTACTGTTGTTACTGGATCTGTAAAATTAGTAATTTTTCTTTCATATTGTGCTTTTGTAAATAGAAAAGCATTGAAATTATTTTCCCCTTTTCCCCGCAAGAAACCACTCGATACAGTGTGTATGTTCAATTAAATTATTTTTTATATGAATTTCTGATTTTTCCATCTCTTAATTTTTTTTTTTGGATAATGCTGGGATTTGCTTTAAAAACCTTTCCATGTTGATTAATGTTTCTTGATGAATATGGTTTACTTGATTAAAATGTGTACTCATCTATCACATTAACTTCCATTTTTCTCTTTTCCTCTGGAAATAGAATTCAAAAGATACAGCTACCCATTCAAACTAGGATAGTTCTGAAGTTTTACTAATGGAATCCATATGATTTCTCAATTGATCAAGGTTGTGATTAAGTTGGATAGAATTTGTTGCTTGAAAGAAACTAGATCCTGTTGCTCATTTTACTATGTGATTAAAAAATCATGTAATTGTTACAGTAGAGCCTTGAAATCATCCCAGGTTTTAGGAGATTCTCTTTCCAAGGTGCTATGAGTTACTGAAGATTAGTACCATTGGGACCAAATTTGATGTGAAGCTGGATCATGGAGTCAACATAAGAGCATTCAGGTATGTGTGTGTGTATATATATATATATAGACTTAAAAGAGTCGTAAGCAAGTCCCTATGGTCTGGCTGATGATTCAGATATTTATTTTGTGGTATTAATGATAAATTTTTGGCTGATGATTCAGTATTTTGTGAATTATAGTTCTTGCACATTAGATTTTGTTCTTAAGTAGTTTTTGCATTTTCTTACACTTTCCTCTTTTGTACATGCACCCATTAATGTACCATCAATCCTAAATTGAAGGATACTTGCATTAATTTTCCTTCCACAAGTTCCTTCCAAAAGTTCCCCCAAAAGGTTTTTCCCCCAAGCTTCTCCTAGAAGCAACAACACAGTCGAATCACCTGCAACTATTACCAAATTCATTGATGTCGTGATAGAAGACTTGGAGTATGAAATTCCTTAACATTTCATTTTTTATATTGCATTTATTTATCGATTTTATTACAGCTTATTTTTTGAGTAGGAAAAACCTGCTTCCATTGAATGCCATGAATAAACAAAGTATTAATATCAATAAATTTGGCATTGATTAGAAGAATCTTATTTTGTCATTCTATCAACATTTGAGGTTGTGGATTACCGAAACAAGTATAGATCTCAAAAAAAATTAAAATTATAATTCCAATATTTTTTATTATTAGTTATCGTTTATAACCAATCCTTTAATAAATATTTTTGCTAATCAAAATTCTTCCTTTTAACTGATTTTGTAGGTTTATCTAATTCTTTCTTTTTAGCTGATTTTGTTTTTGTTTGATGATTTGGGGGTTTGGGGGTTTTTGGAATGCGAAAATTGTAGGGCCAAGTGCAGTACCTCATAAAATGGTAAGTATTTAGATATATTTTGCACATATGTATATGAATGCATTAGTTTTAAGATATTGTCTGCTACCAAGGGAGAAAGTAATGAGCAAAATCTTATGAATTGGAAGGTGACTGACTCAGTTAATTGAAGTTATTGAAATCTTAGTTTGAGAAAATGAAATCTTGGTTTGGAATTTTGTGTTTCTTGAACTGTTTTCTACTTAAGGAACTGATCTTAGTGTTTGGATATCGCCACTAGGTTGTCCCATTTGCAGGGAGTGTGAAGAAAAGGAAAATAAAGAGATGCCATTGGTGTAGAGAAAGTAATAAACAGAGTATGATCAAATGTTAAGTTGCAGGAAATGGTTCTTCTGTGCAGATTGTGTTAAAGAGAGGTTTGATATTCTGATGTACTCAGATTTTCAAATATTTGCAGATGCACACCTGGAAAATTAGACTACATAAATTGCCCCTTTGATTCTCAAATGAAAGTTTATTTCTTTGTTGCTTCCATGCTAATTTCTTTATACGGTTTTCAACTCCAATTAAAGTAATTTTATTAAAATTCCAGCTCATGTTCGCAAAAAAAAAAAAAAAAAAAAAGCTTGGTTGATCATACAATCTAATTTGTAATTTTTTATTTCTTTGTTGACCCTAATCCCCACTCCCCATTTATGATTCTTGAGCTTTTTGAATATGTGATTTGCAATTTTTGAGCTGATAAAAAAACTAAGAATGTGATTTGTTTGTAATTTTGAAATGTGATTTAGAATGTTAATCTTTTAGTATTGTTTTACATGTTAGAGTGTGATTTTGAAATTTGACTCCAAGTCTAAAGAGTGGAGATTAACATTTTTTATTTATTTATTGTTTTTCTTTAAAGAACTATTTGGATGCCCAATATTTTGGTGAGATTGGTATTGGAACATTGCCCTAGAAATTTATTGTGATTTCCTTTCTTCCACTGGTATAACGCTGTTACATTGCTTGAGAATTGTGAGGAAGACATTGGGGTGATTGAACAGTTAATACAATATTCAGATGGAACCACTAAGATGGGTTTTCAACAGAGTTATATTACAATGTTAGATATTGTAACACTACAACATTATATAAATATGAAAATTCTCGAGTGAATATATGGAAGCCTTTTGTTGAATTGTGTGATGTGCTATTTTTGAATGAAATACAGATTTTTTTTTTATATCTAATATCATGTTTGGTTATTTATTGTAATATAATATTATTTTTTTTATATCTAATACCGTGCATCGCACGGGTGGTAGAACTAGTCTTAATATATATAATAATAGAATAGCCGTCAAAAAAACCCACACATAGTTTCCCGCCATTTTTCCCTGCTATTTTAGGAAATTTTGTAATTTTATTAATTATTTTAATAATTGAATTAAGAAACTTCAATTAATGCAAAATTAATTATAGGTAACATGTAATAAATGACTTATTGATTGTAAAAAATAAAAAATCTATAAAAAGATCAAATTGTATATTATTTTTATTCTTTTGATAATTATTGTAATATTTTGAAGTCAAAAAATATGCAATATAGGTGTCAAATTCATAATCTTAACGAGAAGTTCAATACAAGTTAACAAATGAGAGCAAACTCTAAATATATCATTCTTAAAATTATCTCAAATAATAAAGGTAAAAGTTTTACTTATACTTTTTACATTTTTCGATTTCCAATCTTTTTAATTTATCTCATCTAAGTCATAAAATGATATTTATCATTTCTTACCTAACTTCAATTTGACATAAATGATTAATTTGAAATCTTTTTTCTTATCAAATTAAAAGAAATAATGATATCCGATCTTTCTAAGTAAATTCAATTGAATCATTTTAATTTCTACAACTTCAAGTTTCGATAAACTCTTTGGTAAAATCTATAAAAAGATCAAATTGTATATTATTTTTATTCTTTTGATAATTATTGTAATATTTTGAAGTAAAAAAATATGCAATATAGGTGTCAAATTCATAATCTTAACGAGAAGTTCAATACAAGTTAATAAATGAGAGCAAACTCTAAATATATCATTCTTAAAATTGCCTCAAATAATAAAGGTAAAAGTTTTACTTATACTTTTTACTTTTTTCGATTTTCAATCTTTTTAATTTATCTCATCTAAGTCATAAAATGATATTTATCATTTCTTACTTAACTTCAATTTGACATAAATGATTAATTTCAAATCTTTTTTCTTATCAAATTAAAAGAAATAATGATATCCGATCTTTCTAAGTAAATTCAATTGAATCATTTTAATTTCTATAACTTCAGGTTTCGATAAACTCTTTGGTAATTTTGAAATTAATTTTATAAATTTACTCATTTTGTTCATTTATCTATTTTTTAATTTTTATAAATTTAAAATAACATCAATTTGTAAAATATATACTACAGACTTTAAAAATTAATTCATTGAATTTTATAGAAAATAAAAATATAAGGTTTTATCAAACTTATTCTATTTAAAAATAAAATATAGTCCATACATTTACTTAACATGCAAAAAAAATAGTTTTGTGTGTGTGTGTGTGTAACATGGCCATTTTCAATACTTGATGAAAAATAAAATGTCACATTGTATTTGAAACCATTGAATAGGAGTACGTTAGATATAAACTATAGAAATGGTTTTAAATGTGTGAATGAAAGTGAAAGAATGTAGTATAAAAATAAAATAATTGTCAAATCACTCAATTGAGTGGTTGAAAATTGATTTTCTTTTTTTAGAATGCGTGGTTAAAAAGTAGTATATGCAATTGTGAAAAATTAGTTTTTAAATAATATGTGGTTGTGAATGAACATTAAAAAAATTATTTTTGAATAATCAATTCTATATGAATAAATAAACTAAGGAAACTAGATAATGAACAATTAACTGTTAAAAAAAATGCAATTCATAACTTTTCTTTTCTTTTTTGTTGATATTTTGATTGTATATTGAATATACAATGTATGCATTAAAATAATGAAATTACAAATTATTCACAATTTGCGTATGCAAGTTATTATTATTATTTTTTATTGTGTTATTTTTATCGGGCATTGTATTTTTACAACTTATTCAATAAATATTATTTATTCCGTGCATCGCACGGGTGCGATTACTAGTATATATAATAATAGTATAGCCGCCAAAAAAACCCACACATAGTTTCCCGCAATTTTTCCCTGCTATTTTAGGAAACTTTGTAATTTTATTAATTATTTTAATAATTGAATTAGGAAACTTCAATTAATGCAAAATTAATTATAGGTGACATGTAATAAATGACTTATTGATTGTAAAAAATAAAAAATCTATAAAAAGATCAAATTGTATATTATTTTTATTCTTTTGATAATTATTGTAATATTTTGAAGTCAAAAAATATGCAATATAGGTGTCAAATTCATAATCTTAACGAGAAGTTCAATACAAGTTAACAAATGAGAGCAAACTCTAAATATATCATTCTTAAAATTGTCTCAAATAATAAAGGTAAAAGTTTTACTTATACTTTTTACATTTTTCGATTTCCAATCTTTTTAATTTATCTCATCTAAGTCATAAAATGATATTTATCATTTCTTACCTAACTTCAATTTGACATAAATGATTAATTTGAAATCTTTTTTCCTATCAAATTAAAAGAAATAATGATATCCGATCTTTCTAAGTAAATTCAATTGAATCATTTTAATTTCTACAACTTCAAGTTTCGATAAACTCTTTGGTAAAATCTATAAAAAGATCAAATTGTATATTATTTTTATTCTTTTGATAATTATTGTAATATTTTGAAGTAAAAAAATATGCAATATAGGTGTCAAATTCATAATCTTAACGAGAAGTTCAATACAAGTTAATAAATGAGAGCAAACTCTAAATATATCATTCTTAAAATTGCCTCAAATAATAAAGGTAAAAGTTTTACTTATACTTTTTACTTTTTTCGATTTTCAATCTTTTTAATTTATCTCATCTAAGTCATAAAATGATATTTATCATTTCTTACTTAACTTCAATTTGACATAAATGATTAATTTCAAATCTTTTTTCTTATCAAATTAAAAGAAATAATGATATCCGATCTTTCTAAGTAAATTCAATTGAATCATTTTAATTTCTATAACTTCAGGTTTCGATAAACTCTTTGGTAATTTTGAAATTAATTTTATAAATTTACTCATTTTGTTCATTTATCTATTTTTTAATTTTTATAAATTTAAAATAACATCAATTTGTAAAATATATACTACAGACTTTAAAAATTAATTTATTGAATTTTATAGAAAATAAAAATATAAGGTTTTATCAAACTTATTCTATTTAAAAATAAAATATAGTCCATACATTTACTTAACATGCACAAAAAATAGTTTTGTGTGTGTGTGGGTAACATGGCCATTTTCAATACTTGATGAAAAATAAAATGTCACATTGTATTTGAAACCATTGAATAGGAGTACGTTAGATATAAACTATAGAAATGGTTTTAAATGTGTGAATGAAAGTGAAAGAATGTAGTATAAAAATAAAATAATTGTCAAATCACTCAATTGAGTGGTTGAAAATTGATTTTCTTTTTTTAGAATGCGTGGTTAAAAAGTAGTATATGCAATTTTGAAAAATTAGTTTTTAAATAATATGTGGTTGTGAATGAACATTAAAAAAATTATTTTTGAATAATCAATTCTATATGAATAAATAAACTAAGGAAACTAGATAATGAACAATTAACTGTTAAAAAAAATGCAATTCATAACTTTTCTTTTCTTTTTTTTTGATATTTTGATTGTATATTGAATATACAATGTATGCATTAAAATAATGAAATTACAAATTATTCACAATTTGCGTATGCAAGTTATTATTATTATTTTTTATTGTGTTATTTTTATCGGGCATTGTATTTTTACAACTTATTCAATAAATATTATTTATTCTGTGCATCGCACGGGTGCGATTACTAGTATATATAATAATAGTATAGCCGCGAAAAAAACCCGCACATAGTTTCCCGCCATTTTTCCCTGCTATTTTAGGAAACTTTGTAATTTTATTAATTATTTTAATAATTGAATTAGGAAACTTCAATTAATGCAAAATTAATTATAGGTGACATGTAATAAATGACTTATTGATTGTAAAAAATAAAAAAATCTATAAAAAGATCAAATTGTATATTATTTTTATTCTTTTGATAATTATTGTAATATTTTGAAGTCAAAAAATATGCAATATAGGTGTCAAATTCATAATCTTAACGAGAAGTTCAATACAAGTTAACAAATGAGAGCAAACTCTAAATATATCATTCTTAAAATTGCCTCAAATAATAAAGGTAAAAGTTTTACTTATACTTTTTACTTTTTTCAATATCCAATCTTTTTAATTTATCTCATCTAAGTCATAAAATGATATTTATCATTTCTTACCCAACTTCAATTTGAGATAAATGATTAATTTCAAATATTTTTTCTTATCAAATTAAAAGAAATAATGATATCCGATCTTTCTAAGTAAATTCAATTGAATCATTTTAATTTCTACAACTTCAGGTTTTGATAAACTCTTTGGTAATTTTGAAATTAATTTTATAAATTTACTCATTTTGTTCATTTATCTATTTTTTAATTTTTATAAATTTAAAATAACATCAATTTGTAAAATATATACTACAGATTTTAACAATTAATTCATTGAATTCTATAGAAAATAAAAATATAAGGTTTTATCAAACTTATTCTATTTAAAAATAAAATATAGTCCATACATTTACTTAACATGCACAAAAAATAATTTTGTTTGTGTGTGGGTAACATGGTCATTTTCAATACTTGGTGAAAAATAAAATGTCACATTTTATTTGAAACCATTGAATATGAGTAAGTTTGATATAAACTATAGAAATGATTTTAACTATGTGATTGAATGTAAAAGAAGGTAGTATAAAAATAAAATAATTGTCAAATCAATCAATTGAGTAGTTGAAAATTGATTTTCTTTTTTTAGAATGTGTGGTTAAAAAGTAGTATGTGCAATTGTGAAAAATTAGTTTTTAAATAATATGTGGTTGTGAATGAACATTAAAAAAAAATTATTTTTGAATAATCAATTCTATATGAATAAATAAACTAAGGAAACTAGATAATGAACAATTAACTGTTAAAAAAATGCAATTCATAACTTTTTTTTTTTTTTTTTTGATATTTTGATTGTATATTGAATATACAATTTATGCATTAAAATAAGAAATCTTATAGGGAGAAATGAAATTACAAATTATTCACAATTTGCATATGCAAGTTATTATTATTATTTTTTATTGTGTTATTTTTATCGAGTATTGTATTTTTACAACTTATTCAATAAATATTAATTATTTCGTGCATCGCACGGGTGCGATTACTAGTAACTAACTAATTTTAGTCTAGTCAAGGGACAAACTACATGCCCAAAAATAGAAAATTAATTTATTTCATATTTGCTTCATTAAACATAAAAAATTCAAAAAAAAATCACTGATGAATTTCTTAGATGAATAGATTTATTCAACACTTAATCTCAACCAGTGGCGGATCCAGAGATTTAATATCATTGACAAAGAAAAACTGCAAGCCTCCTCATCTTTTACCTTTACGACACAATTCACACTTAGGCTCCAAAAATTTGAAAGTATCATAAGTTTCTTAATATGATACTTGTAATAAATAACATATTTTTCAGTAAAAAAAAAATAGAATATTTATTAATGATTTTTTAAAATGACATAAATTTGAATTATGATATAAAAAGTTGGATTTTTGTGCAAATACCCCATATTTTAAAAGAAGACTTGAAAATTCTGTTGGAATAATTGGACAATTATTTATAGTATGAATTGGAAAAGTCTCCAATTGGTGCAATGGTTGGTCACAACTTTTCAATTATTTAGAATTATATTGAAAAGTCATGATGTTTAGGATTGGATGTGACTATTCAAAGATTGAAAAATGAAAAGTCATAATCTTATGAATAGGTGCAATCTAGACCCTTAAAAATGAAAATGTATGATCTAATGGTTTAAATTAGTTTTGCCAAGAGATGCAACCCACTACAAGAAATCGGACCAACAGCTACGACAGAAGTCGTCCCTGAAAGCCTAAAAATCGTCGCTATAGATCAATAGCGACGACATTGTCGTCTCTAATAGTCGTCGCTTTAGGCCCGTAGCTGAAAGTCAATAGCGACGACACCGTCGTCTCTATTTCTTCGGAGGATATTGCGACGACATAGTCGTATATTTTATTAATAATTTATTAATTTAACTTGAACCGATCCGACCCATTTTGAACCCGGCCCGAATTTGAACCCGACCCGAGCCTCAGTATTTATTTTTTATTCATATAATGATAGTGTTGGCTTGGAGACTCGAACTCTTGACCAAGTAGTTGGGTGAGTGATGTCCCAACCATTCTGGCAAATAAATTCTTATGTCTTATTTTGTTTTAAGTAATATATAATAGCTAACTTTAACGAATCACATTTTAATAATAATAGTATATAAACATTTGTTCCAACACATTGACTTTAATATTATTTTTATAAATATCGAAATGCAAAAAAAAAATAAAAAAAAATCAAACTTATAGAGACGACATAGTCGTCGCAATAGGGTATGTTTTTGCGACGACAGCAAATGTCGTCGCAATATGATCTCTATTGCGACGACATATTTTTGTCGTCGCAATTTTTTGAGACGACAAAAATGTCATCTCTAATAACTGAGTATTAGCGACGACTTTTTTTGTCGTCGCTAATTTCCGTCGCTGTTGGTCCGATTTCTTGTAGTGACCTTTTGAAGAGACACTTGAAAATCTATAAATAGGACCCTCCTAATTCCATTTTATTCACTCCAAATCAATTCCATATAATTGATTTCTAATTCTTTCTTTCTCCAAATTCCGTCAAAATAATTTCCAAATTATTTTGAGTTTCGTATTCGATATTTATTATTCGATATCAATTCCGTTCTTGAAGAGTATAATCAAGCGTTGGTTCGTATGAAAAAATTAATAATGTGTTATATTAATTTTGGAAGAAGCGTTGTATCTTCGGAGATGGACGCCCATTTGATCCTGTTAGTACCAGTGCAGGGGGTGAAATCCGTCTTAAGGAGATTTGAATTCGCATACCTTGCTTCATTTTATCTCCTTCTAATTTCTCTATGTTAGTAAGTCGAAATTATATATGCATAACATGATTTCGGTAAGTCAAATTTATTCGATATTTTTCATGTGTAAGTCGTTATTTGAACGTCTTTGCATACACATATTTTTTCGTTAAAAGAATTTAATTATGCACAATTTTATCCAACAAATTCTTCCATCTCCCAATTCAAAACACAAAATATAAAAAAAAAGCTAAAGGTAAGGTCAGTATTAAAAAAAGAAGTGACATTTTCCCCATACGTACCCCAAACCTAAGAAGTAACAAAGTCGGGAGCTGCTAGGCTTGTAGATCAATAGATATTTTAAAATAGTATTTTTAGTGAAGAACATAGGTGTTTTAAACTGTTGTATGCTCATTTAGTGCTGTTGCTTAGTATAAATGTCTTGATTGTCTTTAGAGGTTTTAAATAAGCTATTGATTGAGGACTGTAAAGGTTGATGATTACTTACCAAACAAGCTCACTTGCAATTAACATCTCTAAGCTATCGATTAGAGCTATTTAACTTTCTTAGTGCAATTTCTTCTTCTGAATAAGCTTCAGCTTTCCTCTCTTGCTAATAAATGTTTGGATTTAGCGTGTAACATTGCTCCACAACAAGTTCTTTATAGGTAGGTTTATATGCTGCTTTTGTGAAAATTATTTGTTAATTCGAATTTTTCTTTTATTGCAATTGGTAAGGTGACAAATAGGACAAATAGACGGTGGGGAAAAACACGACATTAGTTGAATTTTTAACCAGATGGCTTTTCGATTAGTTTGACATTGGATGGATGTCCTTTTCCCAGCAAATGACTAACAAATTTTAGTGTAGTCAAGGGACAAACTACATGCCCAAAAATAGAGATGAATGTACATCACAAGTACTTTTTTAAACATAAAAAATTCAAACAAAAACCACTGATGAATCTCTTAGATGAATAGATCTCCTAAATTGAGGGTTTTCATCATCACATCCTGGGATTTTAAGAAAAACCCATTTGTCCAGAAAAAAATCCTTAAAAATGAAACCAAATTCATTCTTGGGTTTAATGATTAGTACACTGCTTTTGTTTTCAGGCAACGTTGTGGAAGGTTTCATAGGCGTGAATTGGGGTAGACTGACCTCACAGAGACTGATTCCATCCACGGTGATAGATTTGTTTCTACAAAATAGAATTTCAAATGTTAAAATTTCGAGTTCCTCGATAAATGTCATGCAGGCCTTCTCCGGGTCTGAAATTAGCCTAACAATTACTATCCCTAACGATAGTCTACATGAATTTGTTACTATCCAAAGAGCTCGAGAATGGGTTGAAAGTTTTGTCACGAGGTTTCTAAATACGAACGTCGATATAAAGTACGTACTACATCAACATCATCATCATGTTCGAATCGAAGAAAATTGTATCTTTTTTCTCCAGTTCTTTAGATAGCATTTTCTTATTATTATTTGTAATTTGTTGTGCAGGTATGTTCATATCGGGGCCGAACCCCTTTCGCCGACGTTTTGGAATATGACCTATGATAATGCTGTTGATGTGTTGAGACTTGTCCAAGACGCTCTGAATGAGGCTAGCTATGGAAATAAAATCAAAGTAACATTGCCACATTTCATCGATATCTTGAAGCCGAACCATTCTAAACCATCGGAGGCTGATTTTCGGGACGATGTTAAGAGCAAAATTATCGAACAACTGGAAATTCTCAAAGAAAACGATTCCCCTGCTGCCATCGGCATGATACCTATCCACTACGTCAATGTGCACAACGTGGATCTCGAATATGCTTTCGTCGATGGAAAATCAACATATTTTGTTGTGGATGACAACGGGTTAAATTACACGAACCTATTCGATTTCATGTATGATTCCGTCCTGTGGGCAATGAAGAAAGCAGGTGCCCCTGATCTAAACCTGATAGTGTCACGAATCGGTTGGCCTACAGACGGATACCCCAACGCCAATATTGGCAACGCCGAGCGCTTTTTTAAAGGCCTCCTGCCTAAGGTTGCGAGCAACCAAGGGACTCCACTTCGACCCGGGGCGCCTATCAACACGTATATTCAGAATCTTTGCGACGAAAACTTGTTTAAGACTAAGTACGGAGCTTTCCAGCGCCACTGGGGCATATACCGACACGACGGCCAGCCTAAATACAAGATTGATATTACAGGACAAGGCCGCGATACGTATCTGACCAGTGCTAAGGGCGTCACGTACATGCCTAAGAGGTGGTGCGTTTTCAATGGGGATATAAGTAATACGACCAAGGTGAAACACGAATTTGAAACAGCCTGTGCAAAAGGAGATTGCACAAGCCTAATGCCAGGGGGATCTTGTAGCCATCTGGATTATAATCAAAACGTTTCCTATGCCTTCAACAGGTATTGTTAACCGTCTAATTTAAAAATTTAAAACCAGTTTATAAATCTTGAAGATATACTTGTATTCCTTATTTATCCGTTCCAAATTATAATCCACTTTCCTTATGGAAATTCTAAATATTTCTCAGCTCACTAATATGTCCTTATCTAATATCCATTTTTATCAACAAATATAAAACATTCTTATTTATTACTTTATTTAATTTAGGATATAATAGTAAAATGTAAAGAAAAATTATAATTCTAACTACATTAATTACATTTTCTTAATCTATATGAAAAAGGAGACAAGCCTATTTTAACTGGACTGAGTAAGCATTTAATAATAGCGACGTGTCACGTGACAACATTAAGTTAATCCAAAACTAAAAAATGATGTACAAGAATCAAAATTATTGACCTTTTTTCATAAAAATGATCCAATGAGATGTGAAACAAATGCTAAATCGTTATTCAAAGGATGTATGTTACAATGTATTCATTTAAATGTTGTCTTCAATAGGTTTTTCCAAGCAGCTTCCCAGCAAATTGACGACGCTAATGCATGCCAATTCGATGGGTTGGGCAAGGTAGTTTCCGATGATCCATCAACCGGTACATGTATATTTCCCGTGGAGATATTGGCAGCTGAATATGCAGATAAGGGCTCCTCGACGAGTGACTTAAGTGGAGAGACGACGCTCAGCCTGTCTAAATTCACCTTGCTTTTACCTTTGCTTTTAATCTTCATCTTACCCCATTTTTAGGATCATGCATATTTATTTAATTATTTTGCGGGCGAGATTAAATCCTAGTTTAATTTTTAAGAGCGAAGCCTTGACACACTCGAATTCGAGTCTCGTTTGAGGATAGGGGTGAAATTCAAAAAGGAAATAAGGCCCCGTTGGATATCACAATTTTTCCATGGAAAGTTTTTCAATTTCCAACTTTTGCACCGTCTTATTGATTAAATTTTTCATGGAATTCGTTTTCCAAATTTTCTAGCAATCCATAATTTTTCCTGATTTTGAGAAATTATTTTTCTTGGCACTTTGATAGGAAATAGGAATTGGTTTTCTACCTTAGGTGAAAAATAATTTTCGACTCGTTTTGTCCTTTTTGTTGTTGTTAGTTGACTTATTTTTCTTTATTTTTCTAGAAATTAACATCGTCGTCATCATCAAGTACAAATGTATCAATTTTTTTTTATTTAAATAGCAAAATTTTGCTTTATTTTCCATGGAAAAAATGTCAATCAAATAATAAAACTTGAAATATTGTCGATTTTTTCCACCTAGAAAATTAAACTAATCAAACACATTAAGGTGACGTTCTGTTTGTATTTTATTTTGTATTTTCATTTTCGAAAATGTTTTGTATTTCATGTTTTCATTTTGATTTTCAAATTTGCTGAAAAAGCGTTTGGTTTGTCATTTCTGAAAACTGTTTTTTAAAATGAAAAGCTGGAAAACACGTTCTGTTTGAAATTTTGCAGAATACAACTTAAAACTATTTTTAATTAATTTGCTTACAGAATACTATTAACTCAAACTAAAATTTCCTTTCACAATACACTGAAAACATGGTTACATGAAACACACTAATGTGAGCATTAAGAGTCTATATTAACACAACTTAGTCAAGTTCGGGATTTGAGAAAGCTCTACTTCTATTAAAATCCAGAAAATGCAAGTTCTTTCAAAAACACCAGAGTCCATTTATCAGTATATTTTTTGAAATATAACAACAAGAATTCTCACTTAATTTTTTTTTTTGTATTGTTGATATTGAATTCAATAAAACTTTATTTAAGCTTGATTCCAAGTTATGATAATTCTCAAAAAAAAAAAAATCTTTATTTAGGCTTAGTTCCAAGATAGGATAATTCTAAAAAAAATAATAAAAAAATAAAAACTTTATATTAAGATAATTCTTTAAAAAAAAATTCTCAAAACGCGTTTTTCGCGTTTTTTGTCGAAATACACACAAAACGCCCAAAACGAGGTTTTGAGCGTTTTGCGTTTCGTGTACAATTTTTTTTTTATTTTCCAAAATGCGTTTTCGAAAATGGTAAAGAGAACGCGTTTTTAGCTTTTTCAAAAATAAAAACAGAAAACGACCTCAAAACAGCAAAGAGAACAGGGGATAAACTTCTAATTCCCAAAAATTCAATTCTCAGGAAATCCATTCCCTGAAATTCGTTTTCTTTCCACCCAAATTTCATCATCGCAGTCAAACGGATAATAATAATAATAATAATAATAGTGGCTCGTGTCCGGACCTGAGTGAAAGACGAGTTTTGTTCCATAATTGAAAGTTTGTATTTTTTAATTTTTTTATGTGATAGATTTGTCACATTTCGCGAAAGTCGAAACGAAAATTACAAATTTCCCAATAAAATATGATGAAATTCAAGACGATTGTCAATCTATTGCAATTCTAGCCTTTAATCAAACTTTCAGCCACTTATATGGGATAATATCAAAGAAGTTTTCAGCGTCGTTTTTCAATTCTTTTAAATAAATTGTTGAGGAGCATGTTCAGCTAATGCTTCATACTTATACATGACTTTTGTTTCAATCATATTATTATTTACTTCTCAACATAAACATCACTTATTTTGATGATTACAGCGTATTTTATTGACAAATAATAATTGTTATTTCAAGATTACTAATTACGACCATGCAAAATTTAGTTGTAAGAGCATCTTCAATTGTGATTTTAAAAAAAATTATAAATTAACATCTCTAATATTATTTTTGTATTTTCATTTACATTCCGGTGGATCTAAATTTAAGATTTGGTCCAATAGATATATGATATTTTTAAAATTAAGTCCCTATTTGATATAGATTAAAATCAAAATTTTAGTAGATTTTGATAAAAGTTGATGAGATTTGTTGTTGAAAAATTGTGGGTCCCATAAAATGTATGGTTAAAATTAATTGTTAACTTTAACTTGAGATTAAAATTAAATTTTAATCAGAACCATAAAGGGGTTTAAATTCAATTTTTGAATAAATTTTGTAGCTTCAAAATTTTATGTTAATATATATATATATATTTTTAATTTGTGTATGTATATAAATATTACGAATCAAACCTAAAAATTCGAAATTTGGTTAAGAAAATTAAAAAATTAAATATATGCTAATTAATATAAAATTGAAATTGAAATTGTAATGTAAATTAATATAATAAATTTAAATTGTATATCTCGCATCAAAATTTCATTGATTGATAGTTATTTTTGTGTGAATTTTGTTCCACATGAAGATGTAAATGTCTATATATCTAAATTTACGTTTTTGATCGAAATGTTATTTACATCTCGTTTGCATTCACCCATTGGAAACTATTCCATCGAATTTGAAGATCAATTGAAGATGCTCTAAGTAAATCTCTTGAGCTTTGCCAAATGTGCTAGTAAGGGATTGTTGAAAGCAAATTTAGAACTAAACAAAGATTTAAGACAATTTATTAAATATATTAAGATATACCTAATTAATATATATTTTAATTAATTTCACTGAAGTACAGCAAACCCTCTTTTTCGAAGAAATAGCCAAACAATGAGTTTCTACTGTTGGAAAAAAAAATCAATTTTCTTATTGAAATATCAGATACCATTTGTTAGGAAAAATAATCAATTTTCCCAATCATACGCATCAAAACACAAATCCAAAATAATGAATAAAATAGAGTAAAGCAAGAATAACGTGACTCAACTAACCGTTGACAATCACAGAAAAAAAACACTTTTATTAGACGAAAGAATCTCACTCATACAACATTTTCTCTCATCTCACCACTCCTCATATACATACTAGAAAGAACAATATACATGTTACATTCTTTCGTACACTACAAAAAAAATGACTTTTTCCGACGGAAAAAATCGTCGGTAAAAGCACCCGACCGGTGGACCAAGTGCATTTTTATGAATAAGTTTGTTTTGATAAATATATATTAATTATTTATGTTAGTAATATGATTTTAATTTTAAAAAACACGCAATTGTTTATTATATATAAAAATATATTTAATTTATTCAAACTGTTAGAAAAGCTTTCGCCGGGAATTTCGACGGCCAAAATGTTTGCCATCGGAATTTTCCGACGGATATTTTTGATCGTCGGAAATTTTAGACGGAATGTACGTAGTTTCCGTCGGAAATTTTCGACAGAATCTAGTTTCCGTCGGAAATTTCCAACTACCAAAGTTTTGACCGTCGGAATATACCGACGCAATCCTCAATTCATCGAAAATTTCCGATAGTGCCGACTGCCATCGGATATTTTTCCGTCGGTAATAGCATGTTTTCTAGTAGTGGTACTATTTTCTTCTAATGCAACACAACACTATTTTTCTCCCTACCGCCCGACAGTCTCTTTGCACCTTCTGTCGCGTGTCATCATCATCATGATAGACGAATATCATTTTCTACTCATGTGCACTCCATCAAAACTCTCAACGCAACGTTAATAAAATATCACTCGTCTTCTTCTTCCCTTCTTCTTAGCTGGTTAAAAATTCAAAAGATCATTATACATTCAAAAAGGTTTCGGCAAGGTCACTGAACTTTAAAACAATCTCGTTAGTCACTGAACAAAATGGCATCCCATCCATTACTTTAACAATTTCTTTTAACTAAACTAACAACTTTGTCTATTTGGCAATTTTTTAACACGTCTCTCTCTCTCTAAAACACGCTTGCAAACACTAAAAGACTAAACCCACTGTTTGTACAGCCCCTCCACTCATCCAATTTCCCATCAACACACCAACCCGTAATCAAACCATCATAAATGTACTCATCTGGGAAGAACTCACTTGACACACTCTTAACCATTTTTTTTAGAATAACTCGCATATCCATGGTCACAAAGACTCGAAAAAATCAACTTCAAAGAATCCATATTTCTCAAAAACCTGTAGTTCTTCTCCATACTCTAAAACAATGCCACCATTTTTGTAGACTTAAAGCATGACTGCATGAGCAACTATATGAAAAAAGAGTGTAAATTATTGTGTAGCATATGTCTGTGCAGAAGGTAATGCTTTAAATGAGGCCTATAGTAAATTTCATAACTTGACGTGAATGGCAAAGAGGAAATTGGTTCAGAAGATGAATGGAATCATTGTTCTAGTTGAAAGCAAGTCTTTGTGTTTAGGTGATTGCAGCAATCACAGAGCTTTCATCTCCTTGACATACATTTATATCTCAAATCGCCCAAATGAATACAAGCAATAGTATTTCTAACGAAAAGCTGAACCAAATTAAAATTAGTAAGAATTTACCTTAGGACAGAAGGTTCAAGTGTAGTGAACCCAAGAGCTGGAGACTCTTTATTCTGGTAGAGTGTAGACATAGACAACATGTGACCCAATTCAAGATCAGTATCCATATATATACATGCTCGACCACAAAAGATCGAATCTTGATAGAAATAACATAAATTGTTAGAAAAATGGTACAAATTTGGATCTTGAGATTCTATCATATCATAAAAATTTTCTATGCCCGCAAGATAAAAGAAAATTCATGTTATATTATTAGGTTAAAATAGAACTTAAATCCAAACAAACATGGTGCCTACAATTTTTTTAACACGATCACACGATCCTTATTATTGAATTGGTATCAATTTTTTTTTTTTTTTTTTTTAGCAAGCGCTATCACAGTGGAGGCAGGATGTCATTATTAGCGAGTATTGTTGAGATATTAGTTTGATTAGAATATTTTAGAATTAGCTAGAATAAGTTTGTTAAATTCAAATTGTTAGATTCAAGTTGTTAGATTTAGTAATGATTCTAGATTCTTCTAACTTAGTTTGATTTCTCTATAAATAGTTTAACTTTGTAATCCTTTCATTAAGCAATTGAATAATAAAATTTTACTTCCACATTTTATATTTTGTTCATGGTATCAGAGTGGTCAATCATGGACTAAGATTTGCAAATTCCGATCACCGATGAGCGGCTGCACCACGGCTCGTCCGGCCAAATTATTTTTGTTCCATTCTTTTCAATACTTTGTTTTCTTCCTTGATTGGTTCAGATATGAAATCTGAAAATCAAAAAAATATTTCAATGTGATCTCAGCTCCATCTCGCCCATCCTATTCCTTCACCAGTAAAACCAGATCACAGAAGTATCCATCAATTCCATTAGAATAGCAATTTTGACTTCATTTTGCCACTTAAATTGTTTATCGATATTAAATCTTCCCTCCAATTTCAGAATCGGTACCTAGCATGAGAGTTTGCTGGTGGAGAATAAAGAGATTACACAGATCAGGAGTATTATTACAACAATCGAGAGTCTGCCAAATATGGCCTTAACGCCTGATTGCTTCAGCTGGTGTCTGCGTCTCATTTTTGAGATGATGCTAATAATCTCTGGAATTTATTGCGAGTTGGAGTGACAGTTGGAAGAAGAAGATCCAGCTATTAAAGTTTTATCAGTAGGAAGCCGGAGATTTTAAGTTACTCAGATCTGGATTTCACGGTTGGATGATACAAGTACTTGCTCTTCGAAATCGTTCACTCGCCACTGCTGCAGCCTACCGCTACCGATTTATCAGCATGTTGGTTTGAGCCATGACTTTGAGCTGCGATGAAGATAGGAGAAAAGGTTGTGAAGGCATTGCTGGAATTCAACACAGAGAGTTTTTATTTACATCATGCTTTAGATTCGAATAATTTGAGGGAAGCACTCAAATACTTGGGATAGTTATTGCTGAGGTTCGAACATCGTGAATCTGGCTTCACAAATATTATAAGCTCTATATGCACTCGTTGATGAATTTAGGAGGCTGGAAATGTTCTTCAAGCATGAAAATAGGCACGATTCTCCAAGATTGACCATAAATTTGACTTGATTTAAATGCTTTGATTTTTTTAATGTCTGAATGAAGTGAGTGCGGATGAGTTTGCAACATATCAGCTGGTGATTTAGTGGATTGAACAAACTAATAGGGAAGAATATGATGAAGAGTTATACGAACCAGAGAAGCCAAAAATGAAATCATACAGTTTTTCTAAAATGGTCTCGATTTGAATATTCGGATAATGTTCAACCTGATGATTTGAGCATGAACTCGACGAAATTCGAGGAAATTGATGAAGCAAAGAAGGTGACTGGCGATTTTCCGGCGATGTCTCCAACTATTCTGGCAGTGGCGGAGACTGCAGGGAAGCGTGGAAACTGGAAAATTACTAGGGAAGCAGTTAAAGGAAATACTTGTCTGGTTCCATCTGAAAGACAACTGCAGGAAGAAGAAAGTGAATAGTACCGACTGTTGAAGTTGTAAAATGGAAATCACGTTTTTGTTAGTTAAAACACAACTTCACCCAAAATACAATTTATTAAAATGTTATTCTTTATCACACACGACTTTCACTATCATCTCTCACACTCTCACCTAAAACACACATTGGCCACATGTGAATTCTGTTAGTAGTGCGCAACCATTATTCTCCTGTAAATAGCTAGCCCTAGATTCCTTTGATTACATGTACACACCAGATTTAACTTCTAGAATATTCATGCTGTATATTTAAGGCACTGTATATGCACTGTAATTTTATCGAAGTTAATACATCAGATTTCTCATCTTCTTCTTAAGCTAAATTTTATCTTGGTACCAGAGCTTCCATGGCCGATAATACAAACTCCAGCTCCACCACAAACACTGTCGTAGCTCCATTATTGGGAAGCAACAACACCACTCCATTTGGCTCAACACTAAGTCAATCACCTTCAGTCAAATTAGACAAGAACAATTATCTACTATGGAAGAATATCACTCTCCCCATAATCAGAGGCCACAATTTGGAGGGGTTTATCCTAGGGACACAAGATGGTACAGAGAATGAAGGACAAAATGAGAGAAGAACAAACCCAAAATACGAGAAATGGAAGTCCATAGATCAACTGCTATTGGACTGGCTGTACACTACAATGACAGCAGAAATCGTAATGAAAGTAATGGGAGCTGCAAGTTCTACTGTCCTATGGGATGCTATCCAAGAAAGGTATGGAGTACAGAATAGAGCTAGAGTAACATTTATGATTGGAGAATTTCAAAAAATCAAGAAGGGTTCACTGTGTATGGATGCCTACCTCAACTCTGCAAAGTTACTTGCGGATAACTTGGAGATTGCAGGAAGAAAAATTCCACTTGAAGATCTCATTACTCAGATCCTTGCAGGATTGGATGATGAATATACGCCTATTGTTGTTCAACTAAACAGTAAGGCATCACTGTCATGGGGAGAGTTGCAGTCAACACTCATGGTGTTTGAAAGTAAGCTGGAATAGATGAACAACCTGAGGAATGAAATGGCCACTTTGAATCTGAACCAAGGTTCAATTAATCTTACTCAAAGGCCACCTAACAATCAAAGCTACAGCAGAGGAAGGTACTCAAACCAAGGCTTCAGAGGAGGTAGAAGAGGCGGCAGAAACAGAGGAGGAAAAATGAACTTCGGAGGAGATATGCTTATTTGTCAAATCTGCAATAAGCCTGGACACAAAGCCAACTTCTATTATTACATAATGCACCAGAATTTTAATGCCTCATCGCCTCCTCAACGCTTCAACCATGACAATTCCAACTCAACTCCACCTGTAGCGTTTGTAGCTTCTCCATAAACTCTCAGTGACCCATCCTGGTTTGCTGATTCAAGGGCATCACATCACATTACCAACAATAGTGAGAATCTCAATCAAGCTGAAACCTACATTGGAAAAAGAACGGATCATAGTGGGTAATGGCAACTCTCTTGATATCTCTCATTTTGGCACTGTCTACTTACCCACACTATCTAAATCCAAAAACCTTACACTTAAAAATTGCCTGTGTGCGCCTAAAATCAAAAAGAACTTACTGAGTGTTTCACAAATTACTTCTGATGATAAGGTGTTTATGGAATTTCATTCTAACCATTGTTGTGTGAAGGACAAATCCACGAAGAAGGTAGTGTTGGAAGGCAAGCTTAAAGAGGGACTCTACCAGCTATCTACACCTAAATCAGCTCTCAGCCCCAACTCAATCTCTCCAGACTCAACCTCTAGTACTGCACCTGTAACACCCCAAGTTCAAAATCTTAAATCTAGGCGTGTTAACTTTTCTTTACTTAAATGCGGAAAAGAAATCATTTAAAACTTCAACCTTTTCATTTTCTATTATAAAATTTTACGAAAATTTCGTCAAAGTCTCCTCTATAAATTGGACATGGCCAACCTGTAGAGGGACATCAAAACCATTTTAAAGTACACATTTCAACTCATTCAATCCCCAGCAATGAAATAAGAGGTAATTTAACCTCTAATACTAAACTCATACTTATTCAAAGCTAATTTCAACCAAATAATTAAAAATAATATATGAATTAAGGAATAATTAATGAGAAACTTAAATAAAATTTAATTAACTTTATTTTCAAAGATTGAAGGTAGGTATAGCCTGAGTCTGTCACAGAAATGCTCTCCTCGTCTCATCTAGCTTTCATCACCTGAAATATTGGGGAGGGATTAGGGTGAGCTAAAGCTCAGTAAGCAAACTTCGTGCAAGTGATGCATGCTTATGACATGAAATGCTTTAAACTTTGAAATATGTATCCCCATTCACAATAACCTTTCAAAACTTTCAAACTTTTCAAGCTTTCACTTAACATTTCAAAACTTTTACTTCATTCCATCGTGAGCTCACTTGGTGTATCTTCTAGTCAATCAAATAACAGTGGACAATTCTTATTTGGAACCAGATTAACATTCACATTTCCACCGCAAAGCGGTTTAACATTCACTTTTCCACCGCAAAGCGGTCATTCACTTTATCCAACCGCAAAGCGGTTTATTTCATTCGGGTACGCCGGTCCCCCGCGCCCCATTTCCCACTCGCATCTTTCATGATATAGAAATACACCTATTCTTTCTTGAAAAACTTGGGATACATAACTTTTGACAAAATTTGCACTTTGACACATTCCTTTCATTAAAACATTTGACTTCCCCATTTCGATGTCAATGCATGCTTAATGATGCAATGACATGATAACGTGCATGATTGAACATTTCCTTAAATACACATACTTGCATATGCTAAATCAAAAGCATTAGAATTTCGTAATTAACACGAATGTCAATTAAGCACATAATTCCACATTGAACATTCAACTCTGCTTAGGGAAGGGGAAGTTTACTTACTTGATGTCCTTAGTATTTACCGTTATCTTGATTTGCAAGTGGAAGAGTCTCAGATGTCCGTGACGTCAATATACCAAATTCTCCTAATTATTTACATTCGTTAATAAAATATTCTTTTAGTTTTAAAAAATTACAAATCTCATTCTTCTAATATTAACAGAACTTTCAATCGAGATCAAAACCTCAAATTAACCTAAGTGTGACCTTCAACTATGAACAACACATACATTATCAGATTCGAAATAGGGGATTAACTACATATACTATAGAAAGTTTTCTGATCTTTTAAATTCAAACTCAGATAAATATATCAACTTAAACCAAAATTAACAAAATTCTTATTAGCAACTCTAACCATTCATGGTTTTTTTTCCCAAAGTAGAAAATCACAAATTTCCACTCATATTAAACACGAACAATAAACTAACAAGCTTAATTTCATAATTTATCAAAATTAATCCATATAAACTTAAAAATCTGAAAATTAACAATTTAGCTTCGAAATTTAAACTAAGTCTAAATCTGAATTTAGACACATGTATATATATGCATTATCCAAAATCCCAATTAATAAATTCGAAATTAGACTATAACCTGAATTTGAAAATACACAAAATATACATATATATAATTATCCCTAAATCTGAATTTACAATTATGAGTCTGGAATCATAGATTAATCTAAAATCAGAAACTTTAAACAAACATTTGAAGAAATCTGAGATTTATACTTAAGGATGATATTTACATCAATACATATATACATAAATATTACCCAATTCTCCAATTTAACAATTATAATTAGAAAATGCAACTAACTTAAATCTGAAAATATGAAAAATCTTCACATATTTACACACACTCAACATATATGCACATATATATACACATTGACATCAACATATGCTTGTGTGTGTTTTGTGTGAGTGTAAACACGTGTGGGTTCGCGTGCGGCGTGAGTGTGTTTTGTGTGCGCAGTTTGAGCAGTGTGCATGTGTTGTGTTGTGTTTTATGTGCGTGAGGGAGCAGGGTAGGGGTTACCTGGTGGTGCGGCGACGGGAGGGAGGTGGTGGCGCAAATGGGAGGAATCGAGGAGGGAGGGAGAGACGGGAAGTTGAGGGAGAGGGGAGCCGAGAGTGAGAGCCAGCGTGAGCTCGGTTTGGTGGAGAGGAAATTAGGTTAGATTTCAAATTTCATTAATTGCAACTCGGTCCCTCAATTCTCTTTTATGTAATCAAAATCATAACTTTCAAATAAATTTCAAAGTGTCACCAAACTTCTCCCAAATTTCAATTTAATTTAATTTAAGCAGCTTACTACTCAATTAACATAGAAATTGACAAGTAATAATTAAAATGAACAATTAGACATATAATTGTATGTAAATAATTTATAAACTTTCTAATTAGTACATTGATCGAGACGGCGTCCAAGTCCTTCCACTGCAAAATAATTCAATTTTAGACATAAAAATTATCAAATTTAAAATTTACAATAACATTAACATAAATATTACGTGAAAAATTTAAAGGTGTACGTAAAAATGAAAAGCGGTATTACAGCACCAAAGTCTGTCTTAGTGGTCAATAAAGTGTCTGTCTCTTCTACTCTAGAAACTTGGCATAAGAAATTAGGCCATCCTTCTAGTGTTATTCTCTCTGAAGTTCTTAAGTCATGTAACCTCAAAATTCCAATCAATGAAAAGCTATTTTGCGAGAACTGTCAAATGGGAAAGTCACACCGTTTACCATTTAATCTATCTAAATCACACACTAAGAATGCTCTAGAAATCATCTACACAGATGTTTGGGGACTAGCTCCTGTCACATCTAACACAGGATTTAAATACTGCATAGCATTTGTTGATGATTTCAGCAGGTTCACATGGATCTATCCAATGAAAAGGAAATCAGAAGCATTTCACATTTTTATTCAGTTCAAGAAGCTTGTAGAAAACCAGTTTGAAAAGAAAATCAAAACTCTCCAATCTGACTTTGGAGGAGAATTTAGAAACTTCACTCAACCATTCACATCTCTTGGCATAATCCTAAGACACTCAAGTCCCTACACATCCAGTCAAAATGGTAGAGTGGAAAGGAAGCATAGGCATCTAACAGAAACTGGACTTACTCTCCTATCTCAAGCTAAAATGCCTTTAAATTACTGGTGGGAGGCATTTGAAACTGCTGTTTATTTGATAAACAGGATGCCAACACCCATTCTCAACTTGAAATCTCCCTTTGAAGTACTCTATAAAAAACCTGTAGATTATAGTTTCTTAAAACCATTTGGATGTGTAGCCTTTCCTTGTCTCAGACCATATCAGTAGCACAAATTCAGCTTTCATACCACTAAGTGTGTGTTTATTGGTTACAGCTCTAATCACAAAGGGTATAAATGCTTAAGTGAGAAAGGTAAAGTCTATATTTCAAGACATGTAATATTTAATGAACTAGATTTTCCTTTCCAATCCCTACAGAATACTAAAGACAACTGCACTGACCAGTCTCTGCCATCCTACTCTATAATCCAACTTCCTTTCTTACAAAAGAAGCAAGAAGAAACTGTTGCTGGTAGAGTGAACTCAAGTTCTGCTACACCAACCTACTCTCATTCACACAACCTCAGGTATGAAGAAGTTCACTCACCTCACACAACTCCAGTTACCTACAATGACAATGTCTCTCAACCAGATGCCTTCCATGAACCTAGTCCACTTATATCTAGTGAACAAGAACCAGACTCTCCAACACCTACTAAAACACCTTCTGAAACAGAATTTACACAGACAAAAACCTATCCTATCTGCACTTCAATAAATAATCACCCTATGACCACTAGAGCCAAAGATGGAATTTTTAAACCTAAACTCTACATTTGGATCTCACATAAAAAGGGAAGTGATGTGACTGAACCTATTTCAGCAAGAGAGGCATGGAAATCTGATGGTTGGAGAGAAGCTATGGAAATCGAATACAAAGCCTTGATGGACAACAAAACTTGGGAGCTTGTACCATATCATTCTGAGTATAACACAGTAGGAAACAAATGGGTATACAAGGTGAAAAGGAAGAATGATGGCTCAATTGAAAGACTAAAAGCAAGGTTAGTAGCAAAAGGGTTCCATCAAACACCTGGAGTGGATTTCTATAAGATATTCACCCCTGTCCTAAAACCTTCAACACTCAGAATCATCCTCACAGTGGCTGCAAGTCTGAATTGGAGTGTGAGACAAGTGGACATTAACAATGCATTCTTAAATGGGGACTTGAAGGAGGAAGTATATATGGTGCAGCCTGAATGCTTTATAAATCCCAAACATCCTTCATACGTATGCAGATTGACTAAGGCACTTTATGGGCTGAAACAAGCCCCTAGAGCATGGTTTAAGAAGCTGAAAAGTACATTCCAAGCTTGGGGTTTTAATCACTCAAAAGCTAACACATCTCTCTTCTACTTAAGGACACATCAAAGGATTCTGTTCATCTTAGTGTACGTTGATGATATTATCATCACTGGAAACAACAATGATCAAGTCAAAGAGGTGATAAAGAAGTTAAATCTTGAGTTTGCACTCAAGGACATGGGGAATTTGCATCAATTCTTGGGGATTGAAGTAACAAGACATGAAACTGGTATGCACCTAACTCAGACTAAATATGCCACAGATCTACTTGAACGGTTCAATTTCAGCAATCTGAAATCATGTCCTACTCCTAGCTCAGTTGGGACAAGCCTGTCTAAAAATTCTGGTCAACTACTTGAAACTCCTACTATCTACAGAAGTGCTATAGGAGGGCTGCAGTACCTATCTCACACAAGACCAGATATCACCTATGCAGTCAATAAACTAAGCCAATACCTACAGTCACCTACAATAGAACATTGGTCAGCTCTTAAACGTGTATTCAAGTATCTAAAGGGAACAGTGAATCAAGGACTCTGGCTTAAAAGAAGTGAAGTTCTATGGCTAAGTGCATACTCAAATGCAGATTGGGCATCCTGCCCTGATGATAGAAGATCCATTGCAACCTACTGTGTTTACCTCGGGGACAACTTAATTGCTTGGTCATCGAAGAAACAAAGTGTGGTATCTAGGTATAGCACTGAATCAGAATACAGGGCTCTTGCAGCTACTGTATCTGAATTAACCTGGACTTAGTCACTATTCAAGGAGATAAATCTGAATTTAAATTACACACCAATAATTTGGTGTGACAATCAGAGTGCAAGTGCACTAGCATCAAATCCTGTGTATCATGCCCGTACCAAACATATTGAGTTGGATCTTCACTTTGTTCGTGATAAAGTGTTATCTAAAGAGATTGAAATCAGGTATATACCTACCTCAGATCAGACGGCTGATGTACTAACTAAATCCCTATCCAGCAGTCGATTTGAATTCTGAAGAATAAGCTTGACGTTTCGTCACCTCCATCGCCTAGCTTAAGAGGAGGAGTTAAAGGAAATACTTGTCTGGTTCCATCTGAAAGACAACTGCAGGAAGAAGAAAGTGAATAGTACCAGCTGTTGAAGTTGTAAAATGGAAATCACGTTTTTGTTAGTTAAAACACAACTTCACCCAAAACACAATTTATTAAAATGTTATTCTTTATCACACACGACTTTCACTACCACCTCTCACACTCTCACCTAAAACACACATTGGCCACCTGTAAATTCTGTTAGTAGTGCGCAACCATTATTCTCCTGTAAATAGCTAGCCCTAGATTCCTTTGATTACGTGTACACACCAGATTTAACTTCTAGAATATTCATGTTGTATATTTAAGGCACTTTATATGTACTGTAATTTTATTGAAGTTAATACATCAGATTTCTCATCTTCTTCTTAAGCTAAATTTTATCTGAAGCCACTGGGGATGAAGCTTCGTCTAAGATTTTAGTCCTCAGCTAAAAGATTGATGGACTTGAGCAGGAAAATGAGAAGATAATTTTCGAGAACAAGTAATAAGATGAAGATTGAGGAATTGAAGGCCTCTTCCGATTGACATCAGAATTGCCGCTTCTAATCTCCGAATCAAAGCAAGCTTGGTTCCGATGGTGCTGAGCTACGTCAGGAAGTTGATGTTTGTGTTGAAGTTTGGTGGTCTAACGGTGGATGGTGGCTGAATTTAGGGTAAGAGGAATTGAACTATGCTACCGGTGAAGATGATGGAAAATTTAGGTCCCTCTTTTGATTATAGGTTGTTTTTGGTGATTAGGCCTTAATTTGATTTGGGCCAAGGATGGGGCCTATTTGGTTGTTGGGTCAAGTAATTGACCATTTTTGTGATTTGGGCCCATAATGGGTTTGTTTGATGAAGTGGACTGTAATGAATGTAGCCCAATATGATTGAGATTCACCCATAGTGGATATTTGATGATTTGGATCTATTTTGGTTCATCTAAAAATTGGAAGTGTTTCAATAAATTTGGAATTTGAAGAATTTGCTCTAGATTGGAGTTTGAAGACTTGCTCTGAATTGGATTTTGAAAAATTTACTCCGAATTGGAGTTTGAAGAACTTGCTCCGGATTGGAGTTTAAAAATTTTCTCCAAATTGGAGTTGATGATATTGTTCCAATAATCTGGAATTGATAAAAATTTTGTATTTGGCTGAGTTCAAGATATTTTGACAGTGAAGGAAATACATTTGAAGAATTGCCGTTGATGAGTTTATTTGCTAATTGTAGCTGATTTGAAGATTGATGATTCCGCCTTAGGATTTAAGGGGGATTGATGAGAAATTTACATACTTTGTAATGTTTTTACTTTTGTTTTACTTTCAAGTTGGAGTTATATTTCATATAACTTCCAACTTGAGGGGGATGTTAAGATATTAGTTAGATTAGAATATTCTAGAATTAGCTAGAATAAGTTTGTTTGATTCAAATTGTTAGATTCAAGTTGTTAGATTTAGTGATGATTCTAGGTTCTTCTAGTTCCTTCTAGCTTAGTTTGATTTCTCTATAAATAGTTCAACTTTGTAATCCTTTCATTAAGCATTTGAATAATAATATTTTACTTCCACATTTTATATTTTGTTCAAGTATCAAAGAAGGGGTGAGAATAATGTGAGAATGAATGGTCGAGTCTTTGTGGAAAAGTCGCAAAGGAAGAGGTTCCGAATGTGTATTTTTCAGAAGCTCGCTAGAAAAGGTTTCTGCTACATTATTTTCTTCTGGGTTTCTTCCATGAACTTTGTTTCATTGTCTGTGGGGACAGTTTGTACAGAAAAGGATCGAAGAAAAACAGGTCGTAGATTGGGTCAGTGGTGGAGGTGAGGCGGCTTTAAAAATGAACGCTTTGACGGCTGCGGAAAGTAAGAGCGATAAGGGAGTAGAGAATTGGATTGAGTGGAGAAGAAATGGAGGAGGAGTTGACGCAGGTAATGAAGATAATAACGGTGGGTTTAGATATTTTGTGTTTATATGAGTTTTTAGAGAGAAGGGGTAGAGAGAGAGTGAGAAAGAGAAAGAGAAAAACGTGTCAAAAAAATTGTCAGGTAGTCTTCCAAATTAACAAATTCGTTAGTTTAGTTAACAAAAGTTGTTGAAGTGATGAATGGGATGATATTTTACAAAGTTTAGTGACTAACGAGGTTGTTTTTAAAGTTAAATGACATGGTAGAAACCTTTCTAAAAGTTTAATGACCTTTCGGATTTTTAACCCTCTTCTTAGCTGCTGCTCTCTAATTTTCAGTTGAGGGTACTCTTTTTCCTTCCCTTGCACTCATATATTTTTCTTTTCTTCTGCCGTTTATAAATAATTGAAGACATACCCTAACATGCCAAGTTTAATCTCAAAATAAAGCTCAATTTTAATTTTCTTATTTTCTTATGTTTGCCACTATTTTGGGTCAAATACTCAACATCTACAACAAATAATTTGTTTTTAAAATTAAAATTTCTGGATGTTTTGTTTCGAATGCATATCATAATCAAACCTTAAGCTTTTAAAGAAGAATAACGATATTCGGCTACATTGGTGCTTAACATCTGACGTAGAAAATTAAAGAATTCAACTGAAAAACTTAAAGAAATATAAAACTGGAATCCACCAGGAATGAAAAATAATCTCAAAGTTTATTAATTGAATGAATTGGAAAAAAAAGACCTAACTCTCTATTTACAGGGTCATAACTAAATCAACTAAGAGAGTATAAAACCTAGGGAAAAATACATAAATAAAGTGATTATAAATGTCAATTTCAAAATTAAGGTGAAACCTATAAAATTTAAAAAATCATGTTATAATTAGAGTCAATTAATTAAATTAAATAATTAAAATATTTTATTATATATATATATATATATATATATATATATATATATATATATATATATATATATATATATATTAAGGTCACAATATTATATATTTCAAGTCACAAAACAAATTTTTTTAAGTTCACAAATGATTTCAAGGTCACAAATTATCAAAATAGTGGGTCACAAATTGAACTTATTTTTAGGTCACAATAACAAATTTTTTAAATCACGAACTGATTTTCAAGGTCACAAAATGTTAATAGAATTCAACATATTTTGAGGTCACAAATTATCAAATTATTAAATCACCTTTTTTTAATTATCAATTATTTATCAAATTATTAGGTCATATTTACTTGATTTCTAAGTCACATCCCATCAATATTAGGTCACATATTTTCTTCAATCAAAATTTCAAAATTATAGAAATTGTAGGGTTCACATTTTTTAAGTCACAGCACAGTGCTCCATAAAAGTTGTGTCTCAATCACGGTGCCACACCACCGCTGCCACCACGATGCCACACCGCCGTCGTCATCGTGGTCTCCACCTTCAGTCAACCTCCATTCCCCCACTAGATCAAAGAACCACCACCACACACCAGATCAAAGCATCGAAGCAGCATAAGTCCCAAGCCGCACCACCACCACCACCATCACATCTATTTGCACACCACTTTCATCAACGACCATCAAACACCACCGCATCCACCACCACCCATAGTCGGCTTCAGATCCGCAACTTCACCACTCCGACGTGCACCACCATCAAACCACCACCAGAAAAAGAGCACCACTATATCCACCAACACCTCCACCTCCACCTCCGACCACTACCACCAAAATTGGAATCACCACCTCATCGCCACATCCACCACCACTACTGCCACACCGAAATCACCCCTCACCTCCATCGTCAACAATAATAAAATCACCAAAAAATACTCACGAGATCAAAGGGCGGCCTAGATCGCCGATGCGCCGCCACATGGAAGAATGAGCAGTGATCTCACCGCTGCTAGGTCGAAGTAGCAGCGTAGATCTTCAGTTACCTATCATTGCCCCGCTGCGTGGAAGAAGAAGCGATGATTTGTGCCACTGCTTGGTCTTCTGCAATGATCTGCGGGGTTGAGGTTGATATCTGCAGTAGCCACCAAATTGGGCGCCGCTGATTGATCCTCGTCTTCTGTTTGCACCGGTGTGGCTGCGGTGGGGATGGGGTTGAGTGGTGATATGTGCCAAAGAGAGAGAGAGAACGAATTGCTTATGGGAGAGAAATTGTTAAATTAGGGTTTGAAGTGGTGTGAAATAAAGATGAGATTGAGTAATTAATTTAATTCTAGAATATCATTATTTATTTATTTTAATTAATTAAAATCTGAATTTTGAAAAAATACAAGTTTCATCTTATTTATGAATTTAATTCTTATAAAGTAGGGGTGAGTGTAATTTCCACAAAGGAAAAAGCGAAATATGATCACAAACATCCGTTTCTGGAAGGGAGAAAAATAGAAAGAGATGAAAAAAAAAGAAAAAAGAAATTAGGATCAAGGGGTTTGAACCCGACGTGAAGTATCGAGAACCTTCTGATCTGAAGTCAGACGCCCTACCATTGCGCCACGGATCCTTGTTGCGTATTGTATCGAGATTGACAAATTAAATACTTTAGCAACTTAGGTGATTCGATTACACTTTCTTAGCATTTCTGCTACTTTGATACTAACTCGAGGAATATAAATTTTGAATTGCTCATCATCTTTTCATCTTCAGAAGAGGTAGTTTTGTCTGGGAAGCAAAATGAATGAATAGTGAAACAATTCCAATTCCAGCAATCGACTCGATTGAAGGTGGAACGGGAGCTGAAAGTATTCTATTAGCTCGCCATCAGGTAATTGGAACAAACATTTTCATTTATCCTAAGAATTTTCCAGATTTCGGTAAATTCGATTGCAGTTGTTTGAAATTGATAAGAGTGAGTGAGTCAAGTGAACGGCCAAGTTCTTTTTATCCCGTGCCTTTCTTATGTGTGGTCGGTCGGTCGGTCCTTTTTCCAGAACCTATTAGTATAACTTTTACCTAAAATTAGGCTAACTGTCCTTTGTCCTTCAGTTGAATTTCGTGTTCAGGCAGCAAGACAAAACAAAGGAAACATTTCTTTAGCACTGTACTGTTTTAGTACTGTGTATCAAACACGTTTGAGCTAAGACAGCGTCTCGCATATGATGAGATTTGTTTCTTTAGAAAATCTTTCTTCTCGGCCTCGGGGGTTCATTTCTGTTCAAGGAAATCGATGATAATCGAAATTTTTGCTTCTGTCAGTTGGGCGTGTACATGAAACAAGCAAAATTTTATCGACTGGAAACGATTGTTAGGGCAGCTTAACTGTCCCCATCCTTTTCATTTTGGCATTAACCTAATCTTGAGTCCTAAAGAATCCTAAGCATTTAATTCCTATTTCCTAATTAAGGTAAAAACCGAGGGTCCGTTTGCCAATGCTTGCATCGAAGGAAAATACTTTTGTTGGGTGAAAATCATTTTATCTTGTCTCTCGATTTCCATAATTTTCCTTGAAAACGAAGAAAATGGGTTGCATTTTCTGTTTTTGCTAAATTTTCAAACATCAATTTCACTTTCAATTAAACACACCAAATTTCTTGAAAAATAATTCCTTGACAATTCAATTCTTTGGAACTTATTTTATTTTGCCCATATTCCATGCTTGCCATCTAACGGATCGTTAGTTTACGGAGAAAGCCCAAGAAATCGAAAATATGGAAATGAAAATGAAATGACACCAACTTTGCTTATAATATGAATTATATTATTCCTCAATCACCAAAAACACTGCGTAGAATAACCGCTTCAAGAACATATAACCACCCCACTTCACCACACCCACCTCCCTCCTGGTCAAAGCAATAATAAATGTGCAATAGCACATCTCTTATGATCCAAAAACCCAGATCCACATTTTCTTTTCTGTCAATAAAGAAACAAAGGGATAAAGAATGTGTTGTGGGACTAAGGTTTTTTGTTTCTTCATGTGCCTTGTATTAGTGGTTGTGGCCATTGGATTGTTGTTCGGATTTGGTGTATTCAAGAATGGGTTTCACAGGTTGGAGAACACAATGCATGATTGTAGCTCTGCCGCCACTGCCCTCTGCTCCGCCAGACGGCCATTCTTGGGTTTCAACGCTCCTCCACCATCTTAGGCCATACATCCAAATATATAAATAATTGAATGTGGTTAGTTTGATGTTATTATTCGGAATGTAGTCATTTTTAAAACTTTTTGAAATGATTTTATATGAGTATTAAGGTCCGAGTTTTTTTTTTTTTTTTTTTTTTTTTTTTCTTCTATGCGAACATTTCATTAAATGGAATAAAGATATTGTGTTGATTAGTATTAGTTTTCTTCCCGGATGTCTTAATAAATATGATATTAAATTGTTAATTGTTCAATGAGAAAATTTGAATACACTGAGGGGGAAATCATAGGAGTTCATATCTGAGACATTCATGAAATGGTAGTAGTACTCGACATAATATGCTCAATTAGACAACTTCAATATATAAAGCTCATTTGGAAAGATGTCAAAAATTGCTTCTGAAACTAAGAAGCCGTTATTAAACTTGTCTATACGGTTTTTGAATATGTTGTCACGCTAGGAAAGCATTTAAAATAAGCTAGCTCGAGGTGTAAAAATGACTTGAGATCTTTTCAAACAGAGAAAACTCAACAAAATTTATAAGATATACACTTCATATAATCTTTTTACAATATGAATTTTTTTTGCTACACTAACCCATTGGGTCTTTCTCCACTCTTAGAAGACCTTTTCTGCACATCTGCATCATAATGTGCAAAGGCAGCATCTAAAGCCTGCATCAAACAAGATTTAATATGTATACTGTGTTTTGCTGGAATATAAAGAAACAACCATGTCTCAGATTATGGCCTGCATCAAAAAAACCTTGCTATGACTAAGCCTCCGTTTGACTGCCGTTATTTGACAAAATAGAGTTTTAAATAGGGATTCATTGGATATTGTGTGGTTGAAAATGACAGAAAACTTTTGGATTTATGTGTAGAATATTTTTTTGTTAAAATGTAATTTAAATTGAGTACTATAGAAAAATGAGTTAAAAATAATGGGGATCAAACAGATGTTAAATTGAGAGTTAACACCTGAAGCATTGGATGGACAAGCAAGGAAACTTGATGCCGGAAATCTGACTGCACAGATTCCTTAATTTCCTGGAATTTAATGAAAAACTAAATATTACATGCACAAGCAGGCAAACCCGTGTATGAGAAGCTAGTACATAACCAGAAGAACAAAAATTACCTATGAACGAATGAACTGTTTAACACACTCAATTGACATATGAAATGGAGGGTTGCCTTAATATAGTCTGGCCGGCAATATTAAAACATTTAATTTATAATGTAATTAGCGATTTTATGCCATTTTTGTATAGAAGATCAATAAAGTTCGCCAAGAGGCATGGAAATATTTTCTGGGAAACTGAATTCCTGTCGGAAGTTGAAAAAGTGTTTGCTTAATGTCATCTTTTTCAATAACGAAAAAAATGGCATAGTTACCTTAGTATAAAGATACTTTGTTGTAATAGGATATGATGACCAGAAATGTTTCAATAATTAATTCCTGGATAGACCTCCAATGCTACAAATAACAAACTACATTTCATTTTATCTTTCCGATCAAAAAAAAAAACAAACTACATTTCAGGAAACATGACGAAAGAGTAACATGGGAGATTTAACATAGAAGCACTACATGTATTGTATTGATTGCACTCACATGTAAAAGATCCTCTTTGGTAACCTTTGGCAAACTATCCAATATGATCTCGTGTGGGTTCTTTCCAAGATTGTATTTGGTGCTCGATATATTCTGGGTCAACCCACTGAGAACCTATATAATAATAGTGAAAAGTTATGTTCTCCCGTATCAACATTGATATGCCACAAACATCCTTTTAAGTAAACTGCATCACTAGAAAATCATACCCTCAGACAATATATATGTGAAGACGTAATACCTTGAAAGCAACTTCTGGATCTGTGATTGGCTCACTCAACCCTGTGACTCTAAGATCTGATACAAGTTTCCTTAAAGAACCATAGGCTTCAACTGAGCCTATATTAAATTTTAATGTCTTTGCACCAGTAGCAGCATCTCCTAATGCTTTTAATGCATTAGCTTGCTGAGAATCAAAGTAGTCCCTAGGATCCTGTTTTAAAAAATAAGATGAGATAAAAAAATTTCTAAGCGTCAATGAATTTGGATAACCTATATTATTGATATACAATTGCAGTTGGTGGGGTGGGGTGGGGGGGAGGGTAAAGAGAAAAGAAATGGAAAACCTTAATACAGAGGGGAGCAACTGCAGGCTCTCGAGGCCCCTGAAGATCCTCAATCTCAGCCATTCGAGATATTTTGTGTGAGAGATCTTCTTCTAAATTCCCATCAGATACTTCATTAGCCAACTCAGCTGCAAAGATACTAGAAAATATCAGGTGCTCCATTCTTTTAGTTTCACAAGAAAATAATAGCAAATATATTGCCATTAGTGAGGGAACGAAGCTTTCTTCTGACCTTGTTTTGTCCGGGCAAATGCTTCAGCCACAGACCTTGTGTCTCCAAGCTCAACATCTATGCTCAGATTGTAGAAACAAAAAGAAAAGCCATTAGGCTGTCATATATTTCACTTTTGCCATAAATGTATGTGTAAAATAATTCTGGCAATCCTCAAGCTCTTTGCAAAAAATCTTGATTAGATTATCATAATTTTATTTATTGCACCAACCTGCATTAGTTAACAAAGGGATGGACCACTAAAATTGAGATTAGATGGACAGCATGTGCTAATACATGTATAGCAGAGGGAAGGAGGTAACAAACCAACCATCACCATCTGGTACAAGCAATGAGAAAAAGGGAAGGTTGAAAAATAGACCACCACACCGCACAACAGAATGGTGTCTGAATAATATTAACTCTTCATCAGAGTATCATTAGTCAGCTTTGACAGATTAATCTACAATGCATCATGTAGAGACTACATTTTTATACACAGTTACAACAAAATCTATCGCTAAACTTCTACAATTTGATAAATATGCCTTCAAGGCTTACTGAACAACCTACCTATAACTCTTCCTTGAAGAACAACTGCAGCATGCTGGTTGAGATCTTGCGAGAAATATCTTCTCTATGGCTCATATTGTGAATCTAAAACATCCTTGCCCTCTTCACGAAGTAAACCATGATCCTATATGTCATAGAAGCACAACTTTATGTGATAAAAAATTGCAAAATCCAAATGCAATTGACTCTGAATACCAAAATGAAATCAAACATAAGACACCACTAGCCAATATGATGTGTTCCTAAGAGCACTTCAAAAACTACATCATCCAAAATGTGATGGAGACAAAATAAAAAATAACATGTCATTAACACCAGTGACATACGTTTATAGACAAATATGTCGGATACCACTTCTTATATTCCCTCTAGATTATAGTAATAAATATCAAGAACAAAGCCTCTTCTAGCAATTCTTCTTAATGAACTGGATATAGAAGACAGCAGAATATAGATGCCACCAAATGTACCAGAAGATGTATGCAGTCATCGCCTACATCAGCTTCCATGTCCAAAGTTGGGTCGACACGCCTGATCTGGAAAACAAGTTAAAATTTCCAGTGTGAGAATGTTAACATGTGGAAAATAATAAGTGCACTGCACACTTCAAGTATAAATCACCATTCTACGAGCTTCATTTGCCAACATGTCATCTTGCTTCAAAAAAAGGGCAAGCTCCTCATCTTCAGCAGCTTCAGCTGCAGCAGCAACTACATTTTTAGTACTGTGGAGATATTCTGCTCTCGAATATTTGGTCCAGAATTCTTTTTCTGACATCTGGATTACCAAAACTTTTCATTGTCAGTAATTTCTAACGGCTATGTAACTTCTTCCAGACAAATATCTCCAATGGCACATAGCTCTTCATGTTTCCAACAAGTAGCCAGCAACACGGATCCATCAATTTGGTATCAGAGTCGTCGATCATGGGGGTAACTGTTGGAGAAAGGGTGAGTGAATTGGAAAATCGTGTAGAAGAATATAACACCCAGATCATCGCGAAAATGGAAGGACTCCAGGTTGGATTAGAGACAGTGAAGATCGAATGTCTGAGAATGCAAAATATAGAGAAGAACTTAGCGTTGATGACAGAGCAGTTCGCGTTTATGAGAGCTCGCCTAGAGGATGCTGAGAGTGAAGGGAAGAGAAAGGCAACCGAGGGAATCCCTGAGCTCAATCCAAATATGGAGACCCCGAGTGGTAGCGAGGCTGCCAAGGGAATATGTGAAACTCCATGGAGGATGGAAGTAAGAGGCCGGAGACTTGAGATGCCGGTGTTCGAAGGAGACAATCCGGAGGGGTGGCTTTTTAGAGCTGAACGCTATTTCATCGTGTACCGTTTGACAGAGACGAAGAAGATAGAAACGGCAACCCTGTGCTTCGATGGTGCTACGTTGGCTTAGTCCAGAAATTAAAGCTGAAATTAAGGTGCTCCAGCCCAAAGGATTGGAAAAAGTAAATATTGGCTCAAGAACCATCCCAATAATATAAAAAAATGATATTTATCAACTCCAAAGTTATATAATGAAAATTACCTTCTAATTAATAATAATTATTAAATTACCACATAACATAGCAGAATTATTTATTAATTAAAAAAATAAGACGTAATTAAAAGCAGTAAATCTCGCTGGTAATCATAACCGAAACTGATTTCACGTTATCCATTAATTTTGATTAAATATCCATGTTTAATATCAAATTTTATTGGTTCACTGGATGATCTCATATCAATATTTTTCGGATTTCAGTAAGCTAGTCAGAATAATTCGTAACCCATTTTTGAAATTCAAATTTCCAATGAAAACAGAATCATGAACATCATTTGTTTCAAATGAGTTGCCCTCCATACCGAAAATGCCTGAATGAATTGCAGGTTTCACATTCAATAGAATCGTGTGCAAGAATGTATCAGTACCCTTCATTGGATATTTGCTGAATGCGATAATATCAATCAAGTCAATTCCATGAGAGAAAAAGAAGAACAACAAACCATGAAAATGAAGGATGCTTGTCAAGCTCTGGAAACTAAATCAGTTACATGCTAATTAGATTAGATTATTGCATTCGGATACCATTGCTCAGCTTTGATGTTTGAATTTGTGAACAGTCGACACTCCAGAACCAATCTGTAACTGATTAATCATAATCCTGATATTAGTAATTTGCAAATCGAGGTATGTGGTATTTCACAGCTTTTAATCATGAGATGATTCTGCAAACTTTAAGCATGTAAATGTAAATGTGTTAATGAATTCTTGATTAATGTAGACTTCACCAATATGGGAAAGCATAAATCTGTCAAAAAAAATGGCGCTCCACGCAAAACTCCGAATCGTGAATCAGGATTTAACATACTTAGAAATAAAACATGCAGAGATCTACGCACAACACGGAAGAAGAAGATCATAAAAGAGGTTCCATTGCAAACTAAGGTTAGTGATTCGAGATTGATGCGATACCTGCGATGATAATGTCAATTTTTGACTTACATTATTATCTGGTTTGATAAGGGAACCCCCACAATGTTTTATTTCTTATACTTTATTTTTATGCTGCAAACTTGTAGCGCCCCGAGTTCCGTATACCCGATTCACTACGTCATTTTCTGTCTAAATTTTTCGAATAATATTTTTGCGGAAGAAATAATTGAAATTCATTTTTGGCAACATTAAATAAACTGTAATGGCCGCTAAAATTGAAAACATTTATGAAACCATTTGAAATAGTAAATCGAACCATTAATATTGTAAAGAAATTGCCAATATCATAATTTCTCAAATAAATGAACTTCTCTAAATTATTCGATTATTTGGAAAATACGGAAATCATTAACGTCAAACTTTCAACCGTTCAACGATTATTGCCACCATCATTCATCGCTCGCCACCGTGATCCGAAATCTGCAAAACTGTTAAAAAGTAGGGTGAGTATTTCATGGGGGAAATACTCAGTAGACTCATCGCAAATTAATTTAATTTATAAGATGATTAAACACATAAATCCCAGCTCTTTATAAAACGGGCATTGATAGAGCTTCTTTATAAAACTGCTCTTGATAAAACTCATATTGTGCATTACAGCACGGGACATATTTTGCAAATCATATGCTCTTTGGAAACATCTCTTTGAAAACAGTTCTTTGAAAACCATATACTTATAAAAATATTTTAATTATGCCAAGCATAATTTCTTTTGAAAGCATAACATAAGATAGGATTGAAATCCTCATAAACATAAGAATTTTACCGAACTTAGGTGGTAAGAATTCTTATGTAGTAAGTATACCAAGCATAATTTTCTGAAATTCATAGGGATCAATTGCATCATAACATAAGATAGGATCGAAATCCTCATAAACATACGCGACAGGAATTTTACCGAACTTAGGTGGTAAATCCTCATAAACATATGGAAAGACAGGAATTTTACCGAACTTCGTGGCAAATCCTCATAAACATAGGAGACACAAGAATGTTACCGAACTTAGGTGGCAAGAATTCTTATGTGTAGCGCTACTAAAACTCCGGTCCCCTTAACATATCATAACTTATCATATGGGACCCAAAACAATCTTGGTAGATTGATTTCATAGCAATGATCCAAAAAAAACATTTTCGTGAAGCATAGGGTATACTTACTTTTCGTAAAAACATAAAGTATATTTTCTTTTCATAAAAACATACTTACTTTTCATAACAACATAAGGTATATTTACCTTTCATAAAAATATACTTGTTTTTCTTAAAAATTGACTTTCACAAGTCATATGACATTCATATGAAATCATAATTTAAATCAATTAATAAGTGCGAGTCTACCTCAAATCCGACGAGTGCAAAGTTGAGCGGGAATGACTTCAATTTCTTTAAATTCTCCGTACGCTTCGTCTTAGCCAATAAGTCATTTTAGTCTATCGAATATATAGTTCAAAATGATAAATTATAATTTGAGGACTAAAATTGATGTTTTGAAAGTTGAGGGACTAAAATGAATACTTTTGAAAGTTCAGGGACTAAAATAGATATTTTGAAAGTTGAGGGATTAAAATGAATACTTTTGATAGTTGAGCTTAAAAGTAAATCAGCAGGGACTGAAGTGATCAGATTTTGAAAATGAAAGGGCTGATTAAAACTCATTTAAAACTTGGAGACTGAAATGAATTGTTTTAAAACCATAGGGACTGAATTGGATGACTATTCAAACTTGAGGGCTTAAGTGAAATTTCTGAAAAATAAAAATTATATTCAGATCTTATCTCTCCTCTCTCATTATTCTATCTCTCACTCTCTCATCTACGCTCAAACGAGGCAGAGGAGACGGAGGTGCGGCTGAGGAGGAAAAATTGTATCCAACCGACGGGCTCGACGGCGAAACTCCGGCGTAGGTGCGGCGAACTGCGGTCAAGGTGGGTTCAAGCTTGAGGGGTTTAGATGCGCGATTTTGGTGTAAGAAGATCGCGATTTGGCTGCGAGAATCCGACGATACAATCTGCTGAAATCAGACTATAGAGGGTTCGAGATTAGGTAAGGTTCTGGGTTTCTTCTATTTCTTAGTTTGGGTTTTGATTTTGAGTTTTGGGTGAGGATTTGGATTCGAACTGAAGTTGATTGTGGAAAGTGATGATGATTTGGTTTCTGCAACTGATCTGGGGTGCAGGCTGCGTTGGTGGTGGTCTGATGTTCGACGATGGGTGATGACTCTGGTTGGGTTAAATTCCGGTGATGATGAAAATGGATGATAATTGGTGGTGCTGCAGGGGTGGTGACGGTTGAAATGGTTGATTCATGGTGATGAAGGTGGAGCTTATGCAGTTGGAAATCATACTGTTGAATTGGCTATGGTGTTTTGGATGATGATGCTGAGGGCAGACGGTAGTGATATTGATTTTCCAATTGGGTGGAGTTGAGGTTGTTGTGATCTGTGATTGTGTGGGCGATTGAGGTGGGAATAAAAATGGTTTGTATATTGGTTGAAAACATGTTTGGGTTGCTGCAGTGGACGAAAATGGCAGAAGTGCTGATGGTGGTTTCTGCAGTGATGAAACAGTTATGGCTTGTTGTAGGTTGATCTGTGTGTGGTAAATGGTGGCTGCTGATGGTTTCTGATCGAGGAGGTGGCTGCTGCTGGTGGAGATAAAATTGGGGTTGGTGTTGGTACAGAATTGAGGGTGGATTGTATGTCCATGGTTCATCAGTTGATTGCTGCTTGATTTGGTAGTTTGTTGTGTGTATTGTGAGGAGATGGAGAACGTATAAATTTAGGAAAAATGATGAATGGTTAGGTATGAAAAGGGTGGAATATGGGTAATTCATCATTATGTTTAGTATACACATGGGGTAGGATTGAATTGTGATAGCTTTGATTAATTGATAGTGGTGTTCTTTGTTAGGTGTAATGATATGATGAAGATGCTTTGATTATGGTATATTGAGGTGGAAAGAGTAATAAAGAAGGAAGAAAAATATGTGGGTTCATGATACAATTTTGATAAATATTGGACTAACTTCGATAAAGAAAAGTATTTAAAACTGATATATTTTGGACTGAAAAATGATTTTGAAAATAATACTTTAAATAAATAATTAAAATAATATAATTTTAGAAATTCGGATTTTAATTTAAAATCGAACAAATTCGATATTTCTTGACTTGGCTAGACGAATCCGTCGCGGCGTTAACTTCAAAATAATAGGTGAAATAGTAGCGACACAATTTTCTAAATATTAAAATAATTATTTATTGCATAAAAATTCTGGGTCGCTATAATCTTACCTCCTTAAAATAATTTCGTCCTCGAAATTAAACTTACTTAATCTTATAATTTCTGAATACTTAATCAGAATCTCTTCTTCTTATCATCGAATATTCTCAAAATAATCAAAACAATTACCTGAATATTATCTCTACGCAATATACCCAAACATATCAACATAATATCATCAACTTATCTTTCCAATATTTGTAACCCAAAATTCAGTAAACAAATATCTCCCAAAACTAAGATTCTATACTTAAATGTCACCATATTTCCTGCAAAGTATTTCTTTCACTTGTATATACGTATGAATTCTGATTCAATACGGTACTCATTTTACTTTCCACGTATCATCACATTATACCAAGATTATCATTATTAAAACAAAATATCAGTACCCATAATCCAAGAAAATATTCCAAATCTCCAATCAAATCTCCTTTATCGATAAAATTTAACAGCGCATTACTTCTTGTCTCCTCTTTTCATTAAAATAATCCTGCGCTTTCTTGCTGGTCACAACATCACGCGGATTCACTCAGATCCTTGCGCTTTTAAATAGTTCATGCTGAGAAGAGGTTGAATCATCAAACAATGGATATCATTCTTTCTAACATTCGCAAGTATTATTCCAGTCTTCCTATGAATGATCTGAGAAAGATCTATAGAATAAGGCTCGAAAGATTGAGGTTGCTAATGGCTCATGATATTCCAGAAGATGTTCGCTGGTTGATAGAAGCAAATGTTCGACTATCTGGTGAATTACCATCAACATTTCCAAAACATATGCCTGGTTTAGGCAAAAGCACGTTCGCAAAGAAACGAAGAGCAAAAAGGCTGGGTGGTTGCTACAAATGTGCTCGTTGGAATTGTGATACTCGTTGCAAATCAGTAGGATATTCTTCTACTAATCGGGATGATAAAATCGAATTCATAAAGGGTGGACTGAGTAAGGAGTCTTTGGATGATATTCGACTGACTCTTGAGACGCACCCAAGTGGTTATGTACAACGTGAACTTCTCTCCTTATACGCTCAGTTTAACGAGGACAAAAATCGTTATAGTCTCCAAAATATAATAGCAAAAGATCCTGTTTGCCAGTCTGTTTTACAAAATGAGGCTTCTGGCAGTTCAGCAATGATATAAGGTAAATCTTTTTAAAATATTTTGCTGCTTTCTTTCACGCGTTTTGGAAATAAAATATATTTTCCTTTCTCGAGGTTTGATAAAGCTGGAAATAAATATATTTTTCTTTTCTCGAGGTTTGATAAAGCTGGAAATAAATCACCGAAAGGTGATATCTTTGATAAAATAGTCAAAAGTTGGTCGATTTTGTCAAAAAGTGAATCTTTACTTTTTCAGAATCAATCAAAAACAGTAAATTTTTCCGGCTTTAAATAGCCAAACATATTTCATAGTTCAGGCATCCCAAAATCACATCTTCTTCGTAAGTTTTCTCTTCTATACTATCAAAGATGGAAGCACCAAAACTTCGACAGATCAAAACTATTTGTGTATTTTGTGGATCAAAAGTAGGGAAAGGCTTCGGTTATCTAGAAGCGGCTGTAGATCTTGGAAAGAAACTGGGGGAAAAAGGTATCACTCTTGTATATGGGGGTGGTAGCAGTGGTCTAATGGGTTGTGTTTCCCAATCTGCTCTTGCAGAGAAATCAAAAGTAATCGGTGTCATACCTGTCCCTTTGGTAGATGTTGCAGGCAAAACACGAGGGCATGAAGTTCAAACTTTATCCATCCATGAACGCATAACTTGTATGTTATATGGTTCTGATGCCTTTATAGCCCTGCCCGGAGGTTTTGGTACCTTAGAAGAAATTTTTAACATTACCTCGTGGGCTCAACTAGATCTCCATACTAAGCCTATTGGGCTTCTGAATGTTAACAATTTCTTTGATGGTTTGTTAACCTTTCTTGATTATGCTGTGGAACAGGGATTCATCTCTCCATTTTCCAGAAGGCTTCTTATTTCTGCTCCTACTATTGATGAACTACTGGATAAGCTGCAGTCATATATCTCAATACAAGATCCAGCAGGAGTTAAAATAGATTGGTCGCAAGGAAGGGGAATCAAGCGAAAATGGAGTCCGGTTAATGTAAATTTAACTCTTTGAATCTTAGAATAGGTGGGGGTAGAGTACGGAGTATTCTCACTCTCGAGACACCCCTCCATTTACTAGGATTTCCTTAATGTTTAAATCTTGTGTGTACTTCAAAGATTCCAGGTGGTAGATTACGGAGTATTCTTACTCTCGAAACACACCTCTTTGAAGGTTTTCTCTATTTCCTCAAAAGATCAGAGGTGGTAGGATACGGCTACTCCGGAAACACATCTCTCATTCTGAGGATCTTTCCATTTTTTTTTCTCTTATGCTTTCGTGTGTTCTCCTTATGAGAAAATAATAAAATCTCTGCTATCATCTACTAAATCTCGTTTGTGATGTAAATGATCTTGCATGTCTAACCTTAATTCCTTTAGTGGATGCTTATCATATTATGCTCTTAATTCCAAATGATAAAATTCTGGATAGAGTCTCCCTTGTAATTTGGACTTATCCAAACCATAAGCATACTTCATAACTCACAATAATAAATAACTCCACATTTGATCACAACGATCTAAAAATATTGAAAACGATTCCAACACTTCAATATCATCAAAATATCCCATAATTCAATTCATAATTCCTCAACATAGAAATTTCAAATCATATTTTTTTCAATATCACAATATTACTTCCTTCCATACCTTAATTGGCTCAAAAGTTACTCATACTTATAAATATATGCCATAAATCATATTCCCAAAATTTATTCACAAAGCCAAACTTCATAATAAATTTCTCTTCAACATAGAGGCATAATAAATTAACTCAACATAATATCCATTACTTAATTCTCAATAAAATCATATTATTCCCATTATGCTCAACACTCGTTTTCTTTTAAAAAAATTTCTCATAATCATACATTAAAGCATATAAGTTATGACAAAGCATAACAACATCATTATTTTCGAAGAAATACATTCTTATTTCTCATAAATCATAAGTATCCGAAATACTCTTCATTCTTTCTCATAAATTAGTAAAATGAGTATTCGAAATACTGAAATAACTTTAAACATCATAAACTTCTTTACCTCGGAGTTGGTGGAACGAATGATGGCAGTGGCAATCTTCATCAATAAAAATCTTAAAATGGAAAATATTTCTTGAAAATTCTTTTTGAAAATTTTTCCAGTCTACAGAAACGCAGACTAGCTCTGATACCAACTTGTAGCGCCCCGAGTTCCGTATACCCGATTCACTACGTCATTTTCTGTCTAAATTTTTCGAATAATATTTTTGCGGAAGAAATAATTGAAATTCATTTTTGGCAACATTAAATAAACTGTAATGGCCGCTAAAATTGAAAACATTTATGAAACCATTTGAAATAGTAAATCGAACCATTAATATTGTAAAGAAATTGCCAATATCATAATTTCTCAAATAAATGAACTTCTCTAAATTATTCGATTATTTGGAAAATACGGAAATCATTAACGTCAAACTTTCAACCGTTCAACGATTATTGCCACCATCATTCATCGCTCGCCACCGTGATCCGAAATCTGCAAAACTGTTAAAAAGTAGGGTGAGTATTTCATGGGGGAAATACTCAGTAGACTCATCGCAAATTAATTTAATTTATAAGATGATTAAACACATAAATCCCAGCTCTTTATAAAACGGGCATTGATAGAGCTTCTTTATAAAACTGCTCTTGATAAAACTCATATTGTGCATTACAGCACGGGACATATTTTGCAAATCATATGCTCTTTGGAAACATCTCTTTGAAAACAGTTCTTTGAAAACCATATACTTATAAAAATATTTTAATTATGCCAAGCATAATTTCTTTTGAAAGCATAACATAAGATAGGATTGAAATCCTCATAAACATAAGAATTTTACCGAACTTAGGTGGTAAGAATTCTTATGTAGTAAGTATACCAAGCATAATTTTCTGAAATTCATAGGGATCAATTGCATCATAACATAAGATAGGATCGAAATCCTCATAAACATACGCGACAGGAATTTTACCGAACTTAGGTGGTAAATCCTCATAAACATATGGAAAGACAGGAATTTTACCGAACTTCGTGGCAAATCCTCATAAACATAGGAGACACAAGAATGTTACCGAACTTAGGTGGCAAGAATTCTTATGTGTAGCGCTACTAAAACTCCGGTCCCCTTAACATATCATAACTTATCATATGGGACCCAAAACAATCTTGGTAGATTGATTTCATAGCAATGATCCAAAAAAAACATTTTCGTGAAGCATAGGGTATACTTACTTTTCGTAAAAACATAAAGTATATTTTCTTTTCATAAAAACATACTTACTTTTCATAACAACATAAGGTATATTTACCTTTCATAAAAACATACTTGTTTTTCTTAAAAATTGACTTTCACAAGTCATATGACATTCATATGAAATCATAATTTAAATCAATTAATAAGTGCGAGTCTACCTCAAATCCGACGAGTGCAAAGTTGAGCGGGAATGACTTCAATTTCTTTAAATTCTCCGTACGCTTCGTCTTAGCCAATAAGTCATTTTAGTCTATCGAATATATAGTTCAAAATGATAAATTATAATTTGAGGACTAAAATTGATGTTTTGAAAGTTGAGGGACTAAAATGAATACTTTTGAAAGTTCAGGGACTAAAATAGATATTTTGAAAGTTGAGGGATTAAAATGAATACTTTTGATAGTTGAGCTTAAAAGTAAATCAGCAGGGACTGAAGTGATCAGATTTTGAAAATGAAAGGGCTGATTAAAACTCATTTAAAACTTGGAGACTGAAATGAATTGTTTTAAAACCATAGGGACTGAATTGGATGACTATTCAAACTTGAGGGCTTAAGTGAAATTTCTGAAAAATAAAAATTATATTCAGATCTTATCTCTCCTCTCTCATTATTCTATCTCTCACTCTCTCATCTACGCTCAAACGAGGCAGAGGAGACGGAGGTGCGGCTGAGGAGGAAAAATTGTATCCAACCGACGGGCTCGACGGCGAAACTCCGGCGTAGGTGCGGCGAACTGCGGTCAAGGTGGGTTCAAGCTTGAGGGGTTTAGATGCGCGATTTTGGTGTAAGAAGATCGCGATTTGGCTGCGAGAATCCGACGATACAATCTGCTGAAATCAGACTATAGAGGGTTCGAGATTAGGTAAGGTTCTGGGTTTCTTCTATTTCTTAGTTTGGGTTTTGATTTTGAGTTTTGGGTGAGGATTTGGATTCGAACTGAAGTTGATTGTGGAAAGTGATGATGATTTGGTTTCTGCAACTGATCTGGGGTGCAGGCTGCGTTGGTGGTGGTCTGATGTTCGACGATGGGTGATGACTCTGGTTGGGTTAAATTCCGGTGATGATGAAAATGGATGATAATTGGTGGTGCTGCAGGGGTGGTGACGGTTGAAATGGTTGATTCATGGTGATGAAGGTGGAGCTTATGCAGTTGGAAATCATACTGTTGAATTGGCTATGGTGTTTTGGATGATGATGCTGAGGGCAGACGGTAGTGATATTGATTTTCCAATTGGGTGGAGTTGAGGTTGTTGTGATCTGTGATTGTGTGGGCGATTGAGGTGGGAATAAAAATGGTTTGTATATTGGTTGAAAACATGTTTGGGTTGCTGCAGTGGACGAAAATGGCAGAAGTGCTGATGGTGGTTTCTGCAGTGATGAAACAGTTATGGCTTGTTGTAGGTTGATCTGTGTGTGGTAAATGGTGGCTGCTGATGGTTTCTGATCGAGGAGGTGGCTGCTGCTGGTGGAGATAAAATTGGGGTTGGTGTTGGTACAGAATTGAGGGTGGATTGTATGTCCATGGTTCATCAGTTGATTGCTGCTTGATTTGGTAGTTTGTTGTGTGTATTGTGAGGAGATGGAGAACGTATAAATTTAGGAAAAATGATGAATGGTTAGGTATGAAAAGGGTGGAATATGGGTAATTCATCATTATGTTTAGTATACACATGGGGTAGGATTGAATTGTGATAGCTTTGATTAATTGATAGTGGTGTTCTTTGTTAGGTGTAATGATATGATGAAGATGCTTTGATTATGGTATATTGAGGTGGAAAGAGTAATAAAGAAGGAAGAAAAATATGTGGGTTCATGATACAATTTTGATAAATATTGGACTAACTTCGATAAAGAAAAGTATTTAAAACTGATATATTTTGGACTGAAAAATGATTTTGAAAATAATACTTTAAATAAATAATTAAAATAATATAATTTTAGAAATTCGGATTTTAATTTAAAATCGAACAAATTCGATATTTCTTGACTTGGCTAGACGAATCCGTCGCGGCGTTAACTTCAAAATAATAGGTGAAATAGTAGCGACACAATTTTCTAAATATTAAAATAATTATTTATTGCATAAAAATTCTGGGTCGCTATAATCTTACCTCCTTAAAATAATTTCGTCCTCGAAATTAAACTTACTTAATCTTATAATTTCTGAATACTTAATCAGAATCTCTTCTTCTTATCATCGAATATTCTCAAAATAATCAAAACAATTACCTGAATATTATCTCTACGCAATATACCCAAACATATCAACATAATATCATCAACTTATCTTTCCAATATTTGTAACCCAAAATTCAGTAAACAAATATCTCCCAAAACTAAGATTCTATACTTAAATGTCACCATATTTCCTGCAAAGTATTTCTTTCACTTGTATATACGTATGAATTCTGATTCAATACGGTACTCATTTTACTTTCCACGTATCATCACATTATACCAAGATTATCATTATTAAAACAAAATATCAGTACCCATAATCCAAGAAAATATTCCAAATCTCCAATCAAATCTCCTTTATCGATAAAATTTAACAGCGCATTACTTCTTGTCTCCTCTTTTCATTAAAATAATCCTGCGCTTTCTTGCTGGTCACAACATCACGCGGATTCACTCAGATCCTTGCGCTTTTAAATAGTTCATGCTGAGAAGAGGTTGAATCATCAAACAATGGATATCATTCTTTCTAACATTCGCAAGTATTATTCCAGTCTTCCTATGAATGATCTGAGAAAGATCTATAGAATAAGGCTCGAAAGATTGAGGTTGCTAATGGCTCATGATATTCCAGAAGATGTTCGCTGGTTGATAGAAGCAAATGTTCGACTATCTGGTGAATTACCATCAACATTTCCAAAACATATGCCTGGTTTAGGCAAAAGCACGTTCGCAAAGAAACGAAGAGCAAAAAGGCTGGGTGGTTGCTACAAATGTGCTCGTTGGAATTGTGATACTCGTTGCAAATCAGTAGGATATTCTTCTACTAATCGGGATGATAAAATCGAATTCATAAAGGGTGGACTGAGTAAGGAGTCTTTGGATGATATTCGACTGACTCTTGAGACGCACCCAAGTGGTTATGTACAACGTGAACTTCTCTCCTTATACGCTCAGTTTAACGAGGACAAAAATCGTTATAGTCTCCAAAATATAATAGCAAAAGATCCTGTTTGCCAGTCTGTTTTACAAAATGAGGCTTCTGGCAGTTCAGCAATGATATAAGGTAAATCTTTTTAAAATATTTTGCTGCTTTCTTTCACGCGTTTTGGAAATAAAATATATTTTCCTTTCTCGAGGTTTGATAAAGCTGGAAATAAATATATTTTTCTTTTCTCGAGGTTTGATAAAGCTGGAAATAAATCACCGAAAGGTGATATCTTTGATAAAATAGTCAAAAGTTGGTCGATTTTGTCAAAAAGTGAATCTTTACTTTTTCAGAATCAATCAAAAACAGTAAATTTTTCCGGCTTTAAATAGCCAAACATATTTCATAGTTCAGGCATCCCAAAATCACATCTTCTTCGTAAGTTTTCTCTTCTATACTATCAAAGATGGAAGCACCAAAACTTCGACAGATCAAAACTATTTGTGTATTTTGTGGATCAAAAGTAGGGAAAGGCTTCGGTTATCTAGAAGCGGCTGTAGATCTTGGAAAGAAACTGGGGGAAAAAGGTATCACTCTTGTATATGGGGGTGGTAGCAGTGGTCTAATGGGTTGTGTTTCCCAATCTGCTCTTGCAGAGAAATCAAAAGTAATCGGTGTCATACCTGTCCCTTTGGTAGATGTTGCAGGCAAAACACGAGGGCATGAAGTTCAAACTTTATCCATCCATGAACGCATAACTTGTATGTTATATGGTTCTGATGCCTTTATAGCCCTGCCCGGAGGTTTTGGTACCTTAGAAGAAATTTTTAACATTACCTCGTGGGCTCAACTAGATCTCCATACTAAGCCTATTGGGCTTCTGAATGTTAACAATTTCTTTGATGGTTTGTTAACCTTTCTTGATTATGCTGTGGAACAGGGATTCATCTCTCCATTTTCCAGAAGGCTTCTTATTTCTGCTCCTACTATTGATGAACTACTGGATAAGCTGCAGTCATATATCTCAATACAAGATCCAGCAGGAGTTAAAATAGATTGGTCGCAAGGAAGGGGAATCAAGCGAAAATGGAGTCCGGTTAATGTAAATTTAACTCTTTGAATCTTAGAATAGGTGGGGGTAGAGTACGGAGTATTCTCACTCTCGAGACACCCCTCCATTTACTAGGATTTCCTTAATGTTTAAATCTTGTGTGTACTTCAAAGATTCCAGGTGGTAGATTACGGAGTATTCTTACTCTCGAAACACACCTCTTTGAAGGTTTTCTCTATTTCCTCAAAAGATCAGAGGTGGTAGGATACGGCTACTCCGGAAACACATCTCTCATTCTGAGGATCTTTCCATTTTTTTTTCTCTTATGCTTTCGTGTGTTCTCCTTATGAGAAAATAATAAAATCTCTGCTATCATCTACTAAATCTCGTTTGTGATGTAAATGATCTTGCATGTCTAACCTTAATTCCTTTAGTGGATGCTTATCATATTATGCTCTTAATTCCAAATGATAAAATTCTGGATAGAGTCTCCCTTGTAATTTGGACTTATCCAAACCATAAGCATACTTCATAACTCACAATAATAAATAACTCCACATTTGATCACAACGATCTAAAAATATTGAAAACGATTCCAACACTTCAATATCATCAAAATATCCCATAATTCAATTCATAATTCCTCAACATAGAAATTTCAAATCATATTTTTTTCAATATCACAATATTACTTCCTTCCATACCTTAATTGGCTCAAAAGTTACTCATACTTATAAATATATGCCATAAATCATATTCCCAAAATTTATTCACAAAGCCAAACTTCATAATAAATTTCTCTTCAACATAGAGGCATAATAAATTAACTCAACATAATATCCATTACTTAATTCTCAATAAAATCATATTATTCCCATTATGCTCAACACTCGTTTTCTTTTAAAAAAATTTCTCATAATCATACATTAAAGCATATAAGTTATGACAAAGCATAACAACATCATTATTTTCGAAGAAATACATTCTTATTTCTCATAAATCATAAGTATCCGAAATACTCTTCATTCTTTCTCATAAATTAGTAAAATGAGTATTCGAAATACTGAAATAACTTTAAACATCATAAACTTCTTTACCTCGGAGTTGGTGGAACGAATGATGGCAGTGGCAATCTTCATCAATAAAAATCTTAAAATGGAAAATATTTCTTGAAAATTCTTTTTGAAAATTTTTCCAGTCTACAGAAACGCAGACTAGCTCTGATACCAACTTGTAGCGCCCCGAGTTCCGTATACCCGATTCACTACGTCATTTTCTGTCTAAATTTTTCGAATAATATTTTTGCGGAAGAAATAATTGAAATTCATTTTTGGCAACATTAAATAAACTGTAATGGCCGCTAAAATTGAAAACATTTATGAAACCATTTGAAATAGTAAATCGAACCATTAATATTGTAAAGAAATTGCCAATATCATAATTTCTCAAATAAATGAACTTCTCTAAATTATTCGATTATTTGGAAAATACGGAAATCATTAACGTCAAACTTTCAACCGTTCAACGATTATTGCCACCATCATTCATCGCTCGCCACCGTGATCCGAAATCTGCAAAACTGTTAAAAAGTAGGGTGAGTATTTCATGGGGGAAATACTCAGTAGACTCATCGCAAATTAATTTAATTTATAAGATGATTAAACACATAAATCCCAGCTCTTTATAAAACGGGCATTGATAGAGCTTCTTTATAAAACTGCTCTTGATAAAACTCATATTGTGCATTACAGCACGGGACATATTTTGCAAATCATATGCTCTTTGGAAACATCTCTTTGAAAACAGTTCTTTGAAAACCATATACTTATAAAAATATTTTAATTATGCCAAGCATAATTTCTTTTGAAAGCATAACATAAGATAGGATTGAAATCCTCATAAACATAAGAATTTTACCGAACTTAGGTGGTAAGAATTCTTATGTAGTAAGTATACCAAGCATAATTTTCTGAAATTCATAGGGATCAATTGCATCATAACATAAGATAGGATCGAAATCCTCATAAACATACGCGACAGGAATTTTACCGAACTTAGGTGGTAAATCCTCATAAACATATGGAAAGACAGGAATTTTACCGAACTTCGTGGCAAATCCTCATAAACATAGGAGACACAAGAATGTTACCGAACTTAGGTGGCAAGAATTCTTATGTGTAGCGCTACTAAAACTCCGGTCCCCTTAACATATCATAACTTATCATATGGGACCCAAAACAATCTTGGTAGATTGATTTCATAGCAATGATCCAAAAAAAACATTTTCGTGAAGCATAGGGTATACTTACTTTTCGTAAAAACATAAAGTATATTTTCTTTTCATAAAAACATACTTACTTTTCATAACAACATAAGGTATATTTACATTTCATAAAAACATACTTGTTTTTCTTAAAAATTGACTTTCACAAGTCATATGACATTCATATGAAATCATAATTTAAATCAATTAATAAGTGCGAGTCTACCTCAAATCCGACGAGTGCAAAGTTGAGCGGGAATGACTTCAATTTCTTTAAATTCTCCGTACGCTTCGTCTTAGCCAATAAGTCATTTTAGTCTATCGAATATATAGTTCAAAATGATAAATTATAATTTGAGGACTAAAATTGATGTTTTGAAAGTTGAGGGACTAAAATGAATACTTTTGAAAGTTCAGGGACTAAAATAGATATTTTGAAAGTTGAGGGATTAAAATGAATACTTTTGATAGTTGAGCTTAAAAGTAAATCAGCAGGGACTGAAGTGATCAGATTTTGAAAATGAAAGGGCTGATTAAAACTCATTTAAAACTTGGAGACTGAAATGAATTGTTTTAAAACCATAGGGACTGAATTGGATGACTATTCAAACTTGAGGGCTTAAGTGAAATTTCTGAAAAATAAAAATTATATTCAGATCTTATCTCTCCTCTCTCATTATTCTATCTCTCACTCTCTCATCTACGCTCAAACGAGGCAGAGGAGACGGAGGTGCGGCTGAGGAGGAAAAATTGTATCCAACCGACGGGCTCGACGGCGAAACTCCGGCGTAGGTGCGGCGAACTGCGGTCAAGGTGGGTTCAAGCTTGAGGGGTTTAGATGCGCGATTTTGGTGTAAGAAGATCGCGATTTGGCTGCGAGAATCCGACGATACAATCTGCTGAAATCAGACTATAGAGGGTTCGAGATTAGGTAAGGTTCTGGGTTTCTTCTATTTCTTAGTTTGGGTTTTGATTTTGAGTTTTGGGTGAGGATTTGGATTCGAACTGAAGTTGATTGTGGAAAGTGATGATGATTTGGTTTCTGCAACTGATCTGGGGTGCAGGCTGCGTTGGTGGTGGTCTGATGTTCGACGATGGGTGATGACTCTGGTTGGGTTAAATTCCGGTGATGATGAAAATGGATGATAATTGGTGGTGCTGCAGGGGTGGTGACGGTTGAAATGGTTGATTCATGGTGATGAAGGTGGAGCTTATGCAGTTGGAAATCATACTGTTGAATTGGCTATGGTGTTTTGGATGATGATGCTGAGGGCAGACGGTAGTGATATTGATTTTCCAATTGGGTGGAGTTGAGGTTGTTGTGATCTGTGATTGTGTGGGCGATTGAGGTGGGAATAAAAATGGTTTGTATATTGGTTGAAAACATGTTTGGGTTGCTGCAGTGGACGAAAATGGCAGAAGTGCTGATGGTGGTTTCTGCAGTGATGAAACAGTTATGGCTTGTTGTAGGTTGATCTGTGTGTGGTAAATGGTGGCTGCTGATGGTTTCTGATCGAGGAGGTGGCTGCTGCTGGTGGAGATAAAATTGGGGTTGGTGTTGGTACAGAATTGAGGGTGGATTGTATGTCCATGGTTCATCAGTTGATTGCTGCTTGATTTGGTAGTTTGTTGTGTGTATTGTGAGGAGATGGAGAACGTATAAATTTAGGAAAAATGATGAATGGTTAGGTATGAAAAGGGTGGAATATGGGTAATTCATCATTATGTTTAGTATACACATGGGGTAGGATTGAATTGTGATAGCTTTGATTAATTGATAGTGGTGTTCTTTGTTAGGTGTAATGATATGATGAAGATGCTTTGATTATGGTATATTGAGGTGGAAAGAGTAATAAAGAAGGAAGAAAAATATGTGGGTTCATGATACAATTTTGATAAATATTGGACTAACTTCGATAAAGAAAAGTATTTAAAACTGATATATTTTGGACTGAAAAATGATTTTGAAAATAATACTTTAAATAAATAATTAAAATAATATAATTTTAGAAATTCGGATTTTAATTTAAAATCGAACAAATTCGATATTTCTTGACTTGGCTAGACGAATCCGTCGCGGCGTTAACTTCAAAATAATAGGTGAAATAGTAGCGACACAATTTTCTAAATATTAAAATAATTATTTATTGCATAAAAATTCTGGGTCGCTATAAAACTGGTAAGAAACTGTTGAATGCAATTGAACTGATGTGTGTCATGTGTCACTAAGAAATATAGTGATCTGAGGTAAAATTTCCCAATTACAATCTACCCAGAAAGGGATTTTTGTATAAAGTTATATTCATGAACATCATATCCCACAGAAGGTTTCCAACTATTGAGAATGAGAGGATCTCAGATCATATACGGTACATTGATACATTCGTTGGTCCGTTCTGAGCTTTAAATATCAATTGCTATATTCAGAGGTCTACATCAATTGGTACACTGATACAAGCTTCTATGCAGTTTGGTCTAACTGAAATTGGCTAACTTAGTATTAATAGCATTCATATTATTTTTGCATATCTATTGGTTCATTTCTAAATTAAATATACAATTTAAAGGTTGCAGATCAGCCATTTTTATATTATAATAACAGAAACCTATTTCTATATATGGAAAGCTCAATCATGCATTGTATATATTCTTATAAATAAAGTTTTATTCGATTTACTTATTTAATTATACTCAAATTATCATTTATTCAATTATGCAGCAATGGGAATACAAGGTGCTCCGGGAAGATTGGTTCCTTGCGAAGGTTAATGTGAAGCCTTCGGACCTTGTTGTTCATACACTGAATCAGCGTCTTAGCGATGACCAAAAAAAGTTCTTCAGGTCAACTTGCTTTGGCCGTTTTCTTGACATGCCCGAGATTGCGGTTAACCCATAGTTAATCCATCAAGTACTTTTAAGGGAAGTCAACCAACCTAATGATCAAGAAATGTGGTTTCGTATTGGGGATGATATCGTGAAGTTCAGTATCGATGAGTTCCATTTGATCACTGGTCTTCGTTGTGCAGGGGTAGCTAACCGTGCGAAGTATGAATCAAATTATTCTAGATTGAAGAATGAACACTTCAGTCAAATACATCGCATAACAAATGACGACATTTTCAGTGTGTTCATGGCAATGTCTAATCACAATTGCCGTGATGTTGTTACAATGGGCATACTATTCCTCGTTACGCAGCTAATGTACAATACATCATACGATAGGTATGTGGATGAAACATTGATGGTATTAGTCGACTCACCTGACATGAATTTGTATCCATGGGGCAAGGACATATTTAGAATCACAATATCATCGTTAAAGGGGGCGTTAAGGAACAAGCAAATCACTATTGAGGGCGAGGGTAAGCCTACTATGAATTATCGGTTGAATGGTTTCGTCATTGCTTTTCAAGTATGGGTTTATGAACTTCTGCCCATACTTGAAAATAAATTATGCTCAAGAGTTTTCCATAAACGTCCGAGGATCCTAAATTGGACATCTGAAGTCGATGATACTGTCCCCCCTCTCAATCTAGCAACTGATATTTTTGCACGACCTGATGTGAGTTGAGTCAATTTTAAACATTTAACATCTGAATCACATCTGACCCAATACATGTCATATACTTTCATAAGACTTACACAATATGCTATTCTAATTTTTCCCACAGATCAAGACCGAGAAGATTGTCCCGCAAGTTGCTGAAGCTCTGGACCCCATCTACATAGATATGAAGCGGACAATCAGGCCAGAAAGTTCGCGAATTCGTCAATGTGCTCCAAGCATAATTTTGGATGACGATGATGACTTTGTCTTACCGCCACCACCAACGTCCAACCGATCCCAATTAATGTCTACACTCCAAAACATTGATAGAGATTACCCTCAACCATCAATCTCTCATCCGTCTAAAAATTTGGATGAAACCGTGGATCTTCCAGTGAATATGTCTGGCAAAAATGATATTGATGTATCTGGTTACAATCAAGATGACATGAAAGGGAAAGAGGTAATGTACGAGGTTGGGGACAGTGATGAAGAATGTGAATTAGTGATTGATGATTCATTTCCATCAATTCCCCACCAGTTTCCAGGTGAAACCTCAAAACAGTTTAATGGAAATACTACAAAGATTTCGTCATTAGTGGATGATTTCCCTCGTGAGGGATTGAACGACCGTTACACAGTTGGGGAAGGTGCCATTGGTACAAACGGCGGTCAGTCAAATGAGGATACTCAACATGTGGAAATAATATCACCCGACTAGAAATCCAGCCTTGACAATACGGACTGCACCATAATTAAATCTGGTAATGTTCAGGCTCAGGGTCAGAAACAAGCAGTAAATGATTCCTGTGTTTTAAAGAGGGCTGATTGCAGTGTCAGTAAGGTTTGCCATCGACGTCACAACGTTCCTATTAAATTTTTATCATCACTTTCCAACAATTTACTGTATGAGAAATTAATACATCCTGTTATTTTCAGCATAATCGAATTGAAAAGTACAAAGACCGACTGGCTACTATTGTACTAGAACATGCAAAGTTAGCCGAGGAACTCTACATTGTGCATCTTGAATTAAATGAATTATCCAAATTTATCAACAGTAAGATTGAAGAAGGGTTACACGGTATCCGTGTCATGTCTGGTCAGATAGATTCAAACTTGAAGAGCCACCAACATTGCACCACACCGGTGAGCAATTTATTAAATGATCATGTTGAGTATATTCTTACCCGTGACAATTTATTTCTTCTTTTGAACCACATAATCCTGACATTATAAGGTGCATTTTATTAATGTAACAGGTTAAATTATCTAACAATGTCCCTCAAGGCAAACAACATACAACTGCACAGGATCCGTTACCAAAGGTGATACCTCTGTCTGAAAAATAATTCTTATCAGTAGGTGATTAATAAAATTCATACAGTGATTATCAGCCTAACTGGTCAAATACTTTAAATCTGATCTTGTTATGCATTCTCTAGTTTTCCACATTTTCATTTTTTTGTATGCAGTTACAAAAATTAATGGAATATATCCAAAAATTTAGCTAGATTTCTATGCTATGTCTGATGCTATCTACCATATACAATTCTGAAAGGGTAGTTAATTATACGACAGGTTGCATTAAACGCTTACATTCCACCGGGGAATGAAAACTCGAATCCTAATCAAGATCGAACTAAGGTATATTTGCTTCTTACACTCATATCTTCTGGATTTGTTAGGAATTTGCAAAACAGGTTACACTTGGCCACATCTAATATCATATATGACTTATCTGATTATTGTTAAAATATGGTTCATTTCACTTCAGTACAACCTGTTTGAGAGGTATTTCAGACCAGAGACTGCTGATGTGATAATGTGCATATGGCATTTTCAGCAATCACAGATTTAATTACGTTGCAGGTACCATTTCAGTATCCCAGACCACAGGACAAGGAACAATGGAATAATAATCATACTCCAAGCAAGGTATTGATGATTATGTTCCTGTAAACATTTAATGCAAATTTTTTTTTTTTCATTACTACAGGATACACACCAGCTTCAATTTCAAGTTGGAAAATATTACCCTCAGTTTTATGGATGATGTCTGACACTAATTTCATATGGACTTTTCAGGAATGTCCAAAGAGATCACCATTGGCAGCAACTCCTAAGTCATCAATACATCGTTTCAATATGGTACACACTTGTTGGCTTTTTATTTTTGGAAAATGCAGGTTTGTGGTTCCTGGAGTATGGACTATTGATGTGATAGTGAGAATTAGGCAATTGGGAATATAACACATTTCCATCTATCTATATGATACCAGCAAACAGACTACTAGAGAGTAGATGCACGTGTTAATGACATAATTTTATTAAGCCCTTATCGAAACTTGATGCACAACATGTGGTTCTTGGTATCCTGATAATGCTGCATGTTTTTCCATGTCTGCAGCCTAGACCACTGAGACAGGTTCCTCCGAATTCTGTTTGTGAGATCTCTAGACATGGTGGAAAAAAACCCCAGATTCTGCAAAAGTATAGTGAATGTTCAGTTGACGTACCCCCACAGAAGCAGAACATGACATCATTTCATGTCTCGAAAACCAATTTTTCCCAACCAAATATCAGTAATCAGGGGAGCAACTCACTGCACTTTACCACCCCATCCACGATAAATTTCCCCATCCCACACAACTGGATATAATATTTTTTATATGGCATTGTATTCATAAATTCACATTATGTCACATACACACAGATGAATTCCATATACACCAGAAGGGGAGTCAATTCCAGTCAAGATTCACCTGTAAATGCTCTCATAACTGGTCTGCAAAAAGGTTCTGAGCAATGCAAGATCAAGGTCAGATTTTTTATCCAAATTATAGTTGAACAATATAAATCACAGGTTATCCAGGGGTTTTGTACTGATGAAATGAAATTAATGCATTATCTTTTCATTTTCCTAATGCAATACACGTTGTGGATGGAATTGAATTTAGGATATTTGTGCAGGGAAAAAGGACTTTGGATTCTGAAGCACCTACTGAACAATACCCGGAATATGACTGCTCGCCTTCTTTTGACCTAGGTGTATTTAAAGTTGAAAGTGACGATTGTATAGTTCTAGACGATGGTATCGTGCTAACCAAAGAATTTCTAGATGAAGTTGATGAAATGACAGAAAAAAAGGGTAAGCATTTTTCCTATTATAATATCATGTTTAATATATATTTAAACTAATGCACATGTTTGTTCAATCCACACATAGCTGTCTAGGAGTGGTAGTCTAGACAATGTCAATCGATGCAATCTACACCCTACCAAGCGCAAGATTCCAACAACTGAAAAAATAAGATGTGAATTACAAGCAATTGGAAATCAGAATTCTACATGCACTATCATTGACACCGAAGCAAAGATTGTTGCTCAAAGTACCCCTGCTAAAAAAATGAGACCCGTACATTCCATTGTCACCGAGGTAATCTTACACTTACAAATACGAGTAATATTAACATAATGGGTTCAATGTTCGTGACATCACTCATAGGTTTTTTTACTTTGCCAGGTATCACCTATCCCATTTAGCTTGGACGATGATAGCAACCCGGATAATGACATACGAAGTGGACATAAACCTACTTCCTCCGCTCAATCCGTAGAAATGGTGTCATATCCACCGACTGCATATGATGAGAATCCAGGGAGTCAATCGAGTCAAAGTCAAACAGGTCAACCCTCTATCAGAATACCGGTGGGGCCCATGACAAGATCCAAGGCTAAAGAGGTCCAAGAGTCGATGGCGGGACTCATTTTCAAGCTCCGAAATCAAGTCCACATGGAAGAGAGCAAGATCGAGGTCAATTGCCTAATTTTGGAAGAACAGGAACTTTCGGTCGACCGAAAGTTCCATTCGGTCGACCGAAACTCTGCAGAATTTTGAGACCCAGCTGCAGGCAGTTTCGGCTGACCAACGTACGACCGAAACTGCCCTTTCGGTCGACCAGTTGGTCGACCGAAATAAGTTCGGTCGACCGAAACTAACTTTCGGTCGACCGAAAGTTCTCCGATTGAAATTACGGGGTTTTTTTGTGCAATTTCTCAAACTTCTTATTTTTCACTTTTTGTATATATTTGGGAAGCCTTCCAAACCCTAGCTTAGTTGTTGTTGAATATTGAAGACTCCATTGAGAGCATTTGAGAGAGGTAAATCCTTTCTTTTCTTGTAACTTTTATTGGAATTTATTTCAACTTATATATTGAGAGTTTGTCTTGTGTATGTGTTGATATTTATTCCTCAAGTCTTGGTATTTGTCTTAATCTCTCCATTGGGCTAGGGTTTGTCAATCCTTGAATTTTGGTTGGGTTAAACTTGGGTCAAGATTTCCTATTTATTACCTATTTTAGCTTTCTTGGGTTGATCCATTATTGTTGTGGGAATTTTTGGTTTAATCACCAAAGGGGTTCGCATCAGAATATGTATTTGTTTACAAGACATGTATGGATCCTCCAAGCCCACTTGATTTGGAGAAATTCAAAATGTTCTACATAGATGCAACTAATGATTCCAAAAGGTAGCATTATGTTAAAGTTTTATTTCGTTAACTTATGAATTAATTGTGTTGTCTTCAATTTTTAGCATTACAGTTAATTAACATATTTTAATAAAATGCTAAGGACATCTCGAATGGAACGTGATGTAATTGAGGTGAAAGAACATTCGATGAGGATTGGCCCTATTCCTGTCATTACTATGTCTTGGTAGATCGATGTGCACGAGGTTGCAAGACCACTAAATGATACGGTACTATTCGTTGAAATTATTTTCAATTTAATTCACACATAATAATAAGCATTTTAATTTGTCCTATATCATCATGTTTTATTTTTCTTGTAGCACATTGACGTTGCTTTCTACTTTTTACGGATGATGTTAAAATTGAAAAGTGGCAATAAGATACGTGCAACATCTACCGACTGTACCTTTGCATCCAAGATAAGAGGTATATCAAAGAACATTGCAGCTGATATGAAAGCTATACATAAACATGAATCTCTATTTTGCTATGCGCAAGGTCGGAAAATGGCTTTTAATGTTCCATGGGGACAAGTTGATCATGTACTCATCCCCATTTGGATAGGAAATCCAGGACATTGGATATTAGGTCATTTTGATATGATTAATTGGAGGTTGGATGTATATAACTCATACATAAGTGTAGTTAAGAATATCACAGTATATGAAGTTATCCGTCCCATAGTGCTTGTACTTACTGTTTTAGCGAGGTCAAATAAATCAGATCAACGTAGATTCCCAGACATCCCTCTAGAGTGCCGCTTGATTGATAACTGTCCACAACAGAGTAATGGGTGAGTTCATAAATTTTATCCTTACTTTTTTGTGCTCTTTGAATTTCATTTGTGTTTTACATTTCTATTATCCACATAATTATATTGTTCTACTAAATACTTTGCAGTGGTGACTGCGGGGTTTATGTTATTAAATTTGCATAGTACATAATTGAAGGCCGAATTGAAGAGATGCCAAGTCCTTTTGATACTTCAGCTGCTCGATCGTATATTTCCAGTCAACTATACAAATACATGCTTGAGGAGCCAGATATAATTTGGTGCAATAGACCTGGAAGTTTGAAACTCGGAACTTAGCAAACTTAGGATCTCCATCTAGCCATTTCCATTCTATTTTTTCATTTCTTGTTCCTAATGACAATATGTTTCGTATTTAATTGTACTACCTTACAATTACTATGGTATTCTGAGAATTGATTTCAACTCCATATTGTTAAGGTTTCATAATTAATTTTGATTCTGAGGTTAATAATCAGTTGTTGAAGTATTTCGAAAGCAAAATGTTATTCATATGTTTTGTAGTTGGTGAGATTTCCCCTGTTCATCCATATGTTTAATAGAAAGGTTACCATGACATAATTTTTCTTAAACATTATCATGGGCATTCATCATGACTAGTAATAAATACATTCCTATTAATAAACTAATTTATGATCATGTATAAATGATATATCACTATCGATGAACTTCGGCAAATCAATCTTTTTTTCTTTCTTTGAATCATCATTTGGTCAGGTGGTTCATTTTTTGTAAGTCTATGTGGCATCAGTGTTCTTGTAGATCTATTTTTGTTCATCTCAAATGATGATATTTTGCTACAGGACCAACTTGGTTGACTGTGGTGTCATATCTTCTAATTCCTTAATAGCCACATTTTATGTGTTCAAACACTGACACACTATGACATGCTTGCATTAAGATATACATATTTACTTCTTAATTCCATTTGGCTAAATAGAAGTTATGGCCTTTATTTTTTTTACACAACAATAACTTAATTCTACCATCATGGTTTTGCAAATATCTGCACCATGCTTAGACCCGTAGCCTATTTGAATTAGAGAATTATGCTTTGATTTGTTGCCTTCATTCTTTTGGTTTTTAAATAGTACAAATCCGTTGTGCCTTCTGGAAGATTGGATTTGGATATTTTACTATCTTTAATTTCTTCTTTGGTATCACCACATTGCTCTCGATCAGTCCATTCAGCAGAGTAATATAGCCCGGATTTATTTACGGTGATGCCTTTTCTGCTTCAGGTATCCATAAATATGCATAGCATCTTTGTATCTTCGTTTAGCGCAAAGATCAATAATCTGTTCTGAGCAAGCTATAGAACTTGAATCCGAGTCATCTGAAGGTTCACCAGCAACCAGATCTTGTCCTTCATCCAACTGCATTGGCTGTTCAGATGACTTATCACCTTCTATCATTTTTAAGATGATCACCTATCCCAGCATCCTTAAGAGCAACATCAATTGCGTTATCTGTATAACTATCTTGCCCCAGTTCTTTTTCTTTTATTTTCTCAAAATTTTCCTATCTTTTTCTGCTGATAAACTTTTATCCTTCTTTACTTCTTGTTTTTCCAGTGTGACTGCACATGGAATCAGCATGGCCTTTTGTTATCTCTGTCCTGGCATTTGGATATCGGCTAACATACTAGATTCCTATATTATTCCATTGATACCACCAGATTCATTATTGAAACTTTTACCAGAAAACTGAGTTCAAATTTGCAAATTTTCAAAACATCATAAGTTCACATTTATCATATTAAGTACCACTGTTGCAACAGTTGAATAAATAATCTGATTCTAATTAATCTGGTATTGCAGATTGGAATCATATCACTTTCTGTAATGTTGTCTTATTCTACTGATACCCTCAAATAAAGGATTCAAATTTCTTTTTTTACATCCTCAGTTTGATTGTTCCACTTGTGAAAAAATATGCATAAGTACCACTATTGCAACTGTTGAATAAATAATCTGTTTCTAATTAATCTGGTATTGCTGATTGGAATCATATCACATTCTATAATGTTGTATTATTCTACTGATACCCCCACATAAAGGATTCAAATTTTTATTTTTTTAGCAATCTCAGTTTGATTGTTCCACTTGTGAAAAAATATGCATAGCATCTTTGTATCTTCGTTTAGCGCAAAGATCATTAAACTGTTCTCAGCAAGCTATAGAACATGAATCCAATTCATCTGAAGGTTCACCATCAACCAGATCTTGTCCTTCATCCAACTGCAATGGCTGTTCAGATGACTTATCACCTTCTATCATTTTTAACATTATCTCCTCTGCTTCTTTAGCTATTCCAGCATCCTTAAGAGCACCAACAATTCCATTATCTGTATAACTATCTTGACCCAGTACTTTTTCTTTCATTTAACAAAATTTTCCTATCTCTTTCAGCTGATAAACATTTATTCCCCTTTTTCTTCATGTTTTTCCAGAGTGGCTGCATATGGAATCAGCATGGTCTTTTGTTATCTCTGTCCTGGCCTTTGTGTAGCGACCAACATCCTAGATTCATATATTATTCCATTTATACCATCAGATTCAGTATTGAAACCTTTTCCAGAAACCTGAGTTCAAATTTGCAACTTTTGAAAACATCATAAGTTAACATTTATCATATTAACTACCACTGTTGCAAAAGTTGAACAAATAATCTGATTCTAAGTAACCTGGGATTGCTTATTGGAATCACATCAGATTCTATAATGCTGTATTATTCTACTGATACCCTCACATAAAGGATTCAAAGTTTTTTTTTCCTACAATCTCAGTTTTATTATTCCATTGTGAAAAAATCATATGTCAAGCTTATTATTATTAAGTACTAATAATGAAAGATTAAATAGAAATTCTGAGGTTACAAAAACTCGTTATGCTGGAAGTGAATAAACTGGTAACAAGAACCCACAGCATCAAATGTATTGCACCAGGTGTTATTCCCAAGTTTTAACTAATAAATTCAACAATTCATAAAAACAAAATATTGAAGCTCAATAATTTTATTATTTGCTGACCTTAAACATTTATGATCAACTATTATAAAATCCATGAAATATTGATAAAACAAACTTCAAAATGTTCATAAAATTTAACATATATTAAATTTGTGCTACTTAAAGATTGAGGAAACCATGATGCCCATTTCCCCATAGTGCTCATCTATTTTTTTATCAAACCAGCACCTTCAGCTGATTCTTTTGGCAAGAACCTTCACGTTGTGTCAACTTCCCACCTGTTACATTGGTAAAATTTTAGCAACACAGTATAACAAGCAAACAAAATGTCAAAAAAATTTCATTGATTATTAGAACCTTGTTCCCATTTGTGGAACGCTTTCGCTTCTTGTTCATTAAGTTCATAGCAGGTACTGGGTCACGGCAGGTCCTGCTATTGTGACCGTATGCATCACATCTACCACATCGAGATGTCTTCTTGTACTCCAGCACTGACTTGAATCTGTTTTCTCTAGGTCTTCCAGGTCCCCGCTTCGATTTTGGCGGGAGTACTACTCTTTCACTAACTTCTTCCGGTATGTGCCATTCCTCTTTATTACCAACTGGATATATAGTTCTCTGATATGCATCAACATACTTCTCTTTGGTGAAATATTCTGAACAGTAATCTGATAAGGAATAGTTACGACTTGATATCACTGCAATTGCATGTGGGCATGGCAAATGGTCAAGCTGAAACCTTCTACATGAACAAGTCTTAGTATCCATGTTCACAACATATGGAGTGTTCTCGTCATTAACTTGATAAACAACGTCATTTGAAGGGCGTACCTATCCAAAGTTAGATCATATTTAGTTTATAATCCAAATAGAAAATAAAAGGTATTGTTACCCTACTGAGTGAAGATCACCCGCAAACGGGTTGACATTTCAACCCTCTCATTCAACATAGCATTATGACGGGATACTAGATGCGTGAATGTTGACCTCGCATCACTCAAATTTTGGAAGAACCACTTTTGTACCATGGATCTGAGGCACTCGAACAAAGCTTCAATTGGGTACTTCTTTGCATGCTTAATTGCCGAGTTCACAGACTCTACAATATTAGATGTCATCTTGGAGTACCTATCTTGTGTCATGTGTGCTCGTGACCAGTTTTCAAAACCAGCCTTTTCCTGCAACAACATGACAAAAAAATAGGTATTATAGGTTCCTTATATAACAATTATGAACTTACTACCAATGTGTTCATTGATACTTACCAAGTAGCCCCGAACACCTTTTTCAATTTCATCCAGACTTCTCATGTGCACTTCAAATTCAGTTACAGTGTAGGCTCTTGCAGCGGCATTAAAGTGTAATCTTAATCCTTTTCCCCTTTTACAGAATTCCTTTTTCAAGTTTTGGAGCAAATGATATGTGCATGCTCCGTGCAAAGCATTCGGGTATACCTTCTCGACTGCATTTCTAATACTTATATGTCTGTCAGACACAATACAAAGTCCTTCTCGATCTCCATAAGCTTCTCTAAGTCTTAACAAGAACCATTCCCAAGCATTATTGTTCTCTGCATCGCCGACCCCATATTCCAAAATGAATATGTTGTTATTAGCGTCCTGCGTGCATGCCGTGAATAGTGTACCACGATATCTGCCAGTCAAGAACGTTCCATCAATAACAATCACTGGTTTGCAGTTCATCCATCCAGTTATGGACGCACCTAATGTGACGAAGCTAAACAAAAATCTCTTATCATAATCTGTTTCAATCCTATGAAAAGATCCTGGATTTGCAACTCCCAACATATACATGTAAGATGGTAGATTTCCATATGACTCATCCGGATCACCCCGAGTCATCTTTATGGCCCGCTCCCGTGATCGCCATGCTTTGTCATAACTAACCGTCACTCCATATGCTTCTTGCATATCCTCCATGACATCACCTGGTGTATAAACTCTCCTAGCACTCATAAATCTATACTTTATACAGTTGGCAATCACTAAGCTGCTAGCCTGTCGATGATTTCCAAACACTATGTCACTCGAACAATTATCGTGCTCAGTCATCCGTCTTTTTTTAAAGTTACCCACCTTCCCGGTTTTTGATGCTCGAAATGTCCAGCTGCAAGAGTTTTGATTGCATTTTATTGAATATGATACGTTGTCGGACTTCAATACCTTGAATTGAAACTTATTCTTAATTGCAAATAGACTGATAGATGTAACTAATACATTCTTGTTCTTGAAGACATTACCCACTTTAACACGATCTATGCTTGGTTGAGTGATAACGAAATCAGATGTGTCTGCACTGACTTCGTTTGGGACACGTACATACTCTAATAGTTCTCTGCCCAATTCCTCTGTGGTTGGATTAGCCATCAAAAATTCCATATGTGAAGGTCCACCCTCATCAGTTTCATTGAGAGCTGCTGATCTTGATTCATTTTGGACATATCCCTCTTCATTTGGTGATGACAAATCCGAACCTGCTGACAGTCGGTTCCGTGGAGATACATCAACGCACAGTGGGTAACTACGTTTATCAGCCTCATCCATTTTTAAGCCTAAGTAAAATGCTAATGAGCTATCATCAGATATTCGAATCCTTGGACCATTTTGCATTGCCTGATACTGCACGATGAAATTATGTGTCTCAGCATCCTTTTCAAGTGCTTTAGCCAGCAACCCAATAAGTCCAGTATATGCGCAGTCATTCGGAAAAATTAATCCCAAAACTGAATATCCACTGTAGATGTTGCAATCATCCCACTCCCCATCAAAGTTAACGAATACATGTATTGAAGACATGTTTAGAATCTGCATCAGTTATTCCAAATGATAATTAGAAATTTACATAATAATTTCCATTTTATTTTTTGTTCTTTACACAGCAGACATATTTCTTCACTGGTAGCTATATTTATATATACGTTCTCTATTTTTTATGGGTAGGTGGGGTATCATTATAATTAGTCGAATCCACAACAAAATGATTATATATTCCGTTCTCTAACAATTCACTTTAACTGCTTGGTATCAAACATAAACAAGATACATAGTTTCTAATTATATCTCACAATGATCAGTTGTTGAAAAAAACTATTCAACCAAATTTCATTTCATAAGTTCATCAGTATCAGAAAGGAGATTCATAGTTTATTTTTCTCCAAACTTTATTCAATAACAATGAAATTTTAATGGTTTATTGGCAAACTTCATATAGTGATGATTTGAATCTATTTTTTATTCCCAAAACCTTGAACACTTACTTCCGGTATCAGGTAGGAAAAAATAAAATAAAAAGTAAACTGAATTTCCATTCATTCATAATATTTCCTATCATTTTCTCAGTCTCAGAGATGAGTTTCATGTTTTCCTGTTTCTACATTTTATTATGTAACAATGAGATGTAAATGGTTTAGTGGCAACCTTCCTATAGCGATCTGTTGATTATATTTGTTATTCCCTAAACCTTGATCCCATAGATTTGGTATCAGAACAAAAATAAGAAAATTAAAACATTACCTGCGTAGAAAGCTTAACAAACCAGGCGGAATAGATGAATATTTAAACAACTCAGCCAAAGAAATCGTCCATAAATTGTAAATGTATCTTACAGTATTTGATTTCATATATTTCTGGTTAGATATGGTAGATAATATCCCAATTTTATATATGGTAACTGCTTCTCATGATGGAATGGCGTAAGTTATCCCTCAATGCAATTTGTTTGATTTGTAACTGAAATTTATTTCTTTCACTATATTTTCCTATTTTATCTCATTGTCTGTTATAGGATAGTTTCACAATTTTTATTATACAACTTGGCATTTTTCATTTTTTAATGATATGTTTTGTATATTTCAATTCCAGGTTGCTTTACATGGTATCGGACCAAATTTCCCTTGGAAAAAATTATGGAAACATCCCAAAATATTGAGGATAGGAATCTGATGCTATTGGGCCAAGTCAGTGGTTATGGCCCAACAAAGAGTAAACAGCCCACATCCTTATCCCTTCCTTCCCCAGCTCAGACCCAACTATCGCCAAAGAATCAGATCTCACATTCGGCCTCCTCGAATCCAAAATTCAACCCACCCAGCACCAATTCCACCGTAAATTGCACTGTCACCACCGGGAACACACCGACCTATCCTTGTAAGAGGTTGAGCGAAGCTGAATTTTAGGCCAAGAAGGAAAAAGGGCTATGCTATAGATGTGATGAAAAATACACGGTGGGACACAAATGCAAAGGCAAGGAATTACAAGTAATGGTGATTCTAGAACCCGAACAGGAAGTCGAATATTCAGCTGAAAAGGAGCTCGCCGAAGACGCTACAACGAAGGAAGGAACCACTGTAGAGGGCGCGGTCGAGTTGTCCGTAAGTAGTGGGCTTTTACCTCTCCAAATACAATGAAGGTGGAGGGGGCTTAACCTCTCCAAAGACAATGAAGGTGAAGGGAATGATAGCGAATCATGAGGTAGTAGTTCTAATTGACTCTGGGGCCACACACAATTTTATAGCAACTGAGTTGGTACAGAAATTGGGATTGGCCAGAACACAGACTTCGAGTTATGGAGTGATTATGGGAACTGGTCTTGCAGTCCAAGGGGCAGGGGTGTGTAAAGGGGCCACCCTGAGGTTGCAAAACTTGGAAGTAGTAGAAGATTTCCTTCCCCTGGAGTTGGGAAGCTCACACATCATATTGGATATGAAATAGCTGGCTACAGTCGGAAAGATGCAAGTTGATTGGGGGTCGTTAAATATGAGGTTTAAGGTGGGGGAGACGACTGTAACCTTGCAAGGAGATCCCAGTCTCAGCAAAACTTTGGTATCATTCAAATCTCTGTTGAAAGCATTTAAAGATAACGACCAAGGTGTGTTGGTGGAGTTAGGGTGCATGTCTACCCGATTGGGGGAAGCGCAAATGACTATTCCAGGGGATCTTCAATCATTGATTCAGGAATTCAGGGGAGTCTTTGAGGAACCGTCAGGATTGCCTCCTCACCGAAACAAAGATCATTTGATCAATCTACAACAAGGGATAGCCCCGGTCAGCGTTCGACCTTAGGGCATCTCCAACGTGACTGCAAAATGGAGGAAAACTTCAAAATAGTGCCATTTTCTTGCTCCAACCGGGACTTCAACTTGGACGGTAAAATGGAGTTTGCTACCGTGCCACTGTAGCAGACTGTAAAAAAATTGGGGCAACTATGCTGTTGCCCCAATTTTGTCCCAAACTTTATTTTTGTTCAATTTTACCCCAAATATTGATTTGAATTTCAGTTTTGACCTTTTTTTTTCCCTTATTTTGAACACATAGTTATTTGATGAATATAATTCAATTTTGGTCCCAAAAAAATTATTTAGAAATTGCATTTTAATTTATTTTGTTGTAGTAAAAACAATGGTTATTTCATCTATATTGAAATTTATTTTAATTTTTGTTTCTTATTTGTCCATTATTTTTACCACATAATTAACTTATTATAAATCAAAACATTAAAATTAAATGACAACAAAATAGATTACTCAACAATATTTAGGAACTTGGAACCATAATTAGTACGGTGACATAGACATTGAAAATTAAAATACGATGGAAGCTACTTAAAAGATAACAATCTAATAATCAGGTAGATCGGATCCAGATCCTCCAAGATCGTCAAAAAAACGACCATATGGAGTTGCTGAACTTTCTTCACTTCTTTTCAGCATGATTCTTTTTTGTTCATTTCGAAAAAACTCCCTTAGCTCCGGATCTGCAATGGAGTTCAAGTCTTTGGCTAGAATGGTATTATCAGAACAATATTCAGCCAATTGCATTCGAGCCCTTTGAATTTCGTAGTTTTTCAGTCTGTCCTCATTCCCCTTCCGGATGACTTCCGCGAGCTCCTGTTGCTCCTCCATGATACTTGCAATGATTTTTGAGGAATCTTCTTCTTTTTTCCTTTTCCCCTTAGCTTTTTTTATCCCAATGGGTCGTTGGCTTGGACTGTCACTGGCATTGTCTTCATTAATATCTAGAGAAAATGAAGACAATCCTTGATATCCTGATGTTGGGGAATCAGGAATTGAGGAATCCACGTGTGCCGATCCAGAGTATGTTTTCTGGCTATGAAAGTCAGGTAACTCCACTTGAACATCTTTTCCAAATTTTTCACTATCCTTAAGGATAGGCCACACGTGATCGAATTTAAATTTTTTCTTGAATTTTTCGTCTTGGCATAATAATATTTTAGCTCGATCTATCTGCAAATTGATATGATAAATTTATTACATTAAAGTTAATTGTAACATACAAATTGAACTTTTTGTAATAAATGCACTTACAATGTCTTGTTCGGATGCTCCGCTTGGGTTTAAATTTTCCACTTGACGTATGCACCCACGTAGTTTACTAATGGATGCATTGATCAATGTGAAACGGGATTGCAGTGATCTTAAAGGTCGGGACTGAGTAATATGTGTTGGTAATGAACTATTATACTCCAACTCGACGCGGCTCCAGAAACGATCTTTTGACTGATTAATACCAACAATCGGGTTTTGAGAAATATCCAAATATACACGACACAAATGAATGTCTTCTTCAACATTGTATGAGGCACTCCGCTTGCTGATACTCTTTTTTTTTTGTAATTGCTAAACGGTGATATTGTTATGGAAATATGAATTGGAGACTTGTTTATTTATAATGCAATTGATGTCTTGGATTGATTTGATAACACGATCTCATCTAACGACTCAGATCTCTTGCAATCTGATTTATGGCTGGGATTAAATTGTGATCTTCGATGTTATCCTGACATGGTAAATTATTTCATCTAATCTAACGGCTCAGATCTTGTACTTTCTGATCGATGGTTGGTATTGAAGTACGTAAATCAAAGTAAGGCTGACATGACAGAGATATTTAATTTAATTTAACGGCTCAGATATCTTGTAATCTGATCAATGGCTGGGATTAAAGTACGTAAAGCAAAGTAAGGCTGACATGACAGAGATATTTGATTTAATTTAACGGCTCAGATATCTTGTAATCTGATCAATGGCTGGGATTAAAATACGTAAATCAAAGTAAGGCTGACATGACAGAGATATTTGATTTAATCTAACGGTTCAGATCTCTTGTAATCTGATCAATGGCTGGGATTAAAATACGTAAATCAAAGTAAGGCTGACATGACAGAGATATTTGATTTAATCTAACGGTTCAGATCTCTTTTGATCTTATCAATGGCTGTGAGCAAATTACACAAATCGAAGTTATTCTGGCATGATATAGATAAGGACTCCATTCTAACGGTTCATATTTCATCCATTCTGGTCAACGGCTAGGATTGAAGTACGCAAAACGAAGTTATCTTGAATGAATCAGATGAAAATATTCTCATCTAACGGCTTATATCTCCCGTAATCTGATCTACCATTGAGATTGGTTCACACAAATTAACCTTATCAATGAAAATGCAATTATAAAAGCTAAGTACCTAATATACAATTCATCATTCATATCTAACACTTCAAAATTCATATATCAATTTTACGTCTCGTAAAAATGAATTTCAATGTTGGCGGATCTTCCAATGTAAACGACAGTGTTCATGACGAAGACGAACAGATCATGAACGACCTTGAGGCACTTGAGGCCCGTCATGATGCTTTGGTTCGCATGTATTTGAATAACAAAATCCTTCTAACTGAAATGGTCGAACAGCAACAAACTCCACCAACACATGGCGGCTCGATTCCTGGACACATTGTCATAAATCGCGATAGAGAGTCTGCCCATGAACGATTGTTCAACGACTACTTCGCACCGAACCCATAGTACGACGAAAAGTTGTTTCGACGACGTTATCGCATGTCAAGAAATTTATTCTTACGCATAGTGCAGTCTGTGGAGGCGCATGATAGTTACTTTGTTCAGAAAAGGGATAGACTGGGTAGGCTAGGGTTGTCCTCTCTCCAAAATATTACTGCCGTATTTCGGATGCTGGCATATGGCATTGCGGCGGATGCAACTGATGAGTATTGCAAGATTGGTGAGTCAACAACTATTGAAAGTTTGAAAAGGTTTTGTCGTGCAGTCGTGGAGGTATTTGGAAGCCGTTATTTACGTTCACCCAACACTAATGACATTGCACGGCTTCTTCACGTTGGTCAACAACGTGGTTTTCCCGGAATGTTGGGTAGTTTTGACTGTATGCATTGGAAGTGGAAAAATTGTCCAACTGCATGGGCAGGCCAATACGCAGGACGGAGTGGATCACCAACCATTGTCTTAGAGGCCGTAGCCGATTATGATCTTTGGATATGGCACGCATACTTTGGTATGCCAGGTTCAAACAACGACATCAATGTTTTAGAGACCTCCCATCTATTTGCCAACCTCGCTAAAGGTATTGCTCCCCCCGCTAATTACGTCATACAGGGACGTGAATACAATATGGGTTACTATTTAGCTGATGGTATATATCCGAAGTGGGCCACTCTCGTACAAACAATTCACGAGCCACGTGGACCAAAGAAAAAATATTTCGCAATGAAACAAGAAAGCTGTAGAAAAGACGTTGAACGGGCATTTGGGGTTTTACAATCTAGGTTCGAAATTATTGCAGGACCGTCACGATTTTGGAAGAAAAGCATCTTACACGATATCTTAACTGCATGCATCATTATGCACAACATGATCATAGAGGATGAACGTGATGTTGAAGCACCTATTCGAGATTGGGTAGAAGCACCGAGCCCACGAGTTGAGATGGTTGTAGATGAAAATGTTCGTTTCCAGGAGTTTCTCGCTCGTCATTGTCAAATTAAGGATAAGGAGGCTCACATTGCACTCCGAAGTGCTTTAATTGAACATTTGTGGGAACAACATTCAAATTCTGAGAATTAAATTAGTGAAATAAATATATTTGGTGTATTTCTCGTTTTATTTTAATGATCAAATAAATATTTCAAATATAATAATAATAAAAAGTATGTTAAAAAAGAAAAAGAAAAATATTATGTTTATTTGGTGTGAAATTTGAAGTTTTGGGTTTGATATGAGTTATATTATGTTTATTTGGTGTGAAATTTGAAGTTCTGGGTTGTAGATGAGTTATGAAGATAGAGTGAGAGAAACTGTATTTTAGTGTAAAGCTGACTGCATTTTAGAGTTCCTGGTTGGAGATGGCCTTACCGATACCCATATGTACAAAAGAATGAGATTGAAAGGCTGGTACGTGAGATGCTGGCAGCTGGAATAATTAGACCGAGCATTAGCCCATTTTCTAGTCCTGTGTTGTTAGTCAAGAAGAAGGATGGGGGTGGAGATTTTGCGTAGACTACAGGGCTTTGAATCGAGCTACAATTCCGGATAAATTCCCAATTCCAGTTATTAAAGAATTGTTGGATGAGTTAAATGGGGCATCAGTGTTTTCGAAGTTGGATTTAAAATCTGGATATCACCAGATTCGTGTAGCTCCTGAAGACATCCAAAAAACTGCATTCCGAACACACGAGGGTCACTACGAATTTCTAGTCATGCCCTTTGGGTTGACAAATGCACCTGCTACATTCCAGTCATTGATGAACGACATTTTCAAGGAACAGCTTCGCCACTTTGTGTTAGTATTTTTCGACGACATACTGGTGTACAGCAAGAGTTTGGGAGATCATTTGAGGCATCTACGATGTGTGCTGGAAATTTTGGCTCATAACCAACTCTATGCAAATGCAAAAAAAATGTCATTTTGGACAGGAGGAAATTGATTATTTGGGTCACGTTATTTCACAGAAGGGAGTGGCAGCCGAGGAGAGTAAACTAAAAGCAGTGATGGATTGGCCGAAGCCTCTTTCAGTTCGGGATCTCCGCGGGTTCTTGGACCTCACGGGATATTATAGAAGATTTGTTCGTGACTATGGGAAAATTGCTAGTCCATTAACTGAGTTACTAAAGAAGAACAATTTCTCGTGGAATGAATGCGCAGAGAAGGCTTTTATTCAATTAAAAGCAGCAATGGTTTCTCTTCCAGTATTGGCTCTTCCAAACTTCAACAAAGTCTTCGTGGTAGAATCAGATGCATCAGGCCATGGTCTCGGGGCAGTCCTCATGCAAGAACAACGACCTCTTGCCTTTTTCAGCCACGCACTCAATGCCAGTGGGCGTGCGAAGTCGGTGTATGAGAAGGAACTCATGGCAATTGTCTTTGCGGTTGAGAAGTGGCGACCATATCTATTGGGACATAGATTTACAGTCCGCACAAATCAGAAAAGTCTCAAATTTTTGTTGGAACAACGATTGGTCAGTCCGGAATATCAGAAATGGTTGATGAAGTTGATGGGGTACAACTTTGAAATTCAATACAAACCGGGCTTAGAGAATAAAGCCGCAGACGCCCTGTCTCGAATCAATTTCCCTGTTGCTTTGATGGCTGTAACGGTTCCCCAAGTGATACAGTTAGAACAATTGAGACGGGAGGTAGCCTCGAATGACCAATTACAATAGATAATTCAGGATATCCAGCTCAATCCAACCAATAGGCCTGATTATACATAGGTCGAAGGTTAATTACTATACAAGGGCAGATTGTTGCTTCCCTTGGGCTCCTCTTTGATTCCACTAATATTAAAGGAAGGACACGATGGGAATGTAGGTGGGCACTCTGGTTTCTTGAAAACTTACAAACGGATATCTGCAAATCTGTACTGGAAGGGAATGAAGAAAGACATCTATGACTATGAGCGACGATGTTCGGTATGTCAGCAAAATAAATACTTGGCCCTTTCCCCAGGCGGACTTCTCCAGCCTCTACCAATACTGAATCAGGTGTGGGAAGATGTAGCCATGGATTTTATCGAAGGATTACCGAAATCTAGGGGCATGGACACTATCTTAGTAGTGGTTGACCGACTAAGCAAATATGGGCACTTTATTGCATTGAAGCATCCATTTTCAGCAGTGAGTGTTGCAGGGATATTCATTAAAGAAGTCATTTGCCTCCACGGCGTTCCCAACTCTATTGTCTCGGACCGGGACAAGATCTTTATGAGTCGGTTTTGGGAGGAATTATTCCGACTACAGGGGACCAAATTGTGCCGGAGTACTGCTTATCACCCTCAGTCAGATGGTCAATCTGAGGTACTCAACCGTACATTGGAGACCTATGTTAAGTGCATTTTTATACACTTTTTATACCTTTAAATTAGCATATTTTGGAACATCTTGAGCAAATATCTACTAATTTATGCATATTTTGTGTTAAATAGGTTAATATCCAAGTTGAGGCCAAAAACCACATAAGGAGTGAAGATTTTGCTGAAATTCCAAGTTCGGGGACCATTTTGTCACTTTCGGGAAGTTTTGGACAAGCCGCGCAATTAACCAAGGGACCAAATTGAAAGATCTCAAAACTTAAAGGACCAAAAGTGCAATTTTTGTGCTGGAACATCATGGAGATGCTGTAAAGTGATGGGAGAACGTGCTGTGTGAGCTGGAAGACAACATGGGGAACAAGGCATGATGGAGAGGTGGAAAAAGCTGGCTGCTGGCTCGTGAGCTGGGGAGGAAAAGAATATAATACACATATACATATACACAGAGCTGGAGAGTTAGCAAGAGGGGAACCGTGTGTGGATGGTTGGTGACAGCAACCATTTGCAGGTTTCATTAGATATAGATTGATATACATATACACGGATCGGTGCTGGTTTTAGAGGAGAGATAGATAGGCAGAAGGAGAGAGGTTGGTTGCAGCTGGTGACAGCAGCTGATGGGAACTGCAGAGAGGTAAAACCGGGGAGTGAAAGCTGGTGACAGCAGCTTCCTACTACTGGGATTGCTACTGCTGAGTGTTGAATGGTGCAGGTGGAAGATAGGGACTGAAATTGCAAGCTGTTGTTGATACTGATCTGTAACATTAAGGGACTGCAAGCTGGACGGGAAGCTGTGATAGGCTGCTGATGCTGCTACTTGCATATTGCTGCTGCTGGTGATCTGCAACTGGAAATTTGCTGCTGCTGCCTTGTGACCGGGGAAGAAGACGGCTGTTGCTGATTCTGGTTGCTGCTGCTATTTTTACAACTGCTGAAACGAGGTTGCTGCAGTGTGCTAAGTCTGGTGCTGAGGAAGGAAGAAGATACTGAGACTGCTGGAATTTACTGCTGCTGAAAGAGGCTGTAGGGACTGCTGGTTGCCTGTGCTGGATTGCTGCCTGTGAATGCTTCTGGACTGCTACTGCCTTGCTGAAATCTTGCTGGTGACTGAAAATGCTAGGGAATGCTGGTTCTGCTGCCAACAGAAACATTGCTGGGATTGCTGGTGGTTGCCTGTGAACTGATCATTGAAGCTGAAATGGAGATGGTTGCGGCTAGACGCAATGCTGGATGCTGGAATTGGAGAGCCTGAGCATGGTTGCAGGATAAAGGAGGTTGCGGCTGGACGCATTCGATCGGTGATGCTAATTTTGCAATCAAATCAAAACTCCGGGTTTTAATTTTAATGCTTATTGTTATTTTTATTTTCAAACGCATGTTTAGCTAAATTTTACTTGTTGGGATGATTGATGTAATTTTAATTGCACTTAGTTATTTTTAAAGTTATTTACTTATTTTGTGCTATTTAATTTCATGCATTTTAATTATTGTCATTTAATTTCAAGTACTTTAATTAATTTTGAGTATTTAAATTTATGTTTAATGTCATGCATTTATTTTTAAGTAGTAAATTTTATTTACAAAACTTGAAAATTAATTAAGTGTTGTTTAAATGAAATCATGAATCCCAACTATTTTAATTTTCCATTTTCCGCATTATCTTTAGAGTTTAGAATTTACTTGTTTAAATTTTGCATTCAAAACCAAAATCCAAAACTTCAATTTGTGACTTCGTTGTTAGAATTAAATTAACTAGTATGTGTAATCGAAGTATACATTCCTCGTGGGATCGACAATCCGGACTTTTCTAGTCCACTTTATTACTTGAACGCGACCCGTGCGCTTGCGGTACACGATTTTAGCGAACAACCTACCTTCAGTGTTTTTCTTCAAACAAACCACGAGCCTGGTTCAACTGGTTGCCTTGGGCAGAGTTATGGTATAATACTTCGTATCATGTGTCTTCTAAATTAACTCCCTTCCAAATCTTGTATGGTCGTGAGCCACCTTCTTTGTTACCAATTGAAAAAGGTACAACTGTTGTGTCAATAGTGGAGAAGCAGTTAGTAGAACGGGACCTCATTATGGAAGAATTGAAGACTCGGTTGCTACGTGCACAGGCACAAATGAAAAATATAGCAGATGCCAAACGGAGACATGTCCAGTTCGAAGTTGGAGACTTGGTTTATTTTAAGATTTGACCCTATCGTCACAAATCATTAGCCTTATGGCCAAACGAGAAGCTGGCTCCCAGATTTTATGGTCCATACAATGTGGAGAAGCACATCGGAAGTGTAGCCTACAAGCTGAAGCTACCCCTTAATTGTACCATACACCCAGTATTTCATGTGTCCCAGTTACGTAAAGCAGAAGGTGGAGCACAGGCAGTTAATGACATCCCTACTCAATTGTCAGATGAACTTGAACTTGTAGTACAACCAGAAATGGTGCTGGGTGTACGACCTAGTCGGGGAAATAACCTTAGAGGAGTGGATGTGCTTATCCAGTGGAAAGGTTTACCACCCTTTGATGTGGCCTGGGAATCCTATGATCATTTGTTGAACCAATTTCCAGATTTTCACCTTGAGGACAAGGTGAAGCTTGCGCGGGAAAGTAATGATAGGACCCCAGTTTACCAGACTTATTAAAGGCGCAAACGGAACACATGAGCAGGGGGTGAGGAGAACGTGTCAGCAAGGGTAAAAAGGTCTTAAACCAAGCTGGGAAGTAACCGTGCACATGACATTAACAGAAAGAGAGATCATCTATATAAGGCAGGAATAAAAAAAGTAAAGGCAGGCAAAATTTTGAGTACAACAGCATTGGGAGAGAATGGCCCTCTCGAATGGCCAATATCAGTTTCTTTAAATTTCTTTTTTTGTAATTTAGTACATTTTACAGTGTCATTTCTACAGTCTAATTTTCAGATCAATACATCTAGCCTTTATTTCATTTTTCAGAAGCTATCTATCATTATCCATACATTCTCTGTTCCATTGCATTTTTCAGCTAATCTGCAGGAATTAAGGTAGCCAGCAACAGGAATCCATCAAAAACCATCTATCGAGTGACCACACTTCAATATAGATCTAAATGTTGAAAGATAATACTTATAAATTTATAAAACATTTAGTTTCAATATATATCTTTCATGTTTTTATATACCCATTGACAAATATCCTATTGAGATACAACTTGAGTGACTTAACTAAACTCATTGCTTTCATTAAAAAGAAAAAAAAAATGAAATTTGACCACTAAAATATCCAGGAATCCAATTGAAATTACTCCTGGAAAGTAAAATAAAAATATATATTCATAATCATCACAATTATAATCATGGCCACACGAGCAAGTAAGCTGATGAGATACAAGAGAAAGGATATCAAACATTGACATTTTCCCGACCTTGTTTGGAACAGACTTCAGATAAGCTTGGCGAACAGCCGGTTTCTCAGCAAATATCTGCAGTAAAATTTAGGATATCAATTAGGTTGACAACATGGAGGTATGTTCAGAGATATATCCAAACGTTTAACAAATAACCAGCAACAAAAGTTGCACATAAAAGAAACAAAAGATTTATAATACAAATTGCTCTAGTGGAGCTTCAGGATATTTGTCTTTAATATTTAGGCTTTACTTATGGGATGACAAAATGACACAAAACAATATTGGACAATAGTTTGAAGATATATGCAAAAATATAAAAAAGCCTCCAGTCACTGAATTAAAATAGTTATAATGTAAAGCACTGTACTTCCAAATAATTCATCCAGCACAGAAAGTTACAAAATGGCTCTGTCATTTCAGTGGAAAAAGGGGAAAAGAAAAGAAAATGGCATTGCGAAACAATTAAACTCATTAGTTAGGTCTGGTTTTCAGGAAAAAATGTAGATAATACTAAAAGAACTTTTACAGACCTCAGCAGTTTTGGATAGTTAAAAATGTAATTTTGTACTTTCTTGGAAAGAGTTAATTGGAAATTCATGTTATCACCCAAGTCTTCTTTCATTTGGGCCACTTCCCTTGTAACAATCACAGTATAAGTTAAAAGGTCTATCCCATATAAAGTCATCACTGAAAATAGCTAAAATGTTTATTACTATATATGTTAAGAGGCTAACTTAATCGAAGGAAAGTAATTTTCTGGTTCACAAACTTTAAAGAAAGGATACCTGATGAATGATCTCTGGAGTCAAGTTGAATGTAACTCTGTTAGACTGGAAACACGACAAATAGAGACGTTACAATTAGGTTGCATGTTCAAAGATGAAAGGCAAGTAATCAAATCTCAGTTTGTGTCAAAAACTGAGAAATTATCGGACTGCACAGACATGTAAAAGCTAACTTCAAAAGGATTTGGGAGCTGTTTGGTAGTGAACATGTTTCTAGTTCTCACTTCTCATCTGTTTTAAAATTTTGATTTGAAGAGAAAAAAATGGTTTCAAGATTTTGTTTTCATTTATATTGAAATGAGAAGCAAACGGTTGCAAAAACCACAAACAGAAAAAGGAGCTTTGCATTACTTCAGAATACCTAAATTTATTTTCCATCGAAGACATTGGGATGTACAAATCCTATGGCTACCGAAAAAATGGTTTCAAATTTCATCTTTATCGCTGCACCCTAACAATCACCATAGTGCTGCTCTTCTCACATGAATCGTGGCAATCATGAGTCCTTTCAATGTACTTTCCTTTCAAACAACCAAATCTTTGTGCTGTCAATATTGTGGGAATCAGTGACGTGATACAACTGCCACGCCACCCTAACAAGGGAACCCACCCTTTTCAGCCCCTCAATCGCAGCAAACCACCACATCCAAGACTGAACAATACACCAACCACACCTTCTGAAAATCAGCATATCAAGACTATGCATGCACCAGGAGTCTACGATGTCCAATCATTGCCAAAAACATTGCACCAAATACTGGAGGGCCCAGCTAATTGAGATGCGCACATACCTTTGCTGGACATCTCCATCAATTCCATCTCTTGAAGCTTCTTTTTCTTTACATTATTGCTTACATTTTTTAGTTGGTTTAAGAAAATAAAAAAATAGATAACATCCAAAATTACTGAAAACCCATTCGTTTTGGTTAACATGTGAACCAAACAAGTTCTTCCTCTTAAAAAATGAAAATTTATCTGCATTATTGAATATGAGACCAGAGACGAATGAGTTATCCAGCAGGCCCTTTAAGTAACATTCCACGTAGAAAAGCATGGGCCATAACACAGACTCTGCAGCCTTAGAAAACTAGAATAGAATCCAAACCATAACACATGGCACACCAAACCAAATTCCATCTCATAATGGGATTCTGTTCTTGCATTCAGGACCATCAAATTCACCCGTATAAAACAAATTCAGTTATGCTAACATACAAAAAGAACAAAATGGAGTTTTTATGAGACGAGCACAGATAATACATGCAGCGATACGCAGACACAAGGAGCTCTTTCTTGTACCTGACCATCCGATAAAGGTTTAACAACCCACATTTCGTTTTTTAAGGCCACTCGCTGCTTTGGCTTTCCTCTATCATTTTGATCCAGTAATTTCTGCACTTCATTAATGAATTCTGATTATTTATCATTTATTTTCTGTCAGGAGCTTTAGACCAACTAAATGCAGAACCTGCACTATCCTTTCAACTTTTCAATGCTTGCAGTCAAATAAGATTTTCTAAAACGATATGTCAAACAGAAACCATTTATCGGAAACAGTTTACAGAAATTTGCCAAATGCTGTTACAGTGTTTACAGAACATTGTCCCAAAACACAAAAAATATGAAAGCTATACTCTGGGAAGAGTTAATCATGAGCTTTGTTGAAAAAATAAGGATGAAAACAAGGCAAGATAAGTGGTAATTGTTTCATTTTTTCGAACAGTTGAAAAGTTCAAATTCCAGTAGCTGACCTTCCTCGTCGCCCAAAATTCAGCCTCTGTCAGGATACCTCCAATTAAAAATTGCTGGTGAAGCCTCTGCAATTCGCTGCCAATTACAGTATTTAGTTATACGACCTATATGAGGAATTTAAAGTTAAAAAAAAAAAATGCTATATATAACGAATTCAGAACAAAATAATCCAGCAAACTATAAATATCAACCGAACTGCATGGTTGTAATCACACAAGGAAAATCAACCTTTTTTCTTCACCATTTTGAAAGAAATATAGGGTCGAAAATGGAGAGGAGAAATTGGAATATAAAAAAATTCCAAGTAGCACCAAATATAAGTTCTGAGCACAAACTCCAAAAGAGCCATTTAGCTTCTATTTTAAATATTGAAATAAAGTATAAAAGATTAAATTAATTAATTTGATGCACAATATTTTTTGTTTGACAACGAATGGAGGAAATGCATTGAACATTTTGTCCTTTGAGAAACTAGCTTGTTTGACTGATAGTTCAAAAAGAGAAGTCTGCAACACTTAACCATATGTTTTAAATTGCCATTTCACAAAACATAACATCCAAATAAGTATATTGACTAACCTGACTTCATAAAGACTCCTTTTTCACATAATTCTATATAGATCATGGAAACATTATGATATGACTGAAGTCAGATGCAAAAGCAAGGATTCAATTGCATCATAAGATAATAATATAGTTAAACTAAAGGAGCAACACAGGAATAGGGGTGGCCTTTCTTCCATATGTAATGAATTTGAAAATATGACTCCAGGCACTGAAAGATGTATGCACTATGCAGCAAGAATAAGTGGCCAAATCACATTTATAATTAAATTTTTGAAAGTAATCTTACTCGTCCTCCTGCAGTAGCTTAATACGATGCTCCATTTCTGCCATGCTAAGCTGTTCATCTTGAAGAGGAGCAGCAGGCTTTTCAGATGTCGCTTTTCCATTTTCTCCATGAAATGCAATAGCTGCAGCTGTTCACAAGTTACCAGATACAACATTTTTAGGTACATTAGCCCTGCAATTCCCTGAGAACATAAATGTGAAAAAACAATACAGTATAAATACACTATGTTCCATAATTATCAACTCAAGCTGACCGGCGGCTTATTGTGAGATGTAAATCGAAATAAAAAAATGTTTTTATAATTTAATGCAATAATTAAGTAAAAAATTTGAAAGTTGTCACAAGCTCTAAATGTGTTGTACGAGAGAGAGAGAGACTCAAATGTTCATGCTTTTGTTTTTGCTTACCAAATCGGAAATATTTATTAGTTTTTCATCTTTCATCCCCCTTACCATTAGTCAAGGAATTTCATTCATTATGAATTTAGATTTGACTTCTATCTCTAAAAGATAAAGAATGATCAATAATTTGGCCATCCTAGAATAAGAAAATTATTTATTTATGCCCCTGTTTGATACCCATTTTTCATAATATTGTAGTTAAGGAGGCCATGCACTACTAATAAATCAACCAGGTTTAAATCACATGATGCGTGATAATATCCAAGTTCACCAAAGAAGGTGAATATCTAATGCCCATGACGGTGACTTACCCACAAATTCTCGGCAAATATCACGATCAGCAAAACTATCAAACTCAAATATGAAAGATATTGACAAGTTTTGCAGAACGTATCAGCTTAGACCACCACTGCAAACCTGGTCTTGAGTAAGACTAAGAAGGGCGTGTTTACTGGAACCCTCCTTGGTAAATTTATGCCCTGTGAAATGGAGATAAATGCAAAGACGTCAATTAACACTACAACAGAAATTAGCAAAGAAATTGCACTATAAAGATGAAAATGCAGACATATCAAAAGACTGGTTATTTTATATCCTTCTTTCTCAGTTTTCTGCTGGTTTTTAGGGTGGTTATGGAGTACAAAAGAGATCAATTAAAATAGAAAAATTACTTTTGCAAGGAAATAGACACACCGCAATTAATTTAGCCACTGGTTCTTATTTTATTTAAAATAACATCAACCGAAACCCTCTTGGAACAAAAATAAGAAGAATCTATGTGTATCCTGGCAGAGAAGGAATGGCTTATGGAAAAAGCACCTTTAATCGTCCTAAACTCCACATTTAGCTTTCTGGACGAATTAGGATCATTTGGCATAAAAACAAATCTTTCACTGATCTGTAACAAGTAACAGAAAAAAAAAAAAAAAAAAAAAGATTAATCAATAAGCTGCATTTGTTTACTAATTAATAGCACATGTTTCTTAATTATAATCCATCAATCACCAAATGGACATCGTCACAATTAACACAAAAACTAAAAAATTAAAAAGAAAGCCAAATCAGATTTTACACTGCTCAACATCATGGGTCTGTCCAGTATTTCTGGTACATTTGATTATATTGTACCCAACTATCAGGGTATACTCAATCCAGCAGATTATAGCCCAACAACATAATTCAGGAGAAAAAGACCATACTGACATTAAAAACAAGTGGTAGGAAAACGCCGATACAAGAGTACAAATGCTCGGATTATTACCATCTTGAGGACACCAGGAACACCGGGGTCCTTGACAAAAGACTTATATTTGGCGCGCTTCATCACCTGCTCATCCGCCATGCTTGATAGCACAATTATAGGCAAGCAATAATAAAAATACTCAAATCTGTACTGAACTAATCGACCAAAATAGTACAATATCCCGTTTATAATGAATTCAAATTGAATAATCTAGTGCAGAACAGAATCAATTTGAATCGGCTCAGCTCCGAGAAAAGCAGGCAGGGATCCAGGGTTTTACAGTGAAGTATAAAATCTTTATCTGGCTGGCATTGAGGGCGCCAACTGGGAGGGAAGAAAGACCATTGATCCGCGTGTAATGGCTCAGGTGTGTGGTGGCTATCAGGCAAAATTATTAAATACTTTGCATTATGTGTGAGCTTTGCAAAATTGGAGCCATATATCTAGGATTTTTTATTCTTTAAAATACTCACTTTAAATTAATTTTCAATCAATACTTTACTAAATAAATACTATACATAAATTCCCAAAAAAAAAAAAAAAAACGAGGCTCTCAAATAGGGGCTTCCTAATATACAACTTTCTAGCAATGATGTTCAACACTAATATATCAAAAAAAATTAAAGTGAATAGAAGACCTAAACCGAATAAATCCTATTCATGAAGAGTAATGTTGCCATATAATGTTATTTGACATGTTGTTATAACACCAGTCTAAAATATGACAATGTGTGTTATTAAATGAAAGGCATATATAATTCTACATTTAGCTGAACATATCACATAATATCTCATAGACTGGTACTCTAGCACCACTGATGCTAAATAATATTCTTAATATATTTGTAAAATCTGCAAATCCATGTATAAGTTTCGACAAGTGGACCTTTTTTTCTCAATTCCGTTGATTAGCATTTTTGACAAGAAGAAGAATGAAGAAAAAAGTGAAAGACAAATTTTAGTGATAAAGTAAATAGTTCTTTTTGTGAATAACGGAGAAAACCCCTCTATATTTGAAGTAATTGCCTATTTCGAAGCATAAACTGAAGTGCTGACATTCATATATATATATATAAACTCCCTGCAGTTGGTGGTTAAAAAGTGGTGTTAATTATTATTATTTTTCCATTAAATTTTTTTATTGAAGCTGTAATTCTTTTGATCCCTTGTGCCTATAAGAACAAATCGAACTGAAGTCGTAAATTTGATCTACGAAGTCACCAGAACTCATAAAATTTGAAATTGGATTAGGTTTATGTAATTGGCCATTAACTTTGAGTAGTGAAAATGCGAGTTCTCTTAATTTCACCAATATAATTTAGAATTTATGTTCTTTAGTAAGTTCTTTAACATTTTTTTGAGAGAACTTTTAACATAAATTAATTGAATACGAACAATGATTAACCTTCTTTTGGTAAACCGTTTATGAACGGTCGGCATGACAACATTTCGTTGATCAATTTTCTTGAAAAGTCAAAAATGGAGGTAAAAACAAGCTTGGTTTTAAGTCTTACCTAGCGAACATGGACGAAAGTCGACCTTAATGATCTGACAGTGCCGAATGATAGTACTGTTGCTCAACATATAAATATAAATAGGGAAATAGCATCTGAAGCTTTTAAAATGACTTTAAATTGAACAAAAATAGCAGGTCACATTCTTTTCTTTAAAGGTCTCCATTCTTGATTTATTTTTTTCAACAAATAAAAAAGGCACTATTTCACATTTTGGAGGAAATAGCTTATGGTGCAGTGACAGAAGCCCCAGTTTCTGCAATGCTGAAGCTGCTTTAAGGGCCATGCTCAACCCTTCAACCTCTGCTCTCAAACACTCAAGCTTCCTCTTCATTTCTCCTCATGCATCCTCACCATTTTTGTTCTGAATCTCTGATGATCTTGAAGAGCCTGCCATTTGTAACTCGGCATGCCACTTCCTCCCTTTCAACCTCGGGCTTACCATCTTTTGATGAAGCATTTTCATTAGGCACACTTTCTTTTACAACTTGGTGCACAAATGGAATCTGGCCAGTAGGTATAGACTGAAGAGGTGGTAACATAGAAGCAGCTTGGGATGCATCAGAAGGAATTTGGCTAGAAAATGGCTGCCCGCTTGATGGAACCACAGTGCCCCTCACTCCCATGGAGGAACGGAAGAAACTACCTTCGGAGACACATATTTGAGATTGCCTCCTACTGTACCACCTGCGCTGGCAACTGAGTGGTTTTGAGCTGAGAACTGCATGTCATTTCTTCTTATCATTTGAACATATGGAGCTATGTCATTTTCATATGTGACCGGAACGTAATGTCCTGGCTTGAATACAAAACCCCTGAAAGTTGAATAGGAGTTGTCAATTCTAACATTGAGCATATAACCAGCACCAAAAGTGGCCTCAACAACACCAGTCACTGCCTGGCCCACCATATTGTCAGTTTCATCTACTCTATCCACTTTATGGGGACGCTTTCCTTTCGCTCCATCAAAACCTGGAGGTTCACATCCAGTTTTAAATTGCTTTAGGTTTGTTTCTTTCCAAGGGCAACCACGTCCCCGCTTCGCTGGCAAGACAGAAGACGCACCAAAATTGTCACCTTGGATAACTTATTCATTTAGATCTTTGGCCCTGCAAACAGTAAGGATTTTGACTTCATCTTTACCTTCCCAGAGGATAATGATTCTGGGTAGAACTAACTTTTGTTTTATGTATTCACAAGGAACAACAATTTCATAAATTGGAAATGGATTCACCTATATTCATTCATTTCAGTCAAAACAAAGAAATTTAACTCCAAAAGCAAAAAAAAAAAAAAAATGCATCTGAATTAGAGGATTCAACATTAGTTACTGCCATCTTGGGGATGAGACTACATTTTAGTTATGAAACTCTCTCGCAAGAATGGATGAAACAATGAAAACGAAGTTCATTGGGAGTAGCGAACAGATTTCTTAACATATTTTCCTTCCTTCTAGAATTTTCTTTTGCTAGGGGGTTAAAAACAACTATATGAACCGTGCATAGCATGAAAAATTACACTCTCAAGCATCCCCCATGTTGAAAATTGCAGTGAGTTTCCAAGTTTAATCTCGTCCAATATTAAGAGTGAAGGTCAGTCTATTCAAGGGATTTCCTAATGTGCCACAACCCAGCATTTCCTTGTTTCTTTGCAGGGTGAACAAATAATTTTACATAACAATGTTTCTCTTGCTTTTAAATCATTTAACATTAACTGATACTGAATTCGATAAACAAATCACCAACTCCTTCAATCTCTCTAAAAGGTCATTCATTAAGCATAAATTTAGTGGGAAAATCCAATTTTCTGCTATAAATAGATCCCCATGATCTTTCATTAAAAACAGCATCGACACAAAAAGATTTCCATCAATCGTTCCTAATTCAAATGCCAGTCCAGTCGACTCAAGAACCAATCAAAATTGATCCTGCAATGCATGATCAATATCATATTCATCGACTTGCAACTTTAAATCATTTGCAAACAAAGTTCAATCAAATTAACAGTGTTAAATAGTGAAAGGAAGAATGGTCACCTTGAAAAGCTCACCAATTCGTGCAGTAAAACTTCAAGAAAAGGAGTCAATGAAAAAAAAAAAAAAAGATCAATCAAATTAACACTTAACAGTATGAAATAGAGAAAGGAAGAATTTGGTTATCTAGAAACGATCACCAAATTGTGCACAAAAACTGAAAGAAAGGGAGTTAATGCAGGAAGTGGATGCATACGTATTAGTGCATGCATATATAGCATTTTTTAGATGGTAGGAGATAATGTTCTGATTCCATGCTTTATACTTAGACATAGACACGTTTATTACGTGTGGTGGCATGCTGCATTGGCACGTGTGTGTGCAAATATCGTCAAAATGTACGTGTGCATGTGCAATGATCCAACCCGGCCTGGCCTTCAAAATACAAGCTACTCTGGCCCATGCCTGTCTACTTCTTTGGAAATGGATTTGCCTATTTTCATTTATACAGGTTTAACAAACAAATTAAACTTCAAAAGCAAAAAATGCATCTAAGTTAATATTTGAGGATTCAACATTTGCTGCTGCATCTTGGGGAAGAGACTACAGAAGTTAATTATGGAACACTGTGCAAACTAATCTGAATTGACCTTTCAGCAACTTGATCTTGTGCATTATTTATCCGCCCTTGTGCACGGTGCACCTAATCATTTTCATGAAGATTTGCACAGTGAGTCAGAATGCACAAGTTCCTTATAAGAAAACTAGCCATCAAAAATTTGTACCTTATTATGGAGAAACCTCCAGGAAATACAAAATAAAGAAATGGAGCCTTTTGGGGTTGAACTTGTTCTCTTGGGAGAGATAAGTAATGACTTTTATATTTTAAGGAATGAGGTACATTTGACTGTAAGAAATATAGTTAGTAACGACAAAAAATAATTATATTATATTAATTAAGTAATAACTGTAAAATTAATACATAATCTAGATAGACATGTCAATTACAAAAAATGGGAACATGACATTATAGTAACCTTTACCTTCATTCAAAGATTTAGACTCGTTTGCTTATCAGTAAAATGATCGCAGTGTATCTTAAATTTCACAAAAGAAAACCCGCAAGCTGGCTAACTTGTGAATGATATATGACCTAAGAAATTTAGAAGTCGAAGGACGATCATATCTCTTCCTAGTTCCTGTTAGTTCTGTAACTATGATTTCATTGTTCTGGTGCATTTTAATCGCCTTCACGTATTCCGTTTCTTGCATTTGCTCTTCTTATTTTTTATTTTTTTTCCTCTAGTGTATCAGTAAAATGTTGACTATCCACATTTATCCCGAGGGGGAATATGATACCTCGTGCATTACTCAAAGAAACTCATATTAGTTTTGTATTTCAATGTCATGTCGATCTCTGAATTCTATAACCGAAATGGGGTTTGGAAGATTAAGTTGTTGATTAGAACAAATATAAAAAATAATAATAACAAATAAAAAAAAAATAGTTTTAGGGAAATAACCTGATATTGATGCCTTATGCTGTCAATATGTACATTGGAAGAATTATACCAGCAGCCTTGAGCAACTGCTAAGAATGTGAAGTAACGAATATTTAACTGTGGATAATTGGATATAGCTAGGATGCTAATGGAAATTAATTTACCAATAAAAGAATAGGAATCTACAGTATGGATAATCCTCTGTTTCATCAGTAAGCACTACCAGCAAAAATCTTATCAGTTGCAGTACTGTGAATTGCAAATTGAATAAATGGTATATAAATAAGAAATCAACATTTTCAATACGAAACTTGTGCTTAGCATCTTTTGGTTCCAATACCAAGTTTAAATTTTATTTCTAACAAATGCGACTGCCAACTGTTTGTAAATAGTTTGAGATGTTTGAAATCAACAAAGTTGTATGAACAGCTCCCTGTTTCACCAGTAAGCACTACCGGAAAATATCTTATCAGTAGTTGTACTGTGAACTGCAAATTGAATAAATGGTATATAAATAAGAAATCAACATTATACGAAACTTGTGCTCAGCATCTTTTGGTTCCAATACCATCTTTAAATTTTATTTCCAACAAATGCAACCGCCAACTGTCTGTAAATATTTTGGGATATTTGAAATCAACAAAGTTGTATGAACAGCTCCCCATCTATTTCATCACTAATTTTAGTAGCAGTGCAGCATTTTCTTATTATTACAAACCAGAATTAGAAGTCAGTCAATTTACAATGTAATTTGTTTCCTAACTATTTTTCTTCAGATGAATAATAACATATCAATTGTAGTAGCTAAAGCATGGCTCAGAATGGTTAAATGTACCTGTTCATAGTCCGTTCAACGACGCCTGCAAATGAAAAGATCATTCAACAGTAAATGGTTATTTTTGCTGGACTAAAGTCAAATAAGCTTGTGCTATACTTTCCCATGCCTCAGAGAATGTATCAATAGTAAAGTCCCTTTTTATCGGACAGTTTTTTCTGTGAAGTCAATATCCACGTCAAATTTAAGTGAAATCCAATATCTTCCGAATTTGAAGTACATGTTACACAGGACTCAACCATGTTAAATAAAGGGGGGGGGGGGGGGGGGGGGGGGGGGGGGGGAAAGGCTAACATCTTTTAATAGTACCATTGAGTCTGGTGTAGTACTACTTTCTTAACATGCTGTGATTGCCTAATTATCACTGCACATGTTTTTCTTCACAAAAATACAAGGGGGGCATGAACTATTGACTTAACAAAGAGATCGAATGAGAATCTATGAACAACGTGTCTTATCTTGCAATATACAGTCGTAGCTGTCTAATTTGGATCAAGACTACTTTTTGCGATCAATCATGAACTATTTTCTGTTTCATAAAAACAAATTACAGTCACTCTGTGCTCTCATACCAGCTGCGGTATATCAGTAGAAGCAGCCAACTTATGTAATTCATAGAAAGGACATGATTCTCGAAACAATGCCTAAAAAATCATCCTACTATATTCACATAGCTTAGCCAACAAGCTCAACGAAAATATTACGAAATAGAAATTATAAGCATTAATATCATCAAGATTTACCACTGATGTGCCTTGATTGACATATTTCTAATTAGCATAGTATGCTAAGGAGGGAGAATACAAGAGTTTCAAAAGATTTTCTTTGTTGAGCGGTTTGGTCAAAAATGCATCTACTCCAGCCTCAACCATCTTGTTTATCTCTTCTCCTTTTTCATGTGCAGTTAATGCAATTATTGGTATGTGAACAACATAATTTCCTTCTGCTTCTCTGATGCGCCGAGTGGCTTCTATCCCATTCATCAATGGCATCTGCTAATACAATACAAAAATAAAAAAATAGAAGACTGTAATACTAAAAAAATGCACTATAGCAACAGATTAATGACAGGAAACATACAATACCTCACAATCCATTAGGATATAATCAAAGGGTGGTGAAATCTTGGAAGCTCGAGTTAAGTATTGATCCTTAAGACCCTTGCAAACTGCTTCAAGAGCTTGTTCCCCATTTACACAGGAAAAAGTGTTTGCACCAAGGTGGAAAGCTAAAGATGTTGCTATTTTGCGCCCGATGGGATCATCATCTGCAACCAAAATTTTCTTCCCTGACAATGGCTTTGTACTGCTCAAGCTCTCACCCTTTTGTAATGGAAGATTTTCTTCAGATAATTTTCCTTTAATAGCCTGATTCTGGCTCGTATTAGCTGTGCCTGAAGTGCGGGGTTCATGACGAATTTGTCCAGGCCCAATATTTTTGACATTAAATATATTTTCTCCTCTTATTAGTGCAAATTCGGGTAAAAGTTCTTCTATTTCACCCCTCCGGCTAGGAGTATTTTCTAAGGATGATTTTCCAGCAATTTGCCTTGTGCAAGTCTTATCGACTGCAGCTGAAGTGTTGTACTGAGGCAGAAACTTATCAGAATTGTATGTTTTTTCTCCTCCTCTAAGTGGTACGCCCTGTATTGTGCCACCAAACTCCGGTAAAAGTCCTATAAATTTTTTTAAACGAGAGCCATGGAGCGGCTTGGATAAAATTAAATCCATTGCAGGAAGTTTATCCTCATCAAGGCCATGAAAAATTCTGCGATTCGTGCCTAGTTTATCTAACCAAACCACCCTACTATAACAACTGTTGCATAGGTCCCTTCTAAATTCAGCCACAGCCCTACGGATATCACGAAATGGCCCAGCGTCTGTATCGATCACAATCAAAACAAAGCTTGAGAAACTTCTAACACTAGTCCGTCTATGAAGGTGTGGAACATTATCTGTACCGTCTAGCGAACTAAGTGGCATGTCCTTTGATCGTGTACTAGATGCCCTTGATGAATTAACATCAGATTTACCAAAGGAGCTTTGGCGTGAAAGGTTCAGTTTCTGTTTGAATCTCTTGAGAGTCTCTGAAAGTTGTTCATGTTGCTTGACCGCATATGCTTTTATCCCCTGTCGTGCCATGAATTTCTGTATAATTTTGCTCCTTTCGTTGCTCTGGATAAATATTATGACTTGGGATACTTCTACCTTGGGGCTATAGATTCTATTAATGGACCCCGAATACTGATAAGAGTCACTCGATGTTGAGCCACCATGAGCTTCAATGTCTTCCTCTCTTGCATTAGCAGACATGTCTGTCTCAGTACAAGTGCTGAAGAAAGCATTGAACCTGAAACAAGTTCCCCTTTCCCCAACTTCCTTGTCCACAATCCTAATTTCTCCTCCCATTAGACGAACCTAAAATCAAACAATAATATAAGCAAGAAATAAAATAAATATATTGTTTTCAAAGAAACCACACGTTTTAAAAATTGACATACCAAAGACTGAACAATGCCAAGTCCTAAACCGGTTCCTTCTTGTCCAATAGCTGTCTCTTTGACTTGAACATAGTTTTCAAATACAGATTTTTGCTTCTCTTTTGGAATCCCTTTCCCTGTATCATTCACCTCAAACATATATTCCATACAATTTGGATCTTGTTGAATAGTACTCACCACTCCCAACTCACTATGTGATTTATCAATCTGACAAAAGAAGCATGATGTGCAACTCATGCAGTTATTGTGATTAGCAAGTATTACATTCTCAAAACTCGGTTTCCTTACCCAAGCACGAACTGTCACATGCCCGTCTGAAGTATATTTGACAGCATTACTTAATAAGTTGCCCAAAATCTGTTTCAATCTTGCACGATCACCTTTCACGCAAGAAAATTTTTTAGTAATAGAGCCATCATTGGGATCCAATATCACATCTACCCCCTTCTTCATACCAACTGGATAATACAGATCAACCACATCTTCTAGAAGTTGTTCCAAGTCGAAATCTTCATTTTGAAGCTGCATTTTACCGGCCTCAATCTTACTTGCATCAAGAATGGAGTTCAATATACCTGAAATAATGCACTATTGTTTAATCGAAATAGTTGATAACCTAAAATAAAGCTAGTATAGCTTTAAAAATGTAAAAAAATATTTTTAAAACTTCTTTGTCGCCAAACAAAATTTTAATAGTTTCTTTTTTACTAAGAAAAACTACTATATTAGAAACTACAAAATCTTAATTTACATTCTGAAAAGCTACTATAAAGCTTAGGCAAACATGCTCATAACGAATATGCGTGAAACAATACCAACCTAAAAGATCCTTTGCACAACCTTCCATTTGTATCAAATTTGTGTGCAATTCTGATCCATGCACAGCTTGACAGTGACATATTTCTATCAAACCAGTAAGGCCTGCTAAAGAGGCTCGCACATCATGGCTTGCACTAGCAAATGCAAGACTCTTATTCATATTCTTCCTTTCCGCTTGCGCAGTAGATTCCTTCTGCCTTATCACCGCAACACATAATTTCATCTCTCTTCTTGCAGCTCGAACAGTCAATATTACAAAAGTGAATATGATAACGGCCATATCAGTGAAGATAAGTTTGAGTAGTATAAATACAGATTTTATGTTCTTGTGAATGAGATGCGCCATATAGTTTTCAGGTAAAGCCAACACAAATACCTAAAATTCAAATGAAATATTAATATACCAATGCATACCTTGCTTGTTTGATTTAAATAAATGAAATCAAGATAATTCGTAAACATATCTTACAAGGAAATAACTTTTATAGCTAAATTTATGTAACTAATGAAACATACCAATTTCAGTCCAGCAATTTCAACTGGCGAACAGTTAATCACATATTTCTTTTCCCATATGCTTAATGTAGAGGGTCTGAATGTGCCATCACCAGCCTGACACTTGACATTTCCTACAGTTCCAACTTGATCACCATTAGGGCTTAATAATTGAAATGAAACTTGATTTCCATTCAAGGTCATGCGAGTGTTGGAAATCCCTCCAGCGAGTACATTCCCATCTTTTGTTGCCAAATATAAGCTTCCATTGTAGAAGACTACGCGGTTGAAGAAATTAATCAAATAATTCACATGAAATCCTGAAGACACTGCCCCTTTTCCATCCATACCCACGGTACTAAGAAATAGAAAATCTTCAGAATTATCCCATTGGGATCCTATGGTAGCATGGGCATTTGTACTGTTTAAGTCTTCTTGAAACCAACTGGAATTGAATACATCAAAAGGAGGAAACTTTATTGATTCACCATATAATTTTCCCGTATCACGATTTGCAGCCTGAATATACCAACTGTGTTTTGTTGTATCACTTTGGTTGGAAGAAAATGTAGAGTTGGAATACACGGCAAATAGTTGACCACCTCTCTTATAGTATGAGAAAAGTAAACCATCTAATGAGATAAATGAAATCTGTGATAGGTGAGGAATTGTTGATAAAGCTAGAAATAATGAAGAAGCTATCTGCATTATGCAAACAAAATGAAGTGAGTGCGCACAGTAGGTAGTATTGTCCGGTACTAAAGTTAATTGATGTATACAAACCTCCGATTCAATCTCGGAGAATTGAAACTCATTTCGTCCCAATGATGAGCTTAAAGATCGTGCTAAATTGACTGTTGATGCATTGATTGAAGCAAAACACAAGGCTATGTTTTCAATTAATCCAGATAGTAGTTGTTGATTAATGTTGTAGGAAAACAAATTCACTTCAGTTTCAATTCTTGTAATCCTGATCCAGAAGGGTGTTATCAAACCTGGCAGCAGTAGCACCATGATTATCTGCATTAAAGTGTAGATAGAGCAATTTCTTATCAAATTCAAAAAATAGTTTAATGACTTTCATCTTAATATCCTTGAACCTAAAAATTCAAATTCTTGTAAATATAATATATGTATAATACTATAATATGAAAACTCGGTTCAGAATTTAAATTACCAGAATAATGAAAAGAAAAATTGGTCGCAACACTATAAATGAGCTTATAAGATTCATTTTCGACTTGATTTTCAATGGGCACCAATAGTTTTTCCTGCATCTCCATAAAAAAGTTAGGCATGCACAAAATAATGTGGCATAATATCTACATATATTTCATTTCTAAAGCAAATAATGTTGGTAAAAGTAATTATTCGGCTCATCAAATTGCTACCTATATTTATTGCTTCAAATTTTGAACTATATTACAAGTTGTAAATTATTGACGACCTTAAATATATTTTAAGCTCAATATTCTCTTTTACAATTAATTAGTATACTGTATAATAAGTTACAAAGTTGTTACAATCTTGTTAATTTTGGTTTATTTCACAAGATATGGAATAGGTAGGTAGAATGCTGCAAATTTAGTTATAAGATCAAGAAAAACTCATAAAACATTTATCTAATCACTCCTTGCCTTAAAATTTATTTTCGCAATATCCTCATAGTACTATATGGTGTCTTTCTACAATTTTTTTTTTTTTTTTTGTTTATTTATTTTGCTCTTTTGAGATGTTCTTGTGAGTTTAGGAGTCTCCAGTATTAACAGAATAAATGAATTGTATTCCTTTATGGTAACTTTTTGTCCTTTTCAGAATTCCAAATTGATTAATTTCCGAAATGTAATTCCTCAAGTGGTGATACCTAAAGAAAATCAGCCTAAAGGAGAAACAAAATCAAGAGAATTATTAAATATTATTGGAGCAGGATTCCAAATGACAGTAATCTCAAACATTTTTTTCGTTTTACTTACAATGAACTCTCCAAGCTTTCAACTTTCAATCCGAAATCCATGACACATTGTTGTAGCTGCATGTAAAAGATTCTTGTTTCTTTATCACAAACAATCCACTCGAAAACGTTAAAATGACGAGAGAATCGAAGAAAAATAAACCAATGAATCTTTCACCAAACATTTAACAAAAACATAGTTATGTGGTTTTGATCTCAAATATCAACCAAAGATAAGTGTTCACATTGTGAAGCATTTGTAGATTTACAACAGAAAAAATAATTAAAAAAACAATTTATCTTATTTTGGGGGTAATTTGTGAGGGAGCCAAAAAGCGAGGATATATATCAAATTCAAAGTCAACATTTAATCTTAACCACACATTTTTTGGGACCCACAACTTTTCAATCACACATCTCATCAACTTTTATCAAAATCTACTAAAAATCTGGTTCTTATCAATACCAAACTGGGGCATAGTATATACAATTCTGTTCTCCTGCGCTTGGAGCGCAGGAGAAGAGAATACGCTGGCAAGGCATATTCTCTCTTGCATGCATTTAACGGCTATTTTGCGGCTGACAATCATTTTATTTTATTTTTTATGTATATTTTGTTTTTTTTATTATTATTTTCTTGTTCTTTAACTTTTTTTTCTTGTTTTGTGACTCTATAATTGTTGAATACTAAGTTTTACTTGTTTTCCCATTTAGGCGACCTTGGCGAATTTATGAGATTTTTCTGTTTGTGCGTATTGATTGGTGTTGAATTTTGGGGTTTGATGGTTCGATATGGGGTTTATAAGCTGGCGATACTTAATTGTTATCTTCTCTTCTTTATCTTTTGGGAAAATACCGATTCCGTGTTCTGTTTATTCCTGAAAATAACATGAAAAACGCAGTCTAGATCATAACATGTTCTGATTAAACAAGAACTTCACAGATTTAATCTATTATTCTGTTTTAGTTTAGGTTTTGGCAACATCTCTCCTCTTCCCGTGCTCTTCACCCACTGCACTAGTCATGCGCCATCCACTCTGCATTGAGAAGTCCTAGGTCCGATCAGGATCAGAAACTCCGGTTTCACTACTATTTGATATTGAATGGCTCTCTATTTCAGAACTTCCAGGAAATCTTCCCTGTCGATCCCGCGAAGTACCTCAAAAAATGTCCAGCCCTTCCTTCGGGGTGTCCAACCACTCCCTCAAAATCACCAAAGAAACCAAACGGTATGAGGAGGAATTGAAGGGAAGCAAATTTGAGGTAGCTTTATGCCCGTGCCTTCTTTGCTTGATTATTTTATGGATAAATTTTTACAATGTTGTCATTGTCAAGATCCATACTTTTTTGCTATACCCCTCTCGGCTCTTCCTTTCAAAGACACTTGCCATTAGGCGCCCCCCCCCCCCCCGGGGCGGGCGAATCCGAAATCCCATTCCAATTCCAATACTTCATTGTATGACCTAAATAAATTCAAGCCCCTTTATAATGTTCCTTTTAGGGATGTAACGCGTTCTGATTCTAAAGCTGAGAGCGGTGATGAATGTGAATTCAAAGGCGATCGAAAGGAGGTGGAGAGAGTGTGTAAACTGATTGATGAAACATTTGGGATGGATGGTGATGATGCTAAAAATCGCACCTGAAATATTCCGAGCTTGAGCAATAAACTAGCACAAACTGGATATCCGAATACCTGCAATAAAGGCGAGGAGGTGTGTCCTCGTCGCCCCTCCGATGCTTAAGTCAGTAAAGAGGAAGGAGAAAATTTATGCAAGAGGCTATAAATTGTAGAGATAATTGTGTACCTGAATTATGATTGAGTGCCATGTATTTATAGAGATATATGGACGAATTATGATAGGATTGAAATACCTTCATTGCATGAGTCCTGTTAGGAATCATCATCCTATTTTTTAGGGATGAGGTTGTAAAACCCAAATAGGATTCTGTTGGAAGATGAGTTCTATTGAAATTAGGAGGTTGTAGACTCCACGTGTCGATCAAATCATGCCCGATCAATGAGAGACGTGACCCGAGCATCATGTGCCCCGAGCACATCATGCACCTTTTTGGTGAGATATATGTACTCGGGGTATTATATCCTCAGGGGTATTATGAGTGGTCGGGGCAACGTTTTCGCCACGGGTATTTTAAGTGTGATCGGGGGTTATATTCTCCTCGGGGTTCTCAATATGGTGTATGGTGTAATGTTTAAGTGCTCGGCCTCGAGGTTCATATGTTGATCGGGGGTACCAAGATATGACTGGCTAAATCACAAAATAATCTCTACTGTTTCTTGTCCAGTAAGGAAGAAGTTCAAGAAAAGTAAGTCTACCCTTTTGATGGGATTTCTCAGGAGAAAAATATGGGAATGGGAAAATATTTTGCTTATTTTTGTTTTCAACATTTGCTTATGCAGTAAGAGGCATATTAATACTCGATATCTCGACAGAAAATATAGAATAACAGTAAAAAACCAGGGACAAAAGTATATATAGTTTGTAGGTGCAAGTTTCATGATATGATGAAAAATGCATCACTAGATTTCTACAACTTTATAAAATTAAAAGCTCATTTTCTCACCTCTTCTTCTCCACTTCTGTCATTTACCTCCAGCCAAAGTGAGTTTGAAATATGCGCTGAACAAACAGATATAAGATAAGAAAAATCTTGTAATTAAGTTTCCAATGATGAGTATTAAAGCTATACAAAACAGAAGAATAAAATTACCCATTGTGTATCTCAATGATTTTTCACTGCTGATATATATATATATATGTTTTCCACCATTACTTTTCAGTTTGTCTGGACAGAAGAGTAATCACAAATGTATGCAGTTTATCAGCAAAGTGAAGTCCCTCAGTAGTCATTGATCGGTCTTGAAAGAGCTGACAAAAAACAAAGAAACCCACAATTATTTCCATAAAATCCCACCTGTAGACACGATTATCAAACAACTGGAAAATCCCTAACTAGAATTATCCAAAACTAAGTTGCACTGCACAACCAATAGAAGTTATATTTCAAATTTTCTACAGATTTCAGACGGAAATTAAATATTCCAGAAAAGGGTACTAGACTAAATACACAAGGTCCAATCTATTTGAGATAAAAATCAATTAAGAATAAAGAAAGGGTATGAATATACCGAGGGGGTGGTGGCGTTTGAAGTCGGCCCAAAACTTCGCCCAATTTCGAGGGTTTTCTGCACTTCAATCGTAGATCTCCAAGTGTAGTAAAAAAATAGCAGATATACAAATTCCTTAACGTACATCAGTGAATCATTCAAATTACGATGAAACCTGATTTATTTTCCATGCCTGAGATTCATCTTTCTTCGAATTCCACTTAAAACCAAATATAACTTATTCATGGAAAGTCAACTTATTTCATAATCTCAATACATCGTCACCTTCAGTTCTCACCATAAGAGCAATCACATTATTCCTTATAATTATCTCTGGTACCTTTTATAATCAAATGACCTTATGACAATCATCATTATCTCATATAATCCCAAACCTTCAATCATATGTCCCCAAATTCTCATTTCGAATAAATGGTTACTCCTTTAAGGCATCTCACTATAAAATACTTTCAATATCTCCCAATAATGATAACTGACTTTCCCAAATAATCATATTGCATGTAAATAACCAAATCTTTAACACATCATCTACCAATCAACTTCCAAAATAAATCAACAGTATTATCACTTACCCCATCATAATTTATAATATTCTCCAATATAAGTGATCATTTCTCACTAATAATCAATAAGTTCCTAAGAATAATTAAAATTCTTTCCAATAATGCCATAACATTTGTCTTCACTCATCTTTTCAAAATATGACTTGACATTTCCCAATATACACATCAAGTCATCACATAACTTCATGTATACCTTGATATCCCAGAAAATCGATTCTTAATTCCTCAACATAACAAATTTCAAATCATAGTTTCCAATATTAATATCTCACTTCCTTCAATACATTAATTGGCTCAAATGACCACCCATTAGTCATACTTATAAATATATAACACAAATCATAATCCCAAAATTTCTTAGTTACAAGACCAAACAACATTATAAATTTCTCTCAAAATAGAGGAATAATTCACTTACTCAAACACAATATCCATTCCTTAATTCCCAATAATTAAGAATCAAATCTTTAAATCTCAAATTTCATAATTTTTTTCATAGAAGTCTCAATAAAATCATATCACTCATAATCTCAACATCTCATCACAACTTCATAAAACTGGTTTTGCCATGTCTAAAATCAATTATGCAAAGTCTCATAAAACCATCTTTCTTCTTCATGTATAGCTCCTGAGCACCCCATGGCAAAAATCTAGGTCGAACAAAACCTTTGTCCATGAGATTCTATAGTTGCACTTTGAGCTCTTTTAAGTTACGAAGGAGTCATCCGATATTATACCTTGGATACTAGAGTTGCGCACTTAATCGATGACGAATTCAATTTCTCTTTTAGACGGTAAATCACAAAGATCTTCTGAGGACATCTTTGGTCATTCTCGAATAACAGAAATTTGTTCGAGAGAGGTATTCACCTTAGACACTTCAATTATTGCAACCAGGTAGGCTTAATAACTCTTATTCATCAATTGACGAGCCTTCATTACTGATAATATCGAAATAGAAAGTTTCACCTTTACTTCAACAAAGCGAAAAGGATTTCATTTGAAGGTTTAATTACCACCTTAACGTAGCCAGTGATTGAAACCTTATACCGCAATAATCATTCCATTCCTAGTATGACATCAAGTTTGTGGGTAATCAGTGTTATGAGATCTATCTTCTACTCCTTCCCATTCACCATGGTTGGGAAAATTTCTCAACGCATAACTTTAGTTCAACAATTCTTCAAATGGCGTTGACAATATAAACTTGGTCTCCAGCTACTGAGATGGGTAAATCAATTTTTTCCTATAATTGTGGGACTATCAAATGAGTGGGTAGTCCCGATATCAAACACTATAAATGCTTAATACTAAGTTCGATGACTTCTCAACTTCTCGTTTGGACATTGCATACTCTCGTGCCGATATACCATTCATATCCATTTCTTATTCCACAAAAAGATCTAATAAACAGCACCCAAATTTTTAATATCCATTACTTTCTCACTTCCTCATTTACATAACCAAGACATACTCGTCATATTCACTGACAACATTCTTAACCTTTCACTTTCCGACATTACACATTAGCATGCAAGAATTTACAATAATCGGGACATCAAATAACATTTCATAATTTAAACAAAATTTAACTTACCAGATGATCGAGGAAGATGCACTTGAGGCGTGACTCAGTACCCGAACCATTTTCAAATAAGTTTTAAAAGTCTGCAGAATCGCTTTTAAAACTCTTAGCTCTGATACCAAAAATGTAACACCACAAGTTTAAGAGTCTAAAACCTAGGCGTGTTAACTTCCATTCACATTAAATGCGGAATTAAATCGTTTACTCAATTAACATGTTCATTTATCTATTGCAAAATTTTACAGAAATTTCGACAGAGTCTCCTCTATAAATTGGACATAGCCAACCTATAGAGGAGCATCAAAACCATTTTAAAAATTTAAAGCATCAATCACCTCTCAATCACATTCATTATCGCCAAAACCAATTCATTCATTCCCCAAACTCCTCAAGCATAAAATTTCCCAAAAATCAACAGACATTGACAATTGCAATAAAAGGTAATTTAACCCCTAATACGTTACCCATACGTAATCAAAACTAACTTCAACCAAAACATTATCCATAATAATAAATGAAGGAATAAATTTAATGATAACTTGAATAGATTTAACTTTATTAATTAAGGCAACAGCAGGTATTGTCTGAGTCAGCCGCCAAGTGCTCCCCTCTGATCCTCTAACTTTCATCACCTGAAATGTTGGGGAGGGATTGGGATGAGCTAAAGCTCAGTAAGTAAACTGTATGCATGAATGCATGCTCATGACATGAATGCTTTTCGAAAATTCCATGTATGTATCCCCTTTTTCTTTACTTTCCAGAACATACAACATTTCAAACTTTCCCTTAACATTTCAAAACTTTCACTTCATTTCCATCGTGAGCTCACTTGGTGTAACTTCTAGTCAATCAGAATACAGTGAGCAATTACTTATTTGGAACCAGATTAACATCACATTTCCACCGCAAAGCGGTTTAACATTCACTTTCCCACCGCAAAGCAGTTTAACAGTCCACCGTAAACGGTTGAACATTCCGTCGCAAAGCGACTTAATTCGGGTACGCCGGTCCCCCGCGCCCCATTTCCCACTCGCAACTTTCATGAACTAGAAGTACACCCATTCTTTCTTTAAAAACTTGGGATACATAACTTTTGAACAAACTTGCACCTTGACACATTTCTTTCATTGAAAAACATTTCACTTCCCAATTTCGATGCCAATGCATGCTTGATGATGCAATGACATGATAATGTGCATGCTTGAACATTCTTCATAATAACATATACTTTCACAAAGTAAATGAAATTCATCAAAGCAAGTAAGTTGCAAGACAGTCATTTACTCATAACTTTCACATGATGAAAATAGGGGGAAGTTTACTTACTTGCAGTCTTTAGTAATTTACCGTTTCTGAATTTGCAAGTGGAGGAACCTCGACTGCCCGTGTCGTCAATGTACCAAAATCCTAGTTGTACCCATTCATTTAATAAAATATACTTTTAGTTCAAAATCACATTTTAAACTCTAAGCAAGGTTACAACTTCTATTTCATTCACAATTAAATCCCAAACGTGACCTTACGCTAGGTCCAACACATATAACACCATACTCGAAATAAGAGATGAACTCGAAGGCAAAAAGAAAAATTGAAATCTCACTAATCAAATTAGGCAAAACTTTTAGTTCAAAACACAATCATTATCCTTTTTGAACTAACCATACCCCTAACCAAAGTTAAAACTTCAATTTAATCCAAATGAGGTTTAAAGTTATTTCAAACACCTAGCATGCCATATTTTAAACACAAAATCCAATTTCATTGTGAATTAGAAAATCTTCTTACCCATTAATTTTTACCTCAAGTAAATATATGACTTAAACCAAAATTTACAAAATGATCAAATAACAACTCTAACCCTTCTTGAAATTTTCCCCAAATCTAAACATTTCAATTATAACTCACGTTCACACTAGACAATAGAGCTAATTGAATCCTTTAAATTCCAAAATCTGAAAATGCATACATGTAAACAAAATCTTTCTTCAAATCTAAATTTTATTATAAAATTGGGAATATACATATATACACATTGCCCCGAATCCGAATTTACGATTATTATATAAGAATTAAACTAAAAATATATCAATTAACCAAATTAATGCTTCCATTTTCGAAATCTGAAAAATACTGTGAAAATTATGCACCTATATATATACATATATGCATCAATACATACATACATACATATTGCCCAAAATCTGGATTTAACTGTTTAAATTTCGAAATTGGATTATAACCCAAATCTGAAAATTCTGAAATCTTTACTTACATATATAAACATTACCCATTTTTTTAAATTTCACATCTAAGACAAATAGAAATCCAATTTCCCAAATTCAAAAATCTGAAATTTGTTTCACAAGTAAAAAAATCTGCAGATACAGGTAATATATATATATATACATAGACACACACACTTCCTAATATATACATAAAATTTCGTATATACATACAATAGTGTGTGTGGGTGTAAAATCATGTGTGGAATTTGTGCGTGCGTGTATTGTGTGTGTCTGCGTGGTGTGTGTGCGTGCGAGAGGGGCGCCTTACCGCGAGGTTGGTGGTGTGGTGGTCGGTGGTCGGCGACAGTGAGGGAGGCAGCAACGGCTTCGTCGCCGTGAGAGGAGAGGAGAGTGAGTCGCGAGAGAGAGAGAGAGAGAGAGAGCGGAGAAGATGAGGTCGGGTGAGAGAGAGAGAGAGAGCCGATCGTGAGTGAGTGGTTAAAGGTAGGGTTAGGTATAAACTTTTGAAATTTGCAAATCAGTCCCTCAAATCTCCTCTTTGGTTTAAGTAAGTCTATAAGTTCTATTTACTCTCCAAATGCCACTAAATTTCCCCCCAACTTTCAATTTAACACAGAAAAATAGAAAATAGCATGTTTAGGCAGTAAAACCAATGATCACATAAACTTACACGTAAATTATTAAAATAAACAATTTAAAAACTTTTAATTGACACATTGATCGAGACGGCGTCCAAGTCCTTCCACTGCAAAATAATTCAAATTATAGACATTAAAGATCATAAATTTATAATAACATTCACAGGAGTATTACGTGGAAATTTAAAATTGCACGAAAACTGAAAAGTGGTCTTACACTTTAGATGCCTCCAACAGTAGCCTAAGTTGCACTTTACACTGACTTAAGAAATCAAAGTTTACACATTTTAAAAGGGATAATTATATTGATATCACGACATTTGTTAACTACATCACATTTATTTTTAATGAATATCCCCAACTTTTCTTAATTTTACACTTATGCTCCTAATTTTTTTATATAAATCTTTTATCATCAATCATTTATTAATTTTCATATCTTGTCAATAAAGATGATTTTTGTCCAAAATATATTTTATGAGAGCGAAAAAACTTATTTATCTCTTGTATTTTTAAATAATCGAAGTAAATAACTAATACAAAAGTCAAAAATAAATATTTTTCACTCTTTTCAATGCACATTAGGAGAATATGTGATATATATTGTGATTAAAAATAGAATATGTTAATTAATTGAAACTTAAGAATAATAATACTTTGGAAAAAAATTTGGGGATATAAAAGCAAAATTGAGCAAATAATAAAAATATTTCTTGTAATTAAAATGTGGTGTAGATATAAAAACTTGTGGTGTGAATATAACTACCCTTTTAAAGAAACAATTGGAACCGAAGGAACACACGATCATTGTAAAATGACATCTTCACCTTTTATTAATCCAAGGTGACCAGTAAGAACTCAATCCTTTCCAAATTGTGAGAGATCTTATTTTAAATCTACTAGGGAAATACTGTTAGAGAAAACTAGTTGCAGGCTGTAGCGATCAAGAATTTTTCACGCGATTAAATAATTATTTTAAAATTTCGAAAACCGTGTCGCTGCGATCTCGCCCATTTTTAAGTTAACGTCACCACGCGTTCGTCTAGCCAAGTCAAGAATTTGTCAGGTCCATTCGATTTTAAATAAATTTCGAATTTCCAAAATTTTATTATTTTAATTATTTATTTAAATTATTATTTTCAAAATCATTTTAAATTCCAAATTTCATCAATCTCATTTTATCAGTTTCACTCTTCCGACCCAGTTGATTTCGCGTGCGAATTTTCCTCGAAATACGTGCAATGCTTATCTAGGTTTTCACACCACCAACCCCCATCCATCACATCAATCCAATACCATGTCATACTTAGATATCACCTTCCCTTCCCAAACCCAACTCTCAGCATCCTCACACCACCCAAACCGCCCCTGTGCAACTCCAGTTCAGCCTCCTCCCAGCTCCATCTCAAGCATCCATTTCAGCCTCCTCACGTAGCCATTACAACTGCCTCATTCCAGCAAGCTCACGGTAAGAACCACCACTCATCGCAGCCACCACCACTCACACACCGTAGCCACCGCTCCACTGCCCCTTCAACCCAGCTAGTCAACCCACCTGCAACCACCGCCACCTTCATCATCATCACCTCCATCTCCCGCCACCTCAATCACCACTGCCCAACCACAACCCACCGGCACCACCATCATCACCACCGCACAACAGCCCAGTCGCAAGCCAACCCCAAATCAAACTTAAACTAAAACTCAAACCCAAAATCAAACCCAACACTTACCTCAGTCACTGGAATTGAACCCAACCATCTTCAACTCCAAACCGTCAATACACCGCCGCTCCCACGAACTTCCAACACCGTCACCATCGCCTCTGTCCACTACCCACCTCACAAATCGCAACCAAAAACCAAGAAGAAAACTTAACCCAAAACAACCCAAATAGGATAAGCCCATAACCTACCTCAACCGCCGGTTTCCCCGCCGGAAAATCTCTATTCGAGCCTCGGATTCGCACCCCAAACTCGCACCAAATCTCTCAAAACTGATCCCCCTTCCTGCCCGCCGCTCGCCTCCACCTTGTGCCGATGTTTCGCCGGCACCTCGCCGGCTGAAGACCAGGTTGCGCCATGGGCTGCTCCGATCGCGGCCCCATTTCTCTCTCGCGCGCGTCTCTGAACCGTTTGAAAGGAGAGAGAGAATGTTTTTATGGAAATTGCAACTTAGTCCCTAAGTCCCAAAAATGTTTTATTTCAGCCCTTTCAGCTTTAAACATTTTAATTTCAGTCCTTAAGTTTTTAAATGATTTTAATCAGTCACTTCATTTTTAAATATATTATTTCAGCCCTATGGTTTAATATTCGTTTTGAGCTTCCACCCAAGTTTTGAAAATTATTCATTTTAGTCTCTCAACTTTCAAATTATTCATTTTAGTCCATCAACTTTCAAATTGTTTCATTTTTTCGAACAGTTGAAAAGTTCAAATTCCAGTAGCTGACCTTCCTCGTCGCCCAAAATTCAGCCTCTGTCAGGATACCTCCAATTAAAAATTGCTGGTGAAGCCTCTGCAATTCGCTGCCAATTACAGTATTTAGTTATACGACCTATATGAGGAATTTAAAGTTAAAAAAAAAATGCTATATATAACGAATTCAGAACAAAATAATCCAGCAAACTATAAATATCAACTGAACTGCATGGTTGTAATCACACAAGGAAAATCAACCCAGCTAGTCAACCCACCTGCAACCACCGCCACCTTCATCATCATCACCTCCATCTCCCGCCACCTCAATCACCACTGCCCAACCACAACCCACCAGCACCACCATCATCACCACCGCACAACAACCCAGTCGCAAGCCAACCCCAAATCAAACTCAAACTCAAACCCAAAATCAAACCCAACACTTACCTCAGTCACTGGAATTGAACCCAACCATCTTCAACTCCAAACCGTCACAACACCGCCGCTCCCACGAACTTCCAACACCGTCACCATCGCCTCTGTCCACTACCCACCTCACAAATCGGAACCCAAAACCAAGAAGAAAACTTAACCCAAAACAACCCAAAGAGGATAAGCCCATAACCTACCTCAACCGCCGGTTTCCCCGCCGGAAAATCTCTATTCGAGCCTCGGATTCGCACCCCAAACTCGCACCAAATCTCTCAAAACTGATCCCACTTCCTGCCCGCCGCTCGCCTCCACCTTGTGCCGATGTTTCGCCGGCACCTCGCCGGCTGAAGACCAGGTTGCGCCATGGGCTGCTCCGGTCGCGGCCCCCTTTCTCTCTCTCGCGCGTCTCTGAACCGTTTGAAAGGAGAGAGAGAATGTTTGATTTTTTTTATATTTTTTATTTTATGGAAATTGCAACTTAGTCCCTAAGTCCCAAAAATGTTTTATTTCAGCCCTTTCAGCTTTAAACATTTTAATTTCAGTCCTAAAGTTTTTAAATGATTTTAGTTATTTCAGCCCTATGGTTTAATATTCGTTTTGAGCTTCCACCCAAGTTTTGAAAATTATTCATTTTAGTCCCTCAACTTTCAAATTGTTTCATTTTTTCGAACAGTTGAAAAGTTCAAATTCCAGTAGCTGACCTTCCTCATCGCCCAAAATTCAGCCTCTGTCAGGATACCTCCAATTAAAAATTGCTGGTGAAGCCTCTGCAATTCGCTGCCAATTACAGTATTTAGTTATACGACCTATATGAGGAATTTAGAGTTAAAAAAATGCTATATATAACGAATTCAGAACAAAATAATCCAGCAAACTATAAATATCAACCGAACTGCATGGTTGTAATCACACAAGGAAAATCAACCTTTTTTCTTCACCATTTTGAAAGAAATATAGGGTCGAAAATGGAGAGGAGAAATTGGAATATAAAAAAATTCCAAGTAGCACCAAATATAAGTTCTGAGCACAAACTCCAAAAGAGCCATTTAGCTTCTATTTTAAATATTGAAATAAAGTATAAAAGATTAAATTAATTAATTTGATGCACAATATTTTTTGTTTGACAACGAATGGAGGAAATGCATTGAACATTTTGTCCTTTGAGAAACTAGCTTGTTTGACTGATAGTTCAAAAAGAGAAGTCTGCAACACTTAACCATATGTTTTAAATTGCCATTTCACAAAACATAACATCCAAATAAGTATATTGACTAACCTGACTTCATAAAGACTCCTTTTTCACATAATTCTATATAGATCATGGAAACATTATGATATGACTGAAGTCAGATGCAAAAGCAAGGATTCAATTGCATCATAAGATAATAATATAGTTAAACTGAAGGAGCAACACAGGAATAGGGGTGGCCTTTCTTCCATATGTAATGAATTTGAAAATATGACTCCAGGCACTGAAAGATGTATGCACTATGCAGCAAGAATAAGTGGCCAAATCACATTTATAATTAAATTTTTGAAAGTAATCTTACTCGTCCTCCTGCAGTAGCTTAATACGATGCTCCATTTCTGCCATGCTAAGCTGTTCATCTTGAAGAGGAGCAGCAGGCTTTTCAGATGTCGCTTTTCCATTTTCTCCATGAAATGCAATAGCTGCAGTTGTTCACAAGTTACGAGATACAACATTTTAAGGTACATTAGCCCTGCAATTCCCTGAGAACATAAATGTGAAAAAACAATACAGTATAAATACACTATGTTCCATAATTATCAACTCAAGCTGACCGGCGGCTTATTGTGAGATGTAAATCGAAATAAAAAAATGTTTTTATAATTTAATGCAATAATTAAGTAAAAAATTTGAAAGTTGTCACAAGCTCTAAATGTGTTGTACGAGAGAGAGAGAGACTCAAATGTTCATGCTTTTGTTTTTGCTTACCAAATCGGAAATATATATTAGTTTTTCATCTTTCATCCCCCTTACCATTAGTCAAGGAATTTCATTCATTATGAATTTAGATTTGACTTCTATCTCTAAAAGATAAAGAATGATCAATAATTTGGCCATCCTAGAATAAGAAAATTATTTATTTATGCCCCTGTTTGATACCCATTTTTCATAATATTGTAGTTAAGGAGGCCATGCACTACCAATAAATCAACCAGGTTTAAATCACATGATGCGTGATAATATCCAAGTTCACCAAAGAAGGTGAATATCTAATGCCCATGACGGTGATAATATCCAGATTTTAATGACTTTCATCTTAGTATCCTTGAACCCAAAAATTCAAATTCTTGTAAATATAATATATGTATAATACTATAATATGAAAACTCGGTTCAGAATTTAAATTACCAGAATAATGAAAAGAAAAATTGGCCGCAACACTATAAATGAGCTTATAAGATTCATTTTCGACTTGATTTTCAATGGGTACCAATAGTTTTTCCTGCATCTCCATAAAAAAGTTAGGCATGCACAAAATAATGTGGCATAATATCTACATATATTTCATTTCTAAATCAAATAATGTTGGTAAAAGTAATTATTCGGCTCATCAAATTGCTACCTATATTTATTGCTTCAAATTTTGAACTATATTACAAGTTGTAAATTATTGACGACCTTAAATATATTTTAAGCTCAATATTCTCTTTTACAATTAATTAGTATACTGTATAATAAGTTACAAAGTTGTTACAATCTTGTTAATTTTGGTTTATTTCACAAGATATATAATAGGTAGGTAGAATGCTGCAAATTTAGTTATAAGATCAAGAAAAACTCATAAAACATTTATGATTTATCTAGTCACTCCTTGCCTTAAAATTTATTTTCGCAATATCCTCATAGTACTATATGGTGTATTTCTACAATTTTTTTTTTTTTTTTGTTTATTTATTTTGCTCTTTTGAGATGTTCTTGTGAGTTTAGGAGTCTCCAGTATTAACAGAATAAATGAATTGTATTCCTTTATCGTAAATTTTTGTCCTTTTCAGAATTCCAAATTGATTAATTTTCGAAATGTAATTCCTCAAGTGGTGATACCTAAAGAAAATCAGCCTAAAGGAGAAACAAAATCAAGAGAATTATTAAATATTATTGGAGCAGGATTCCAAATGACAGTAATCTCAAACATTTTTTTCGTTTTACTTACAATGAACTCTCCAAGCTTTCAACTTTCAATCCGAAATCCATGACACATTATTGCAGCTGCATGTAAAAGATTCTTGTTTCTTTATCACAAACAATCCACTCGAAAACGTTAAAATGACGAGAGAATCGAAGAAAAATAAACCAATGAATCTTTCACCAAACATTTAACAAAAACATAGTTATGTGGTTTTGATCTCAAATATCAACCAAAGATAAGTGTTCACATTGTGAAGCATTTGTAGATTTACAACAGAAAAAATAATTAAAAAAACAATTTATCTTATTTTGGGGGTAATTTGTGAGGGAGCCAAAAAGCGAGGATATATATCAAATTCAAAGTCAACATTTAATCTTAACCACACATTTGTTGGGACCCACAACTTTTCAATCACACATCTCATCAACTTTTATCAAAATCTACTAAAAATATGATTCTTATCAATACCAAACTAGGGCATAGTATATACAATTCTGTTCTCCTGCGCTTGGAGCGCAGGAGAAGAGAATACGCTGTCAAGGCGTATTCTCTCTTGCATGCAAGGCCTGCAAAAATGCAGGCCTTGCATGCATTTAACGGCTATTTTGCGGCTGACAATCATTTTATTTTATTTTTTATGTATATTTTGTTTTTTTTATTATTATTTTCTTGTTCTTTAACTTTTTTTTTCTTGTTTTGTATATTTTTATAATTTGGTTATTTTGTAATGTTTTATTCTTATTTTTTATTTTACCATAATAATTTTTAATATACGTACATGTATTAAATTTCGCTTGATATTCATAATAACACTGCAAATTTCTTATGATATTCATAATAAAAAGGATTTAAATAAAGAATATGTTACTATTGAAATAAAATATGTGGTTGAAAGATTATTTGAAAAAATGAGTGTGGCTATAAACATCACTTTTTTTCAAATTACTTTTTAACCACGCACAATTTTCAAAATCATTTTTCAACCACAATTTTACCTAAAAAACTCAAATTTCTTCTTAATAAACAAAAATAAACTACCAATTTTTCTTAAACAATCACGTGACATTATTTCTGTTTAGTAAAATTTTGTTTATATACAGTCACATGAGAAGTTAACAATTTCGGCTAATAAAAAATTTTCGCCCATAATTTCCCAAATCATTGTTTTTCGAGGTAATATGTGTGGTCGAAAAGTGAAGAGAGAAAATATGTGTAGTTAAAAAATGATTTGGGAAATTATGCCTCTATTTGGTAAACTATGTTTTTAAACGGCACAATTCCCCAAATCACTTTTTAACCACACAAATTTTCTTTCTCCATTTTTCTACCACATGTTTTACTTCAAAAAAAAACTTTTTTTTTTTTTTTTGCCAAATGGAGGCTATAGAACAAGAAAAAAAAAACAAAGTATAAAAAAAAATTAAAATGGTTGTCATTAAATGCATGCAAGACAAAGCGTATTCTCTTCTCCTGCGTGTATATCGAGAGAGAAGAGTGTGTAAATATCCTTTTTCTTTCTCTTCTGCTGTCCAAGGCAAGAAACTGCAACCTCAAAGGTTTAATAAAATACAGAATCACACTTCGAGGTTGTGTTTGGATTCCAAGATTTTGTTTATTATTTTTTATTTTTCAAGAATTATTTCTTGTGTTCAATGATTATACTATTATAGTAGCAATTGTTTTAAAAAATGTTTAACATAAGTGTGAACGTAATGATACAAAATTGTTTAAAGGTAAAATCGACTAGTCAAACATAGACGAAAGTCAACCATAGTGATTCGGAAATCACATATGAACAAATACCCGATGGCGTGAATGTATATATATTATGACACCATTGAATATGTTAAGGCCTTAATTAATCTGAAATCATATGGAGTAACTTAATTATATAAATCATTAAGAACAATATCTCCTACAATTCATTAATTCAAAAAGGAAAGAGTAAATAACCTTAATTAATACAAACTTCGAGCAACTTTGTGTTCCCATTGGTACATAATCGATAACGAACTTTAATGGCTTTTTAAGTTCAATTCCACTTCAAGAACAGATATCCTTTTCAGCTGAACTGTTAACACTTTTTTTTCATGAATATGGTCATGAATGTTTGACAACAATGTGTCCTAAACCAAATGTGTCCTAAACGGTCCAAGATAGAAATAAAATCTGGAAAAGATTTAAATATTAACTGAACAACTTCTCTCTTTCACAATTATAAGGGATTTTTATTTTTATTTTATTTTTGCAAAAGGCATTTGGCCTAGATAAGGCTTTTTAGGCTTGCTTATCTTTAAACTTAATGTAGGATTTGGCATTGACCCCTATTCAAATATATTGATTTAATTTTTAGTTCTTGTCTCTTTATTGTTTTCCTTTTTTATATATTTTTTCTATGAAAGACAAGCATAAATTTATTATTCAAATTGTTGATAGCGGTCGAGTTCTTTGTTATCATAATGTTTTATGATTTGCAATTCGGTTTTAAGATCACGGAAATGAGAAGGGAAATGTTTAAATCTTATGAAGACAGATTTTACTTGGCACGGGGAGAAAAGTACTGGTGTTGAGATATCAGTCTTTTAATCCCATAAAGACCATTCAAGACTACATGCATGACAGCTTTTTTTTAGATACTTAAGTCCATTATTGATTATTTCACATTAATTATTACACTTTTTATTGTTTTTTATCTTTTTTTTTTTTACTCATTGCCTAATTTGACAAGTTTAAACCTTTGTTTGGTGAAAACTAAAATCATATTTTTGGTAAATTTCGATAAAACTTAATGAAATATGTGCTTAAAAATTTGTGAATCTCATGAAATGAGTGATTAAAATTACTCAATCAATTTGACTTAAACTAAAATTTGAACTTTAATCCCCACCAAACAGGGGCTAAATGCACTTCTTGCATTAATAGGAAGAATTGATATGAAATAACAATATAAATAGACAAATCAAAATACAGTGGACTACTCAAAATTTCAGCTTCTGGATATAAGGAATTAAAATAGATAAGAAAACAAAAACAAAAAAAGAATAGCCAAAAAACCGGTGCAATAAGTGCTAGTGCATGCAATTCTATGAAAATCATAAAGAAATATACGATGTTAGTTTGTTATCAAGTCGTGACAAAGGGTAGGATTTTAACAGCCAGTTAGCATTAAAACTACTAGAATAAAGTTGCTCAATTAACAGCCAGTTAGCATTAAAACTACTAGAATAAAGTAGCTCAATTAATAAAGACCCCTTTGCTACTTCATTTTCTGTTAAATAAACAATATTTATATATATACCGGTAACGGGAATACCTCGTCAACCAAACATTTTTCATAGTTAGGACATCCCAATCTGATAGAAAGTGAGTACTGATACATATTGGATCTACCGTCGGCCTTTGAATCCTAGATGATTAGATTGATTGAGATGACGAGGGGACGACGGGACAACGATACGATGACGAAGACACGACGATGATGATGACGGTGACGACAATGATGATGTGACAATTATGATGATGACGACAACGACGACGATAATACAATGTGGACTGCCTTGGGCAACTCAATTACATCTTTAGCCACAACTCTAGGTCACATTTTCCATCTTTTGCTTGACGCTAGATTATGTAAGTTCTCTTTAAAAATATGTTAAATAAAGAAATTATATTACCAAGAAACCTTTATAGGGATTTCAAAGTTTGCCCATGTAAATGATTCTAGCAAACATTCCATTAGCTGTAAGGGGGAGATCTACTCTTGATTCTTCTCTTCATCATCTCAGCCCACCTAGCAAAGAGATTAGCAACCTCAAACTTTCCAAAAAACTTCACCTTTTGACTCAACTCCTTCATTATATCAGATTTACCAGCCCGGGAAAAATCAGCAATGGACTTGTTGTAATCAAGCTGAGGTGTCCTCATTCCTTTCTGAATCATTTCTTCTAGATGTTTACAAGCCTCAATGGATCATCCTTACCTTATAAGCCCACCAATGAAAATTGTGCAAGAGTTCTCATCAGGACAACAACCCTTCCTCTTCATCTATTCCCAAAATGCACAACCCCTATCATAGTTTCTCATGACAAAGTAAGATTTCATTATCATATTGTAAGTGTGGATACTCGGCTGGATATCATTTTGGATCATCTTCTTATATATCTTGACCGCGTTATTTGGCATCTTTCCGCTCATGTCATTTTGATCAGAGCATTATAAGTCCGTCCGGGCGAGCGTCCTTTCTCATTCATCTCTTTCAACAACTCATACACCATATTCATCTTCTTTTGATTTCCAAACCCGGTCATCAAACAAGTGTATATTGCACAATCGGGCTCACATCCAGAAGGACCAGAACCAAGCATTTCATCCAAGTAATCAACTGCTTCCTTCATTTTTCCATGTTTGCACAAATCCTTAATCAAGATCGTATAGCTTCTTCTGTGGGGAAATGTACCTTTGGCCTTCATCACCTCAAAAAGCTTCATTGCATCTCAAGCAATGTCAGGCTTAAAACCCTAATCTATCATAGCATTCCAGTTCCTCCATCAAATTCTTCATCCTACGCCAACCGTTGAGCAAAGCACTGTATGTTCTCAAATTAGGCATGAACCATGGTATGAAAAAACCCATGTAAGGCACGTGACAAATGCCTCGAGGTGGTAATTTTGAGGCTGTTTTTGAAAGGCGTGCGCCTCAATTGACTTAGGTGCAAGCCTCAGTACCCGTCTCAGTGCATATTTGTCTTTTTGTTTTCTTTTTTGTGCCCAAAAAGTTACTAGAAAAATGCCTAAAAGGATGATTTAATAGTACAGTGGCAACATTACACCTACAATCTTATTAATATATTAAAATTTATTAACCAAGTCACAAGAAAATTACGCAAAAAGTTGGAATAAGTATACAAGAAACCTATTCCTCATTAGTCTCTACAAAGCTACCAGCTTGCAACTCTGCACAAAGCTGCAAACCTGCAGGCTGTAAGTGTTAGCAACTGTACTATATTTCATTTTGGAGACTTTTTTTTTTTTTTAATTTAAGCACAATATTTAATTTTTGTACGACAATGGATATAACTATTAATTATTTTCAACTTTGTTAATATATTTTGGATTACGTTTTGTTAAAAAATTTCAAAATTCTTTGTGGTCCATTGGAACTATTAGATTTATTTTTATGTTGTTTTCTAATTTTCAACTATACCATATCTTTCTCGTTTTTGGTGAGGCTTACGCTTCAAAACGTCTCGAGGCTTACGCCTCGCCTCATGACATAAAAATGCCTCTATACCCGTTTACGTTTTTTCAAACCATGGTGAGAACCTATGCTCCAATTTCTCGAACAAAGCCTGCGCTTCCTTTCCAAACTTCTTCCTTCTTAATGCATCCAGCAAACAGTTGATCGTCTCTACCCCGATTTTAAATCTATATTTCTTCATCAAATAAAAAATCCCTACAGCCTTTTTTCTCTCTTTTGTGGCCGCAAATGCTCTGATCGCTATAATAAAGATTTCCACGGTTAGCAAACCCTTCTCACCCATCCCTTTAAGAATTGATGCCATGGTCTCAAACTGCCAAGTCTTTCTAAGAATATTCATCACTGTGTTGTACGTCCTAGAATCATGTGCAAACCCCGACCACTAAACAGCCCAGCAGAAAAACCAAAACGCAGGTTTCCAAGCATGCTTAAATCTCTCCAACACATCCACCACAAAATCATGACTTAAATTCAGCTCACATTCATCTAAAATAACCTCCACATTCCCATCCATCCCAAATGTCTCATCAATCAGTTTACACACTCTCTCCACCTCCTTTCGATCGCCTTTGAATTCACATTCATCACCGCTCTCAGCTTTAGAATCAGAACGCGTTACATCCCTACAAGGAACATTATAAAGGGGCTTGAATTTATTTAAGTCATACAATGAAGTATTGGAATTGGAATGGGATTTCGGATTCGCCCGCCCCGGGGGGGGGGGGGGGGGGCTAATGGCAAGTGTCTTTGAAAGGAAGAGCCGAGAGGGGTATAGCAAAAAAGTATGGATATTGACAATGACAACATTGTAAAAATTTATCCATAAAATAATCAAGCAAAGAAGGCACGGGCAGAAAGCTACCTCAAACTTGCTTCCCTTCAATTCCTCCTCCTCATACCGTTTGGTTTCTTTGGTGATTTTGAGGGAGTGGTTCGACACCCAGAAGGAAGGGCTGGACATTTTTTGAGGTACTTCGCGGGATCGACAGGGAAGATTTCCTGGAAGTTCTGAAATAGATAACCATTCAATATCAAATAGTAGTGAAACCGGAGTTTCTGATCCTGATCGGACCTAGGACTTCTCAATGCAGAGTGGATGGCGCATGACTAGTGCAGTGGGTGAAGAGCACAGGAAGAGGAGAGATGTTGCCAAAACCTAAACTAAAACAGAATAATAGATTAAATCTGTGAAGTTCTTGTTTAATCAGAACACGTTATGATCTAGACTGCGTTTTTCATGTTATTTTCAGGAATAAACAGAACACGGAATCGGTATTTTCCCAAAAGATAAAGAAGAGAAGATAACAATTAAGTATCGCCAGCTCATAAACCCCATATCGAACCATCAAACCCCAAAATTCAACACCAATCAATACGCACAAACAGAAAAATCTCATAAATTCGCCAAGGTCGCCTAAATGGGAAAACAAGTAAAACTGAGTATTCAACAATTATAGAGTCACAAAAAAATCAACAAGTAAGAAATGCTTCTGAAAGATTAGACATAGTATAGTTCATTCTTAAAAAAATCATACTACCCAAAAACAAGCTCATATACTCATATACCAAACCAAATGAAATCATAAACAAAGAATGATATAGCAAAATACCAAATCTTCAGGTGAAGGCTGGAGGAGGACTGACGGAGGCGGCAGGTGTAGACGATCACGAACTCAGTCAGCATTCGGCGGCACGCGGTAGGCGGAAACTTAGCAACAGAAGGGGCGAGTCGCTCCTGCATGTGGTGTGTGGACTGCGACTGTAGTGTTACGTTTAAATTGAAATAGGTTTGGGCAATGGGGCCCATTGAAAATGAGTTGGGGCTGCCATTTTTTGGGCAATAATAATAATAATAAATTATTAAAATTAAAATATATAATGAATTTTAAATGAATATATAAACATACCTGTCACTCTTAAATGGATATTTGGATATGGTATAAATGTTATAAATCTCTAGTGGATACTAGATAAGGTATGAGATTTCCAAACTCGACCCATATCCTACTCATTGTCATCCCTGCTCCTGATTGTAATGATTGGTAATTGAAAAATATGTATATTTTTTCGTTATATTACATGATTTTCATTTCTCAATTTTAGAAAAATAGCGATTTTAGAAGATAGAAAGTATTATTTGATTAAAGTCATTAATTAGGTAATCTTAATTGTAAGGATGCAGAGAGAGAAATGTAATTAATAATTAATTTAATTAGTTATAGTAATCTTAATTTTAGGGATATGATTACCTTTAAAATAAACTAATAATTATGGAAGTTACAATTATTAAAATAATTTAATAATGTGGAGAATAATCTTCCAGATCAGACGTGATATTATAGTGTTTGTGATATCTTTTTATGTTATAGCCTCCAACTGTTCAGAAATATCGTAATTTTACAAGCATGTAATATCGTGATATCTTATTGCCTACAACATGTATAGTAATATCGTAATATTACTATGTCTGTAATAACAATTTAATTCATGAATTTGAAGTGATTACTAAGTATTACGGATGTGGTAATTACAAATATCTTATTAAGTAATGTGCACATTACACATCGTGTTACTTGGGGCATTTGAAAATTCTAGTTGACATAAATCATGGTTCCTCATTGGATGATATTGTATTACACAAATTGTAATGGTTTAAAAAAAATATATTACACTACAGATTCATGTCATGAAACTTATAAGTAACATATATTCCTGCTGGTATAAACCATTGTAATATGTATTTATTATATGAAATATGTGCGCTATTACAAGTATTACAATATTATTCATTAAAATTGCATTCCTCATAATGCAAGAAATACAAGTTATTAGACGTGACACTAATTATGAATGAAGTACATTTGATTAAATGAATTATACTCTTTATTACACGCATTAATGTAAATTTCGTTATAAATATCGTAATCTTTATTACAAGCATTGTAATCTTCATTACAATTATTATTATTATAAGTTTATTTGGATTTTATAATATAATTATTAATATTAAAACTCTGAATTTCACCTGATTTTTTTAATTAATTAGTCTGAAATTGTATTATATTTAGGATTGATTCATAATAATAAAGTGAAAGAGAAATAATTAGAAATTTCTTGTGAGAGACGAGAGAGAAGGGAATTAGATAATCAAATGTGGCTTACGCAAGCAATAAATTAATTACAATTGCATAATATATGCAAATTCAAAAATAGTTTCAAGAAACTAAGGCAAGTTACGAGAAAACGAAAAAAATTTACTCCATTTCTAAAGTAAGTTATGGAAAAACGAACTTAAATTTACTAAGGCAAGTTATGGAAAAATGAACTCAAACGTGGCTTAGGCAAGCAATACATTAATTACAATTGCATAATATATGCAAATTCAAAAATAGTTTCAAAACCCAAAGGCAAATTATGGAAAAACATACTTAAATTTACTCTATTTCTCCACTCTTGAAGCCACTAAATATTCTCAGGAAAAAAATTCCTCAGATGGTTTTAGATTACTATTTTGTTGTACAAGTTATTAAACAAATCTTTACAAACTCATCTTCTTGACTTCTTCAGTCTTATTCGTAATAGTGATAATAATAATAATAATAATAATAATAATAAGGAAAAAATGCATATTTAAAGGGTAAGAAATGGTTTCTTTTGGCACAGTTCGATTGCGATTCTCTTCTCTCTAGTTTTCAATCTTGCTGAATTTATCAAATATTTTTGTTCTGGTTGAAATATGAACTATAGATTCCCCCCCCCCCCCCCTCTTTAACTATAGGCAAGAATATTTGATATGCAGTTTTCTTTGAACGTCAATGGTTTATTACATGAACGTTCTCCACTAGCTATTGTTTGATTTCTAAGGTTCTAGAAATTATTCATGTTATCACGTCAAAATGTTGAGTGCTTTGAGAAATTATATTTTTCACGTGTAAAAAGAAGTTGACATAAGTGTTCTGAATTCGTTATCCAATTACAAACACAAAAATATTTTATAGTAGCGTTACATAAAATGAAGTATGAATACGATTGTTAAGATTAAAAAAAGTATGAATACGATCATTTTGTTAACACTGTTACTAACTTTAGATGCCTCCAACAGTAGCCTAAGTTGCACTTTACACTGGACTTAAGAAATCAAAGTTTACACATTTTAAAAAGGATAATTATATTGATATCACGACATTTGTTAACTACACCACATTTATTTTTAATGAATATCCCCAACTTTTCTTAATTTTACACTTATGCTCCTAATTTTTTTATATAAATCTTTTATCATCAACCATTTATTAATTTTCATATCTTGTCAATAAAGATGATTTTTGTCCAAAATATTTTTTATGAGAACGAAAAAACTTATTTATCTCTTGTATTTTTAGATAATCGAAGTAAATAACTAATACAAAAGTCAAAAATAAATATTTTTCACTCTTTTCAATGCACATTAGCAGAATATGTGATATATATTGTGATTAAAAATAGAATATGTTAATTAATTGAAACTTAAGAATAATAATATTTTGGGAAAAAAATTGGGGATATAAAAGCAAAATTGAGCAAACATTAAAAACATTTCATGTAATTAAAATGTGGTGTAGATATAAAAACTTGTGGTGTGAATATAACTACCCTTTTAAAGGAACACACAATCATTGTAAAATGACACCTTCACCTTTTATTAATCCAAGGTGACCACTAAGAACTCAATCCTTTCCAAATTGTGAGAGATCTTATTTTAAATCTACTAGGGAAATACTGTTAGAGAAAACTAGTTGCAGGCATTGTTATTCAGAACAATAAAATTGCAGAAAAGAAAGACTTATCAATCGAGGCTCATGACAGCACGATGTTCTAAAGTGAAATTGCTCACTGTAAATTGTTACGACTTCTTTGGACAATCACTCTCAAGATACAATTATTGAATCACTATGTGCAGCAATCACAAGTGATTTTCAAAACTCTCAAGGTTAGTCCAGAATAGCGTATATAAATAATAGATGAAGAAGAAAATAAATTTTTTAAGGAATTGTTTTTGCGTGTGCTTTCTAAAAAACAACTTGAATTTATAGAGAAAAATATATCCATAACTTCCACAAGGATTAATGAAGAAAAACTGAAACTTTATGAATTTCATTATTTCAATTAAAACATAAGAAACTGCCTCAACAGTCAGAAATAATAAAGATTTATTTAATTACTTCAGAAATGATTAAAAAATAAATAATAAAAATATTTATTTTAATCAAAGAAGTTCAAGGCACCAAGGCCGCCCTATCAAAGAATATTTAAATATGCGCGTAGAATGTGAATCGAACCACCGACCTCCCACATAAATTCCACATTTTCCACCAATTGGGCACTTTACGTAATTTATTTATTTATTTCTTTCAATTAATATATATAATATATATATCTAACAAATACATCCAAATGATCATATAAACCACGCGAAATTGGATACATTTCCTTTCACAGCCGCCATTTTTCCGATTCCTTTTCAAATCTTGTTTCATCAGCAAGGTTGGTTCTTTTCTGCATTTTATTTTTAGATTTCCTTTTGATGTGAATGGTACCTAGTATCATTTGGCCTCCCTACTCGTCTCTTTGCTGCTAGGGGATGTATAGTTATAACTCGAATATTTTCAGTTTTTCCTTTTTTTTGTTTGTTTGTTTGTTAAGCTCGTAGAAATATATCTATGACGTGCCAAGTTTTACTACTTGTCCGGATTATGTTATCTAATCTTCATAAAAAAAATCATGTGAAAATTGTTTGCATACATTCCAAAAATATATATTGTTAATAATGTGCATCTCTCTCTCTCTCTCTCTCTCTCTCTCTCTCTCTCTCTCTCTCTCACACACACACACACACACACAATCACACACACAGATAGAAATTATATAGTGCATCTCTCCTCATCGGGCCCACCTGACACCCAATACCCTTAAGCCAAGTGGCGGGTGACATTTTTTATGGTGCCCCAATGGGCACCATAAATGCTCTCCGTGTGTGTGTGTGTGTAGTATGATTTTCAATGTCGACAAAATACTAATCCTAAACGTGTGCAGAGGGCTATCATCATCTTAGTTACAACATTATGCCAAAAGAAAAATAATAGTTGGTGAAATCGACCGAATTATCTATTTGCCTATTTTCAATGTTGCTCCTTCAAGAAGTTTTCTTAACTATGTGTCCACCATTTTCTGCGTCGCGAATAATAGGGGACCTCATCGAACATGCCCTTTGAGTTAGACAATATCGTTATCGATCGAGTAACACAGTGTGTGGGTGTTTTTGTACCCTCATTTTTATGATCAATAATCTCCAGAGACTTCGTTGCTTCGCTCGTCTTGTGGACCATACGGAACCCAAAGAAAATAGACAATTTGGAGTTCGTGTATGAGGGTGATCTTCTTCTTTCTTTTCCTTCCTTACCGAGCCCATTGAAAACCAGGGTGTTGGATTAGCAGCAGATGGTATAACTTCTTTCAACTTCTTTTTTTGCTTAAAACCAAACTAGATTTTCCCCCGTGCGATGCACGAGATTTCTATCAATGAAAATGATCTCGATAAAAATTTATAAAAATATATTGATTATACAATCATATAAAAAAAGACAAATAACATTTTATTAAAAAATGTTATCAAAATTGAAACTTAAAAAAAAAATCAAAATAGGAAAAAAAAACTTCATTTAATTTATGCACAGATAATAAAAAGTTGATATCAACAAATTAATGATGGTAATTATAATCAAAACATACAAATAACAATAATAATAATCAAAATATAATTTTAATACGATTTATGATATATAATTCAGAAAATATGATTTATGATATTAAAGATAACAATAATAATAATAATCAAAATATAATTTTGATACTAACAGCTACGCGTATGATTTATAATATTAAGAACAACAAATAAATAAAATGTTTAATTAAATTATAATTTTAATAACGATAGCTATAAATATTGATTGGATTCATCAATATTACCGTTAATAATAATAAATGAGTCTGATAATCTAAGTGAAAAACTTATGAACCCAAAAATAAGGAATATTCCCAAGTTATTTAGACTAAAACATTTTTCGGGATAGCTAAATAATTTTCAATACATTTTATAATATAATTTTATATTCCTAAAACAATTTAATAATTTTTTTCTCAAATTGATTACAATATCATTATCAAGGAGTGTTAAAAAAAATAAAAAACTTTTCAATAATACATTTTCCCAATAACACTTTTCAAATTAGTTCTTTACATTACTTTTTTTTAAAAAAAAAGTAGTAAACATGTTTTAAACAATATATTTTCTCAAATTATTTTATATCTTCATTTTTCAACAACATATTTTATTGAAATAATTTTATAATTTTATTATTATTATTATTATTATTATTATTATTATTATTATTACATTCATTTTTCATTTTCAAGATTTCTATTACTTTTTCATTTGTGATGTGACCTTTTTTTGTGGGGGGGGGGGGGGGGGGGGGGAGGGGGGGGGGACTTGTTTATGCTATCCTCCTTTTATATATTAATAAGATAAGATAATAAGATTATTATCAATATATTCATTTTTCATTTTCAAGATTTCTATTACTTTTCCATTTGTGATGTGACGTTTTTTGGGGGGAAATGTTTGGAGGCAAACTTGTTGATGTCATCCTCCTTTTATATATTAATTAATAATAAGAATTGAACGGGCATGATGCACCATTGAAAAGTGGGATGGTGGGGGGAATGTTTGGAGGGAAATTTGTTGTAACTCCTCCTTTTATATATTAATTAATAATTAATAATAAGATTATTACCACTAGATTCATTTTTCATTTTCAAGATTTCTATTACTTTTCCATTTATGATGTGACCTTTTTTGGGGGGAAATGTTTGAAGGAAAACTTGTCGATGTTATCCTCCTTTTATATATTAATAATAAGGACATGATGCACCATTGAAAAGCGGGATGAGTGTGTATACGAGTGTATGAGTACACTACTTTCTCTGCAACCTATGATGCACTGACATGGACATGTGACGTGCTATTCTTAAAAACGTACTTTTTAAATTCTTTTGAACTCTTCATTTATATAATAGAAATTTAGATTTATACTTGTTGAAATATTTTAAATGTGTACATATTTATTATTTAATAATAACATTGAGTTAAAAATATATAATATTTCTGATAAAGAAATAAAATGACAATTGTAGAGTTTCGAGGAGTGTCGATATCCGACACGTGTTCGACTCTACCCTAGTGAAGTGTCCGTGCAACTTAGTCCACAACCAAAAAAAACAATTACTCTTGCATAATCTAGAATTCCAACCACATAAAGTTAAAAATCAATTAAATTTGATCGTGCAACGCAAGATCAATATCATATCCATTGACTTGAAACTTTAATTTATTTTATTTTTATTTTTTGTAGAAGAAAGTTCAATCAAATTAGCAGTTTGAAATAGAGATAGGAAGAATTTGTCACCTCGAAAAGCTCGCCAAACTATATGCAATAAAACTGCAAGAAAAGGAGTCAATTCAACTAGTGAAATAGAATTTGCCTATATATTTCATTTATTCAGTTAAAAGAAGAAACAAACGAAATTGCTCCGTTGCCAGACGTGGGCAACGTAGCGCACCCTCACTGGACTGGAGACGGCAACGGAGCGGCCCTGAAGAAACAAATTAAACTCCTAAGCAAGAAATGCAGGTAAAATATTTGAGGATTCAAAATTTTCTGCTGCATCTAGGGGATGAGATTAGTAGTGGACGTGGTTCGGTTTGGTTCTGGTTCTAGAAGAACCAAACCAAACCATAAACCGATGGTTTTTTACTAATGGAACCAATTGGTTTTTTTAAGATATGGAACCAAACCGGAACCAGACCGCTCGATTCTGGTTTGGTTCTGGGACCATTACTTGAATTTTAAATAATAAATGCAAATTAAAACATGCTTATATTATCTTCTTCATTAGAATCCATCTACATCATTACTAAATAGAAAATGAAATTTTTAGTTAACAAAACAAAAATTTAGAAAAAGTAACATATTATTCTAAGGTAAAGAAGAAGAAACTCGCGACCTGTTGAAACTTAGAGAATCAAACATAAATGCCGTTTAGACTTATAGTTATAGGTTACGATGAAGTTCTGAGTGTCATTTTACCGTGGTTTCGTGTGAGTTAGGGATGAAATTTGTAATTTGAGTTTGGGTTAACTCTTGAGAATTGACGAATTGGACCGATGTCTATATATACATGAATTTTGAAAAATAAACATCAATGCCGTCAATAGTGACTAAGGAGTGCAACGATTGCTGTGTTACAGGAGTGCAAATAAAGCAGTATGAATGCGTGTCTATAATTGAAAATAAGAAAAATGAATTAGAATTAGAATTTAGATTTATGATTTAAAATTTTTGTCTAATAGAAAATGAGATAAAATGTATGGTAAATAACATTTTTGTACATTTCACATTTATAATTTCAAATTGAAATTTTTTGGTGAGATGAATATCCACTAATTTGTAAATATATATATATAAATTGAGTTTAGTTCTTGGTTCTGGTTCTGGAAAGAGAATCGAAACCGGAATCGGAACCAAATGGTTCTTGATTCTAAGAACCAAACCATTATTTTTTTATGTAGAACCGAACTAAACCATTTGGTTTGGTTTGGTTTGGTTTGATTCTGGTTTAATCTGGTCTGGTTCGGTTATTTTGTCCACCCCTAGATGAGATTACAGATGTTAGTTATTCTATAAATAAATACAAATATAAAATGTTAGTTATTCTGTAAATACAACAAAAAATTTCTAATTTCTAATCTTCTACGGTGGTTTCCTTAACTCCTTCAAAACAAGGAGCTCCACATGCAGTTTGAACATGCTTTAGGTTTGGATCTCTCCGAGGGCGACCAAGTCCCTGCGTTGCCTTAGGATCGAAGGGGCACCAAAGTCGTCACCTTGGATAAATTGACTCATTTCAAAAATTACTGTTTACAATATTGAAGCATTTCTTTCGGTAGAAACTAGTTTTAGGCACGTGCTGTATCTGTAGTGAAGCATTTAATATATATAGTGTTGATATTGTGAGCGATTTGTGTACAAAATTAATATTTGTAAAATCTCATTAACAAGTATAAAAAATACCTCACAATAACAAAGCTTTTACCGTCTACAATGTTGAAACCTTTTTTTTTTTTTTTTTTTGTATTGTTACATGCCAAAGTTTTTGAGATAAAGTGACCACAACGTGACCGTGAATAAAATATTAAGAATGTGTTAGATAGCCATTGTAATCCATGAAAATTGCTTTTTCAATTCAAAATTTTCATGTTTCAATCAAATACATATTTATTTTTCATGGAATTTGAATTCCATCCGCTCACTATTTTACCAAATTTTTTTTGAATTCATGAAATTGGAATTCCATCCCATTTTTCACTCCCTCATCAAACACACCCTAAGAAAAATACATTATTATGCTATCACTTTTCTCTCAATTATGGGCTAAATTAATGGTGCCATTTCTTCTTCTTAGATTAGTAGGCTAAGCCTCAAATTGTTGATATCACCAACGCTAGAAATGCCTAAATATCAATCAACAAGCAACAAACAATTCTAACTAAAAAATGCCTAAATTTCCATCAACATTTGATAAACTCACCAAAAACTGGACCAAGAAATAGTAATAAGATCTTATTAACTGGAAAAAGGAATACCTCACAAGAACAAGTCACTGATTTTTTACAATATTGAAGCAATTCATTTAGTTAGAAAAAAGGATGAAATTGCATAAATTCTTTCTTTTCATTTTTTATGGAGATTTTTTGGTAGCGTTTTCCTTATTTTTATACAGTTGAACACGTTGAAGTGCTTGCAGCATGGGATAAATTGCTTTCGAATTGGGAAAACGCGAAAAATAGATGACATCCACAATTGCTCAAAAACCTTGTTGCATTCAAATATGCAAAAGAAACTAATTCATCCTCCTAAACAATGTAAATTTATCTTTTTGTTACCGAATATGACACCAAAAACGAGTTATCCGGCTGGCCCTTTGAGTAACATTCCACGACCAAATTTTGCCCTTCTGCTGCCCATAGAACACTCGAACAGTACCCAAACTATAACAGACAGTACACCATATAAAATTCCATCTCATCATGGGACTAAGGTCTTGCATTCAGGACCATATAGCTCACATTGGATCAAACAAACTGACACTTCACGCGAACAAAATGGAGCTTTTTACGAGACAAGCACGATGAATACATATACCTATACATAATACACATATAGAAATTCGCTAACACAATGACATACTCATATGCACACAATCACAGGGTTACACGGACAAAAGACACGGAAATGACAAAAACGAAACACGTGATTTTTCAAAAAGTTAGGACACGACATGTTGGGGACAAGCAAATTAAGTTTTTTTTTTAATTATTATTTTAGTTTTATATACAAACAACATATATATATTTGTTGCATCAAATGAGCATGTCAAATAAAAACAAACATGCAAGTTAGTTTTATCATATTTTTTTTTTAATTGCGGACGTTCCTTCCCTTGCCGTTTCATTTTGTGTGTGTATTGTGTCGTTCATTACATTTCTCAAATAATTATCAACTACTTTATGAAGTTATCTAATGTGCAAAATTCCCAAAGAAAATTGAAAAAATAATGATTTAGCAATCGGGCACAGAAACACTATCATACATCAATGAACTGAAGGTTTAATTTTAACACTACCATCATTTTATTCTAAAATTCAAAAAATATCAAGAAAAATCCTAGAATTCTGTGGGGGCCGGGGGCTTCCCTCCGGACCGCAATGGTTCCAGCAGATTATAACCCAACAAAACAATTAGCGGCAAAGTGATATAAAAAAATGTACGGTTAAAAAAAGATATGAAAAATTATAATATTTATAAATTTGTTTATAAATGCTTTACTGAACAAACCAAGGGCTATCAAACGTACAGTTTAAGCTGCCTCGTCTACTCTGCAGAATACATGTTTTTGGTGGTTTTTCAACTCTGCATAACCACAAACATTTCCCGTTTCAACGCAGAAGGTGCATATATATTTGATGACAATAACAAGAAGATAACATTTTACCAAGGGAGGGAAAACAGTGCACACCCATGCGATTTTAGGTGGAATTAAAGCACAAAAGATCAAGGGAATGAGATTGTAACAGACATAAGATTGATAAAGGAGAGATTTATTTAAGTCTAAAGAACTCCTATCCAACTAAGGACCATTTTGGAAGTTCTTGTGTCTCTGAAAAAAAAAAAAAAAAAAAAGAAAAAAAGTTCCTTTGTTGCAGCTTTTCGAGTCTCCATGTCATAAACTAAATCCTTCCGAAATCTTCAGTAGTGCATATTATAAATTGTTCAGTACATAAGAAAGGAGATCACATGCATACTTGTGAAACATTTGTAGGCTCCTTTCGGATCAGTTTTGGCACTCTTAACTTCATTCAACTTCCGATGCAGAAGATGCACAGGAAGGGGAATCTCCTTCATATTTGATTATTTTCCTGCAAGGCCTTGAATTGAGCACATCCCATTTAGGATTTTATATGAAAAAATCTGTGTACGTAAACTAATGAAGATGTTTATATTAGTTGAGGCAACATCTTACCTGCAAAAGTAAAGCCATCCTTCCAGTTCCATAATTGTATTGAGGTGCCGGGATGGATGCAGTGTGGGATTGCAAAGTTGAGGTGTCCCATGCATCCTCACCATTTTTGTTGTGAACCTCTGACGATCTCGAAGAGCCTGCCATCTGTAAATCCATTGATTTCATGCCTTTTCCACCTTTTTCAACCTCAGGCGTGCCTTTTTGCAATGAAGCAGTTTCAGTCTGAATACTTTCTTGTGCAGCTTGGTGACCAAATTGGGGTTTTATGGCAATCGGAATCTGGCCAGCAGGTATAGATTGAATAGGTGGTAACATAGCTAATGGTTCAACTGACTCCACAACTTTGTCTCCCAAAAATAACACAGAAGCAGCATGGGATGCATCAGAAGACATTTGGCTAGAAGTTTTCAGTCCACTTGATGGATTGACAGGTTTCAATACAACAGGAGCTACAGTGCCCCTCACGCCCACTGGAGGAACAGAAGAAACTACCTTTGGAGACGTGCGTTTGCGTTTTGCACCTACTGCACCAGCTGTCTGAATTGCAAGATTTTGGACAAGTGACCAAGTTCGGTTTTGAGCTGAGACATGTATGTCGTTTCTTCTGATCATTTGAACATGTGGGGCTATGTCATTTTCAGCTGTGATGGGAACATAATGTCCTTGCTTGAAAACAACACCCCTCAATGCAGTATTGGACTTGCCAATTCTAACATTGAGCATATAGCCAGCATCAAAGGTAGCCTCAACAACACCAGTCACTGCCTGGCCCACCATATTGTCATTTCCATCTACTCTATCTACTTTATGGGGACGGTCGTATCTTTTCCCTCCTTCAAAACCATGAGGTCCGCATGCAGTTTTAACATGCTTTAGGTTTGGATCTTTCCGAGGGCGGCCACGTCCCCTCTTCAATGGCAGGACTGAAGAAGCACCAGAGTCATCACCTTGGATAACTTGATTCATTTTCAGAAATTACTGCTAGCTGACAACCAACGCTCATTTAGATCTTTGGCCCTGCAAACAAATAAATCAACAAATTAAGGATTTTACTCGCCTTCACCTTCCCAGAGGATGATGATTCTAGGTAGCTCCATTGTAAATTTCATAACCATGTTTGATACCCATTATTCAAAAACTTATTTTTTCCAACAGTCATTTTCAACCATACATTCTATCAATAAATTAATATACACGTAAACACAAAAAATTTCCTTACTTTTTAACCACACATTCTCCTAGATTCACCATTACAAAATGTATGATTTTTGAAAATGGAGTTCAAAGAATCTATCTATTTTCATTTATTCAGTTAAACAAACAAATTTAACTCCAAGAGCAAAAAATCCAACTAAGTTAATATTTGGAATTCAACATTAGCTACTGCATCTTGGGGATGAGACTACAGATGTTAGTTATGAAAATCTCACGCAAGAATGGATGAAGCAATGAAATGAAGTTCATTGGGAATCATTGAAAATATATAAGAAAAATAAGAACTGTGCAGAGTGGCAAACTAGTCCGAATCGATATTTCAGTGTCTTGATCTTCTGCAACTTCGAACTGCCTTTGTCCACCTAATCATATTTATGCAGATTTCAACAGCTGAAGTGGGGATAGGGGTGGGGGTGGGAGGATTAAAACAAAAATCAAATTGAAAGGAAAATTACGGAAACAGAATATATAACAAAATTTTAAAGATCTAGACCATATTTAAAAAAGTTTAAAATAAATTATACCTCGGGGAGTGCTGATGGATTTGTTCTTGTTTTTTTTTTTTAAAAAAAAAAAAGGGCTGAGGAAAGAGCAATTCTGAATATACAATTACAGAACAGAAACAAAAACAAAAACACAGCCGTTAACAGATAGAGATGTGGTAACTGGTAATTGGAGGAAATTATGGTGACTTAGAGCAAATATACTGTTGTACACAAGGTTAACAAAGCGATGATGCCTTCATAATAACTCAAACCATCCATTACATATATATATAGGAACAATGACCTTTTACTCAATCTTTATCTGCCTAGTTGTTATAGTTATTTAAAACCTATTTGATAACTCTAAAAAACTTGATTAAAATCTACCACACATTTTACTGGTCCCACAACTTTTCAACCACACATTTCATCAACTTTTATCAATATCTACTAAAAATTTGATTTTAATCTCTACCAAATAGGGGCTTAATATCATTTACTCCAATGACGATCTGATTTAGATTTATACAATCTCAAATAGAAAATGAAAATGAAAATTAAAATGATAGAAAGTGCACAGATTACCTGTCACCACAAAATCACGTGATTTCTGACCAAAATGATAACACCATGGGAAACCTTGATGAGTCTTATGTCTACTGCATTCTCATAATAAATCTAGAGGCACATATCATTGTTCGTTACACCTCATCGATCCATCATGATAAATGCAACTAAGACGTCCCATATGAGACAACACGTGCATTAAATAGTAGCTATTTTCAGAAGAAAAAATAATTATACTTTTCCTAAGCCAGATGCTGAATTGCCACATCATAATAGGTATTTCAAGTTAAAATATTTTTTTCTGCAAAATTTAAAGAAAGAAATAATTGACACGAAAACTGAATGTTAAAAACTGGTAGTATAATACAGAAAGAATGACATACAGACAATCAGAAGACTCAGAACTGAGTTTCTTGACAATGGAGGGGACCTAAATGTTTCTGATGCTTTTCTCATACATGATCAACCTAGTGATCTCTATCCATGCTCAAGATCATGTCGATTTTATGGTGACCAAGAAACATTATTATAGAGGCAAAATCAATTATAAAAAAATCAAAATAGACGTTAAAATATATCAATCGATCCATAAAGAAGAAAACTAGTAAAATCCATAACCAGAAATTAAATTTATCACAATCAAAAGAACCTAAAAATTCAAAAATTGAAGCAATCTTTGACATGCATATGCATAATTACATACGCGGTATCAGGAATCAGCAAAAACGAATCTATATAAACCCAACAACTACCTCAAACTTTTCATTTACAAGAAGCTTACTTCAATTACTTTCATTCTTTTTCGCTTTCTTTTTCCAGTGAAATCGCGAACGCTAGGAGCCATAACCACTGGCAGCCTTCATATCTGGTCTTAGTTCCTCGCTACCATGGCAATCGGAGAAGGCTGACGTCGCATGAAAAATGAGACAAAGGATTTAGTTGGGACTAAAACAAATTCAACAGATTTGAATCACAATGGAGGAAAATAGGGTTCTGCAATTTGAAGGAACCTTTGAGAGAGAAATTAAATGAGAAAAGTGAATACGGACAAACAGTGACGTTATAAATCTCTTTACAATATGACTTGTGTTACCTGCCATATTGTGCCATTATACCTTTTTAATAACATTTACTCAGTCTGATTTAGATTTCATATATCTCAAACAGATATTGAAAATGAGAGAAAATCACGCGAATGGTGAAGAAAGTATCAAGAAGGAAAAAGTGGTGCAAGAAGTAACTAACTATTTTATATAAGACTAGTCTGACACAAGTGCAATGCATGTGCCGTATTGTCGTTAAATATATAATAGCATATGCATGTGCCATATTATAGTTGGGTACGTAATAACGTATATATTAAAAAAAAAATTATTGATAAATAAATAAATACACACACACACACTATTGTTATTAGTAATTTTGAAAGTAAGCATCTCTCTTCACCAAATCCAATCTCTGAGTATCGAACTCGTAACACAATTCTTTTATGCATTTTTATCTAGATTACATTTCTTAATGAAAGAAATTATAATTGTACATCTCTAGATTTTGATGACAGGTTTGATGTGGGCAAGGTAACACAATCAAGATACAAAAACATTTAATACTGAAGAAGGAAGCACAGTCATCGTGAAAAACTCTAGATATTGTGATTAAATGTGAACATAATGTCCTCTGCAAATAAAGCAATAGTAATCCTTAAAGTAGTTCAAACTTTAGACATTTAATCCAGTTGTAGCTTCCGTCCTCCCTAAATAAGACAAAACAATTGAATGCATTTAACAATTTTGCTCATGAATAGACTTTCTAGATAGATAGCCAGTGGGAAAAAAGGAGACATGTTGAGAGTCTTACTGCACCATGCTAAGAAGATTATCATCCCTGCTAAGCAAACAAAATAGGTGGGTAAAAGTTCAATATGACCACAGTAAAACACGCGAGTAGAAAACGTAAGTAGTTGAGAGCCTTACAACTATCACAATCTTTTTTGGTGATTGATGAAGACAAGGCTCCACACGTCACAGCACTTTCCTTTCCACATTTCTATTGCTTCTCGTATCTGTCAAAAGACGTCGTCTAAACCTCGATCCCCATCTCTCTCTATTTTTCCATACTCAGTTTCTTAGCAATCACAACCGATTAATGAATTAACAAAGTCATTAACAACCCCAAACTCAAACTAATAAAATCTTGAAAATTAGAATTAAACATGAAAATATAAAAATATAGAAATCAAACAAATATAACCACTTCTCCAAGAAAATGGAACCTGACCAAGGTTAACTATTTATTAACAAGAAATCGGATCCAACGTTTAAATATGCAAATAAAACCTTAACAAATTCATATTTGATCACTTGCCCATTAACAAAACGATTCAGAAAATATTGTTACATTAATCTAAACATAATTCACACCACATACATGTATATTTTATAACGAGACAACGGATAGGGAAGCAAATAGGGGTGTACCTGAAATGGGAAAGCCGAAAAGATCTCTGCAGAACAGAGATAAAGGGTCTAAGAACTTGGATGCCATTAATGTCCTTGAAGGGCTTTGGATCAAATAAATTGTTCACCGCTGACTGTGATGTTCTTCAATTGCAATTCTAGTTTTATCGCTGTCAAAAATTGAAAAATATGACACTTGAGTTCAAGCCCAGTAGGCGTATTGGTGTAACCATAGATCAAGGAAATTAATAAGAAAAAAATATATATAAACATTCAAATGCTTGCTATTGTAGTTCAAATCTATCTCTAGGATAATCGTTATTACTTTTACTTGCACACTTTCTTGCCCAAAATCTATCTAATATATAAAAGTGAGAGTTGCTGGCCAAGAATCCCGCCTTCAATCTCCCGCCCATTCCGGGGGGAAAAAAAAAAGAAAAAAAAAAAGAAATGTCCAAATCAGGAATTCATTCTGAATTGTTTCTGTAATTACAAATCTGATACAATTTTGCATTATACCTAAAAATCTGATACAAATCTGCATTTTGAATTGTTTTTTACCTTAATGGAAAGAAGTACATATACAATCTGATACAATTCTGCATTATACCTAAAGTGTGTTAATAAAATTAAATGCTATAAATCAGACAGTGATAGGCACAGGCTCGCAGACAACAGAAAATCAAAAATTCAAATCCAGACACTTCTTTCCAGACGTCCTATTTCTATAGCATTTAATGCTGAGTGTTGACCCATCTCCCCCACTATTAATTTACAGAAAAATCTGATACATTCACAGCATAGCTTGATACACACAGCATCTTCTTCATCCCCAGTTCAGCAGCAACGGCTGCATCCAAGAAACCTTCAGCTACCATGGAAACCAGTACACACAGTCTGATAAAAAAATCTGCCTTAGACCTGAAGCATGTTAAATGCTATAAATCAGTCAGTCATTAACAGTAAAATCTGATACATTTACATTGCAAACTCATACTCACAGCATCTTCTTCATCCCCAGTCCAGCAGCTGCATCCAAGAAACCTTCAGTTACCATGGCCAACAAAATCAGCTGCATTGAAGACATTAACGCAGCAAGGACAGAGTGGAAGATCGACGTCCGGGTAGCACGCCTTCGAAAACCTGACTTCAACCGAAGAGACGTGTGTATTAGCATTGAGATGGTTTTGACGGATAGACATGTAAGTATGAAGCACTTCTTTTGTAAGTATAGATGCTATGCATGAGATTGTAAAAAATGGACATTTTTAAGCAGAGTAAAATATGGACGGGACTTCAAGATGCTTAAAATACCTGAACATGAAATATGAACATAATAAAATATGAACAAATAACTATGTATGTTCAAGCTGCTCAAATAGAATATAGTTGTTCTGAAGTTTAAAAGGCAAGTTGTACCTGAACATGCTTAAATAGTAAATAGGAAGCATTCAGATAACTGGGCTCAAAGGGAAGCATGTATGGACTGGTTATTCATTTTGTTCATAGGAAGCACAGATAACCTAAGATGCTTAAACATATTTAAAATGGACATTTATTACTGTCACTATGTGCAGGAATTTGACAAATATAAATGGACAGTAGGGTGTTTAAAATGCTTTTTCTATTCTGATACCTGAACAGGTTATTTTCCTTAAGCTGTTGCTAATTAAAAAAACTCAATAAGGGTGTATACAGATTTGTACCACAGTTAGAAGTTGCAGATATATGACTGAGGTGACTCAGGTAAAATTTTTCATTTCATAACTACAATACATTCCAGATTCTAGAAATGTAGATGTGTAGTTCAGATTTAAATTAACATGGTTGGTAACAAAAACAAAATGCAGCAATTGCAATAGCAAATACACAAATTTTGGGGTTTTCGAAACATAAGAAGCAACTTGCAAATATCTAACATATTTTGTGAGAATTTATTCATTTCATTAAATAATTTTGCAGTCCAGATTCAGCTACACATATTTGCAAACCAGATTCAATCTAACATTCATGGAAAGAGATACAAAAGTGCAGCAAATACAATAGCAATATGAGTATACGCAAAGAAAAGCGCAGGCTTAGTGTTGATGGACATCCGGGTTGGTGGAACTATCTCTGTTTATAAATATCTATATGTATATTATATGTCTGTTGAGCTTTACAAGTGTAATGAATCCCATAAACAACAGAGTTCTACACTAATTACATGATGTATATGATAATGCAGCAGAAGACACTGATGACCCATGGACAATATCATCTATTGAGTCCTATATATGCAGCAAACAATCATGTCTAGACAAGGATATGTTATTTACCTCAACTCAACAGAGCACAAATGCTGCCAAACTGTTTAAAAATGGTATTAAATTCATTTTTGCTGATCTTATGATATAATTACAGGTTTGCATATTAAAGGAAATACAGGTAATGGCATCATGAGAGACAGTTTTAGGACCAGGCAAATACAAACTCAATAATGGAATGCGAACCTCACTACATACACAATTTTCAAGTTTAGGCTTGGGTAAACTTAATTGTAGTACAAGTAAGTATTTTAAGTTTGCAAGTATGATTAAATAGATTATAAAGGTCAGATTTCTACATGCTAATTTGTATCATAATCCCTTCGCTGATAACAATCTAGGTAATGTCAAGCAAGCAAATCATGAACAACAGAGACATAGAAATGTTACAAGCATAACATGCATTCAAATTGAAGCTAATTAAACTCCCAATACATAAATAAAGTGAACTGAATATACATGTTGTAATAATTGAAAACACATAAAGCCAATAATTTAACTAACATACTATATACCAGTAGGAATACTTATCTATAGTTGCAATAATGAAAAAACCAATTGCAACACTTGCAACTGATCATAATTGCCAGTGGTACCTTACCCAAGAAAATATAACAAAAAATATTGATTAGTATCGAATTTAATTTGCAGTTACGTGAACTAAATATGAAACATAAAAATTGGCGTCCAATTAGTATACAGATCTGCTACAAATAGGCATATAGAAATTTATCTTTACATGTAATCAAATAATAAATACATCAATTTTTAAAAAATTACAAGAAGACGTTCTTAAGATATCAACTAATGATACACACGTTTCAAACAAGTTGCCTGGCATTGATGGACAGACGAACAAAAGTGCACAAAACACCTGTAGTAATATGAGTAATATGAACACACGGAGAGAAAAGCGCAGGCTTAGTGCTTATGGGCGACAAGGTTGGTTATATAATGTTTCGTTATAAATATCTATATTATTGAAATGATGTGATTTACAAATGCAATGAGTTTAGAAAAGAAATGTAATGATTTATGAACATCGTGTTTGGCAATGATTGCAGCTTAGAAAAAAAAATTGTATGTGAAAATCTGGATTAACATCAAGTATGGACATTAGAGTGCACAATAGAAACAGAGATTGTTTTCGAAGATCAGGGATTTAAACTCTCAGAACATGAAATATAGGAAATAGACTGCATAGTTGAAAAAATAGTCTTTGAATAATTTTTTGTTAACCTCAAAATATGGCAATGAGACTGCACAATGGATACATAAACTGGGTTTACACGTCTTGCATATTATACTACTAAACTGGAATTTAAACTATAACACAACTATTTATGGCAATGCGACTGCACAGTAGAAATGTAAAAGTTTCAAAATCTTGAATTTAAAAATCTGACACATAATTTTTGCCATGGTTGTTGCTCCTAAATAAAATGAAATTTTTATCATAATTCAAATATATTTGTAACCTAAAACTGTTACAAAACTGTTCAATCTATGTATTTATTATAAGGAAATTCAATATATATACAAAGCTATAAGGAAATGTCAGTAGAAAAGAATATGTACTGATTATAAGTAAATTTGTATAGATAAGTAGAAAATGAAGGTATACATTAATTGAAAAATATAACGTTATATCTACTAAATCATGAATAAAGTGAGATCACTGTAGTGAACATGTGATAAAGAAAGAAGTAAAAATACCATATATATTGAGTTCGAAAATGACCAAAAAAAAAATCAAATATATTAACTAATGATACACACAAATGAAACCAGTGATGTAGATGTATGAACCATTTGTACGTAGTAAAGTTTCAAATACCTCAAGACCTTGCTACTCGAGCTGCTCATATCGCACCCATTCGTTATATTTAATTTTGCATTTTCCCCTAACAAATTTCAACAATGAAACATATGTAAAATATTAAATAAATCACTGTATTTTGCAGTATAAATGTACATCCCTATTAAACAATTTTGAACATCATTTTGATAAGAAATCATGTTTTGAGAAATTTCAACAAAAGACCCGCGAAGATGCTGTCCAACTAAATTATTTATTGTGACTACCAACTCTCAGAAAAATTTGAAGTTATTAACTCAACAAAATAAAAGGAAGACTCAAAAATATTGGAAATGTTAATTTCATTCATTAACATAAGGATAAAGATTGATACAGAATCAACATAATCCTTGATAGATCCCACCACAACACATCAAAAATACCTTTTATTGCAAGAACACCGAATCTTGAAAATTTTAAAGAAAATAAGGTAACAGTAACCAGTTACCTATATGAGATGGGCCGCTTCCAGCTTAGATTCTAGCACTCAAACAAATTCCCATAGTAGAAAAGATCCCACCTTAAAAAAAAATTATTCTATATAAATTTTGCAGATAAACATATAATTTATTATATCTGTTACTATATAAAATTAATGTGAAGTAACTTTTAGACACACAATTTTTTATGGTTGTTGCTACTAACATAAATTTTTTCAGAAGTATAAAGAGAGTTGTACCCTAAACTGTTATAAGACAGTTGAATGTATGTACTAATTATAAGAAAATTCAATATCTGTACTGATTATAAGGAAATTTGTGTAGAAAATGTAATGATTATAAGAAAATCTGTGCGCATAAGTAGAAAATGAGATCTAATACACGTCACAGCCATTTTTTTGTCCTTTTTATTAGATCTACTGAAAAGAGATTTTCTTCACTATGAAATTTAATTTTCAATACATGAAGTCAATGAAAACAATAAAAATGCACACATGATTACACATATTTGCTTCAGTTATCATTTTTCCAAACTTAAATGCCACAATCCCATGCAGTTTTCTATAGTATAGACAATGAAAATTTGTTATAGTAGTAATTTCATAAAATTAGTTAAATAAGTTATACATTAAATCAGTTAAAATAGCTAAATCATGTGTAGTGAACATTACATATGAAAATCAGTAAACATAGCTAAATCGATAGTTTTAAAATCACAAAAAGAGATTTTAAAAAATATCAACTAAACATAAATCAAACGCAGAAAATAAGAAGTATGAACCATTTTTCGTATTAATGTTTCAAATACCTCAACCGGGAATTTCATGGCAAGCAGCCACCGTCCTCCAGAGAAATATCGACTTCGGTAATTACAGGTTGTTCGCCTCACATACAAGCAAATAATTCCCAATTAAAATACAAGCTAGACATTTAAATAAAAATAAATAAAATGAATTTTTTTACTCGATTTAACGAGAAAACACCGCAAAAACCTCAGGTTGATAAAGCTATACCTTCGGTCGGTGAATAAAAGTGGAGATCTTTACTTCGAAGGTACAGATCTAACAAAGGGACGATGAGCAGCGCCTAGATCGTGGCCATATAAACCTGGGGTTTGAACAATTTTGAAACGAAGTCATTTAATGGTAGATCGAAGCTGGTAGTTGAAAACCAGGAGAAAAAGTTGTGGTGATGTTAAGAGAAGAAGATGATCGACATCTACTTGTGCAATTTTCGTAGGAGGCGGAGGAGAGCATTTTAGGGTTTCTTGCCGAACTTCTTTCGGTATATAGTGAATGGTTGTTTGGTTATTTAGGGCAAAAAAACAATGATATAAACTTTGTATCGTGTTTGCCTTGGTTATGTTGTTTGCTAATTAAAATAAAGTGGTTTGTGTATGATTTTTTAAAACTATTTTTTACTCACATATATTTTTCTCTCAACTTTTCAAACACTATTACTTCAAAATAAAATTAAAAACTACACAGTGTTGTTACCAAACAGATTTAATAAGTAATTGTTTTTAAAACAATTTGTTTAATTTTTAGGAGATAAATATGTGGTTAAACATTTTAGTGAAATACGTGTGATTAAAATATGATTTGGGTAGTATGTTTCTATCTAGATAATAAATATCGATTTAATAATTTAAAATAAATCTCGATTTACTTCAAATCAAAAAATAAACCAATTTATTAACTATACAATAGTACCAAACAAATATAATAATTAATTGTTTAAAAACATTTTTTTAAATTTTTACAAAGACAGATATGTGGTTGAAAATTGTAGTAAAAATGTGTTATTAAAATATGATTGGGGTGTTATGTTGTTTAAAAATATGTTGGTGAAAAGTTTGCTGAACAAAAACTTAAATTATTGGCAACACTTTGTAAATTAAACTTACATCTAAATTTAGCTTTCGGTTGGTACAAATAATTAATTTTTTATAAAACAATGTATAAACTACACAATTTTTCAAATTATTTAATAACCACAAATTTTATCTTTCTAATTTTTGACCACTAATTTTTACATCAACATCATAAATAAACCAATTTATATGTCAAACATAATTATGTTTGTTTTTAATTAATCTTGCATTGTTAACTTTACCTACTTCCATGACTTGAATTGTAAATAGATTTTTGTTTGTATATTGATTATAAAGTTTTTATTCCTAGAATAACTTTAACTCCATAAAATCCACGATTACCTTTCAAGTTTCAACGAAGGCAATTTTCTGGGATAGTCTCATATGCTATGACTATTAACAAGAGTCAAGGTTAATCTCTCTTGCATATTAGGCTTTATTTGAAAAGATCAGTATTCAGTCATGGACAATTATATGTAGCAGTGTCTCAGGTTACCAATCGTCCTGGGTTGAAGATATTAATTCCTGATAAGGATGGTCATTATCAAGTTCCACTACAAATATTGTTTTTAAAAGAAGTTTTCCAAAACTTAGTTTGCTCACATGTTTCTTTATTGCTTCCGTTTGGTAAATGTACTATTTTTGGTTTATAAACCAGTTTATAAACCACACAATTTTCCAAACCACTTTTTAACCACACAAATTTTCTCTCTCCAATTTTCAACCACTACTTTTTACGTCAAAATCATAAATAAGTTTATAAATCAAGCAGTGTTACCAAACGGATATGTATGGTTGAAAGGTAGGGAACGATAAAAAATTGTTTGGTAAACTAAATAATCTTATTTATAAAGTAGTTTATAGAACTCATAATTTCTCGGGCTATTTTTTAGTTAGTTAGCACGCATTTTATTTCTCCAATATTGAACCGCTACCTTTTGATCTCTACATAAAAAATAAACCAATTTTTGTAAACAAGTAATGTTTACAACTAAAGACTTAATAAAAAACGTACATTGGAAATTTAAATACAAAGATTTATACTAAATTATTTTTGTTTGTATATTGAGTATTATTAATTCCATTCCTTAAATTTGAAAACTTTAATTTTCATGTCTTATTATGTATATTTTCAATCCTCTTTACAGAGCTAATAATTATATTGGATTGTATATATTGTTTCTATTAAGTTTTCTGACTCAATGTACTATTATAATGTTGTCGTTTATTTATTGGATATTGTTATATTTTCATTGGTTTGACCTTATTTGATATGTATAGAGTATTGGGATATTAGAGATCCTTTCTTCAATTGTCAATTTTGCGGAGCAGCATTTTGGTACGAGGGGAGAGTTTCCAAGAGGTACAAAATATTGAATCCGAAATTCTCTCTATGTTGCACCCAGTGGAAAGTGGAGCTCCTTATGATGAGAGACCCTCCACAACTTCTCAACGATTTATTTTAAGGTTCAAGCTATAAAAGCAAACATTTTTTAGAAAACATAAGATCATACAACATGATGTTTTCATTCACATCAATGGGTGGAAAGATTGATTTAAGTGTGAACGTGAGTAGAGGACCTCCTTTGTTTAGATTGCATGGTCAGAACTACCATATGATTGGGAGTCTATTGCCCCTGGAGGATCTCAACCAAAGTTCACCCAGCTATATATTTACGACACAAATAACGAGGTCTCAAACAAGATAAATGCTGTAAGGTAAGTTTCGTTACTGTACTTTGGTGATCAATTTCCTAAAATATAAAATTGTTTCTAATAACCATGGCCATGAATTATTTACAATATCTTATTTTCCTCGCAGTCGAAAAACTGACATCAACAAACTACATGCTGAGATTGTCACAGATTTGAAAGTAATGCTTGATGAACACAATGTCTTAGTTAAGTCTTTTAGAATGGTGAGGAATACAATTCGTGAACCCATGTCCGAAAATTTAAAGCTAAGACTAATTGGGAGGAGAGAACAAGATGGTAGGAGATATAACTTACCCTCTGTATCAGAAGTAGCTGCCTTAATCGTAGGTGACTTTGAAACATCCGCATCTGATAGAGACATCATTGTTGAAACTCAGACAGGGTATTGAAGTGAATCAACGAGTTGAATGCTTCATATCTAGGACTACAATATCCATTGCTTTTCCCATATGGTGAAGATGGTTATCAAGAAGATGTTCCATTGAAGGAGATCAATTCAACATCATCAAGCAGGAGGAGAAATATTCGCATGAGAGAATTCTTTGCATATAGACTGGAAGAAAGAGATAATGAGTGCCCTAATATTTTAAATGCGAGAAGGTTGTTTCAACAATTTTTGGTTGACGCTTATACCACGATTGAATCGGCACGTATATGTTATATACGCACTCATCAAAAAGAATTGAGATCAGAGATGTATAGAGGATTGACGGAGGCAGTCTTAAGAGGAGAAACTGATCCTGCTTCGCAAGGCCTCCGTATCATCTTACCTTAGTCGTTCACAGGTACATGATGTTACTTATTATTTCATGTTTCATATTATTAAACACTTTATCAGTTGATTTTATTCGAAGTCCTTACTTTCTTTGCATATAGTCTATAAGAGTAATAAAAATATGTTCAATTACAAACTTGATGGATCACCTAACACTTCTCCTTTTATAGAAGCTGAGCGATAGATGATTCAAAATTATCAAGATGCAATGGCCATCTGCAAGTGGACTGGCTATCTTGACCTATTCATAACCTTCACGTGTAATCCCAAATGGCCTGAGATTACCCGATTCGTGGAGAAAAGAGGACTCAAACCAGAGGATCGACCAGATATTGTTTCAAGAATATTCAAGGCCAAGCTTGATCACTTGATAAAGGATCTTAGACAAAATAAGCTTTTTGAAAGGGTAAAAGCAGGTGATACATCCTATATAGAAGTTATATCTCATAACCCATTTGCAATATTCGTCTCTGATTTAATTTGTCACATATAGTAAATAATCACAAATTACCTTTATTTATCAAACCACCATTATTCCATTACATCATACACAACAATTACTAAAAAAAATGTAAATAACAATAATCTAATTTTGTTATTTGAAAATGTAAATAACAATAATCTAATTTTGTTTAACAAGCAAAAGACAATAATAATAATGTCATCCGTGCATCGCACGGGTAAGTATTAGTTCATTGTAAAAATGAAAAAAAATTCCCCAAAAAAAAGGGGAAAAAAAAGTATTAAATGCAATAATTTATAAAAGTAAGTATTAAATGAAAGTTAATAATAAATGTCGATCATTATTTTTATTTTTATTATTATTACGATAATTATATTACCACCACAAAATTTATTTACTACACCACATTATAATTACATCACAATTAAAATATATTTTCAATAAATACACCACAACAAATTTACAATAATACTCATAATCCTATAAAAACTTTAAAATATATATATATATATATATATATATATATATATATATATATATATATATATATATATATTATTGTGGTGTACTCATCATCCCAAATTCCCAACATTTCTCCCATTTTTCCTCATCATTGTCACCCATTGTTTCCTTAATTATAATTAATTAGGTTCATATTTTCATGTTACACATTTTTTAATTGATGTTTGATGGATAATTGAAGTAATAAGATATTCAATTTCATATAAACATAGTAGACGGTTGGCTTCTAAATACTTGATACACATTTTTTTTAAATACTATATGCAATTAGAAATTAGAATCACTATTTATTTTTTTTAGTTACTAGATGCAACTGAAAACACGATAGACAGAATGCAGTATGAAAACGCAAATATATGTCATTGAAAAACCATATAATTCGAAAACCGAATATAAAATTTAATTGAAAATCAAATATAATTAAATAACCAAAATCCTAGGTGACATCAAAATATAGGGAACCTTAAACAATAAAAATCTTTCGCTAATCTAGAGTCCTAAACTTTAACTTATGTTAATGTTTGCATGATGTTATTATTTGAAAACTCATATGAGATTATTGTATTAACATCTATTCTAATTCAATTCAAAAAAGAAATATTTATTCTAATTAACTTGGTATTGAAAAGCAAAAATATAAAATAACAAGAAGAACAAGATGATTTAGAAAAATAAATATAGAGAATATTTGAAAGATGTGATGTATATAAAAATTATTTTTAGTGAGATAATATTAAAAGGATATGTATATAATTTTATTTATGTCTATTTTTATAAATAAAGAAATTACTTTAAATTGTGGTGTAAAAAATAAACTTTGTGGTGGCAATATAGCCACCCTAAATATAAAGAAGAAAAGAAAAGAAATTTGTTTGAAAGATTGTGGTGTATGTAAAAATAGTGAAAGAAAAATAAAATGATATTTTTGTAATTTCTTTTATGTCTATTTTAGTCAATAAAGAAATAACTTAAAAATGTGGTGTAAGAATTAAGTTTTGTGGTGGCAATATAGCCACCCTTACTATTATTATTATTATTATTATTATTATTATTATTATTATTAAAAATTAAAGCTAATCAAAACTTAAAATACATTAAAAAGAAAATTGACGATAAATATAAATAAAATTAAAATAAATTTAATACAAAAATTTTTAAGACGCGTGTTTATTTTTTTTCTTACGTTGATTAGTGTTGTCTTTTTTTTAAAAAAAAAATCAAATTAGATAATATTTTGTAATAAAATATTATTTGTACTATATTTTTTATTTAATATGATTGTATAATTAACAAATTTTCATGAGCTCAAAAAAAAATATGTTTTGAGCATCGTACAAGATATTATCATTTCTTTAATATACATATGTATGTGAGTGTGTTCGCGCGTGCGTGTATGTGTAATCAATACATTAAAATTTAAACTTAATCAAAAATTAAAATATATTAAAAAGAAAATTGGTGATGAATACAAATCTATCTTATATATATAATAATAGGATAACCGTCACCATTTTTATACACACACTTTCTCGCCCAAAATTCTTTATAAATAAGGAAATTTTTCCCCAAAAAAAAAAAAAAAACAAGTATTAAACGTAATAATTTATAAAAGTTAGTATTAAATGTTGGTATATTAAATAAAAGTTAGTATTAAATGAAAGTTAATAATAAATGTGGGTTATTATTATTATTATTATTATTATTATATATATATATATGTTAAAGTTTTTATAAAATATATGTAAATTTGTAATCAATACATTAAAAATTAAACTTAATCAAAAATTAAAATACATTAAAAAGAAAATTGGTGATAAATATAAATAAAATTAAAACAAATTTAATAAAAAAATTAATTAAGTGCCAAATTTTAAGACGCGTGTTTGTTTTTTTCCTACGTTGATTAGTGTTGCCTTTTTTTTTTAATTTCAAATTCGATAATATTTTGTAATAAAATATTATTTGTACTATATTTTTCATTTGATATGATTATATAATCAACAAATTTTCATGAGTTCCAAAAAAAGAAAATATTTTGAGCACCGTGCAAGGCATTATCATTTATTTAATATACATATGTATGTAAGTGTGTGCGCGTGCGTGAGTGTGTAATCAATACATTAAAAATTAAACTTAATCAAAAATTAAAATACATTAAAAAGAAAATTGGTAATGAATACAAATAAAATTAAAACAAATTTAATTAAGTGCCAAATTTTAAGACGCACGGATATTTTTTCTTATTTTGATTAGTGTTGTCTTTTTTAAAATTTCAAATTCGATAATATTTTGTAATAAAATATTATTTGTACTATATTTTTTATTTGATATGATTGTATAATCAACATATTTTCATGAATTCCAAAAAAAAATTGTCTCGAGTACCATGCAAGACATTATCATTTCTTTAGTGTGTGTGCGTGTATTGAGGCATTTATAAAATATATGTAATCAATATATTAAAAATTAAACTTAATAAAAAATTAAAATACGTTAAAATGAAAATTGGTGATGAATATAAATAAAATTAAAACAAATTTAATACACAAAAATTAATTAAGCACCAAATTTTAAGACGCTTGATTTTTTTTTTCTATTTTGATTATTGTTATCTTTTTTAAGATTTCAAATTCGATAATATATTGTAATAAAATATTTTTTGTACCATATTTTTTATTTGATATGATTGTATAATTAACATATTTTCATGAATTCTAATCATAATCATGGATAGAAATCTCGTGCATCGCAAGAGTGTAATACTAGTGTCAACTAATATTTAATAATTATATGATTTTTTTTTTACTTTACTAATTTTTTTTTTAAGAGGACTATTGCATTCAAGGAAGAAAGATGTTCATTCCCTAGCAGGAAGACTAGACGAAATGAACCAAGGAATACAATCATCCCAAATATGATTACATGTAGTAAACACCGCAAATTGCGCAAGCTTGTGGGCTATCAAGTTCCTCTCACGAGGGACAAAGTAACAAGAGCCACAACTACTACTAATCAAAAGATTACGAACATCACCCAGAACGTTGGCATTGGGGTCACAACAATTATGTGAGATCAAGCTTTGGATAACCCGAAGAGCATCACTCTCGATAGCTTTAATTGGCATCTTCCTCTCCACTGCAAATAAGATGCCTTCTTTAATAGCTAGGGCATCTGCCAGTTCAGCACTTCCGAAGCTCCGAACACAGCAAGAAAAGGCAGCATGGATCAACCCCATATCATCTCTAAACCAACCCCCAAGGCCAAAGAACCCATCCTCTTTCCTAACTGCTGCATCTGTCGCCAGAATAAGCCCCTCTGACCTCCCAGGAGGACCTTCCCATCTCCTCTGGGCTATGGACTTACTTCCCCAAATGGAACCTTCATGTCTATTTGCAGCCTTAAAGTCACTTATCTGACAAAGCACAAGCCCACAAAAATACTCAGTTGGTTGACTCACCCCCCCCAGTGCAAAATCTCATTTCTTGATTTCTAAATATTCCACAAGCCAACACAAACAAGTTCAAGGACATCAGTAGGGAAATTTAGGAGGCAACTAACCATGATCTCGCTGAACTCTTCCTCGGCTCCGGTGCAGTGAACCTCTTTCCACACTCTCCAGACACCAAGGCTTTTCCAGAAAATTTTCGACCAGGGGCAGCTTATGAAGATGTGGTACTCAGACTCTGATGCCCCACATCTAGGGCACCTGAGTTGGGAGGATATATGTCTCGACCGAAGGTTATCCATAGATGGAATTGCCTTGTTAAGAATCCGCCAGACAAGGTGTTTCGATCGAGGGAAAATGTTTAGCTTCCAAAGGATACTCCACCATGAAAAATCATTTCTACCACTGGAATTTTCCTCATGCTCTCCAAGCTCCATAATCAGTTGGTATCCCCGTTTAGCTGTGTACTGGCCATCTCTTGAGTAATTCCAAATCAGTATGTCTTGAGAAACGGGATTGCTCGTGTAGCGACCAAGAATTTTTACGCGATTAATAATTATTTTAATAGAAAATCATGTCGCTACTATTTCACCCATTTTTATTAAGTTAACGCCACGACGTATTCGTATAGCCAAGTCAAGAAATAATCGAGATCGTTCGATTTTAAATTAAATTCCGAATTTCTAAAAATATCTCCATTCTCTTGATTTAAAGTATATTAAGTCTAAGTACTTAATTCAATGTTATCCCAATATTTATTTGTACAAAAATTACTTTTATTATTTAAATTAAGAAAATATATGCAAGCATGAGAGGTTCCATTATATATAATAATTATGAGAATCTTAATTTAATAAATATGGAAAAGTATATAAATGGTTGATAGATTCCATTATATGTAATCATGAAGAGCATAATATTTGTATAAATATGGAAAAGTATATGAATGAATTATATACTCCATTATATATAATCATGAAGAGCATAATATTTGTATAAATATGGAAAAGTATATGAATGATTGATAAGACTCCATTATATGTAATCATGAAGAGCATAATATTTGTATAAATATGGAAAAGTATATGAATGAATTATATACTCCATTATATATAATCATGAAGAGCATAATATTTGTATAAATATGGAAAAGTATATGAATGATTGATAAGACTCCATTATATGTAATCATGAAGAGCATAATATTTGTATAAATATGGAAAAGTATATGAATGATTTATATACTCCATTATATATAATCATGAAGAGCATATTATTTGTATAAATATGGAAAAGTATATGAATGGTGCTTTACTTTAAGAAAATGATGTGTTAAAATTAATAGAATTGAATGATTATGTTTACAATATGCCAACTTTATACATCTATTTAAACCCATCTCTTTTACACACAACTCTACACATATACACTTATTTCCAATCTCTTGACAAAATCCACAAGTAAGAGAAATTCAAGGTGGTCAAGAAAGTTTTGGTCCATTTACTACTACACTTCATTTTAATCTTTTAAAAGGTAAGTATATCTTATGTTTTTATGAAAATTAAGTATGTTGTTATGAAATGTAAGTATATCTTATGTTTTTATGAAAAGTAAGTATGTTTTTATGAAAGGTAAATACACCTTATGTTTTTATGAAAAGTAAGTATGTTTTTATGACAAGTAAGTATATCTTATGTTTTTATGAAAAGTAAGTATGTTTTTATGACAAGTAAGTATACCTTATGTTTTTATGAAAAGTAAGTATGTTTTTATGACAAGTAAGTATATCTTATGTTTTTATGAAAAGTAAGTATGTTTTTATGAAAGGTAAATACACCTTATGTTTTTATGAAAAGTAAGTATGTTTTTATGACAAGTAAGTATATCTTATGTTTTTATGAAAAGTAAGTATGTTTTTATGAAAGGTAAATACACCTTATGTTTTTATGAAAAGTAAGTATGTTTTTATGACAAGTAAGTATATCTTATGTTTTTATGAAAAGTAAGTATGTTTTTATGAAAGGTAAATACACCTTATGTTTTTATGAAAAGTAAGTATGTTTTTATGACAAGTAAATATATCTTATGTTTTTATGAAAAGTAAGTATGTTTTTATGAAAAGTAAATACACCTTATGTTTTTATGAAAAGTAAGTATGTTTTTATGACAAGTAAGTATACCTTATGTTTTTATGAAAAGTAAGTATGTTTTTATGACAAGTAAGTATATCTTATGTTTTTATGAAAATGTTTGGATCATTGCTATGAAATCAATCTCACAAGATTGTTATGGGTTTCATATGATATGTTTATGATTATGCTAAGGGGACCGGAGTTTAGTAGCGCTACACATAAGAGTTCTTGCCATTTAAGTTCGGTAAAATTCTTGTGTCTCCCTATGTTTATGAATATTTCAATCCTATCCTATGTTATGATGAAAATGATCCATATGCTTTCAAAAGAAAATTTATGCTTGGTATACTTACTGGGATTTTATAAATCTCACTCCACGATATTTACCATTTTCAGATAATTGAAGGTTCGAGGCGGTCAACATGGAAGTGGCAAAAGTGGTTAAGATTGATGAGATAATTATGTTGAACTTTATGTAAGAAAATTATGTTCTATTTTTATTCACAAATAAAATTATGGGATTCTAATTATTCTTTTGAATAATTTTACATTACTATTTAAGTCTCGATAATATGATATGAGTCACTTTTTGTGGCACTCGAATGGTCGAGAATTCGGGTCATCACAGTTGGTATCAGAGCAAAGAGTTTTAAAAACGATTCTTTAGATTTTTGAAATTTTATTTCTTTAAAAAAAAAAAATTTGAACAGTAAAACGACGTGCTATTCATGATGAACAGTGAACGAAATCACTATTCATTATTAAAAAAAAAAAGTTGAATTTTCACATGTCAAGTATGGTTATGATTTTGAAAAGCATGATGAAATTTGATGTGCGAATTTCAAGGACAAAATTCATTTTAAGTAAGGGAGTTTGTAATGTCCTGAAAATTTTATGGAATATAATTAGTTAGTGATATGATGTTTATATTGATGTCTTTGATAAATTTCTAGAAGTTCGGGGACTAAAGGAAAAATAAGATTTGACGATAAATTTTATTTGGGTTAAGTTATTAATTATTGATGGGGAGATAATTACTATATCGATATTGGATTTGTTTTGAAGACTGTGATTAATTAGGAATTATGATTCAAGAAAATGTTGATTTGGATACAACCACATTAAATTATTGTTGATTAAAGGAAAATAAGATTATATGAAATATTTTAACTCATCACTCTACTATGTCACTCTCCACGTATTGACTCCTCGAACCAGGTATGTTATATGCTTTGCAAGTCATTTACGATTTTATTAAGACATGTTAAGTATGAAATCTTCATATGTTATGAATCTTTATGTGTTACACATAATATACATGTCAAGTATGATATAAATTGATAGAAGACTCAATTTTTTTATTCTTTTCAATGTAGAATCATGAGACAGAGAGGATATTTATATGAATTTTGGTGCATATTAAGCTTAGTAAGATTGACTCAATTAGAAATTAAGTTGGGTTGTAACTTTTGCCCAAAATATATGGAATAATATATTAAACAAACAAAATTGATAATGAATTCGTACAATAATTTATCCCTTTATCACTACCTTTGTGTAAAAACAAGGGAAAAACTGTGGATGGTTATTAGTACTTCCTCTTCAAGTTTCAATTTTCGGTTCAATAATTTATCCCTTTATCACTACCTTTGCTTAAAAGCAAGGAAAAACTGTGGATGATTATTGGTACCACTCTTCAAGTTTCAATTCTGAAAAAAAAAAAAAAAAAAAATTCAGAAAGAAAATAAAGAAAGAGAACGGGTGTTGAGCATAATGGGAATAATATGACTTAAGAATGATTTTCAAAATAATTGTTGTCCTCGAGTTTAGAAATGATAAACCTTAAATGGACTTTGCATAATTGATTTTAGACATGGCATTAAGTATGAGAAGTCAACAGAAATGATTAGAAATATGTTCAGATTATCTATCATTTAGATTTAATGAGAAATAGCGAGCCAATTTTATGAATTTTTATGAGATGTTAAGATTATAAGTGATATGATTTTAATGAGACTTTTATGAGAAGCATTATGAAGTTAGAGATTTAAAGATTTGGTTATTGGGAATTAAGTAATGGATATTATGTTGAGTAAGTGAATTATGCCTCTATATTGAAGAGAAATTTATTATGAACTTTGACCTTGTGATTAAATTTTGGGAATATGATTTATGACTTATAAATATAAGTATGAGTAATCTTTTGAGCCAATTAAGGTATTGAAGGAAGTGATATTGTGATATTGACGACTATGATTTGAAATTTCTATGTTGAGGAATTATGAATTGATTTTCTGGAATATTTTTTTATGATATTGAAGTTTGATGAAATTGTGGTCAATTTTTAGATCGTTGTGATCAAATGTGGAATTATTTATTATTGTGAGTTATGAAGTATGCTTACGGTTTGAATAAGTCCAAATTTCAAAGGAAACTCTGCTTAGAATTTTATCGTTTGGAATTAAGAGCATAGTATGGTATGCAATCACTAAGAGAATTGAGGTTAGACATGCAAATTCATTTACATCACAAACGAGATTTAGTAGATGATAACAGAGATATTTATTATTTTCTCGTAAGGAGAACACACAAGAGTCACATTGGAAAGAAATACATGAAACACGCAAAATCAAAAGAAAGCAACATGGGAAATTCCTCAAATTGAGAGATGTGTTTCCGGAGTAGCCGTATCCTACCACCTCTGACCTTTTGAGGAAATAAAGAAACCTTCAAAGAGGTGTGTTTCGAGAGTAAGAATACTCCGTAATCTACCACCTGGAACCTTTGAGGTACACACAAGATTTAAACATTAAGGAAAATCCTAGGAAATTAGAGGGGTGTCTCGAGAGTAAGAATACTCCGTACTCTACCCCCACCTATTCTAAGATTCATAAAGTTAAGTTTACATTAACCGGACTCCATTTTCGCTTGATTCCCCTTCCTTGCGACCAATCTATCTTAACCCCTGCTGGATCTTGTATTGAGATATATGACTGCAGCTTATCCAGTAGTTCATCAATAGTAGGAGCAGAAATAAGGAGCCTTCTGGAAAATGGAGAGATGAATCCCTGTTCCACAGCATAATCAAGAAAGGTTAACAAGCCATCAAAGAAATTGTTAACATTCAGAAGCCCAATAGGCTTAGTATGGAGATCTAGTTGAGCCCACGAGGTAATGTTAAAGATTTCTTCTAAGGTACCAAAACCTCCGGGCAGGGCTATAAAGGCATCAGAACCATATAGCATACAAGTTATGCGTTCATGGATGGATAATGTTTGAACTTCATGCCCTTGTGTTTTGCCTGCAACATCTACCAAAGGGACAGGTATGACACCGATTACTTTTGATTTCTCTGCAAGAGCAGATTGGGAAACACAACCCATTAGACCACTGCTACCACCCCCATACACAAGAGTGATACCTTTTTCCCCCAGTTTCTTTCCAAGATCTACGGTCGCTTCTAGATAACTGAAGCCTTTCCCCACTTTTGATCCACAAAATACACAAATAGTTTTGATCTGTCGAAGTTTTGGTGCTTCCATCTTTGATAGTATAGAAGAGAAAACTTACGAAGAAGATGTGATTTTGGGATGCCTGAACTATGAAATATGTTTGGCTATTTAAAGCCGAAAAAATTTACTGTTTTTGATTGATTCTGAAAAAGTAAAGATTTACTTTTGACAAAATCGGCCAACTTTTGACTGTTTTACCAAAGATATCACCTTTCGGTGATTTATTTCCAGCTTTATCAAACCTCGAGAAAGGAAAATATATTTTATTTCCAAAACGCGTGAAAGAAAACAGCAAAATATTTTAAATGTGTATCAAGAGATTTACCTTATATCATTGTTGAACTGCCAGAAGCCTCATTTTGTAAAACAGACTGGCAAACAGGATCTTTTGCTATTATATTTTGGAGACTATAACGATTTTTGTCCTCGTTAAACTGAGCGTATAAGGAGAGAAGTTCACGTTGCACATAACCACTTGGGTGCGTCTCAAGAGTCAGTCGAATATCATCCAAAGACTCCTTACTCAGTCCACCCTTTATGAATTTGATTTTATCATCCCGATTAGTAGAAGAATATCCTACTGTTTTGCAACGAGTATCACAGTTCCAACGAGCACATTTGTAGCAACCATTCATCCTTTTTGCTCTTCGTTTCTTTGCGAAGGTGCTTTTGCCTAAACCAGGCATGTGCTTTGGAAATGTCATAGGTAATTCACCAGATAGTCGAACCTTTGCTTCGATCAACCAGCGAACATCTTCTGAAACACCATGAGCCATCAGCAACCTCAATCTTTCGAGTCTTATTCGATAAATTTTCCTCAGATCATTCATTGGAAGACTGGAATAATACTTGCGAATGTTTGTAAGAATGATATCCATGTTTTTGATGGATCTAACCTCTTCCCAGCATGAACTATTTAAAAGCATTAAGGATCGGAGGAAATCCGCGTGATATTGATTCCAGCAAGAAAGCGCGGAATAGAATAATGGAAAAGAGGGAACAAGAGTTATGCGCCGTTTACTTTCTTGATAAAAGGAAGATTTGATGATGACGGGATTTGAGATATGGAATATTTTCTTGGATTTTGGGTACTGATATTTTGATATAATAATCAAGGTATAGAAATAATACGGGGATACGTGAAAGTGAAATAAGGACTGTATTGAATCAGGATTAATAAGTTTGTGCAAGTGAAAGGAATACCTTACGGGAAATGTTATGATATTTGAGTTAAGAATTTTAATTATTTGGGAGATATTTGTTTATTGAATTTTGCAGAAATTTTGGGTTACAAATATTGGAAAGATAAACTGATGATTATGTTGATATGTGAATAACATGTTTGGGTATATTACATAGAGAATATTCAGGTAATCGTTTTAATTATTTTGGGATATTTGGTGATAAGAAGAAATGACAAATTATTATGGTATGATATGTTAGTAAAGATTTATTGAAATTTTAGAGATATTAATACGAATATTTGAGGTCACATGATACGATGATAAATGACAAGTTACATGAATACTACAAGATATGATGAAATATCACATACGATTGGGAATTTTCATTTTGATTCAGAAGAATTTATGAGTAGACATATGTCTATTATTGATAGAAAAGTCCATGTCTTAAGAAAACAAATTGATGCATTTAGCCAAAGTCCAGTGGGTTAAATATGGTTGGGTTAAATATGGTAGCGATGATGCTACATAAGAAGAAGAAGAAGAGATTCTCATTAAGTGTTCAGAAATCATAAGATCAAGTAAGATTAATTTCGAGGACGAAATTATTTTAAGGGGGTAAGTTTGTAGCGACCAAGAATTTTTACGCGATTAATAATTATTTTAATAGAAAATCATGTCGCTACTATTTCACCCATTTTTATTAAGTTAACGCCACGACGTATTCGTATAGCCAAGTCAAGAAATAATCGAGATCGTTCGATTTTAAATTAAATTCCGAATTTCTAAAAATATCTCCATTCTCTTGATTTAAAGTATATTAAGTCTAAGTACTTAATTCAATGTTATCCCAATATTTATTTGTACAAAAATTACTTTTATTATTTAAATTAAGAAAATATATGCAAGCATGAGAGGTTCCATTATATATAATAATTATGAGAATCTTAATTTAATAAATATGGAAAAGTATATAAATGGTTGATAGATTCCATTATATGTAATCATGAAGAGCATAATATTTGTATAAATATGGAAAAGTATATGAATGAATTATATACTCCATTATATATAATCATGAAGAGCATAATATTTGTATAAATATGGAAAAGTATATGAATGATTGATAAGACTCCATTATATGTAATCATGAAGAGCATAATATTTGTATAAATATGGAAAAGTATATGAATGAATTATATACTCCATTATATATAATCATGAAGAGCATAATATTTGTATAAATATGGAAAAGTATATGAATGATTGATAAGACTCCATTATATGTAATCATGAAGAGCATAATATTTGTATAAATATGGAAAAGTATATGAATGATTTATATACTCCATTATATATAATCATGAAGAGCATATTATTTGTATAAATATGGAAAAGTATATGAATGGTGCTTTACTTTAAGAAAATGATGTGTTAAAATTAATAGAATTGAATGATTATGTTTACAATATGCCAACTTTATACATCTATTTAAACCCATCTCTTTTACACACAACTCTACACATATACACTTATTTCCAATCTCTTGACAAAATCCACAAGTAAGAGAAATTCAAGGTGGTCAAGAAAGTTTTGGTCCATTTACTACTACACTTCATTTTAATCTTTTAAAAGGTAAGTATATCTTATGTTTTTATGAAAATTAAGTATGTTGTTATGAAATGTAAGTATATCTTATGTTTTTATGAAAAGTAAGTATGTTTTTATGAAAGGTAAATACACCTTATGTTTTTATGAAAAGTAAGTATGTTTTTATGACAAGTAAGTATATCTTATGTTTTTATGAAAAGTAAGTATGTTTTTATGACAAGTAAGTATACCTTATGTTTTTATGAAAAGTAAGTATGTTTTTATGACAAGTAAGTATATCTTATGTTTTTATGAAAAGTAAGTATGTTTTTATGAAAGGTAAATACACCTTATGTTTTTATGAAAAGTAAGTATGTTTTTATGACAAGTAAGTATATCTTATGTTTTTATGAAAAGTAAGTATGTTTTTATGAAAGGTAAATACACCTTATGTTTTTATGAAAAGTAAGTATGTTTTTATGACAAGTAAGTATATCTTATGTTTTTATGAAAAGTAAGTATGTTTTTATGAAAGGTAAATACACCTTATGTTTTTATGAAAAGTAAGTATGTTTTTATGACAAGTAAATATATCTTATGTTTTTATGAAAAGTAAGTATGTTTTTATGAAAAGTAAATACACCTTATGTTTTTATGAAAAGTAAGTATGTTTTTATGACAAGTAAGTATACCTTATGTTTTTATGAAAAGTAAGTATGTTTTTATGACAAGTAAGTATATCTTATGTTTTTATGAAAATGTTTGGATCATTGCTATGAAATCAATCTCACAAGATTGTTATGGGTTTCATATGATATGTTTATGATTATGCTAAGGGGACCGGAGTTTAGTAGCGCTACACATAAGAGTTCTTGCCATTTAAGTTCGGTAAAATTCTTGTGTCTCCCTATGTTTATGAATATTTCAATCCTATCCTATGTTATGATGAAAATGATCCATATGCTTTCAAAAGAAAATTTATGCTTGGTATACTTACTGGGATTTTATAAATCTCACTCCACGATATTTACCATTTTCAGATAATTGAAGGTTCGAGGCGGTCAACATGGAAGTGGCAAAAGTGGTTAAGATTGATGAGATAATTATGTTGAACTTTATGTAAGAAAATTATGTTCTATTTTTATTCACAAATAAAATTATGGGATTCTAATTATTCTTTTGAATAATTTTACATTACTATTTAAGTCTCGATAATATGATATGAGTCACTTTTTGTGGCACTCGAATGGTCGAGAATTCGGGTCGTCACAGCTCGGGGTAATGACAAGATACGAGATGAATCGATAGGCCAAAATGCTGATTCAATAAGGTCGGAATTCCAGCCTCCACTAACTGACTTAAGATCCGCAACCCGATCCAGATTTACGGCCCTGGGGGAAAGAATTTTCATAGCCAGCCCGTTTTGCAGCCATTCATCATCATAAATTCTCACCTTTTTTCCATCCCCAATTCTCCAACGACATCCCTTGACAAGTACTTCCCGTCCCCAAACAAGACTCGACCAGACGTAGGAGCATCCAGGTTTAGCCTCCCCCTCTAGGATGCTTCCATTTGGGAAGTACCTGCTCCTCAGGACTCGGCTAACAAGTAAGTCTGGATTCTGAATAATGCGCCAAACTTGATTGGCCAAAAGGCATTTATTGAAAGTAGGTAAATCTCGAAACCCCATTCCTCCATTCATTTTATTTTTGCACATTTTCTTCCAATTGATCCAGTGTAGTTTCCTCTTGTCCACCTTTGCTCCCCACCAAAATCTGGATAGAATACCCCGAATGTCATCACACAGGTTGAAAGGTAGCTTGAACACTCTCATAACATATGTAGGGATGGCTTGTAGTACCGCCTTCATAATGATCTCTCTTCCTGCACTCGAGAAAAGGTTATGTTGCCAGCTCTGGACTTTTTTCCAAATCTTATCCTTGATTACCCCAAAAGTCTTCTTTTTATTTCTCCCAACCATGGAAGGAAGACCAAGATAAGTATCATGATGATTCAGGGTCTGGAGGTGAAAAATCTCACCAATAGCCTTACGTTTCTCCATCTCCACATTAGGACTAAAGACTATGTTAGTTTTTTCCATGTTCACCTATTGCCCTGAAGCTGCCCCAAACTGGTGAATGATGTTCAAAATCTCCTCTGCATCCTCCCTTTCAGCCCTAGAGAACAAAATGGAGTCATCGACGAAAAATAGATGGCTAACAAGCGGGCCACCTCGGTTACATCTCACTCCTGTCATTCTCCCCTGAGAGACGCCCGCCTGGATTTGGGCCGAGAAGGCTTCAACGCACATAATGAAAAGATATGGTGAGATGGGGCATCCTTGTCTGAGTCCACGAGAGGGAGTGACACTTCCTGCTATTTTTCCATTGAAGGCAAAGGAGATAGTTGAGGTCGAGATACAATCCATAATGCGTGAAATCCAATAGATCGGGAATCCCATTTTCCTCATAACTGCATCAATGAATTTCCATTCGACACGATCATATGCTTTGCTCATATCTAGCTTTAGTGCCATGAAACATTTGCTCCCGTTATTGCGCCTGCTTAAGGAATGTAAAAGTTCAAAAGAAACAATAGCATTATCCGTAATAAGGCGGTCAGAAACAAAAGCACTTTGGGATTCCGATATAAGGGAAGATAAAACATTTTTCATTCTCATAGCTAGACATTTAGCAATAATTTTATACACCACACTACATAAGGATATAGGCCGGTAGTCAGAAATGTATTCCGGAGCAGCTTTCTTAGGGATAAGAACCACAATTGTCTGATTCAATGCACGGATGGAAAGCCCCTCATTTAGGACCTTTAAGCAGGCGGTGGAGACCTGATGCATGAGTGTCTCCCAGTGAGTTTGGAAGAAGATTGCCTGATACCCATCGGTTCCTGGTGCTTTGTGTGGCCCAATGCTAAACAGAGCTTTCGAAATGTCTTCCACTGTGAAAGGCTCTAGGAGATCTTTAGCTTCCCAATCTGACAACTTCCTCTGGATGTGTTGAACTCCCGCATCTAAGTCCTCCTCCGATGGGAGGGAGCTCATAAAGAGTGATGAGTAGAAGCTTTCAATATGTTTAACAAGATGGTCTTCCTCCTCGATCCAACTTCCATCTTCTCCCCTCAATCGATTGATGGCATTCTTTCTCTTCCTTTCGGTTGCCCTCCTATGGAAGAATTTGGTATTTTGATCTCCTCCTTTCATCTAGTCCGCTCTGGCTCTCTGCCTCCAATAATTTTCCTCCCTTCTATTGATAACAACAATCTCCTTTTCCAAGTCCTTAATCTCATTCATAGCCATCCCTGGGTTATTTGAGCTCAACAGACTATCTCTTCTCTTAATGTGATCAGCCATGATTCTCTTCCTACTCCCCAGTTTTACCCTACTCCATTCACTTAAGCTGTCTAAACATCCTTGGAGGGTAAATTTAACCTGCACCAAAGGGTCGCCTCCATCGCCAGAATTTGTGCTTCCTTTCCGAACCAGGATGTCCTCCACAACCTCAAGATACCCCTCTTCTTGGATATAATGTTAGAAAATGGGAGTATCAAAGTTTAACTTTGTTGCCTATTTATATAAAATTTGTTTAACAAGTAACATGATAAACATTTCTGATTTCACGTTCTATCTCTTTCTGAATAGCTGTAATCTAAAATCACATATTTCTTGTATCACGATGAAAGGTCAGAGGCCCATTATAGAATTATTCACGACCAGCATTTAGGAAAAAAGATTTTGTGGAGAATTTGGATATAAACCAAAGCCAAAATAAATTTTATTTCAACCATGGGCACGAATATTAACACGTTGTGTACAATGATAAGATAATAGCAATTTTCTAGATGATACACATTATATATTTTTAGAAAAAAATAGGGATGGACAAAATAATCGAACCAAATCAGAACAAATCAAAATCAAGCGGTTTGATTTGGTTCTATATCGAAAAAATAATGGTTTGATTTTTAAAATCAAGAACCATTTGATTTCGGTTCTAATTCTGATTCTCTTTCCAGAACTGACCCAGAATTAAAACCAGAACAAAATCAAGAACCAAACTCAAATTTTTTTTATATATAATAATATATATTTTTTTTACAAATTATTAAATATTCATCTCGCCAAAAAATTCAAATCTGAAATTATAAATGTGAAATGTACAAAAATGTTATTTACCATACATTTTACCTCAAGCAGGGATTTTAAATTTCTAACTCTAATTTATTTCTCTTTTTTTTTTCAATTATAGACACATATTCATACTGCTTGCACTCATATACACACAGCAATCGTTGCACTCCTTAGTCACCATCGACGGCGTTGATGTTTATTTTTTAAAATTTATGTATATATAAACATCGGTCCAATTCGTCAATTCTCATGAGTTAAACCAAACTCAAGTTGCAAATTTCATTCCTAACTCACATGGCATCACTGTAGAATGTGCAGAGTCAGACATTTGTCGTAACCTGTAACTATAAGTCTAAACGACATTTATGTTCGATTCTCTAAGTTTTGACGAGTCGACAAGTTTCCTTCAGACGAGTTTCGTTCTTCTTTGATTTAGAATAACATGTTACTTTTTCTAAACTTTTGTTTTGTTAAATAAAAATTTCATTTTCTATTTAGTAATGATGTAGATGAATTCTAATGAAGAAGTGGATATAAACAAGTTTTAATTTGTATTTATTATTTAAAAACTCAAGTAATGATTCCAGAACTAAACTAGAACAAATCAGAATCGAGCAATTTGGTTCCTGTTTGGTTCCATATCTTTAAAAAAATCAATTGGTTCTAATAGTAAAAAAAATCATCGATTCATGATTTGGTTTGGTTCTTCTGAAACCAGAACCAGAAGAACCAAATCAAATCAAACCACATCCACCCTTAGGAAAAATGCAGCAAAAGAACTAAACATACTCTACTATATGAGTGTTCAAGTTAATAGATTAATCAATGTTTATTGAAACCAAAATATATACATTTAGATTCTCCACAAAAATCTTTTTCGTAAGAGGAGGATAAGAGGTATGATGGTTGCGTCAAAAAAAAAGAGGTGAGCCATGGCCAAGAAAAAATAATAAAAAATGGATGATGAGTAGTACGCTTATTTGGCTTGACTTTTGTGTAAAATGGCTTATGAATAGTAGAAAATGAAATGAATATATTAGAGATGGCAAAAAAATCCGATCCGCCCCGTCGATCCGTCGACCCGATCCGATCCGAAAAAATCCCGATCCTTGGATCGACGGATCGAAATTTTTGTGATCCGCCCCGATCTGAAAATTCACGGAGCGGATTTGGATCGGGGCTGATCCGATCCGCCCCGATCCGCGATCCGAATTTTTTTTTTAATATGATTTTTTTATCATGTATAAAAATCTAATATTATAAATTTTGTAGCAAACCTTAATTTTTGGGAATAACCTGCAATCTTTGCATTTTAAAGAAAACACATTTTTCATATTCTTCATTTGAAGAAAGAATTACAATAAGTAATGGTAAAAAAACTCGATCCGTTGAATCGGCGAATCGGCCTCTATACGTCTCATTTCAATAAAATAAATAAAATTTAATAAAAAAATAAATTTTCTAAATTTTTTATAAAAAATTTAATTTAAAATATATTTAAAAAAATTAAAAAAAATTAAAAAAATAAAAAATAAATAATTTTTTTTTTTGGCGGATCGATCCACGGATCGGTGGACCGATCCGCCCCGATCCAAACCCGAAATTTGACGGATCGCGGGGCGGATCCGGATCGGGCAAAAAAATCTCGGGGCGGGGAGGATCGGGGTCCGATCCGCCCCGATCCGCCCCGTTGCCATCTCTAGAATATATATTATATTAGGGAAAATGGAGAAAACCCTAAAACGAGGTACGGAAAAGGGGCGTCGGCTTTTGGAGGGTAGATTATGTCAAAAGTTGTTTCTTTAAACCCTATACTACAACGAGAGAGAGTGAGGTGATCAATTGGGTTTGGGGAAAAAAAAAAAGAGGAGGTTGAAAGGTTTCAAAAAACGGTCCAATATAATTAGACATGGGTGGTTGTGTGGGTGAGATGGAGGAGGATAAGAGGTATGGTGATTGCGAGAGAAAAAAAAAATAGGTGTGTTAGGGGTAGGCCGCAGAAAAAATAATAATAAACAGCTGATGAATAGTACGGCTTATATGGCTTGGCTACTTTGTAAAAAGGCTGTATGAATAGTGCAAAATAAAGCGGTTCTTTTACCCTATGTTCGGAAATATAGGGAATTTTTTTGGTTTTTTTGATTTTTAAATCAATTTTTAAATTACACAATTTTTCAAATCAATCTCTAACCCTACACATTTTTTCTCTCCATTTTTTAATCATCCATCTACCTAAAAAATAACAAAAAAACTATTTTTTTGGCATGACAGCCGTCGAGGGGCTTAATGTTTAGGGATAGGGATAAAGTACATGTGTTCCCTGTTTGTTCTTTAAAAATTAACAATCACTATCTTTCTTCTTCGTACACTAGTCTTATCACCCGTGCGATGCACGGACATATTAAATTTATAAAAAAAATGTAATAATGCATAACTTTTGGAAAAAATTCAGAAAAAACATAATCCAATAATGTAATGTAAAAACAATTGTCAATTTGCTGATTTTTTTTTTCCCAATAGTGAACTATATACATCAAAATAATTTTTTTTCCACACGAATGAATTTGACAAAGCATGCTCTAAACCAACATAAATCTATGCAAGTATCATTGGCCAATTGATTGAGTCATGGCGAAGAGTAAGTTCATGACATGGACACTTCATTTACTTTAGGCACCAGAGACATTTGCACTGATGTGTCAATGCATCACAATTTTTTAGAGCTGTAGTTCTCTGCAATCTACAAATAATAAACAAAAAATCTAGTTCAGAAAATAGAAAGAACAAAAACCTATATTCTAGTCATGCAAAACAGTCCTAGTAGTAGCATCAATATCTATGATACCAACCTTTTTTAGCCTGCCTCTGATAGTAGAAACTTTCTAAATAAAGTCATAAACTAAATCCTCTTATAAAATGGGTCATAAAATGGGCAATTGCTGCTTATCTAATAAAATGGGTAAAGAGAGAACCACGAGTAAAGACAACAATGTCATTTACCTGGACCAAATGGATCCTCTAATTTCTCAATTCTCTTGCAATTTCAAAGAGCAATAGATGCAATCATTATAGCAGATTTAAGCATCACGAGCCCAGCACAGTCCAACAATTTCACATGTTTATCCAGATGAACTACATGCATAGATCTTGTTATTTCCAACTGAACCACATTTGTAAGGTACAAATCTTAATTTTAAAAACAAAATACCCATATTATATTCCTTCAATATCTTCACCGTAATTTCAAAACCAAAATACTCATCTGCATTGTTATTTCCTTTAAAGTCTTAGAGAACACAAAAATCCCACACGAAATCAAAATCTAATATTACTACAGAAGTTTTTTTTTAAAGAAAACTTTTAGCCAATTTGAGTTGTTTCAGGTTATTTATAAACTATAAACCAATGTCAATATATAGTTTCATAGCTTAAATCAGAATCAAAGTTTTATTTCATACTATCCATTATCATCCGACAATAAAGGCTAAAGATCATATTCCAAAACAGGCACCATAGTCCATATTTATCTTTCTAACCATAGCTCACTTGGAAAAAGGCTCAACTCCTACCAGTATTGACTTAAAAACCTACTAAATTATACTTGAAGAAAGGGCACCCTGGAATATCTCAAGCAAGATCCTTTAAGTTACGCCGAGATATAATCTAATAAATGCATAAAAGATCAAGAGAGCAAAAGATAATCGATCATTTCTGTATGTTTTTCTATGTTCCAACATTTTCTTTTCGAATATTGAGCACAGACCAATCAAATGAACAACTAAAATTTACAAAAGATCAAGTCTTGAAGTCCAAAGAATTAAAAGAGACCACCAATAAGAAGCCATTCTCATTAGATCTGGATTGGACATCATCTACTTTGCAACAATTCTTGAACACATTACATGCCGAGGAGAAATCCTAAAAAATCCCAAATTTTACCATTCGTAGCCTAACCAATTGCAAGAAATCATATCAATCAATTACTTGTTACGCGTTCTATGTTATTTTTTTCCCACTCCAAACCCAACATAGATTTACATAAACATAATACATCAATGTCCCCAAATTTCAGACCCACATAATTATTCTCAATTTTTAGACAACAACTCAATTTTACACAAACTTTCTCAATTTCACGGTATAAATCAACAAATCAACAGAATTAGAAAATTCAGAAAATAAAGGAAGAAGACGGGAGGAATTACCTCAATCGAAATAATAAATACGTAGAAGGACATTAGGGTAGGTATCGTTTCGCTACTGGAACACTTCGACCGGCGCTGCGGAGGAGTTCTCTGAATTGTAAGGTAGTATGAATGTCTTCTATTTTACTTAGAGCAACTGAGAAAGAGAGAAAAAAAGGCATTAAATGTTCATTGACTGAATTCAAAATTCAAAAATATCTTGGGGTGGGATTCATCTTCTGCCTGAGATTGAAGGCAGCATTATATGAAAGCAATTTTTTTTTTATGGAACCTACTTTAATTAAAGTAGGTTCCCAAGCAGTTGGCATTTTCTTTTCAACAAATTAATCTCGATAAGTAAAAGTAATTTTCTAATGTTTTTTAAAGTACACAACTAATTTTCAAAATTAAAACAAAATTGTAAAATAACAATATATAGAAGTCTAATACATAATAAATCATTTGTGTATTTTCCAGACTCAAAAAATCCTTCACCCAATTCCATGTTCTTTTTAAACATTCTTGAGCAAAAGAAAGACAAATATACATATAAAGTTATAAACACAGATTTAGATTTATATTAATTATTTAAAGAGTGTAACAATTCGAGCTACGAACCCAAGCGTTAACTCATTAGTATTTTGTAAACATCTTACCGCTCACAAGTCTCTTTCGAGTCCCCGATACATAAAAATTGCAAGTAATTTTTGTCGTTACATCAATTCACGACCAACAGTAAGAAAAACAGAATTGCCAATTGCCTACACAAGTAGACATACTGAATAATTAAAACCTCCAACAATAACACTATGAACACTATTGGCAAGACTATTAAGTAAAGTAGAAACAAAAGGAGATCACACCTTCACACAACTATCAGCAGGTCACATTCTTATGATCTCACCAAGCAAGCATTGAGTCAGCCGTGCCAATCCAGCCGAAGACCAGACCGAAAACCTGCAGTTGAGTTTCGCCAACATTTATCGAGCTTCAAATATTTCATGCAATAAGAACAGGTAAACAGGAAGCCAAGAAAGATGAGATTTCAGGGTACAAAATCTCATCTATCTCCTGCTGCCAACTATAAAATATTTAACTGCAATTACAGCTATTGCTCGGGTGAATGCAGCTGCACTAGTTGTTCTCTCCTTCAATTATATGCAAGAAACTAATTAAAGTGGCACAAAAGATCATTAAGATGCTGTAGAGGTTTAAGGGAAAAGATGGAAAATTATTGAAGTCAAATGCATCTCTTAAAAACCTATGTCAATTCAAACCAAGACATCTAAATCTAGTAGGAAAGAGTTATTTTGAATAAAAAGTACAGCAGATGCAATTGAAAAATACCTCTGGCCAATTCAAGCAGGTACTGGGGGCAATGCACACTTCAGTTAGCTAATCATATACAAAATCAATGCTTTTGGAAGAATTGTATCCAAGAAAGAAGCCCCAAAAAACTGAAACAACTGATATTATTGGCAAAGCCATGACATTTCAATATTGTCTCATAAACACATCTTTTCCCATAAACAATCATGTGCTAGCCCAAAACTATATTAGCTAAGATTTAATAGAGCTACTTAAGCTCAGGTTTTACCATATATTATATTCAGATCAGGAACATTTTACCAAGCTGGCTAAAAATCTGATCTTATTTCTTTGCATTCAGTTCATCTAATCTATAGTACTGACTATATGTGCATGGAAAAAGAAAATGAGAGATAAGGAATATGACTACTACATTTGTTTCCCTAAAAACACAGTTCAGAATTTTCACTCACTGAACTTTAATGACACACAACATTATGTCAATAATTTGATGGGAAAATAATAAGAAACTAACATTGGTCAGATAATATATACCAACACTATTGATCCAATCAGTATATGAGGGAAAAGTTGTGGATTCTAATCCAAACTTATAATTACCTCAACTCCTTTCTTGAGTTTGAGAAAGGTAAGACTCAGAACATCGCCATATAGGAGTACGTCACTGTGCAACCTAATTTACAAATTTGGCCTCAATTATTGATCAACATGCGAAGAAGCCGTCACCACCAGATCTTTTAACTTGAGTGAATAAAAAAAATAAATTAAAGTGCAAATAATGTGAAGATAACAGGCTTGAAATTTATGTGCCTAGAACAAAATGTCTAAAAAATAAAAAAAGCCAAGAATTTACAATGAAAGTTCTTCAGAATCAAATAATGAATTATATTTCTTCAACCATTATGTAAAATCACATAAAACCAATAAAAAAAGACAAACCCTAAAGTTTGAATATTATTTTCTGAAGAACCTAAACAAATGAGAAAAATTAAAAAAGTCATTATTAAATCGAGGAAGCACTAATATTGCACAGATGTGATTTTACTGCTTTGTTGAAGGTGGCCAACAAGCACTGATCTTTGGTAGATGCTCACGATCTTTAAAATCAGTTGCATTGAATTACTTAGCTCAAGAAAAATCTAAAAAGCTCTTAAGATTTCAAAAATAAAAAGCTCCTAATCTTCTCTTAAAGCACTGATTGCTTTTGCTTGACCCCTGGTGAATTTTGCACCATAGGCTTGGTTTTAGTTTCTATTTCAAACCTCAAGAATCTCATATAATTTAACTACATTACCCTTGATGAGCCAAGAAATTACTCACTTTCCATTGATTACCAAGGCACGTTGCAACTAATGGGAGTTCAGCTATTTCTTGACCGGAAATCCAAAGGATTCTTGATGATACAACTGTTGAGCCAAGATAAAAAAAAAAAAAAGGTTAACAGAGAACATAATCAGCAACATACATATTATATAGTATATGGTTTAAAAATGTTTCTTTATTGTCAATATTGCACAAGATAGGTAAGAAAACCAACCATGGTAAACAAAGTGCACCAGAATTCATGCCTACCTATAAACCATTGATGGAATGAAGTCACATCCAGTTTTTGAGTCAACAACTGGGTCAAAACAATCTTGAAAGATCCCAGAGTAAAAAAATAGCTTCATTAGGATCAGTTCCAAGCTAGAACTTCAAACAATGTAAATAAGGTCAAGTTAGAATTAACAATATCAACTTAAAATTAGCAAAAAATGTTAAAAATACATGGATGGAAAAGCAGTAGGATTCCAACGACAGGAGAATGAATTTGAAACCATGGAAAAGACATTCATGGAAATTTGAAATAAGTTGAACCATTTTTTGAACACCATTTGACAACTAAAAAGATATCTCGTACATACGTATCAACATCTGTACAGATGACTTCTCATATATACATACAAATATCCTGAATCTGTGTAATATTAGTGCTGCCACCATTCAAATCGAGGCTATAAACCATTGAGCTTCTACATTGTGTGGCCCGACAACCTCCTTCAAAACAGAAAAGTGCATTTCCTGCTGTAATGATGGCTTAAAAATGGCTAAAAAATTTGTGATCTAGTTCTAAACAATGAGTAACATTTCTGTTCTTTGATGCTGTAATAATCAAATTAATGTAGTAAAAATAAAAATAAAAAAATAATTCCAGAGATAAAGAATAGTAACTTAAAATCAAGGGTAGAAGGCTTTATGTACCTAGCATAAAAAATGATTGGCGGAAGCAGATAAATGAAGAAAAGATCCTCACTAAATGCCAAAAGATGCGAGTTTTTTCCTCCAGTAATTAATAGAATCACAACTCCAGTGCATACTTACCAAAGCATAAGGCCAGTAAGCCAATAACATGTATCTGTGCTTCCCAGTTAGTTCACTAAAGTAGGAAAAATCAGCACCAGTTCTGAAACCGGAGAAAAAAAATTCTAACTTTCACGAACCTTCAACATTTTATAATCTACTTTTATCAATAGATAGAATAGAAGAAGTGAGAACTTAACCTCAAGCTCTCCAATGTGAGAAAAACATTTGAGGGACAATAATAGCGGTTAAGCATCAATCTGATATACATTTCTGCTATAATAAGTAATATCTTTAATCAATGAGATCAACCTTACAATTTTCTGAACTATCATTCGGTCAATTGAGTAGGCTAAATATGTAAGGTCAAATGCTCCAAAGTTGTATAATCAAAAACGAAGGCCAGAGCATTTGTAGGATGATCTGCTGCAAAAAAAAAATAAAAAATTGATGTCAAAACTATCAGTCGATTCACATTTTCTATTCTTTTTGAAGAAAAAGCAAACCTTATATCGCCTATAGTGTGCTTCATTGCTCTGCAGATATGTTTTAATGAATGTATAGTCAGAAACCCAGCAAGAACGTCCAGCAGCCACTCTAACAGCAAGCATTACGGTAACTATATCAGAACGTAATATTGTTACCAGTTCAAATTACAAAAAAGGGGGTCAATACGGGCAATTGTATGACTCAGATCCTTAGACCATACTTAGCGTACGATCAGAACACATATTTGAGCATAAATCATCAGAACAATGACTCAGATCCTTAGATTATTGGAATCACGAATTAACTCTTACTATGCCAAATATTTGCAAATCTGCTCGCCTTACCTGACCATTTTCAAAATCCGACCGGCTGGCCAACCAACTGTCGATCTGAAGGCACCACATGAAACGCACGGTGAAGGAGAGCAAACGACCAGATTTTGGGCTAGAGCGGCGGTCGGCTGTGGCAGAATCAACCGGAAAATCGAGGTGACAACCGTACTTGCGCGGACAACTGGTCGGAGAACTACAAACAAATTTTTGAGCGAACTGGTCGGAGATTTAGAAAATATTCGACACAGACAGAGAGCAAGATGAGAAGGATGTGGTGAGGAAGGAGAGTTCGGAGAGAGAGAGAGGGGGGGTTGAAGTCAGAGGAAGTGAGCGGCAGATGGGCTAGGTTTCTTTCTGTACGTTCAAATTTCAAATTTGTTCTGATTTTTTGGCTGGGACATCATTACTCTTTATTCTTTCTCTAGCAAAAAAAATTTATCTTCAAAAGCAAGCTTCTTTTCTTAGGCGGGAAAACTTTGGAGGGAAGATATATCTACTATCCTTCTTTATAATATTAATAAGATAAGTAGGCTGAGGTGTGAACCTCAAATACTCCATACAGCAGCATATCAACAATAATAGCTTGGTAATGTAATAACCATGGAGGAAGGCTCCCTTGGGGTCAGGAGTATAAGGGGTGCTCGAACCCTGGTCAACTTGGGCATAACCCGCGATTTACATCCGCCAGTTACTGAGGGGCCGGTGGTCCAAGATTAAGTCTGGCTAAGCTGGAATACCTGAGTTAACAAAAAAAAAACAATAATAAAAAAAACCCAAATTTCAATCAACAAACAAGAAAAATTACTAACTGAAAATGCCTAATATTCAATCGATATGCAACGAAATATACTAGCTACCAAATTTTTAGTTTTCAATCAACATACAACAAA